>CM014271.1:28477048-28507435 GCA_004135705.1 Alloteropsis semialata
GGCGGCGCTCGGGGACGCGACCGGTGTCGGGTCCCTCTGAGCCTCCTCCTCTTCGACCACTCCCGCCTGGTGGACCTCCCCCTCTTCGCGGTCGGCGGCGCTCGGGGACACAGCCAGTGTTGGGTCCCTCCGGACCTCTTCCTCTTCCTCCTCCGCTCCCGCCTCGGGCAAAGGCCCGACCCCTCGGGCCGGGGGAATGGAACTCTCCCGGTCACCACCAGGACCTTCCTGGTCACGGCTAAGACCGGAGGGCACCCTCTCCTCTTCCTCGGACGCATTCCCGTCCGGCGCTTCCGACTCGGGCGGTGCTTCGCCCTCCACCCCGGCCGGATCGTCCGCGAGCGGGAAGTACGCCCCGGCAAGGGCCGCCGGGATCGCCCCCGCAGAGTGCGTGAACACGTCGCCCGACCCCGCGGCAAGCTGCTCGGGAAGAAGCGGGGCGAGTGTCCTCTCCACCCGGGGGTCGCCCAGGTTGACCCCTCGACCCGTCGCCACCTCGACAGGCCGGCGCGCGAGCCGCTTGATCGGCGCCAGCGACAAAGGGGTCGCCTGACTCCCCCTCCTGCAAACAAAAGGGCCTTCGCACACTCCCTTCGACATAATCGAAAAAAGATCGACGAGAGAAAGGGGAGAAACTCACCGGCTCGATACGGGGACGTCGCGGGACGGACGCTTGACTGGCGGAGCCGTCTCCGGTCCCGAGCCCTCCTCCCGCGGCCGTTTGCCCCGGTCGGCCCTCGGCGGAGTCTGCCCTCGGGTCGGGGGAGGAATCGGCGCAGGTCTGCCGTCGCATAACGGCCCCGTGACCTCCTGCGTCTCCCGATCGGCCGAGGGCCCGCGCTGGGGGGTCGGACCACTCCACCCGGATCCAGTGGAGGAGTCCGAGGCATACTCAAAGCCCCCCTCAAAGGAGCCTTGGTCCTCCCTCCACAGCCCGTCTTGCCGAGCCTGCCGACGCCGCTCGCGGTACGCCGCCTCGGCCTTCTCGCGGGCCAGCCGCTTCCTCTTCTTCTTCGCCTCCTCCTCCTTCTTCTTCAGGCGGTCGGCCTCCGCGCGCGCACGGTTCGCGGCCCGAACGACCGCGTCCTCGGGAAGTGGGGGCCGGGAAACCCTGAACGACAGGGGGCGCTGAAGAAGAAGAGGGTCAGATGAATCTCCAGATTCGGAAAAAGGACGGCGAAGAAAAAAGAAAAACCCAAGAAAAACCCCGACAGCCAACCTCGATGAGGGGCACACCCGTGGGGAGCATGATGGGGTGATTCGGCAGCGGGTACCCCGCGGACGAACGCTGGACTGCTTCGCGGAGTCGGGCGACCATCTCCTCGACGGAAGGTTCCCCGATCGCCATCACACACCCGGTCCAGTCCGCCGCCAGGGTCATCTGGTCCAACCGCAGAGGGCGGGCCATCAGGGGGAGAACGCGGCGCGAGTGGTACGCCGCGATGATCCCGGGGCCGGTAACCCCGCGCTCGCGAAGCCGGGCGACCGCGTCCCGAAGTCCGGTCACGTGAGGCCGCTCGTCCTGAGGCACGCCCCAATGCCAGCAGTTCGGCCGCCCCTCGATGAGCCTTCCCGTGAAGGCCGGGAGGGGGGCGGCCGGATCGCTCCGCAGGTAGAACCACCTCGGCTGCCACCCCTTATTGCTGGAGATCCACGGGAGCGAGGGGTAGCTGTCGCCCTGTCCGGTGCGCAGCCGCACCCCGGCGCAGCCGTGTGGCCTCGGCCGCCCCTCCGCCTTCACTTCCTCAACGTGGAAGTAGGACCTCCACAGGTTGAAGTGGGGCTCGATGCCGAGGAATCCCTCGCACATGGCGACGAAAACCGCCATATGGAGCAATCCGTTGGGGTTGAGGTGGTGCAGCTCAATGCTGTAGTAGTGCAGCAGCCCGCGGAGGAAGTTGTGGGGAGGAAGTCCCAAGCCCCGCTCGTGGAAGGGCACGAAGGACACAACGTACCCGTCGGGCGGAGCAGGGACCTCCTCGTTCCCCGGCGCCATCCACTCCACGAGGTCGGTTCGCCGGCACAGGAGCCCGCGCCCCACCAGGCGCTCAAGCTCTCCCTCCGTGACGGACGAGCGAGACCAGGCCATGACTGGCGGGCGAGCGGAAGGGGAAGAAAGGCGGCGGCGATTTGGGGGCAGATGGGCGAAAGAAGAAGAAAAGCTCTCTCTCTCTCTTGCAGGCAGCGGCGGCGGTTCGATGACAAGCGAGCGGAGGAAGGAGAAAGCCCGGGGCCCCCCCTCTCTGCCTTAAATGGGCAGGTGAGGGAGCAGGCGCGACGCCTCGGGTCTCCCCCATGCGCCTCAGCCCGCGGAGGCCACGCGGCCCACGATGCGCGTCCACGCCCCCCACGTCGCCCACGTCCCGAGATTCGCGCCCAGTCTCTCTCCCTCTCTCTCAACCCTTTCGCATTCCATGCCCCGCCTCTCTCTTATTTATTTTGCGTCCGTCCCTATTCCTTTCTCCTGCGCTTTTTTGTCTTTCAGGAAAAACAAAAAAGCCTGGGCCGTTCTTAGGCCCAAGGGACACGACGCGAAATCGAAAAACAGCCCAAGAGTTCGAAGGCCGGCCCTAGGGTTCGACGGCCGCTCTGAAGCGCCCGAGCGAAGGGGCAGAGATGGGTGGGCCCCTAGCGGCCATAGCCTCGGCACACGGGTGCCGAGGACGCCCGGACCTGCGTTCGAGCCTAAGATTCCTGACCCCATGTATCTCCCCGAAGAGAGGCGACGAGCCCCTGCGGTCGGTCGAACGATCGCGGGAACTAAGGGAGGTCGGGAAATCTGGGGATTATCCGAGGTCGATCACCAGCTGATCCAACGGTCCTCTACCGGAGGAGGACCGAGGCCTCGCTCGATCTAGCCCGTTAGTAGCTCACCGGGAGCCGTGTTTCGGCCTACGCGGCAAAACACGAGGCGTGCCCTTACCTTCCGTCCCGCGGAGGGAATGCGTGAGGGGAAAACGATAAAAAGACGAAACGGCTTCCCGCCCGACCGACTCGGGGGCGCTCGGGGGAGCCGAAATCGCAAAAGAGGCCGATTGCGCGGCCGCAGAAAGACACCCCGAGTCAACCAGATTCCTTTATTTCTCAAATAAGGGCAAAAAGTACATGTGGCCAAAGGCCATGAGATAACACAAACGGGTTTCGTCACCCTCGGTGACGAAATCAAGCGACGAAGGGAGCAGGAGATCCGATGCAGCAAGAAGGGCCGAACTGCGAGCGTCGCAGTCCTTCTTGTAGCATCTCCCCGCCCGCCGACGCCACGAGGGGAACTCGGCAGAGGGTCTCGCCGCAGGCTCGCGACAATGGAGTGTCACCACCGACTCTCTCCGTCATCCTGGGGCCGATGGTCGCCGGTATCAGCATCCCATCGGCGCAAGGGAAAGGAGAGGAAGCGCGCAGGTGGCTGTACACGACCACTGCAACTGCCCTGGCGACGCAAGTCGAGGAGTGGCTTCGGCTCGCTACGGCACACGATGCGTCCGGGTGCCTGACGGACATGGCGCTCCCGCTCATGCACTCCCCCTCGAGCCCGTTCCGCTGCCACCGAGGCAGCACCAACGGACGGGAGGAGTCGTCGGAGCCGGAGCCGTCCTTCACTTGCGACGCCGAACAGCGCTCCTCCGCGCCGGAACTCCCCGAGGTCGCAGTCCTTCTTGTGGCATCAGGCGACTAATCTCTCGGCCCCTGGACCAGGGGGACGCCCTCGAGGCGGTTCACCGACCAGGGATCGCATGCTAACAGGAGAAAGAAGAAGCAGGATAGTTGCGTGCCCAGGAAGACGCCCCGGCCGACCCTATTTATAGCCCGAAAAAACCTGAGTCAGCACTCAAGCCGGGTACGGGAACGCGCCGCGTGGCCCTCCATGCAAAGCGACAGAGCATCACCAACGAACAGTGACCTCAGAAAGGACGACATGACGGCTCAGAAGGGAGCCAGTGCCTCTGAAAAAAGCGGACCATGCTCCGGTCCATCGGACAACGCACGGCGTCATCCCGTAGGGACCGCACAGAGATGGTAAACCCAACTTCAGCCTATAGGCGAACCACTGTTCCCCTATAGGCTCGGGGGCTACACCCACCGGGTGCGCTCGCGCGCCCCGGCGGGAAAAGGACAAACATTACTCCAGCCCATAGGCGAACCAACCGTTCCCCTACGGGCTCGGGGGCTACACCCGGTGGGTGCGCTCGCGCGCACCCCCGAGTGACATCCGGCCAGGCATCAAGAAAAAGCCTACACGGAGAACCGCCTGTCCTCCGAGCAGGCTCGGGGGCTACTGTCGGATATCAATATCCGACCCTCTCACCGACGGGTGGGACCACGCAGTTTCAGGAAGAAGATGGGCATAAGAAAACCCGAAGAGCATCGGATTAAGGGGGGATCGGTTTTCTCCTGACTCAGCCGACCCTCGTCCGCCTAGGCCGACTCCCGTCCGCCTCGGCCGACCCTGGTCCGCCTAGGCTGACTCCCGTCCGCCTCGGCCGACCCTCGTCCGCCTCGGCCGTCCCACTCCTGTCGCTATCTCGCCCGACCCCTCTTCGTCTCGCCCGAGTCGGCATGGGCCTGAGACGAAGTGAAGCGTCCGGAAGACCCGGCGTAAGAGTGTGTCACCATACGCCCAAGCCATTTCCCATCGGAGGCCGCCCGACGAGTCTCCGGTTCGCCCGAGGGGTCCTTCGCTCCCGAGTGGTCTCCAGCTCCTCGGGTAAAACTACCCGGCCACGCCCCGGCCCGTCCGGCGCCGTACCCACTTGGTACTTACCGCGTCAGAACATCATGGGTGTCCGTCCTTCGCCACGGCAGCCACAGTGGCGCCCGTCCCATCCGAACAGGAATGCTACAGCCTGGAGAAGGAATGCATGCGCTACACCAGGCACTCAAGTACGACCCCAGGCGTCCTCGGGCGACACCTGGAACCCGAGCAGGACACCTGGAGCGCCCGAGGACCTCGAGCAAGTCAACCACGACCCAGGAACCACCCGGGAGCTTACCCAAGAAGACATCGACTCCAACCACTCGGGATGTACGACTCCGGGTCCGGCGGGGCGCCCACTCCGTCAACACCTGCTCCCTGTACGGCTCGGCGAGCGACGCAGCTGGAAGCTCTCGGGAGCAGTAACTCCCCTTGTAATTTTCTCCTTTTTACCCCCCACTCCCTTCTCCCCTTGAGGCTATAAAAGGGGGCAAGGGGACATCAGTGGGGGGGGGGATTCTTTTCGGACACTAGTGGAACACTCGGACACACACGCACCAGAACACTCACTCTCAGACGCACCAGAGACTTGGGAGCCCCTCCCTCTCTCGACCGCTTGTAACCCCTACTACGAGCAACGCGAGTAACACGAGCAGCCTCGAACTGGACGTAGGGCGTTCGTGCCCGAACCAGTATAATCCCTTGTGTCCTCTCGCGAACCGTCCGGAGCCCAAACGCGCAATCCACTAATTTACTTGTTGGTTATTTCGCACACCGACAAAGCTAGTTGCAAATAAACTCCAAATAAGAACCAAGGAAGAGCCAAAAGCATTCAACTCCTACACTAACGCGTAGATCATGATTTTAGAAGAATTATGAAACTGGTTTCATAATTTTCTGAGCTAAATTGAATTTATTATGAATTTTCTTTGATAAACCTATTTCTAAAATTCCGAAAAAGAAAAAGAAAAACAATCAGACACGGGCTGAAAGGGGAGGAACTGATGGGCCGGCTCGGTTTTGGCCCAGGATCCCGGCTGGTTTGGATTAGACTTGGGCTTTTAGTGGACTTTAGAAAGAGAAAAGCCCATGGGCTGCAGGAGTTTGGGCCCATGGTCATCTGGAGTTTGGCAGGGAAGATCAGAGAGGGAAGGGGCTGGGTGATGGGCCGAAAGCGGTGAGAGGCGCATGGGCCGGGGCAGATTTGGCCCACATCGGATCTGGTAAAGGGAGAAGGGAAGATGGGCCGCGGGGTCCACTTGCAAGAGACAGGGCGAGGATGACGAGTGGGGTCATGCTGTCAGAGAGAAAAAGGCGCCAGGATCTTCTGTGGGTCGTGTGGTTGATGTGCGTGTGGTCTTCTGTGTGTTCGTCGATGCAGAACGGCGGAGAGCAGGACGGTGACGAGATCAGGCGGTTCCAGACGGCGTCGATGTGGTCACGGTCGAGATGGGGCGCGTGCGCGCGGGAAAGAGAAACGCGTGAGTGAGACAGGGGTGTACGTGGGGTCGACGGTGTGGCCTTGCTGGGTTCCAGGACGGTGCGACGCAGAGCGGATCGGCGCGGCGAGCAGAACGGCGAGGCTGCGGTGGTGGTCGGACGTCTGGTGGAGCGGTGCTGCGGCGAGGTTGGGCGGCTCGGCGGCAACATGGTGGCGAGCACGGTGGAGGACATGGAGCAGAGGGAGATGCGAGCAGGCAGAAAAGGAGATCGAGAGACACAGAGAGAACGCGTGTTCGTGGAACCAGCGGCGAAGCAGAACGCGGCTGCGGCGGACCTCCTGTCCGTGGCCGACCACGAACCAATCAGGACAGCAAGGCGATCAGAGATGAAGACGGATGGGTGCGAGGATGAGAGAGCGAGAACAGAGGCAGTGGTTCACAACGGAGATGGAGACGGGGCGAGGCTCACAGCGAGGCGAAGCAGTAGAACGTGGCCGGCTCGGAGTGGACTCGCGGTTCAGGCTCCGGGTGGTGCTCCCCGTCGTCTTCCTCGGCGAAGCTGGCGAAACGGCAGCGGCGGCGAAGAGGATGGTGGTGGCCGGCTTGATGTAGTCCTCGCGGTACAGTGGCGAAGCTCCTCGTCGGCGTCACTGCTCGCGGCGGGGCGACGTCGGTGCGGCGTAGTCGTACGGTGCGGCGGCGATTCCGGCGCGGTGAGGCCTCCAGTGCTCGATTCCTTCCACAGACGGCTTCACCAGCACTCCTTCCTCCTCCTTGCTGCTTCAATTTGGTGGTGGTCAGGTGTAGCAGGGCTTCCGCCCTTGGGGAAATTTGGAGAGGGCAGGGAGAGATGGGGATTATATAGGGGAAGATTTCGTGGGCGAGGAGGAAACGGGGCTGGGGCTCGGCTGCGGCCAGACTGGCGAGAGCAGGCACGGGCGCGGGTTTCCTTGGGCGAAGGAAAAGACTGGGCGAGGCGAGAAGCAGCGATGGCGTGCGGCGCCCGCTTCCTTTTCCTGTCACGCGCGTGCGTTGCGCGTTGGGGAAGAGGAACAGAGGCAGCGGTGGTTCAGGCTGGGCTGGGTTGGGTGAGCTAAGCAGGCCGAGCGGCAGGAGTAGATGGCAGGCCGGGCTTCACAAGGGAAAAAAAAAGAAAGGATCCCGGGCTGCTGTGTCTTCACGGGAGAGAAAAGGAAGAAGCTGCTTGGGCTGGGCCAACACGTGAAAAGAGAGAAAGAATTTAGATTGAGGAAAAAGAAGACTTGGGTCTTGCGGGTGATAGAAGATTAGAGCCCAGTTTGGATAGGGTAGTTAGTAGAATTAGCTTTAGTTTATATTTGAATTGGAAATTCAAATATAAACTCACACACAAGCACATTGAAACCGAACAAGAGCCAAATCACTCTAGCACGAATTGCCCTAAGCAAAATTAAAGGTCAATTTTTAATTTCCTAGAAATTTAGGGAGATTCACAAGAAGACAATTCTAGGTGTTTTCACGACAACACAATCAAAAATTTTGAAATCCATATTTTTGCATTCACGAACATTCCGGAAAAATCCGGGATGTTACATTTTGTAAAAGGTCCAATCATCAGACTCATGACATGTCAGCCTTGAAATTTGACTGGTATGGATATAACAATGGTTTTACTGTTAAAATGCTATTGACATAGCTATGCAACGAATAAAGAATCTTACTGACAGGGCAGGTTTCCCTTGTACAGTTGTACTCCAATATAAAGCATGTTCAGAGGAATGAATGTTAAACCACGGAAGCAGTTCAAGCCTCTTGTAAATACTTGGTGATTCAAGTTCAAGCCTCTTGTAAGGAAGCATAAGGTGGAGAGATTTTTAGTGAGTATTGTTTCCAAATAAAGCTCAGTCTTTGTTTTTTTCATTTGCACGTATGAAGGGTTCAATTTTGCAAAAATCCACATGTACTTGTATGTGTTTATACTGTTTTAGTGTGCACATGGGCATACCATACTAAGGAAAGGCGGTTACTAGGATAGGAGGCATGCCTGAGTTGCTTATACACAGAGTATGCAATGCTGTAACAATATAGAAAACTAAGGTGCAATCGCAGCACATGTATTGGTAAAAAAATAGCAGCAGGCCACAACATTTCTGTAAATCTGTTGTCCTGCTTTCCATTTTGGTTAAGTCGGTAAAAAAAGTAATAACTTAAACAGGCAGGATTAGCAAACTTCAAAGAATCTTTTGTTGCACCTTATGTTCAACATGACAGTGAAAAGTTGTTGCTACTTAGTTGGAAAGTATAAAGCACTCTTGGCGTGTTTGAGATTTGTTGCATATGTTTCATTTGAGGGAATAGTTGCAACTTATGCCGATATAAAGGAAGGAGGAACAGTACATTGACAATGGACAAGCTATGATATTAGCTATCATTAAAAAGGGAAGGAAAAGTTTCCTGTCACTCGGTATCCTAGCTTGTTTCTTTATTCTAACATTGTTTTATATTTTATAGGCTATATATACTTGTTCTTTCTTGAGTCAAAATGTATTTAGCATGGTTGCAAACTTACATTTCTATTATTTCATTTTGCTTTCAGAACCTATTTTGTTGAAGTTTTCACATGTAAAATTAGAACTTATTGCGGAGTAGCTAGCGGACAGCCCTTGCTGATGATCTGCAGTTCTGCACCAAGGTTAGACAAGGATGAATTCCTTGCTGCAAGTTGAAAAGGCTTGAGGGATCTTGGGGAACAGGATGCTTAGCTCTGGAGATTCAGAAAATCAGAAGTATGATTGTATTAAGGTAAGATCTGTCCTGCATGTTGCTTCTGTCATCAACCTATTAATATATCGGTTCTTGATGTCACGCTAGCATATATCTTCCACTGTTAAAAAATAGAATTGCCAGAATCACATAGTTGTAGGAATGGTCCTTGACTGTATATGACCCATGCTACAATCTATCAGCTTTGGGTTAGTTGCAACAGAAAATATGACAAATATTACTTTATTATTTTTTTTCTAATATAAACAGCAGACTAGTGATGTTATCCAAGGCAATCAATACTGTCTGCAGAAATTTACCTTGCCTCCATTTCAAGAGCCCTCATACCAGCTTGTTCTTCGTAGTTAGTCTCCTGCGCATTTAGAGGCTTTTGCAGGTACGCTCTTAATATTAAGCATTAAATCGTTTTTTCCCCTGTTGGACAGTTCAACAGTAGTAACTCCATGATTCATCCCACACAGAAACAAACTCCAGGCATTACTTGAGCAATAATCAGTTCACTCATGAAATCTTTGAAAAAGGAAAACTGAACAGAAACAATTCAACATAACTTGGTAAATGTAGTTCATTACCTGAGCAATAATTAGTTCACTCATGAAATCTCTAAAAAAGGAAAAGTGAACAGAAACAATTCCATAAACTGATTACAACTGTTATGGCCCAGCCAGAGGTGGGCCTGGCCGAACAGGCCCAGGCGCCCCCTCCTGACCAGCCGCCGGTCCTCCTCGTCTATCGCCGCCGTAATCGTCGTGGCTAGGTTTCCATATTTTGTAATAGGATCAATACTATCCTTAAGTTGTTGCTTTAGTTTCCTTAATCTTAGGATCCAATGGATCAGTTTGTTTAGGAAGGGGAGGATATATACCTCCAGACTCCTTGGAAATAATTCAAGCTGGCAATTAATCTAATTGCCCGGCCTCAAGGGCCGAACCCTTTTCTCCCTGCGCCTCTTCCTCTCTCCCTGCCCAGCAGCCACGGCGCCCCTGCGCCGTCCCCGTCGCCCAGCTCCTCCACAACATCCATACTCCTTGCGTGAGAAGCCTGGTAGGATCCGTAATCCTATCAATCTGGTATCAGTGATGCCAGGCGACGACGACAAGAACAAGGCCCCGGCCACCGATCCCGTCGACACCGCCAAGCTCCTGACCGAGCTGCTCTCCAAGATGGAGCGCCTCACGGCGCGTGTCGAGGCCATGGATCAGCGCATTCCCCCTCAGACGCCGCCCACCACAAACCCTGGCGTTCTCCTCGGGATGCCCTCCCTGGGATCTGCAGCAGCCCCGGCGACCTCGGCGGCGACTACAGCAGCAACCGCCGCCCCCATCCTGTCCACCATGGCGCCGGCGACATCGGGCGGCCTGCCCATCCATCGCATCGCCTTCCCGCATTCGCCGTCGCCGATTCCGGGGAGTTTCGATCTTCCCCCGCCCGCCTCGTCCAGTACACCGGGCGGCGCCGGCGCACATGGGGGACTCGGCGTACCCCGCTTCAGCAAGCTGGAGTTCCCATCGTACGCGGGCCTCGAAGATCCCCTAAACTGGCTCACCCAGTGCGAGCAGTTTTTTCGGGGCCAGCGTACGCTCGCGTCGGATCGCGTCTGGCTCGCTTCGTACCATCTTTCGGGCGTGGCTCAGACGTGGTACTACGCGCTGGAGCAAGACGAGGGCATGCCGTCCTGGGAGCGCTTCAAGGACCTCTGCCATCAGCGCTTCGGGCCGGCCATCCGCACCAACCGACTCGCCGAGCTGGCGCGCCTGCCGTTCAACGGGGGCGTCCAGGACTATCAGGAGCGTTTTAACGCCCTGGTCTGCCACACACCGCATCTCCTGCCTATTCAGAAGGCGGACCTCTTCGTGGGCGGACTCCCAGATCACATCCGCGTCGACGTCGAACTTAAGGAGCCGCAGAATCTGCAGACGGCGATGCACCTGGCGCGCGCCTATGAGCGCCGCGCCGCGGCGACTGCGCCGGCGCCTCCGCAACGGACGTTCCGGCCACCACAGCGGGCGGCGCTGCCCTTGCCGACGCCACCGCGCTCACCTCTGGCCCTACCAGCGCCGCCACAGCAGCCGGCCCTCCCGGCCCCGACCCGACCGTTTCGCCGTCTCACGCCAGCCGAGATGGCCGAACGTCGGCGCCAGGGCCTTTGCTACAACTGCGACGAGCCCTTCGTTCGTGGTCACCAGTGCAAGCGGCTGTTCCATCTGCTGATCACCGACGACCCTGAGGTCGGCGCCGACGACCCTGAGACTGAGGCGGCCCTGCACGCGGCGCTCATGGCCGAGCAGCCCCTCCCGGAGCAGCCAGCGCAGCACGACGACGAGCAGCCGGTGGTGTCGCTGTACGCCATCGCCGGCATCCGCACCAGGGACACCATGCAGGTGCCGGTCTACATCAACGGCCATCGCTTGGAGGCCCTCATCGACACCGGCTCCTCCCACACCTTCGTCGACGCAGCGGTCCTGCGCCGTCTACAGCTGGCGTCCGAGCCGGCCAACCTCCGGGTGACTGTCGCCAATGGCGACAAGGTGCCTTCTGCGGCGGTCGCGCGGAACGTGCCCATGCTCGTGGGCAGAGAGGAATTCTCCATCACCTGCTTCAGCATCCGCCTCGGCGGCTTCGACTTGGTGCTTGGTGCGGATTACCTGCGCACCCTGGGCACCATCCTACTGGACCTCGACCGTCTCCGCCTGGCGTTCCAGTGGGGTGGTCGCCGTGTTGTCTGGCAGGGGCTGGGTGCGCCCCACACGGAGGACGCCGAGGCGCACGTCCACTCCGTCGCCGCTGACCCGGATCGCCCCTTCATCGACGACCTTCTGTGCGAGTACGACGACGTCTTCGCCGAGCCTCACGGGTTGCCGCCGTCCCGCCCCTACGACCACAGGATCCACCTCCTGCCGGGGACGGCGCCCGTGGCGGTCCGGCCGTACCGCTACCCCCAGCTACAGAAGGACGAGCTCGAGCGCCAGTGCTCCACCATGCTGGCTCAGGGCATTATCCGCCCCAGTACGTCGCCGTTCTCGGCGCCCGTGCTCCTCGTCAAGAAGGCGGATGGGTTCTGGCGTTTCTGCATCGACTACCGGGCGCTCAACGACAAGACGTCCAAGGACAAGTTCCCCATTCCGGTGGTCGATGAGCTCCTCGACGAGCTCCATGGCGCCTGCTTCTTCACCAAGCTGGACCTACGGTCGGGGTATCACCAGGTGCGCATGCACCCCACCGATGTGGAGAAGACGGCGTTCCGGACGCATCACGGCCACTTCGAGTTCCTGGTGATGCCGTTCGGCCTCTCCAATGCGCCGGCAACCTTCCAGGCGCTCATGAACGACGCGCTCCTAGCCCTTCCTTCGCCGCTTTGTGCTTGTTTTCTTTGACGACATTTTGATCTACAGTTCGTCTTGGACCGAGCACTTGCAGCACGTCCGCCTCGTACTCCAGGCACTCCGGGCGCACCACCTCCACGTCAAGCGCTCCAAGTGCTCCTTCGGCGAGCGCTCGGTGGCCTACCTCGGCCACGTCATCTCCGCCAACGGCGTCGCCATGGACAGCGACAAGGTTGAGGCTGGCCTGAGCCACGCTCGGCCCGGGGCGTCCGGGGCTTCCTGGGACTGGCGGGCTACTACCGGAAATTCATCCGGGATTTCGGCGCCATCGCAGCTCCTCTGACGAGCCTCCTCCGGAAGGATGCTTTCGCCTGGACGCCAGAGGCGGCTGCGGCGTTCCAGGAGCTCAAGCAGGCGCTCTCAACAGGGCCAGTGCTTCAGATGCCCGACTTCGAGCGGCAGTTCGTCGTCGACTGCGACGCGTCCGGCACTGGTTTCGGCGCCGTGCTTCACCAGGGGAACGGACCCCTGGCCTTCTTCAGTCGGCCGTTCGCTGCTCGTCACAGCAAGCTGGCGGCGTACGAGCGCGAGCTCATCGGCCTGGTACAGGCGGTGCGGCATTGGCGCCCCTACCTGTGGGGGCGGCGCTTCCTCGTTCGCACCGACCACTACAGCCTGAAGTTCTTGCTTGATCAGCGGCTGTCCACTGTTCCCCAGCATCAGTGGCTCAGCAAGCTGTTCGGGTTTGACTTCACGGTGGAATATCGTCCAGGCCGGCTCAACTCTGTGGCGGACGCCTTGTCCCGCCGCGATAGTGACTCGGCGGCAGAGCCGGCCCAGCTACAGGCCTTGTCTGGGCCGACTTTCACCCTCCTCGACGAGCTCCGGGCGGCCACGGCTGCAGACGCCGAGGCAGGACGCCTCCTGCAGCAGATCCAGGCCGGCGAGCTGGGCGCGCCGTGGCGAGCGGCTGATGGCTTCCTCCTCTACGGCAAGCGCATCTTCGTCCCCGACGCCCACGGCTTGCGCCACCGCCTCCTTCAGCTGGTCCACGACGCCGGCCATGAGGGCGTTCAGAAGACCCTTCAGCGTTTGCGTGCGGAGTTCCACATTCCGCGTGACAAACGCCTGGTGCAAGCCTTCGTTCGTGCTTGCGCAACCTGCCAGCGCAACAAGTCGCAGACGCTCCAGCCCGCGGGATTGCTGCAGCCCCTCGATGTTCCATCCCAGGTATGGGCTGACATCTCGATGGATTTCATTGAGGGGTTGCCCAAGGTGCGCGGGAAGTCGGTAATTCTCACGGTGGTGGACCGTTTCTCCAAGTTCGCTCACTTCATCCCGCTGAGTCACCCCTACACGGCGGCATCAGTTGCTCGGGCGTTCTTCGACGGCATTGTACGCCTCCACGGCTTTCCGGCTTCGATCGTCAGCGACCGTGACCCTGTGTTCACTAGTCGCATGTGGCGCGACTTGTTCAAGCTTGCCGGCGTCCAACTCCGCTTCAGCACCGCCTTCCACCCCCAGACGGATGGTCAGTCTGAGGTGGTCAACAAGGTGATCGCCATGTACCTGCGGTGTGCTACAGGTGACCGCCCGAGAGCTTGGGTGGACTGGCTTTCGTGGGCGGAGTACTGCTACAACACGTCGTTCCACACGGCTCTCCGCGCCACTCCGTTTGAGGTCGTCTACGGTCGGCCGGCACCGCCTCTTCTTCCACGCGCTCCAGGTACAGCCGTGTCGGAGGAGGCCGACGCCCTGTTCCGCGACCGCGACGCGTTCTTGGCGGACGTTCGGGAACGTCTTCTCCAGGCTCGCAACTATGCCAAGCTCTACTACGACCGCCGTCATCGCGCACTGGAGTTCGCCGTGGGCGACTGGGTGTGGTTGCGCCTGCTTCACCGCCCCACTCACTCTCTGGAGACTCGCGCCAAGGGGAAGCTGGGGCCTCGTTACACCGGTCCCTTTCAGGTGGTTGAGCGCATTGGCCAGGTGGCCTATCGCTTGGCGCTGCCGGCGGATGCCCGTCTTCATGATGTGTTCCATGTGGGCTTGCTCAAGCCTTTCCATGGCACGCCTCCAGCAGCAGTGCCGCCGCTGCCGGCCATCGCGGATGGCCGTGCGCTTCCTACTCCGGCCCAGGTGCTTCGCGCCCGCAAGGTACAAGATTCATGGGAGCTGCGGGTGGTCTGGGAAGGTGTTCCAGCTGAGGAGGCCACTTGGGAGCCGCTCCAGGACTTCAAGACTCGCTTCCCTGATTTCCAGCTCGAGGACGAGCTGTTTGTCGAGGAGGGGAGAGATGTTATGGCCCAGCCGGAGGTGGGCCTGGCCGAACAGGCCCAGGCGCCCCCTCCTGACCAGCCGCCGGTCCTCCTCGTCTATCGCCGCCGTAATCGTCGTGGCTAGGTTTCCATATTTTGTAATAGGATCAATACTATCCTTAAGTTGTTGCTTTAGTTTCCTTAATCTTAGGATCCAATAGATCAGTTTGTTTAGGAAGGGGAGGATATATACCTCCAGACTCCTTGGAAATAATTCAAGCTGGCAATTAATCTAATTGCCCGGCCTCAAGGGCCGAACCCTTTTCTCCCTGCGCCTCTTCCTCTCTCCCTGCCCAGCAGCCACGGCGCCCCTGCGCCATCCCCGTCGCCCAGCTCCTCCACAACATCCATACTCCTTGCGTGAGAAGCCTGGTAGGATCCGTAATCCTATCAACAACCAGCCCCAGGGATCCTTGTTTTTCTAGCCAACGCCCGTGACCATAACAAGGATAGCTTCACCTGCCAAACTAATTCCCATGTGTACCACACATATAGGATGCCAAACTAAACTCCCACTACTGGAGAACTCGTCATCGGTCACGGTTCGTAACCCTCATAGGTACCGGTTCTGGAACCGGTACCGCGACACCGTGACTAAATGGGGGCGGCCTTTGGTACCGGGTCCAGAACCGGTACCAAAGGGAGCCTTTGGTACCGGTTGGTAACACCAACCGGTACCAAAGGACCCCCCCCCCCGCGTAGGCATGCGGGGGAGGGCCTTTGGTACCGGTTGGTGTTACCAACCGGTACCAAAGGCTGTTTTGGTTATTTTTTTTTAAATGTTTGATATTTGGGTTAGTTATATACAAATCTACGCGTCTACGTGTCTGCTCATCATATGTCATATGTCGTACACGATCTTTCACGCAATAAGATTGAAGTCGTCGCAATTGTCAATTGATTTTGACCCGACTTTGATTGCATTTTTTTCAAACATTCACATATAAACATTTGAGATCGGCCAATACAAAAGTTAGAGCATTTAAAAGTTATTTACAATTAACGAGCAGAACTGGAAGAAGGAGCAGAAAGGGAGTCCAATTGAGCGATAGCGGTTCCGTCATGGTGGTACTCTCCCAGTGGACTTATAACTTGGTCTATAATGAATCCAAATAGTTGGTCCGCAATAGCTTTTGATTTTTGTTTCATTGGGAGCACTTGATGGTAAAACATCCTCTGCATTAATCACAAATGACAACATTCATTCATATAATAAATAAATTTTGCATGTAATCATTTCTAAACAAGTAACTAATAATCATTCATTCATATAATAAATAAATTTTGCATGTAATTATAAAATATCCTAACACATTCATTTCTAAACAATAACTAATAATCATTTCAAAACAATAACTAATAATCATTTGTAAACAATAATCAATAACTAATAATCATTTCTAACCAAGTAACAAAGTTTACATGAAATAACAAAGTTTACATGAATTAACAAAGTATACATGAAATAACAAAGTATAATAAATATATTCATAATAAATATACACTAATAATCATATTTCCAATATACACTAATAATCATATTTCCATATACACTAATAATCTAATGTCCATATACACTAATAATCTAATTTCCATATACACTAATAATCTTATTTCCATATACACTAATAACCTAATTTCCATATACACTAATAACCTAATTTCCATATACACTAATAACCTAATTTCCATATACACTAATAATCTTATTTCAATATACACTAATAATCTTATTTCAATATAATCCTAACGTGCCCTTTCCAAGTAGTCTCCCCTCATGGCGTGACTCAGGTAGCCCAATCGGTTTCAGTTCGGGGATATAGTCAACACAGAACTCAATGACCTCCTCTGTTCTGTATCCCTTGGCGATGCATCCTTCTGGAAGAGAACGGTTACGAACATATTTATTTAGAATAGCCATGAGCCTCTCAAAAGGATACATATTGTGTAGGAATACAGGACCAAGAATACCAATCTCTTTGACAACATGGACCAGGAGATGCGTCATAATATTAAAGAAAGACGAAGGAAATATCATCTCAAGGCTGACAAGGCTTTGGGCCACATCATCCTGCAGCTTTGCTAGATTAGTGGGATCGATTGCCTTCTGGTCGATTGCATTGAGAAAGGCGCATAGCTTCACAATAGTTGTTCGGACATTAACGGGTAGAATTCCCCTCAGCGCCACCGGAAGCAATTGTGTGAGCAGCACATGGAAGTCATGGGACTTGAGGTGTACGAATTTCTTCTCTTTCATATTTATCAGACTCTTTACATTCGATGAGTAGCCGGACGGGACCTTAATACTGTTCAAGCAATCAAACATGCTGGTCTTCTCCTCCTTGCTTAGAGTGTAGCTAGCAGGACGCAAGTTCCAACGCCCTTTCTCTCTTTTCTCAGGATGTAGGGGATCTCGTTGTTTCATACGTTTCAGGTCCTGTCGTGCTTCAAGCGTATCTTTTGACTTTCCGTAAGTACCAAGGAACCCTAGCACGTTTACGCAAAGATTTTTCGTCAGGTGCATCACATCAATTGCGTGGCGTACATCTAAGACCTCCCAATATGGTAGGTCCCAGAATATTGACTTTTTCTTCCACATGGGCACCTTTCCATTTTCACTTGCCGCTGGCTGGCTGCCAGGTCCCTTCCCAAAGACCACCTTCACATCTTTTACCATAGCAAATACATATTTTCCATCCCGATGCCTTGGTTTGCTACGACCTTCCATGGCTCGGGCTGGGGGAGGAAGAAGGGGCCTTATA
This sequence comes from Alloteropsis semialata, assembly GCA_004135705.1. NCBI lineage: Eukaryota > Viridiplantae > Streptophyta > Magnoliopsida > Poales > Poaceae > Alloteropsis > Alloteropsis semialata. Next base: position 28,494,347 of record CM014271.1, read on the forward strand.
CGCAGAGCCCCTTTGGTACCGGTTGGTGGCACCATCCGGTACCAAAGGGGGTCACATTGGTACCGGTTGGTGTCACCAACCGGTACCAAAGGCCCCGAGGCTCATTGGTACCGGGTGGTGACACCAACCGGTACCAATGTGGCCATATAGGTACCGGGTGGTGCCACCACCCGGTACCAATGAGCTCGTAGAATTATTGGCCGTCGGTCCTTTCCATCCGTGACCGATTACGGTGGATAGATGGCGGGTTCTCTGGTAGTGTCCGATATGTACCACAGATATAGGAGCCACAAGCATACTACTGCTGAAGGGACTCAAGAGATGAGCAGGCAAGAAATGTTCTCCCCTCCTCCCCTTGAATGTACAATGGCAACAGCCTTTTTTAGCTCAAAAACCTCTAACCATGCGTCGACGTCGCAGTGGACCATAACGAAGGTGCCAATGCTACAACGAAGTTGATCTTCCTGATTCACACCCCGTAGATGGCTGAGAGCCTCCGCAAGACGGACACCTTGAGCTCGAGGATGCAGGTGTAGTCAGCCGTCCGCCGGAGCAGCATGTCTACGTCGGCGTCCTGGGCGTCCGGGACGATCTTCTTCAACTCTCTGATCCTCCTCAGCACCATGTGCTGGAAGGGCCTCCTCCTCATTGGCAACGCCCCTCCTTTCTTCTTCCTTCCCACTGTGAACATGACTTTCCTTCTCATATCACCCCAGAGAAGTCAGTCACTTGGTTACAAACTTATGGTGTGTAGATCAGGGTGTGTGGTATATGACACGGCGAGGAGGGCATTTATAGGTGTGAGAGGCGAATAATATTTCACTTTGGCCATGTGGGATGACGTTGGTTCTAACCAGTAGACTGAACTGTCAGCCTGCAAGCATAGCTCTCACAAGGCATGGCTTGTTGCTGTGCTTGTCTGACATGCATGGATAGATCAGGGGAACTGTCTGGCATGTATGTCCATGCTCTGAGAAATTTATTCCTAATGTATAGGCGATTCTTACATAAATGCAACCTCCCATTTATCTTGTATCCATTTGATTTAGATGGCGAAATTGCACAAACATGTGGTGCTGAGCTTGATCTGCTCTCACGAGCAACTGGGTGAGGTTCTTGCTCACCTGCAAGTAGGCGAGCTTAAGACAAATCTCCTTGTCCTAATCATAATCATCGAACAGTTAGCATTATTTGCAATGATTGGAGGAATTCCATGTGATCTTTGCCAACTTGCGGCATGTAAATTGCAACTGGTGGATGGCAATCCTTCATTGTGGCCAGCTGGGACCGGGCAAATGTGGATGGCAATCCTTCATTGTGGCCAGCTGGGACCGGGCAAATACGAGAATGTGGGTATCTTGTAAGTGTGAGGAAGAACCCACTTATCTTATAGAGTATACTACATTATTTTTGTCATCCATGGGGTTGTCGATATATGCAAACAGATTAAATTTATTGCATTATTCTAATAGACTACACTCTTTTTTAAGAAAAATCACAAGCTATGGTCATGTTTATGAGTTTTTTTTTTTTTTGAGAACACACCTTCCATCAAGAGGATAATAATGCTTGTGAGTTTGGGGCCATATGTAAAAGGAAGATTGATCGATTGAACTTCGATCCATTGCGGACACTACATGTGACCTATGCATCTCACCACTGCTCTGTTGCTAGAGGCTAGAGAGGAACATGGGCTTGTTGCACACTTGCACGGAGGCGACTGCTTTTGGAAAACAAATGCACGGACAGACGCAAATGCCTCTGCATTTTATAAAAAGCTTGAAACTATGTGGAGCGTGTAACCACCACACGTGCCAGTTCTAAGGTACCGACCATTTGAATTTGGTATTCCAATCGGATTTGGAGATAATCTTTTCAATTCGGTTGATATATTCCGTATATAAATGTCGACGTGCCGTCCGTGCTTTCCAGATCGAGGTTCTCGTTGCCAGCGACAGGGAGCAGCAGCAGAGTACTACTCCTTCCATGCACTGCGGGGCGGGTGAGCTGGTGAAATTTTAACTATTTTTCTAAAAAAAAGGCTCCAAAGTCCTGGCACATTTCCTTGTCTAATGCGGGACCGGCCTTCCATCGTGCATATTGCAGGTGATGATGCTTCACTACTCAATACTCATCTCCCCAGCAATCACCAATCAAGGCCGCACTATGCATAACATTTTGTATAACGCACGTTCTCTAATGTATTTTTTCTCTCTGTAAATACTATGCATAACGTAAAAATATCATGCATAACGCTGTATTTAAACACCCCCTGATTCATGATTGGCATGTACAGAATCAAAACGCTACTAGAGAGCGGGGCGTGCGTGGCGCGACCACGTATGTGCCGACGATCTAGCGCGGGCTATTTGATTGATGGAACCGTTGCGAAATGATGGAGGTAACCGACGGTTGCGATCACGCCACTTGGTTTGATTTGTAGCTCATATTTTATACTCTTTTTTTTTTGCAAAATAAACACAAGGATATATATGGTAGATGACACAAATACTACATATATATACACACACGCGCGCGTCGATCCCATGTGACGACCCGCTTGCATCTCTACTGACTAGTTTGTACGATGAATGGCTTCGCAGTTTCACATCCGTTATTTTATTTTATTTTTGAAAGCAACCTACACCATACGGTGTCTGTACATATTGATATAGAAAAAGAAAAATAAGAGCAGGTTAGATTTAGGAAAAAAAAAGAAAAACACCACCAAAAAAAGTAATATATACAACCGAGACCGAGTGGAGATCTCACAGTGCATGTCTCAACTCCACTTGAAACCTTGATGCTACCACGTTTAATTCCATAAGTTTTTCCTATTCATCCCGTCACATCAAATATTAGAACACTAATTAAAGATATTAAATGTGAATTAATGATGGATTAATTAGGCTTAATAGATTCGTCTCGCAATTTCCCGTCTATCCATGTAATTAGTTTTATAATTAGATTATATTTAGCCTTCCTAATCTTCAATTTAGTTTTGCTACAGTAAATTTCCTAAACTTATCTTGCTGAATTAAACGGGGCCGGGAGCAAGCCAGCAACGACCCTAAAAAGATCATAAGGTCAGAAACGGGCGTGGTCCACCGCCTCCAGCTGAGGGTGGCCGGCCGCCGGCCGCCGGCCCGGTAACTGGCGCGGCGGGCGACGGAGGAACAGGACCTTCTGCTGCCGGCCGCTGCCGGTGCATGTGCATGTACGTCGTCGCCTTCGGCCCGTGCTGCTGCTCGGCATTTCAACCCCATTGGCACGTGCGCGCGCCGGACCCCACTGCACGTCCTGCAGCCCCTTTCCGTTCGTTCGATGATGTGCTCGTGCACGCGGTGGTACCGCCGATCGATGGATCCAAAGTACTGGCTGGTGTCAATGGATCGGCCATGCGCGTGGCAAGTACTGGTGCTGTGCTGACCATGCATCCAGTGGTGGTTAGCTTTAGATGAGAGATGGGCCTGGTGGCGATCGACCGCGACTGTCACGACGTTGCTAGCTTAGCTGCTTGTTGTGTGCAGTCTCCATGTATCTGTTGTAAAGGTGGTGCGTGTACGACGATCGAGCTGTTGACGCTAAAACGCGCCGCGCCAAACACTCACACGCGCGGAATCGCAGAACGCAGACCTGGCTGCACGAAACCGGTGAAACCGGTTTACTAGGGTTTCCTGCGAAGACCAATATACGCTCACCCGGGAGGGACCCCGTCAGGGTGTGCGCACCTTGAGTTGTTCTAGGATCGGCAGGCCACCTAGAACGTCCTCAATCATCGTGGAGACGAAGGAAGAACAGCAATTAGGGTTTGGAAGAGCTAGGGTTTGAGAAACATAAAGTAGAGACAAAAAGTAAAGATAAATAAAAGATAAATTGTGTTTGATCGATTGGATGATACTCAATCGGCCGCAACCCTTTATATTTATAGGGTGGGGAGGTCTTGCCCCGCAAGAAAAGTCCAATTACAATTCGGAACTACAAAAAGAGTCCAAACTTATTACAACTCAGGGAAAACCAGTTCCACCGGTCCCAAATCCGGTTCCATCGATTTGCTTTGTCATATGCGTCACAGTAAACCAAACCGGTTCTACCGGTCTCTAAATCCGGTTCCACCGGTTTCCCTGCAGAACCTGTTCCTTGCCAATTTTGATCGTCAACATATGCCCCCCTGTTTTCTAGTAAACTTGTGCACTAGAAAACACTTCTTAAGATCAAAATTATTCTCTGGACGATGTTAAACATATGAAGCATCGGCCATGTCATGCATCTTGCCTATGTTGAAGTTGAAGCAACTTGCTTTGGTCTCCACACCATCCTTGTATGTGTCGCTGATTTCTGCTCAACTTCTGGTTCCATTGATTGCCTGCGCACCCTTTGTAATTTTCTCTTTTGAGTGCGAGTTAAGTCTGAGGGACACCACCTCGGCTGCATATACTTAGAATCTAGTTTGTTGCTGTTCTCACACTGTTTAGGATTAGTACATGCATCTTCTTTAACCGGATTACCATTGTAGACAATCGGTTGTTGTAGTGCATCATAATTTGGATAAACATATGGTTGCATGTACATGTTACTATAGTCACTAGGAGCATAATAATAAGGATATGACCAAGACAATGGCATGTATGATCCAAAATAATATGGTCCAGGACAAAATCCATGAGATCCATAATTACCTTGTTGTTGATAAGATTCTCGTCACCCTTTATGTTTTGATGGTGAATTTGCATCTCTAGTGCTATGTGGTCGACCCCTTTGCTTCTGGACAACTCTCTTCTTCTTATATTTTTCCAGAAGTTCCTCAAATGCCGACTTCACTTTTTCTTTTGATCCACCAGAACTTCCAGGCGTAAACCGGTTAAACCGGTTTGAAGAACAGGTTCCACTGGTTCTATCAGAACCAGTATTTTTGCTTTCGGCTTGCCCCCCGAGTGTCGAATTCTTTTTTGCAACTTGAGGGTCCTTTTTCAGCCACACCTCCTTGCTCCTTTTCTGTTTTGGTCGTGCTTCACCAATGATTATATTTTTTCATTTTGTTGTATCGGCTTGACTCGGCCTGATCAACAATTTAGGATTCTGTAATTCAATAGTATTAACAGAAAAATTCTTAGAAAAAGGATCAGAATCAACTTTCATTTTATGCAAAGTCAAATGGCCTTCATTAAGGGCCGATTGAATTCGCCTACGAAATACATTACAATCATTAGTTGCATGTGAAAAAGAATTATGAAATTTACAATATGCACGTCGCTTCAACTCATCAAGCGATGGTAAAGTATATGCACATCTGATGTATCCATTTTTATGCAACTCATCAAATATCCTATCACATTTGGACACATCAAAAGTAAATTTTACTTCCTCTTGCCGATTTTTGTGGATCGGCTTAAGTGAAGGGCAACTATATGATTGAGACTTGCTTGGCCATGTAAATTCAGTAGCACATACTTCTCTATTCTCATCGTCCAATGAATCATAGTTTAGCATATGCATATTAGGACGATCAGATTTTGGCCGAGCATCTTTACTTTGGCTTTCTTGAGCCAAAGCCTTTTGTAACATATGGTTAATGGTAAGAAATTCATAGCCTTCTAATTTATCCTTGATATGAGATTTTAAACCATTAAAAGCTAATTCGGCAAGATCTTTTTCAGAAATAATCAAACTATAACATCGGTTTTTTGTATCTCTAAATCTTCTAATATAATCAGCAACAGATTCATCATTCTTTTGCATAACCGATGTTAAGTGAGATAGTCTCAATTCATTATCACCACTATAAAAGTGCTCATAGAATTTATGTTCTAATTGAGACCATGTATGAATAGAATTAGGAGATAATGCCGAAAACCATGAGAAAGCAACACCAGATAATGACAAAGGGAACAATCTGATTTTTAAACGATCAATGCTACCATGAATACCTATTTGTGCATTAAACTGGCTAATATGCTCCCATGTTGTCCTATTGTCTTCCCCAGTAAATTAGACAAATTCTGGAACTTTAAAACCTTGAGGATAAGGCATAGCATCAAAAGTTGCAGGATAAGGCATAGCATCATGTGTACTAACATTATTAGCGTGGTGGTCCGCGTCTAGCTGGCTCGGCCTACAAATTAACAAACAATTGAAACAAACGTCACTTGTTATAGCACAAGTAATTGTTAACTAGTTTTATTCATTCAGACATGCTACCTCCGTTCTTAAATATATGACATTATTGACTTTTTTTTTGTTTAACTATTCGTATTTTCTACAAATATTATGCAAAAACATAGATCTATGAGTTAAATCTAAAGTATTATTAATATTAGATGTATTGGTACTCATTTTACTTTATTTAACAAACTAACTAATAAAATATTATTGGTCAAAATTAAAATAAAAAGTCAACGGTGTCATATATTTAAGAACCGAGGGAGTAGCAGGTAGCATCGACCGTAGTTTTAGCTTGTGCCCGGAGCAAAGCCATGATTTGACCATGGTAGGCCAGGCCAAGGTGCCGAGTAGAAAAATGATCTCATAGATTTTTTTTTTCAAGAACTCCAATATACACGAGCAAACACAATAAAAATATTCTACATGTATTTGGGTCGACTTTTGCTTTTAAATAGCATGAAATACAGGACATGCAACATTAGAACAAAACTACATGTATTATATGCATTTTCTCAGATTACCCAGGCACCCCAATCTCCAAGAAAATTAAGAGGAAGGAACAATTAGATCCTTTTTGGAGGGAAGCGCAATTAGATCTTTAATATAAACTCAAACAAATGTTGCCGTCTCGCATATAGCAGTAGCAGGATCTTTAAAAAAAGCAGTAGCAGCGGACACACGCCAGAAGACCAGTGTTAACGTATGCAGCGTCTCGGCAAGCGGAGGGCAGCGGAGCGGAAGTGGGCGGGAATCTGGATGGGCCAAATAATGAATCTTATGCCCTTATAATCTGGTGGGCTGATATTTCATTTGGGCTATTTAGGGCGGTAATCCTATCTGGCTTTCAGTTGTTGGATAACTACTTGGCTTTCAAGTGTTTTAAGATTCGTGCACGAAATAGCATCCATTGGATTCTCTTCTTCCTCCTCCAGCTCTCACGTTGCTGGTTCTTCTTCCTCGCGTCGGACGTCTCTCGCGCCGCCGCAGCCAAGGGCAGAGGGGAAGGGTGGTGTGTGGGCGGGGCGGCCGACGACGAGGTTGCCGTCGGCCGGGGTGGTGGTCGAGGCGGCGGCCTTATGGTTTAGGGTTAGGGTTAGGGGTTGGCCAGGGGTGGGGCTTCAATATCCTCCGGCCATAGAAGAGGAGAGGCCGGGGGCAGCGGAAGACCGACGGTGGAGGCGGTTGGCTGGGCGGCGGAGGGCGCGGCGGCGCGGGAGTGCCGCCGGCTGGATGGGGTGGGACATCCGGTGGGAGGCGCCGGCGGCGGGGGCGAGGAAGTCGAGCTCGTTAGGAAAGGCAGGGTCGAGGGGGCGAGGGTGGGCAGGTGGGCGGGCGGCGCGGTGGTGGTAGCAGCCGGCCGGGGAGGAGGAAGAAGAGGTGGAGGCGGGGAGGAAGAAGAAGAAGGCGAGATGGGCCGTTATGGGCCGGAAGCTAACTCATCTAGTTTCCGGTCTCCACATAGGAGCCCCCTTGAAGGGGCTTTAATTCTGTCATTAGGAAAATAATTTAGAGGCTCATTTGGTGTTGCGGAAGCAATGGGGAGCACTTGGGCGTCCCAATCTATGCATCTTCTAGCGACATGCTCGATTCTCCTTTTTAGTGATGCAGCTGCATAACAAAGTCAATTGATAGTACGACTAGTTCTAAGGTGTCCATCTAGACGAGATGAGCAGATACGGTGTTTTCCATTCCATGAGGGGTAGGTGCAAGGATAGGCAGGGGCTCGTGCCCCCTCCCCTAAGAAACTTAAAAGTTTCCACAACAAAATTAAATTGTAACCATTTTAAAATATATATATATATAAATATTGCTTCCAATCCCCTGACAAACAAAATTTGAGTTTAGGGTATAATGTGGGATAAATGGAATTGCGAGACTATGTGTGTCTCTGGCTACTTTTGGACACATGCGGAGCCACGTGAGGGCCAAAGTGGGCCATGGCCCCCCTTTGCATATTTGTCCGGCAAATAAGTATGGCACACAATAGCAAAAAAATAACAACTATAGCTAGATAACTAGCAGGTACTTATGCAACCTCTGTCGTGCCATTGCTCGCCACCTTGCTCGCTACTAATTAATGATCGTGGCCCTTGCTAGATGTTCAATTCAGTTAGCTTAGCTTTACATAACATTTGTTCGTCCAAAACAAAATGCTTTAACTTCACATAACACTTCTTGATAAAAAAAAATTACAGACAACTTCAATTGTATTGTTGTCGATTAGAAATGTTGCATTAAAGTGGCCCCTCCTTGACTTCAATCCTACCTCCGCCACTGCTTGTGGAGATAACACATGTACATTAAACTGATGTACCTAAAAATCAAATCATCGCAGAAAGCCAGAGGCTCAAACAACACGGGTGACGGGCCAAAGTTTATGTTTCTTCGCCGGCGTTCTCCATAATATGCAAGGAACATTTTCTTGATGATATGCAAGGAACATTTTCTTGATGATATCACACGTTCCGCCGCAATCGAGACACTATCTATGCGGCCTCGTGCATTGCCGTCGAGCTGTCCGCCGAGCTGACGAGCTGATCACCACCGGCCGTCGTCTCGAGCGAAGCGATCGGCCAACCGAGGCAATGCACCTCCGGCTCCGGCTTCGGTCTGCTGCTCACGGCTATCCCCAGAGGAACAGACGGCCAGACCCCAGCCAAGCCAGTCAACAAAAGGATTCCTCAAAAAATGAACACGTTTATCTGGCCCATTTTTATTTCTGTGTGACCCAGCTCATACTGTCTCCCGCAGGCCTGGCCCAAATAGCCAGCCTGCTAGAAAGACATTTCCACCACAATTCCATCCGTCCGCTCTACTTGTAGTTTCCCGGGACCCGTCCGCCGCAAGGGCCGTTCTGGGCCGTGGCAACAAATTTCAACAGGGTGGCATGGGCCGTGACCAGGCCTGAACGGCCGGCAAATGGCACGCGGATCCGGTCCAAAAATCGGTCACTTTAAGATTGGTGCTCGAGTTCAATCCAGCGGCCAGAGTTCTTCTTCTTCCTCGCTTCGCCCCATTTCTATTCGCCGCCGTCCTGCTCCTCGCCGCCGCCTGCCCCTCGGCCGCACCCCCGGTCGGGGCGGAGATCACCTGTGCCTGCCGTGGCTCGCCTACACTCGCAGTAGGGCAGAGCTTTCCTGTGACCGGCGTGGCTCGCCTGCGCCCGGCGGCACTGCATATTGTTCCACATTGTTCTGAATTTTTGTTCCACGTTGTTGTTCTGGAACATTTGTCCGTGTTGTTCTGAAACAATCGTTTAGTTTTAATGTGCCAGTGGGATGTCCTATAGGACCCCTCCCAGTCCCAGAAGCCAGAAGAGAGGGCACTGAGCTTCGATTTGTGAACCATCCTAAACAGTTCATCCACGCCTGTTCGTTTGGCTTATCAGCCACCAGCCAGCGGTACTTCAGTCTCACAACAAATCAGCACCAGCCATCAGCCACCAGTCAGCCAGCAGTACTTCAGTCTCACAATAAATCAGCACCAGCCACCAGCCAACCGAACACGAACAGGCTGCGATGCAATGCCTTCTTTTTAGGAACAAGCAATCCGCACTGCAGATCTCTCTATTTTATTCGAAACTTGCGGGCCGTGCAACCATTAACCAAACGGAAGCCGAGCAAGAGCTGATCGCCTTGCACTTTCTGCTCACTGAAATTCTGGAACCACCAGTACAGCGCTGAATCTGAATCAGTCGGTCCTACACAGCACAGGGCGCCTCCACCGACACCAGCGGTCCGCGGAGCTAGCTGCGCCCCGAACCACTCGCAAGAACCCAACCCGGCCCCTCCCCATCGCCTCGCCTTCGGGTCCGGCCTCCGTTTGTACGTCGTCGCCTTCCAAATATAAAACGCCATGTATTAATAAGCGAGCCTTGCCAAAATGTGACATTCGCATCAGGGGGACAGAGGCCGTCGAGCGAGGTCCTACGCCTATGCCAGTGCTTTGCACGGCGGCCATGCATGAGCCCATGATAGAGCCGGATCCATGGTGGGCACCGGGCTCTGGTGCTGGTGCTGGTGCTATTGGTTGCGGACTTGCAGAGGTTTCTGTGGTGTTCCTCCCTTCCGAACAGTCAGTCCTCCCACCAGCCGCTCCTGTCTCCCCACCGACACACCATGGATTCATGGGAGCCAAGGACACCACACAAACGATGGGGGCGCTTCGGTTGGTGGCACGAAACAATCAGCGAAAAAAACAGGTGTTGCATACTGACATACGCTGTGCAATGATCACAAGCTGAGATGATTAAAATTCGTCTTGGATGGAGACGGAGCTGCATTTCCCTCAAGGTTTAATCGCTTGCATTGTTGGTGCTGTTAGCCTGTTACCCCCCCTTTGGGTTCATGTTCATGTGCAGCCACAGGCAATAATTGTACTGGTGCTGCGCTGATCAGTGGTTGACACCACTTACCAGTGATTACTGACCGGAAAAGCAAAGCTGTGCGTGTTTACTCTCCATTCATGGCGTCTGCCATGGACGTGAGATCAGATCTTACGGATCGATGAGGGCCCATTTGGTTTTCTAGTGCAGTGCTAGAAACTCTTCACAACTTTGACCACTAATTAAAGGTATTAAATAAAAGTATTTTACAAAACTAACTCTAGAACCTCTGCACTAGGAACCCTGAAGAATCTAACGAGGTTTTTGACCGCATGATTGCAGAATGATTAGAGGATGGTTACTGTAGCATCACTGTAGCCAATCATCGATTAATTAGGCTTATTAGATTCGTCTCGAAAAGTTACGCTCATCCGCGAAGAGGTTTTGCAAATAGACTTCATTTAGTACTCTATGCAAAAAAGATTCTCTCCGTACTAGATGCTAGACTAGAAAACCAAACGGAGTCGAGATCAGAACATGAATCGGTTCAGTAAAAGGAGCTTAATGGCTTTGTCAGGCGAATAACTCAACTTTTGAAGGACTTTTGTACTTGTTCTATCTCAATGCAGCTAAGGATCAGCAACAGCCCATCCTTTTGTACGTGCTCCACTAGGCACAAGTAACTTTAGCTGGGGTAAAGTTTACCCTAGCTGTGGAAGAAGGCAACCCACTCGCACTTAGGCCTTGTTTAGTTCGGTTGAATTCGATTGAATGCACTGTAGAAAAATGCATTGAGAATCAAAAAAGCAGAGAGGAAACACGTTGTTCAATGGAATGTCTTTTGGTTGAATTGGTTGAGTTGGAGGGAACTAAACAAGGCCTTACTACCAGTTATCACCAGTAGGGCCGCGTTCGGTTGTAGGGTGAAATTTTTTTCACCCTACTTTGACCACTAATTAGGGGTATTAAATAAAGTCAGTTTACAAAACTACCTCCACAACTCCCTGGCAAATTCGCGAGACGAATCTAATGAGGCCTCTGACCGTATGATTAGAGGATGATTACTGTAGCAAATCAAGGATTAATTATGCTCGTTAGATTTGTCGCGCAAAGTTGCACTCATCTGCGAAAAAGTTTTGTAAATAGACTTCATTTAGTACTTCATGCATGAAGGATTCCTTGGGGCAAAAATTTTACCCCACCATCCAAACGCGGCCCATGACTAGAACCTGAAAACGAAGATGGCAGGGCAATTGTGGCGCACGCTAGATGCCCGAATGATGATGGTGCTTGAGACGGAAGCTCACTGCACCAACAGTTGAGCCAACTGCATGCCTGTTGTCTACTCTAAGGCCCTGTTTAATTAGGGTGATATGGTGAAAAGTGGTAAAAAGTTTATGCATTGGGTCACGTGTACAGAGAGAAGAAATGAACTGACATGGTTCTCGAGGTGAAAAGAGAATGCAAAGTTCCTGGGAATTAAACAGGGTAGTTCCACCGACAGATAGCAACGCAGTTCACCAATGCTAGGATGGCGACAGGCATCAACAGAATTCTGTACAGGTTCACAGTTTTTCTAGAGAACGAATTTTGCTATCACGGTTTACAAATGCGGTGATACACGTCTCAATGTTCATGAATTCAAAGAACATTGGTGGAGTGGAACTCTATGTATGAACATCACTGGTATTTTTGCTGACAGTGTACAGATGAACATGTTCTATCTACTCTTCATTTTATTCCTGTGGAGATTTCCCTGTTTGTGCCCCGAATCTGAACTGGACTGCAGGACTAATTGCATTTCCCTTTTGTCTTTCTGAGCAGGGTTGCAATTCTGAAGCAAAATTTTATGCATGAATAGTAAAACTAGAATCTTGGACATCACTGTATGTGTATGAACATGTGTATTTTCCATGCTGTTTCGATAATAGCATTCGAGAAATCAACTTATCTGTTCACCGATTAGATCAAGGCCAACAACAAGGAATGACACCCCCTGGAACAGAAGGAAGTAGAAATGAATCCCTTGAGCAGACAACAGGCTCCGAGTTGCAGCTGTGAGTAGGAGCAGAGAAAGAGCAAGCTCCTTCTTGAAGACCTTGTTCGCCTTTTTTGTGTCATGTGGTGCATTCTCGTGCTGTTCCTTTCGCACACTGATCTCAATCAATTCACCTTTTTCATGTAATTGCTTCTGGAACTGAGGAAGCATGACACCCTTCTTATCTCTTTCTGCAGCTGTGACAAGGTCTAATTCGGATGATCGACCAGACTTCTTGGTTACAATCCATTCATAGGAGCTTCCAAGTTTGAACAACCCAGACAACATTGCATTGAACTTGGTCACCGACATGGTGTTCTCGAAGAGGAGGTATGGTACAATGAAAGGAAATGATCTTGGTGACGGCAGAATGTTAAGAAAGGACATGCAGACTGGCACATAACAAATGACCCACACAGGCAGCTCGGCCTCGGGAATGAACATGGTTAGTGGAAGAATGACACAAAACAATGTGAAAGAATAGAAAGGAAGTACCAACTTCCTCAAAAGAAAGAATAATAGTATCATATTTGCCTTCTTCCATGAGGAGATCTGCATTGAAATT
>CM014271.1:28508435-28522119 GCA_004135705.1 Alloteropsis semialata
GCGGCGTGCGGCCTCGGCGGGCATCGTGCGGCGGCCCTGACACAACCCCGGCGGGCGGTGGCCCATACCCCGACGGCTGCTCATCTATGTCTGTGTGAGAGAGGGAGGAGGAAGAAGATGACGAGGTGAGAGAGGGAGGAGGAAGCAAGTTGTCTCTATGACATGTGGGGCCCGCTCGTAAGTGAGAGAAGCTTTACCAAAAGCCACAGCCATTCAACCAAAGGGGCTTCCAGACAATATTTCACAGCAGCGTTTCGAAAAGTCACAGCCCACAGCAGCTTTTCCAAAAGCCACAGCCCAACCAAAGGGACCCTAAACATGATCTAATTATAAAACTAATTACACAGATGGACGAAAAATCGCGAGACAAATCTATTAATCCTAATTAATCCGTCATTAGAGATTGTTTACTGTAGCACGACGTTGTCTAATCATGGTCTAATTAGATTCATTAGATTCGTCTCGCGAAGTTACCCGGGTTATGGAATAGGTTTTGTCATTAATCTACGTTTAATACCCTTAATTAGTGTCCTAACATTTGATGTGAAGGATGAATAGTAAAAAGTTGTGAAACTTTTCTCAAAACCCTAAGGATCGGTCCAGACGTCCAGTGTCGACGCCGACGAGCGACGAGGAGACCACGAGTAGAGCCGTCGTGCTCGTAGAGTCGCAGCAGTACCATTCCTTAACTTGGCTGCGTTTGGTTTTCTAGCATTGCTAGAATCATAAAGGAAATCTTTCTTGCATGAAGTACTAAATGAAGTCTATTTGTAAAACCTCTTCACGGATGAGCGTAACTTTTCGAGACGAATCTAATGAGCCTAATTAATCGATGATTGGCTACAGTGATACTACAGTAACCATCCTCTAATCATCCTCTAACCATCCTCTAGGCCTCATTAGATTCTTCAGGGTTCCTAGTGCAGGGGTTCTGAAGTTAGTTTTGTAAAATATGTTTATTTAATACCTTTAATTAATGATCAAAATTGTGAACAGTTTCTGGCGTCGAAAAACCAAACGGGACCAAGTGCTGCTCGAAGCAGACAGCGTAGGATAGGACGGACACCCCCCCCCCCCCCCCCCCCGCAGCAGAGCACTGTTGGTGTTGGTGTCGCGCGCGGGGGGCGAAGAGGACGGCCCAACCGCCGACGGCGCACGGCGTGTCGTGTCACCGACCCTGGCGGAATGCCGGTATCCCTCGTCGGCTCGTCGCCTCGCCTCGTTTCTCCCTGGCACCGCAGTCCTGCTGGCGAAGCCGTGGAATGGGCGGCGCGACGACCAGTCCTGAACTCCTGGATTTCTAGATGGTGGACGCGCGGGCGGGCGGACACCTGGAGGACAGGCAAGTCGCGACCGTTTGGTTGATCGCGTACATTTTAGGCCCTGTTAAGTCGCGACCGTTCGGACTCCTGGATTTTGCTGTTGCCGCGATGCTCGTCGCCTCCTCGTCTTGTTGGTCCTCAAATCCAAATATATATTATCTGATTTTTATTCTCTCCATTCTCACTCATATCTAATAAATAATTTTCACTCTCACTCGTATCCAATGGATAATTTCTTTTGTTAGTTTTGTACTAGATATTATACATATCTAATAGATAAATAGTTTTTCTTTCATACTCTACCTTTTCTTATTTTTAATGGATAAACAATTTTTTTGTTAATATTCTTTCTATTTGAGGCGAATAAAAATTTGTATATAAATTATGAATACCAGCAACAGGCCTATTTTGCTCCACAGGTCGACGGCGACGTCCTGCTTGTTTAGGCTACTCCCAATGCGATTTTTATTTTAATTAAATAGGGTGTCATGTCACCATTTTTGATGATGTGGCAACAAATAAATGAGGAGAGAGATGAAAGGTGTTTCATCTAGATGAAACTATGTCATCTAGATGAAACTATGTGTGCACTCTTATCAACACACATTGTGTCTTGCATGTGTGTCTATGAAACAACAAAAATGAAATAGTACATTGTATAAAATGTTTCATTCATTAATTAAATGCTCTTATGTTTATGTGGCAATTTTGAAAACATCAAAATAAAACTCTCCATCGAGATCAGCCTTACGAGCGAGATTTACAGCCTGTTTGTTTGGCTTATCAGCCACCAGCCAACAGTATTTTTCTCTCATAACAAATCAGCACCAGCCACCAACCAGTCAGCAGTACTTTTCTCTCACAATAAATCAGCACCAGCCACCGGCCACCAGCCAACCGAACAGGCTGTTATTTCTTTATTGGTGCTGGGGCTGGGCCATGCATGCGGTCAAAGGGCGTGGGACCTGTTCGCGCCTGGACAGCGCGAACCTGCGACACGTCTCCAGGATGGGTTCTGCCTTCTGCGCCACCGCCAAGTGGCCGCGCCGTGACAAACGGCAGGAGGCCCCCTCGCGCCATGCTAGCGCTGGCACGTAGTACCTACGTACGTAGTACGTGTACTAGTCGGTTGTTTGCGTGTCGGTGTTCGCCGGTTATTCCAACTTTTCTTGGCCTTCTCCTGCTGTCTAAGAGCAACTCCAACAGATTGAGAATATGAATTTCCTTTCCCTATAATTCAGATTAAAGGGAATTGAGATGCAAAAATCACCCTCCAACGGATTCCTTTTTTAATCCCCTTTCCCTATAATTTTTTCTCAATCCCCTTAATCCTCTCCTCAATCCCCTAAAGAAAGGGGAGCCCTCCTCTCCCCTTTCCTCTTGTTCAGCCCTCCCGTCCGCGTCCGAGCGTTCGCCCGACGCACGGCGCCTCCCGTCCGGCAAGACGGCCAACGCACGCCGCCTCATGTCGTCCGCCCTCCGCCGCTGCTCCTGCCTGACCCGTCGCTGCTACCCGTTGACGCTGCGTCGCAGCTGTCGGCCGCGTCGCAGTAGAACTACTGCGACGCTGTGTCGCCGAGGAAGTAGAAGAGCACGAGCAGCTACAGCGCGAGCGCAGCACCGCCCAGCCACGGCGCGCACCTGAAGCCGCAGTAGAAGAGGCACAGGTAGTCGAGGTACCCGCGCGGCACGCACGGCGGGTGCCCCGCCGACGACAGGTACCGGCACCGCGTGCCGTGGTCCGGCAGCGAACGCAGCTCCGTCTCACGGCTCGTCGTCCCCACCGCCTGATCCTGGTCCTGTCCCAAAAAGGAAGGTTGCGCTGCGATCGCCGGAGAAGTGCCGAAGATCCCCGCGTCGTGGTGGCGCGTGGCCACGAGGAGGACGGAGAAGACGAGCACGAGCACCAGGAAGGAGGCGGTCGCCACGACGGCGGCGGCGGCATTGCGCCGGCACTTGAGGAGCCTGTGCAGGAAAGCCATGGGGAGTTGACAGTGAGGCAGCTAGTAAGCGGGCTGCAGCTGTCAGGCAGTGGCAGCGCTCGCCGCGGCCGGCAGGGGGACCGCCGGCGCGTCGGGCAGAGCCGCCGGCGCGTCAGGGTTCATTTGCGTCGGCACAGGAGGATTTCTCTGTCGTGCGTTTTTGGCCCACGGGGAAGGCACTCAGCCCAATTTTGGCCCACAGAGGAAGGCCCATGGTAGAAAAGAGAGAGAAATAATTAAAGGGGAAAGAAGAAAGGGGATCTGCTGCAGCACATCTTCCCAATATTCTAAAAATGTGAAAGGAGATTCCCCTTTAACCAGATTAAAGGGAAAGGGAAATGGGGAGCTGTTGGAGTTGCTCTAAGTACATACTAGGAAGGTGGGCGCGCTAACGCCGCGCCCGTAATGTGTATAATCTATGTTGTTGCGAACATTAGTGTAGTATAATTTCTGACGACCGAATCTAATTGTAGCTTTTCACGACCCCTTTTTATGTACGACAATTCAACAGAAACATATGTGAAACTATTTGACGGCTTACATATTTATAAAGACGTGCTGATGTATGAATCTTAGTTTTAACATACAAATGGCTTAGTGACCAATTTTCAGATTGGAAGACTAAAGACATGTGTCAAACAGTACATATAACAATAGTATCACATCGACACAAAATGTAATACAGATATGAAACAGTAGCATCTCTTGTAGGCAAAGAAAAAGTTTTAACACACTGTAGTCATCTTTCAATATAGTTCCTGCAATTAACATATTCATCTTTTCAAACTCTACTCATCCAAAAAGTCTACAGTGTTGTGAGAACCAAACAATAATAATAGCTCACAGGTATGGCACGCCGCACAAGGTAGAGATGAAAAGTAGCATTGAACATTTATTTCATGCTGCTCTTGGAGGTGCCTCCATGTTCTTCTAACCATAGATGATACACTTCGCAAATATCCTTCTGAAATACACTCACCTCCCAACAGTGACGCATGCAGCAGCTCCTGATGACCATAAAGCTACAACCAAAGCATACGGGCAAAGTAAGCATTTTAGATGAAACGGGGCATATTGATCATCAGACAAACGGTAGTGTCATGCATCATAATTTTTTTAATTACAGAAACAAAATGCTATACTGAAATATTTTGCCACCCATCATCAACACAATGGCACCTATAACAGGCATTGTGAGATATTTTATTTTCTAAAAGGCTCCATGTAAACACTGAAGCACAGGGTTCTGAAAGTAAACACCTACATCAGTGTGCTCCGGCTTATGGTAAGAAAGTGGCCTTCAAACTTTATATAATTGCAGCGGATTATGTCTTTCAAGAGAGTTATTTTTGTTCCATTTGAGAACTACAATAGCATGTGTGAAAGAACCATAGGTTCAAATCACAAAACCAACAAAAATAACCGGGTTAAAATGCTAAATAAAAACCTTGCAAACATTCCAATATCATGAGCCATCAACATGCAAGGGAACTGCCCTAGACATGGATTATTTTGCAAAGAGCTATCCTGTCTATCGATTGTAAAATAACACTGAGCCACCAACCATCAAACTCACACCGCTCAATACAGACCTGATTGTCATAAGATGCTATCTCCATACTAATAAACAGAGCAAAATCGTTGAGTTTTAATAATAGAAAACAATTAATTCGCCTAGCTTTGGCCCAAGACAGATTAGGGATCGTTCAGCTTACTGACATGGTTGCAGTAAAATTGGCCCAAGACAGATTAGAATTTGCAGTTACAGCTTAGCTGAGGCTATATCTAACCTAAAACCAATATGCAAGACAGGAGTACAGGACATAACTGGTCCCTATTCAATTTTTAGTAGTATAGGTTTCAACAGACTTCAAAAGGCAACACTAACACAAACAATCCCAGCACGTACATGGTTGCTATCACTGGATTGAATCACCAATCAGAACTATTCAGGAGCTTGGAAGATGATATGGCCATGCTGATTTACTCACCTTGAGAAGGGCAGCGTCAGGGACTGATAGGTTCTGCACTTCTGCTGGGGTTGGATGATGCTGCGGGCACTAAGGTAACGGGGATTATTACATCATAAAAAAAAAGTTTGCATCGAATATGGCGAACTTTCCCAGTCCGGATCAAATACGGCGAACCAGCGAACCTTCCCGTTTAACCGTTTGAGTGAGGTTCATCACATTACAGGTGAAATTTTAACGGATACAGTGGGGAATCGATCTTTCATTTACCTGTGATTGCAGGTGACTGAGCACCAAGGTCCCTAACGCAGCAGTGGTGCCGCAGGCCTTGATGGTGAGAATGCCACGGACGTGGTGCCGAAGGACCAAGAACCACCTGTCGTCGACGCCGCACGCGTCCTCGAACTCCGGCCACCCGCGCCACAGGAACATGCCGTCGCCATCCCATCGGACCTCGATGTGGTCCTGCTCCATGGCCCGGAACGGTTATGCGAGCACCTCAGGTGGGGGCAGGGGAGCGGGAGGGGAGCGCGCCGTGAGGGCACCGCGCCACGGCATGAGCGCGGCGCATTAGCCGGCGGCGTGGCCGAGAGGTCGGCGAGCCGCACCTTCGATGGGGGTTGAGGGCCTCGCATCCTTCTCCGGACCCGCCGGCACCTTCAGCGCCCTGAACCGCGCCTCCAGCTCGAAGCGGCGGGTGAAGTCGTCCTCTAGGGGATCTGGCTCCATGGCGTCGTCGAGTTGAGGCGCTGCAGGAGGAGGGGGGCCGGGGGAGCAAGACAGCGTGGTGAGGTAGGAGGCCGGGCGGGAGAGGTGGGATGGAGGGGACCGCGTCGAGGGCCGGGGGGGTGGGTGGACGAAGGGCAGTGAGGACCATGCGCGCAGCCGCCGTGGCGAGGACCGGGCGCGGAGCGGTCGGACGGCAAGCGGGAGGAGCGTCTCGGCGCCTGTGGCGCCGACGCCGGGGGCTGCCGCCGCGGAGGCGCTCGGGCGGACCGCGCTGGTGGCGGCGGGGCCCGGCATGTAGCGCAGCGTGGCCAGCACCACGGTCGCCGTCCGTTTGTCATTTTGCGGCCCAGTGCCTCCCAGCCGAACCGCCGTCCGTCGCAGAGGGCGCCGCCACTGCAGGCTTCCACAGCAAGGGTCCAGCGCCGCACCACAGATCCGTTCGCGGGGCACCCGGATCCGGCCGCCGGCGCCCCGGATCCACTACCGGAAGGGCTCGCCGCGGCCGGCGCTGCCCAGGCCACCGAGCTCCACCCACGGTCGGGCCGCCTTCCTAGGGGCCGCGCGGGCCTCCCGGTGAACCCCTCTGGCGGCGGCGAGGGAGAAGGGGGAGGAGGAGGCGCAGCGGCGAAGGCGACTGGGCGGCCGCCCGTGTTGCCCGCGTGGAGGTGTCGCCCGCGTGGAGGGCGACGCAGGGGACTGGGAGGAGGCCGCTGAACCGATAACTGGGATGCCCAATGTAAATAGAAGAGAGGAGCGCAGCTTACCGCCGATGACGCAGCCGAGGGCACCAACGGCGAAGGGAACCGGCTGGACCGCGGAGCGAAGCGGCGAGGGAGGAGGAGGGGTCGTAGCTGGAGACCACGATGCGACCGAGGAGAGCGGCGGCCAAGAGGAAACACGATGAGGACCACGCAGCGGCGACAGAAAACCTAGAGCGTCCCAGCCGAAGCAGCCTCTGGGCCAACATGCAGCGAATTCTTGACGGGACACGGGCTTGGAACAGGCCACACGGGCCGGCGAAGCAAGAAACGCAGACGCGATCGGCCCAGCGAGAAAAATCGCGCCTACAGTAGCTCGGGGCCTCCCTGCATCCGGAATTCACCGGGGATATGAAGTTAATAACATATTTCCTTCCGTGGCTGTCATCACGTTTCGGCGTGGCGTGCGAGTAGTGATTTTGTGATCGATCAGCTTCTCGACTGACGACTCCCACCGTCCAGCGCACTCTTGTTGCCGCTGCCAGGGGCATGCGCGCATTGCCACGGGCCCACGGCGCACTTCATCGGACCGCGTGTGCTCGACGGCGTCGCCCGTATTTTTGCCCCTTTTGGTCCGATCCGAGCCCCCGCGCGCGGTCGCGATTGCTCTCCCCTCCGTCGTGTGCTCTCTCCACAAACGGACCACGCCAGCTCCACGGCCGGCATCCAATTCCCGTTGCCTTAAAGCTCAGTCGGAGCCTCTTTCCAAGCGTGGCGAGGAGTACTAGTTTAGTTTACGGAATGTGCTCGAGTGATCCGAGGCAGAGAGAGCCTACGCTCCTGGCCACGCTTTTTGCCGTGCTCGTCGGTCAAAAGTCGCCGAATGGGCGGTTTCTGCTCGATCCGCATGCACTGTCTCTCCTTTTGCGATGGTGCGCAACCTCGGCGCTCTCGAAGGCGTGGCTGACGGCACACCTTGCAGTTTAGTCCACATCACCTCGATCCTGATGCCCCCTTCCGCCGGCGCTATAGGAATCCAGCTTCTGCCCCCTCCCGGTTCATCTTGCCGCCCGAGAAATTAGAGGAAGAAGACAGACGACGACGAGCGGATGCGCTGTTCGACGAGTCGACACGTCGGTCGGGAAAAGGGCGCAATGTTGAAGCTTGCAGCCTGTTCGGTTGGCTTATCAGCCACCAGCCAGCAGTACTTTTCTCTCACAACAAATCAGCACCAGCCACCAGCCTCCAACCAGCCAGCAGTACTTTTCTCTCACAACAAATCAGCACCAGCCACCAGCCGCCAGCCAACTGAACAAGCTGGGAGCAGGATTTCGTGAGTGGGGGTGGGGGGTAGCGGTGTGATCCCAATGGATCCTTCCTTGCGGCGGAGGTGGTGGAGAGGGAAGAGAGTGAAAGACGGAGAGAAAAAAAAGAGAGAAGGGGCATGTGGGCCCTGCTACCACGTGTGGCCTCACGTCAGCAAATCACCCATCGAAATATTCTAACTGTCAATATGGACAGTATCAATAGTTCAATGGACAAATATTTCTTATTTTAAAGTTGGATGTCTAAAACCAAACTGACCTGACATGGTGCTTCAATGGCAAAAATAGACTTTTTGTTTCTTTAAGTTTTATTACGTTATTATTTATCCTCCCTTTAAATCCTCAGTTCTGAGCAAGTAATCTATCCACGCGTGGCTGTTGCCCAGCTGGAGCCTTGCCAGATGGGAATGAGACACACTTCCTCCGTTCCAAATTACAATTTGTTTGATTTTTTCGACTCCAAGTTTGATCGTTCGTTTTATTAAAAAAATTATTCAAATATAGTCAAATGTAAGTCATTTTTGAAAAACTTTTATTAATAAAGCAAGACACAACAAAAGATGTGACATTTTACATAAATTTTTTGAATAAGACGAACGCTCAAACTTAGGATTAGAAAAGTCAAACGAATTGTAATTTGAAACCGCAGAAATAGCAATCATCTCAGGCGACGCGTCCACCCAAGCTTGTTATAGGGATTCTTCGTCGTAACTGGTTTTTTGTCCTGTCCGTCAAATTGGCGTGTCCAGTAGGGCACGTTACACATCAGAATTACTGGGACTAGCCCTGTTCATGGTTTGGTCTAGACCCAGTAAAACCGTGGAACCAGACCAGAGCAAACCATAAAGTCCGGTTCGTACGGGTTGGGCTAAGCTGGTCCGAAACCAGTTAACCCGTAGCTTCTCATGCTTGTCGTCACCCTGCGAGATCCTCGTCTTCGTCTTCGATCGGCAGGCGTTCCCGGCCACCAGTACCACAAGTCAGACACGTTATGTCTATGCTGCAACTCTCTTCCGCCATGCCGGTGCCGCTGGGTGCGCTATCTCGTAAATCCAGTTGGGCCTCCGCCCCCCACCGCCGTCTCGCCGGAGGCGGCCGCCGTCACCACCGCTATGCCATGGCTCCTGGTTGTCATCCTTTCCGCAGCCACACAAACAACACTGAATCCTCCCGTGCGCTCCCGAAAGGAAACAACCAACAAGGGCCAGCAGCCTCGCACGCCTATCTGGCGCTGGGCCTCTTCCATGTTGGTGTCGCACGCGCCGCGCTGTTATTGTACGAGGAGGCGTTGCGCCTCTTGTTCGACTCCGGCGGGGACGGGAGCGGGTTCGATCACACTCGAGGTCCCGAACTTTGGCTTGCATGGGCTTATCTCGACTTCGCCACCGACAGCCCCCTTGTCGTCGCATCGGGCGCCGTCATCGTCATCGTGCTACCGCTGCTCCTCAAGGAGGCCAAGAAGGGATCGTCTGCCCAACATCACCGTTCTTCCTCCTCCCTCCGTTCCCCTCCACAGAACAGAGCACAGTCCGCTGGCCAAATCGCCGGCCAACCGCACCGCCGCTCCTCGATTCCTCCCTTCCACAGCCACAACACTTCCTCCTCTACGCCCTTGCGCAAACGCGAGCATCAGCCGAGCTTACCATTGCTGGGAATCGCTGATTCCGTGGCCGCGGCTGCTCGTCTACCTCCCGCTCCGACCACCATGCTAACACCCTTCCTCTGGCCATTTTTCTCGCCGACCGATACTGTGGTGAGTTTCCGCTCATCCACCTGGTGCCTGTGCGCTGGCCGCTCGGCTCCACCGCTTGCCGGATCAAGCAACGCGCCGCTCGGCCGCGCGGAGCCCGCGCCGCTACCCCACCTCCTCTACGCCGCTGGCCGCTATTCTTCTCATCGCCGGTGACCCCCAAGACCACTCTCCGCTTGTGCGGCGGGCACGACAACATTCGATTGCCACGTTTTTTTGATTAGCTGTGGCACCGCCGAATGGAAGTCCCAGACTCACGTCTCGCATGGCTGCTGGTCACTGGTCTCCATCGAAACCGTCTAACTCGCGGGTTCTGAACCGCCGAGGTGGCATGGCTTACGGGTTGGTTTGGTTTTTTGCCAAAAACCGTATAACCCAGACCATGAACAGGGCTAACTGGGACCACAACAGTTCTGGGCTTTTGGCCACATCTCTCTCAAGTCCCTACTTCATCGACTTTGGGCCGCTTAGTTCTCCATGGAGCCCGTCGATTTTGGCCAACCATTGGCCCAGAAGGAGTTTGACAGCTCCGCAACGGCAAAACCACCCTCGACGCCGCCGGCGTCGCCGCCTTCCCCCATGGCGCTGCCGCCGCTTCAAGTAACCTCGTTCCACCGCGTAACCTGATGAGTTTCTCGGCCTACTCTAGTACTCTTGCCAGATGCGGCCGCTGGCCCGGGAGCATGGAGTCCTGCCCATAGAGACCCGCCGCTGGGAGCCCCCGGGGAGGAGTCTGAGCTCAGGGGACGGGGTCGCGCTTCCAACGGTTGGCTCCTTTGCTCTTGACTTATCACGCGGCCGCTGAATTTGCTTCCAGCAGGTTCTGAGATGGTTCTACCTCTGAGCGAGGAGTAGGAGAGCCGGAGAGGCAAGATTCCGACTGGCCATTGAGGTGAAACTCTCAAACCCAAGGGAGCGGTTTACTTTTTTTCCCCCACTAGGATTTGCACCAAATAGTCAACATTTAATTCTTATTCAGTACATCCTGATTATTGGTGGGCAGTTGCCGCCTCTGGGATTTCTGTTTCTTGCGAGAAAGCCGTATTGCCAACTAGGTTCCTTTAATTTCTTACATTTTATTCAAGGGTTAATTGGATCGGTGCCACCGTTATTTCGCGAGTTCGGAGAAATGCCATTAAACTTCACCTATTTGGAACGGTGCCATTACAATTCTTCTTCTCTCTCAGCTATGCCATTTTATACGTCTTTGATGCTGCTAGGCCCACATGCAGGTTTTAGTATTTTTGTATGGACACAAATGCCCTCGCTACTTCTCTGGTCTCCACTCACTTACGAGCTGGGCCCACATGTCAGTTCCTTTCTTCCCCAATCAGCTGCGCGCATATCGCCTGCTGCCCCCACCCCACCGCCGCCCGAGCCTCACGCGGTCGCCATGGCCGCCCCCACCGCCGCCGGGATCCGGCCCGCCCGCCATGGCCCCTACCACCGTCGGGGTCCGGCCTGCCCACCATGGCCCCTACCACCGCCGGGCTCCCGCCTGCCCACCATGGCCGCCGTGCCGCCCCTACCACCGCCGGGCTCCGGCCTGCTCGCTATGGCCGCCGTGCCTCCGCCCCATCTCGTGCTCCCTCCATGGCCGATGCTCGCCGGCCTGTCCATGGCCGAGCGCGCTGGGGCCCGAGCTTGCCGCCGCCCACCTCGCCCACCGCCGCCTACTGGGGCCGAGCTTGCCGTCGCCCACATTGCCGAGCCCACAGCCATCGGAGTTGCTGCTACCTCGCGTGGCACAAGGGCCGCGTCTCCTTGTGCAGCCAGTGTGAAGCGCCCCTGCCTAAGCAGAGACTAAATGTGATATAATTATCAGTCCCAGGAGGCTGATACACATTTATTCAACAGATAGTTCAGAACCTTACACTCCCCGATGGGGAGGAAACTTGATACAAGCTAAGACAACCAAAAGGTAAACTACGGCTATGAGCCAAATAATGAACCAGACCGGTTCAACAAAAGGATCAGAGTTGTGCGACAGCGAAAGCATCTCGGGCAGGACCAAACTCCACAGGCAAAGTCGGGTGCGGGCACGACCACCTACTCGGCGTCCTCAACGACAAAGTCCGGGTCTTCTTCTGAAGCAACAAATACAAGGGTGAGTACAAAAGTACTCAGCAAGTCCAACCACACCCACGGAGGGTTAACACAGAATTATGCACAGGATAAATCAAGGAATAAGGCTAAGGTTCATTTGCAATAAAGCTAGTTTTACTCATGCAATGGTTTATCAAGGAAAAACTTTAGCAAAGCAAGCTTAAGTAACACAACTAAGTAAGTGGGGGTTGATCCACTAAGGATCCAATTTTAAATGCTACCGGATTTCCCATCCGCCGTAGCTCTTGGCACAAAGCCGAACACAATTCCAAAACACACACTCCAACCCATCCCAAAACCTTCGGTATTGTGACCAAGCCATAACTCGCCCATGACCGTGGGCACGGCTATTCGAATAGTTTGGAACTCTGCAGAGGTGTACACTTTCACCACAAGTAGGGTACCGCAACACGATCACCTTAGTGCCAGTGCGGATCCTATCGAAGCCATTACCCACCATAGCCAAAACTGCCTAGCCATCACGAGAAATAACCAAGAGGTTTATGACACCAAGTCGGCAACCATGTCACTAAGACGGCACTTGGTTTTCTCGCTGCACACCTGCCACCAGACAACTAACAGCACGGCTAGTGGGATTTAGACTAAGCCCTTGCACCATACAAGAGTCGAGTGGTTGTACGAGATAAATGGGTTAGGCAAGATGAACACATCACCTCGGTTTAAAACCGGACAAAATGGATATCTCCCAACTTGCTTAACCACAAAGGTACAAGCCACCAAATGGTATTTCACAAAGAAATACCCATCCATTTTATCCAACACTTTCTCTATTTTCAAAACCCAAAACCCAAACCTTTACTCAACACACTTACTCTTTTCTCTTTTATAAAACCAGTAATTGTCATGATTGATTAAGTAATTAGAACAAGTCCTAAGCATTCTAATCAGGGGTTATCAACCAAACAGAGCAAATCATATTTAGTGATAACTAGGTTATCAAGGAATGGTCATACAATCAAGGAGTGGCTATCCAACCGGGTTTTCAATAAGACAATGCAATTATCAAAGGCCAATAGGTTGTGTTTATAAAACTGGGATAAACATGCATCAAAGGATGGGATTGGACTTGCCGTCAAAAGCTTCCGGGAGGTCCTGCTCGCGGTACGGGTCGTCGGATTCGGGCTCGCGGTACTCTCCTGCGTATTCCGGCGGCTCCTCCTCGATTATACCGTCGTCTACGGCACACACAGCAAAACACATAAAAGAAAACAATCAAACCTTTACCGATGAGCTCGAAACAGGAAATGATAAAATAAAATAGGAAGGAGGATTATTTTGGGATGATTTGTGTATAGCTCGGCCGGAATAGATGAAAGAAAGACGTGTTCGAGTTTGGTGGAATTCCGGCGGAGTTTGGCGCATAAAATGACGAGTTTAGGGAGGTATTAGGGCTAAACAGGGAGTTTAGGACCTATTTGAGAGGTTTAAAAGAACCAAGGGCCTTTCTGTAAATACTTTTGAATGGTGGAAGGACCTATTTGTGAATAGCGAAAGTGGTTGGAGGATTTGGTAAGTACCAGGGATATATTCAGAATTAAACTAAAAGAACAGGGGGGTTTTTGGGGTTTAATTCTAAGGGGAGGGATTCTTTATGGGAATATTCGGTAGTGGAGGGGGTTATTGGGAAAAGTGGCCGCCCTTTTCTTCTTCTCTCGGCTGGAAACAGAGGAGGGAGGGGGATTGGGCGCCGGCGGCGGCCCGACGGCGGCGCGGCGCTACTGGTCCTCCCTGGCCATGCACGCGGACGAGGAGAGGCGGGGGAGGACGAGGGGAGCGAGGGG
>CM014271.1:28523119-28551145 GCA_004135705.1 Alloteropsis semialata
GAACAACTTGGAGAGTCATAGGCGTGTCTAATCATCTTTCGTTTTCTTTTTTTAAAAAATTGGGATTTTTCTATTTACAATTCTGATGCGAAGAATAGGCTAAGTGCCGTTACAAATTAGAGACATATAATAGTGACGTAAATAATTTAACCAATTTGCACATATTCACATCCTGTATTTTAGCAATTACATGAACAAGTAAGAACAGACCGTTCATATCAATATTCTCAGACGCGCTTAATAATGCAGATCATTGTTACAATGGCACAAGGCCTTCGAGACAAAAGAAAAATCCCTGTGTGCTCTGAGGAGGAGATGAAGACTTTTGAGGATCACTGGCATTGGTGCTTCTTGGCTGAGGTGCAATTTGGTTCACCCCTTAATACATAAATTTTGCATATTGTACACGGTCCAATGCACTTTTTTTTTCTTATGCACACAGCTCAATGCATAAACTTTTCACCCATTTCACTCGTGACACCCCCCAAATCCCACAGCTGAAATTCTTAAAATATTTTGAGGTTGCGGATTGACGCCGGCAGCGCCCAGCCGCCGCTCCCCTTCTGCGCGTCCCGGGCGCACTCTCCGGCGGCCCTCCTAGCCGCCGCCGCGCCCGCCGCCTTGGACGCCGCCGACGCCCCGGCGCATTCGTGGTCGGCCGGGAACCGGTGCCTGAGGCACACCTTGCGGCCGCAGGACTTGCACTCGCTGGTGTTGGAGAACGTGAGCGGCTCCTTGCACCGCCGCGCGGGGCACCGGGGCTTGCGCTTCTTCGCCGGGTCGCAGCGGCGCGACCGCGCGTGCTCCTCCAGTATAAGCTTCTCGTCCTGCCCCGGCGCCGTCCGCTCGATGGCGTCGCCGCAGTCCGGGCAGACGACGACGGTGCGGCCCTGGTCGGCGGCCTTGGCGCAGCCGTGGTCCCGGTACGTCCGGTGCGCCGCGCAGAAGACCCCGCCGCAGCCGTCGCAGTCGAACGGCAGGAAGTCGAGCTGGTTGCAGTCGGGCTCGTCGCAGTGCGCGCCCAGGTCCGGGAACGCCTCCGTGCCCCGCCGCGCCATCGCTGCCTGCCTCCGGCCTCCTCTTCGCCTCCGCTCTTACGCTTTCTGCAGCTATGCCCTGTGAATCCTGTGGTTCCTTGCGGCGTTGGGGATTGATTGCGTGATGAGCGAGAGGGAGACGGTGTTGGGATGGGATTTATAGGTTCGGCTGGCGAGCTGGATGCCGACGCGGATTCGTTTGGGTTTCTTTCTTTCGCGGCAAGAAGAAGGCCGTTCCGTTCCGAGTGGCGCGCGTTGGCGTTGGCGTTCTGGATTGGCCGGGTCTGTTCTGGAGGCGGACTTTTCTTAGCCGGGGTCGGTTTCGTTTCCCTTTGCCTCGCCTTTGTTTTTGTTTTGCGGGAGCCCACAGGCACAGCGTCCGCGTCGGCCGTGACGTGGTGGGCGCGGCCGATAGAAGGCTGGGGGTTGACCGGGTCGTTCTGGTGGGTCCTTGTGTCAGCGACCAAGTGTGCTGTGTCGTCTTTGGGCCCTTTGCTTGTTGTTTCGAGAGGAACGAAGAAGGAAAGGCCCAGTGCGACGCATTCGTGCGTTTTGGGTGCACGGTCCAATAGAACTAGTGATTGATGCGCGCCCTTGCGCGCGTCGTGCTGCATAATTTTTCTCTCACAATGCATATTGTCGGTGTAAGAAATAACCAACTAGTAAATCTAGTGGATTGCGCGTTTGGGCTCCGGATGGTTCGCGAGAGGACACAAGGGGTTATACTGGTTCAGGCACTAACGCCCTACGTCCAGTGTCGATCTGCTCGTGTTACTCGCGTTGCTCGTAGTAGGGGTTACAAGCGGTCGAGAGAGGGAGGGGCTCCCAAGTCTCTGGTGCGTCTGAGCGTGAGTGTTCAGTGGATTGTGTTCTTGTGCGTGCGTTGTGTTCGTCGTGTGTCTGTTCCCCCCTCTCCTGAGGTTTGATTTTTCTATTTATACTCAGGAGAGGTGAGGCTTTACAAGGCGTGCTCAAGAAGGTAAAAAATAGAAAGCTTGCTGAAGAAGCTCCGCCGCCTGCGGGATACTGTGGACGCCGTACAGGACACTGTTCGAGACGCTGATCGGAGTTGTTGGGGACGTGGCTCTCCCTGCGTGGCGCCCGCGTACGGGCAAGTCAGTGGGAGTCACATCCGCTGGCCGCGCCGGACAGTGCTTGGTGAGGCCAATTAATGCCGATGGGAAATGGCATGGGCGTATGGAGACACATCCTTACGCCGGGTCTTCCGGACGCTCCACTTCGTCTCGGGCCCACGCCGATTCGGGCGAGACGAAGAGAGGTCGGGCGAGATAGCGACAGGAGTGGATCGGCCGAGGCGGACGGGGGTCGGCCGAGGCGGACGGGGGTCGGCCGAGACGGACGAGGGTCGGCCGAGTCAGGGGAAAACTGATCCTCCCCTGACCTGATATTATCCTTGCTTGCGGGTTTTCCTATCCCCATCTTATTCCGAAACTGTGTGGCCCCACCCGTCGGTGAGAGGGTCGGATATTGATATCCGACAGTAGCCCCCGAGCCTGCTCGGAGGACAGGTGGTTCTCCGTGTAGGCTCTTTCTCGATGCCTGATCAGATGTCACTCGGGGGTGCGCGCGAGCGCACCCACCGGGTGTAGCCCCCGAGCCCGTAGGGGAACGGTTGGTTCGCCTATGGGCTGGAGTAAAGTTTGTCCTTTTCCCACCGGGGCGCGCGAGCGCACCCGGTGGGTGTAGCCCCCGAGCCTACAGGGGAACGGTGGTTCGCCTATAGGCTGAAGTTGGGTTTGCCATCTCTGTGCGGTCCCTACAGGATGACGCCGTGCGTTGTCCGATGGACCGGAGCATGGTCCGCTTTTTTCAGAGGCACTGCCTTCCTTCTGAGCCGTCATGTCGTCCTTTCTGAGGTCACTGTTCGTTGGTGATGCTCTGTCGCTTTGCATGGAGGGCCACGCGGCGCGTTCCCGTACCCGGCTTGAGTGCTGACTCAGGTTCCTTCGGGCTATAAATAGGGTCGGCCGAGGCGTCTTCCTGGGCACGCAACTATCCTGCCTCTTCTTTCTCCTGTTAGCATGAGATCCCTGGTCGGTGAACCGCCTCGAGGGCGTCCCCCTGGTCCAGGGGCCGAGAGATTAGTCGCCTGATGCCACAAGAATGACTGCGACTTCGGGGAGTTCCGGCATGGAGGAATGCTGCTCGGCGTCGCAAGTGAAGGACGGCTCTGGCTCCGACGACCCCTCCCGTCCGTTGGTGCTGCCTCGGTGGCGGTGGAACGGGTTCGAGGGGGAGTGCATGAGCGGGAGCGCCATGTCCGTCAGGCATCCGGACGCATCGTGTGCCGTAGCGAGCTGAAGCCACTCCCCGACTTGCGTCGCCAGGGCAGTTGCAGTGGTCGTGTACAGCCACCTGCGCGCTTCCTCTCCTTTCCCTTGCGCCGATGTGATGCCGATGCCGGCGACCATCGGCCCCAGGACGACGGAGGGAGTCGGTGGTGACACTCCATTGTCGCGGCACCGCGGCGTGATCCTCTGCCGAGTTCCCCTCGCGGCGTTGGCGGGCGGGGAGATGCTACAAGAAGGACTGCGACGTTCGCAGTTCGGCCCTTCTTGTTGCATCGGATCTCCTGCTCCCTTCGTCGCTTGATTTCGTCACCGAGGGTGACGAAACCCGTTTGTGTTATCTCATGGCCCTTGGCCACATGTACTTTTTGCCCTTATTTGAGAAATAAAGGAATCTGGTCGGCTCGGGGTGTCTTTCTGCGGCCGCGCAGTCGGCCTCTTTTTGCGATTTCGGCTCCCCCGTGCGCCCCCGAGTCGGTCGGGCGGGGAGCCGTTTCGTCTTTTTATCGTTTTCCCCTCACGCACTCCCTCCGCGGGACGGAAGGTAAGGGCACGCCTCGTGTTTTACCGCGTAGGCCGAAACACGGCTCCCGGTGAGCTACTAACGGGCTAGATCGAGCGAGGCCTCGGTCCTCCTCCGGGAGAGGACCGCCGGATCAACTGGTGATCGACCTCGGATAATCCCCAGATCCCGACCCCCTTAGTTCCCGCGGTCGTTCGACCGACCACAGGGGCTCGTCGCCTCTCTTCGGGGAGATACATGGGGTCAGGAATCTTAGGCTCGAACGCAGGTCTGGGCGTCCTCGGCACCCGTGTGCCGAGACTATGGCCTCTAGTGGGCCCGCCCATCTCTGCCCCTTCGCTCGGGCGCTTCAGAGCGGCCGTCGGACCCTAGGGCCGGCCTTCGAACTCTTGGGCTGTTTTTCGATTTCGCGTCGTGTCCCTTGGGCCTAAGAATGGCCCGGGCTTATTTTGTTTTTCCTGAAAAATAAACGCGCAAGGGAAAGAAATAGGAACAGACGCAAAATAAATAAAAGAGAGGCAAGATACGGAATGCGAAGGGGTTGAGAGAGAGAGAGCCTGGGCGCGAATCCCGGGACGTGGGAGACGTGGGAGATCGTGGGCGCGCGTCGTGGGCCGCGTGGCCTTCGCGGGCTGAGGCGCAGGTGGGAGACCCGAGGCGTCGCGCCCACCCCCTCACCTGCCCATTTAAGGCAGAGAGGAGGGGGCCCCGGACCTTCTTCTTCCTCCGCTCGCCTGTCCTCGAATCGCCGCCGCTGCCTTTCTTCTCCTTCCGCTCGCCTGCCCCCAAATCGCCGCTGCCGCCTGCAAGAGAGAGAGAGACCGTACCTTTCTTCCCCTTCCGCTCGCCTGCCGGTCATGGCCTGGTCCCGCTCGTCCGTCACGGAGGGTGAGCTTGAGCGCCTGGTGGGGCGCGGGCTTCTGTGCCGGCGAACCGATGTCGTGGAGTGGATGGCGCCGGGAAACGAGGAGATCCCTGCTCCGCCTGACGGATACGTGGTGTCCTTCGTCCCCTTCCATGAGCGGGGCTTGGGACTTCCTCCCCACGACTTCCTCCGCGGGCTCCTGTGCTACTACGGCATCGAGCTCCACCATCTCAATCCTAACGGATTGCTCCACATGGCGGTCTTCGTCGCCATGTGCGAGGGATTTCTCGGCATCGAGCCCCACTTCAACCTGTGGCGGTCCTACTTCCACGTCGAGGAGGTGAGGGCGGAGGGGCGGCCGAGACCACACGGCTGCGCCGGGGTGCGGCTGCGCACCGGTCAGGGTGAGAGTTACCCCTCGCTCCCTTGGATCTCCAGCAACAAGGGGTGGCAGCCGAGGTGGTTCTACCTGCGGAGCGACCCGGGCGCTCCCTTCCCGGCCTTCACGGGAAGGCTCATCGAGGGGCGGCCGAACTCCTGGCATTGGGGCGTGCCTCAGGACGAACGGCCTCACCTGACCGGACTTCGGGACGCGGTCGCCCGGCTTCGCGAGCGCGGGGTTACCGGCCCTGGGATCATTGCGGCGTACCACTTGCGCCGCGTCCTTCCCCTGATGGCCCGCCGTCTGCGACTGGACCAGATGACTCTGGCGGCGGACTGGACGGGGTCGGTGATGGCGGTCGGGGAACCTTCCGACGAGGAGATGGTCGCCCGACTCCGCGAAGCGGTCCAGCGTTCGGCCGCGGGGTACCCGCTGCCGAATCACCCTGTCATGCTCCCCACGGGCGAATCCCTCATCCAGGTTAGCTGTCGGGGTTTTTCTTGGGTTTTTCTTTTTTCTTCGCCGTCCTTTTTTCGAATCTGGAGATTCATCTGACCCTCTTCTTCTTCAGCGCCCCCTGTCGTTCAGGGTTTCCCGGCCCCCACTTCCCGAGGACGTGGCCGTTCGGGCCGCGAACCGTGCGCGCGCGGAGGCCGACCGCCTGAGGAAGAAGGAGGAGGAGGCGAAGAAGAAGAGGAAGCGGCTGGCCCGCGAGAAGGCCGAGGCGGCGTACCGCGAGCGGCGTCGGCAGGCTCGGCAGGACGGGCTGTGGAGGGAAGATCAGGGCTCCTTCGAGGGGGGCTTTGAGTATCCCTCGGACTCCTCCACCGGATCCGAGAGGAGCGGTCCGGCTCCCCAGCGCGAGTCCCCGGCCGGTCGGGGCACGCCGGAGGCCACGGGGTCGTCACGCGACGGCGGACGTGCGCCAACTCCACCCCCGACCCGAGGACGGACTTCGCCGAGGGCCGACCGGGGCAAACGGCCGCGGGAGGAAGGATCGGGGTCGGGGACGGCTCCGCCGGTCAAGCGGCCGTCCCACGGCTTTCCCATTTCGCGCCGGTAAGTTTCTTCCCTCTGTCTTCATCGATCCTCTTTCGCCTATGTCGAGACGAGTGTGCGAAGGTTCCTTCTGTTTGCAGGAGGGGAAGTCAGGCGGCTCCGTTGGGGCTGGCGCCGATCAAGCGGCTCGCGCGCCAGACCGCCGAGGTGGCGACGAGCCGAGGGATCAACCTGGGCGACCCCCAAGTGGAGAGGACGCTCGCCCCGCTTCTTCCCGAGCAGCAGCTCGCCGCGGTGTCGGGCGACGTGTTCGCGCACTCGGCGGGGGCGATCCCGGAGGCCCTCGTCGGGGCATACTTCCCGCTCGCGGACGATCCGGCCGGGGTGGAGGACGAGGTACCGCCCGAGTCGGCAGCGCCGGACGGGAATGCGCCTGAGGAGGAGGAGAGGGTGCCCTCCGGTCCTAGCCGTGACCGGCGGGGGCGATCCCGGCGGCCCTCGTCGGGGCATACTTCCCGCTCGCGGACGATCCGGCCGGGGTGGAGGACGAGGTACCGCCCGAGTCGGCAGCGCCGGACGGGAATGCGCCTGAGGAGGAGGAGAGGGTGCCCTCCGGTCCTAGCCGTGACCAGGAAGGTCCTATTTCCCCGGCCCGAGCGGTCGGGCCTTTGCCCGAGGCGGGGGCGGACGAAAGGGAAGAGGTCCAGAGGGACTCGGCACCGGTTGCCTCCCCGAGCGCCGCCGGCCGCGAGGAGGGGGAGGTCCACCAGGCGGGAGCGGTCGAGGAGGAGGAGGTTCGGAGGGACCCGACACCGGTTGCGTCCCCGAGCGCCGCCGGCCGCGAGGAGGGGGAGGTCCTTCCTGAGCCCGATGCCACCGCCGCCTTGACCGACTTGCCGCCTGGTTCGGGCGAGGCGGCGGCGCCTATTCCTCCCGCGGCGAGAACGGAGGACGCCGCGGGGTCGGGTTCGGGTCAGGGGACCCGCTCTGCCGCCGACGCCCCGGAGGGCCGCGAGGTTGTCCGGCAGGAGGACGACCCCTTGGAGTTCGGGGGCCCCCGCGTTACCTGGACCGACCGCGCGTCGGGCGACGTCGTCTTCTCTCTGGATGACGCCGAGGAGAGGAACGAAGCCTCCCGGGTTCGTGCCGGGGTCGAGTTGGCGGTCCGGTCGCTCAACTCCGCTTTGGAGGCCATCTGCGACGTCGCCATTCCTTGCGGGGAGGTAAGCTTTTCCTCATCCGCTTTTTCTCTTTCTTCTTTTCGCGAGCGGTTTCCGAATCCGACTTGTTTTTTGGCAGTCTTTGATGGCCCGCAGCCGGGACAAGTCCCTCTTCCTGCGTCGGGAGAAGGACTCGTGGGGCCGACTGTCCTCGATCACTGCCGAGCGCGACGCCCTGAGGGAGCAGCTGGCAGTCGCCCGCCAAGAAGCCGCCTCCGCCCGTGCCGATGCGCGAGGCGAGTTTGAGGGGCAGCTGGCCGCGGCTAACCAGGAGATCGAGTCCCTGCGGCGGCGGGTTGCGGAAGCGTGCCAGCATGCCGACGAGGCTGACCAGCGCAAGAGCGATGTCCTGATCTCTTGGGAGAAGGACTCGGCGGCTCGGGAGCAAGTCCGGCTGGGCCTGGTCCGCGAGGTGGAGCGTCTTCGGGCCGACCGGGACCGGGTCAACGCCGTCCTCGAGGGAACCCGCGCTCAGCTGGCCCAGGCGGCGGAGGAGCGAGACTCGGCCAGGGGGCTCGTCGAGGGGCAGACCCGCGACCTCGAGGCGGCGGGCCAAGCCCTCAATGCTGAGCGGCGTGCCCGCGAGGAGGCCGAGGCGCAGTGCGCCTCCCTGGCTGAAGCAGCGGCGGCGGATCGCGCCACGATCGAGCGCCTCAAATCCGAGGCGCGCAATCTCGAAGGGCTGCTGCAGAAGGAGGGGGACGATTACGACGCGCTTCGGGTGGCGGTCGGCGCTGTGCTCAGTGACCTCCAGGTGCGGTCGGAGCGGGGTCCAAGCTCGCTGCTCGCCGACGTTGAGCGCATCCCGGCTCGGGCCCGAGCCATGGCGAGCGACGGGCTCTTCCTCGGGGTGCGCCGCGCCTTCGCCGTTGCTCGCTCCCACTACTCCGAGATCGGCCTGGAGTACCTCGCCGACGGGTTCGCCCCCGGTACGACGCGGGAGGATGTGATCGCGCTCGAGGAGGAGGTGGCGCCGCTGTCGTCCGTGCTCGCCGCCGAGACTGCAAAGGAGGAGGGGCCGTGGACGGCGCCTTGATTAGTTTTTGTTTTTCTTTTAGTTTTTCAGACAGTTAAACTCATTTCTTGTAATGAACTTAAGCGTCTGCGTCGTTAACACTCGGCCTTTCGTGTTTCTTTGATTAAGCCGTCGGGGCACGTCCGGACTAAAATGGGTTCGCCAGTGAGCCTTTAGAACCGTTGCCTCCGAGGCCTTTGTCCGTTTGGCATTCCGACCGGCGAGCGCACGCCACTTTGTTATCCGGCGCCCCCTTTTTGCTCAATCTCGGGTACACGAATATGCCGAGGGTCAAGGACCCGGGGGACGCAGGTTAGCCCCCGAGTGACGTCCGACCCTTGGCCAGTGGGCAAGGGTCGGGCGTCGCTCTTTGAAACGAAAAGGAAAAAACTAACGAAAAGGAAAGTAGCCTAGAATAATCAGGGATAGAAACGACGTAGCTGTTCGATGTTCCAGGCGTTGGCGTATTCCTCTCCTTGTTCGTTCTTCAGCTTGTACGAGCCGGGTCGGAGGACTTGGGAGATGATGAATGGGCCTTCCCAGGGCGACGAGAGTTTGTGCCTGTCCTTGTTGCTCTGAACGAGACGTAGCACCAAATCGCCGACCTGGAAAGCTCGGCCCCTAATGCGCCGAGCGTGGTAGCGCCGTAGGGACTGCTGGTATTTTGCCGAGTGGGCCAATGCGACTTCCCTGGCCTCTTCTAACTGGTCGGCCGCGTCCTCGAGAGAGGTTTGGTTGCCTTTGTCGTCGTAGGCGCGGACACGCGGGGACCCGTAGTCGAGGTCGGTCGGGAGCACGGCCTCCGACCCGTACACCATGAAGAACGGGGTGAAACCCGTCGCGCGACTCGCTGTCGTGCGCAGGCTCCAAACCACCGCCGGGAGCTCTTCGACCCATCGTCCTCCGAACTTTTTCAAGCGCTCGAATAGCCGAGGTTTGAGCCCTCGTAGGATTAACCCATTCGCGCGCTCTACTTGTCCGTTTGTGCGTGGATGTCCGACGGCAGCCCAATCGACCCGTATGTGATATTCATCACAGAAACGCAGGAATTTCTTCCCGATGAACTGAGTTCCGTTGTCCGTGATGATCGAATTGGGGACGCCGAAACGATGAATGATGTCGAGGAAGAATTTGACGGCTTCTTCCGATCGGATCGTCGCGATTGGGCGGACTTCTATCCACTTGGTGAACTTGTCAACGGCGACAAGCAAGTGGTCGAAGCCCCCGGGCGCCTTTTTGAGGGGCCCGACCATGTCCAACCCCCAGACCGCAAATGGCCAAGTGATGGGGATCGTCTGCAGAGCCTGAGCAGGAAGGTGTGTTTGCCTTGCAAAGAACTGGCACCCTTCGCAGGTGCGCACGATCTTAGTGGCATCCCTCACCGCCGTCGGCCAGTAGAATCCTTGCCGGAACGCGTTTCCGACAAGGGTGCGGGGAGCGGCGTGGTGGCCGCACGTGCCCTCGTGGATGTCCCTCAACAGCTCCTCCCCCTGGTCGGCGGGAATACACCGTTGTAGGATTCCTGTGGGGCTTCGTCGGTACAGCTCGCCCTCCAGGATGGCGTAAGATTTGGCGCGCCGGGCGATCCGGCGGGCCTCGGTCTTACCCGTCGGGAGCTGTTCGCGCAGCAAGTAGTCGAGGAATGGTTGCCGCCAATCCGTGGTGCCGGGGTTCGGTCCCTGGGCCTCGGTCAGCGTTGCAACCGCAAGGGCGAGCAGGTCGGACAGAGCCTGGTCGTTCGGCTCGGCGCCTGCCCCCGACCCTTCCGCGACCTTGGTTCCGCTCTCGCCAGCCCCCGAGCCCGGGGCGCCCCGTTCCGCGGGACCTGGGTCACGCGGTTCGGTCTGCTCCGGGCAGGGGAGCTTTATCGAGGGGTCCCGTTGGTCACTGGCGAAGATTCCGGTCGGGACGGGTTCCCGGCCGGAGGCTTTCTTGGCCAGGGCGTCGGCGGCCTCGTTGAACCGTCTTTTGATGTGCCGGAGCTCGAGGCCATCGAATTTGTCCTCGAGCTTGCGCACTTCTTGGCAATACGCGGCCATGGTCTCGCTTTCGCAGCTCGACTCTTTCATGACCTGATCGACCACAAGCCGGGAATCGCCTCGAATCTCGAGGCGTCGGATTCCTAACTCGATAGCTATTCTCAGGCCGTTTATCAAAGCCTCGTATTCGGCAGCGTTGTTGGAAGCAGGGAAGTGCAGCCGGATCACGTATTTCATCCGCACTCCGAGAGGCGAGACGAAAACTAATCCGACCCCTGCTCCCGTCCGAGTCAACGAGCCGTCGAAGTACATCACCCAGTACTCCTGATCGACAGGGGCCGTGGGCAGCTGGACCTCGGTCCATTCCGCGACGAAGTCGGCGAGGGTTTGGGATTTGATGGCCGTGCGCGGGGCGTAAGTGATGCCCTGACCCATCAGTTCCATAGCCCATTTCGAGATCCGACCTGTCGAGTCCGGATTATTTATAATCTCGCCGAGAGGGAAAGAACTCACTACTGTGACCGGATGCGAGTCGAAGTAGTGGCGGAGCTTCCTCTTGGAGATGAGGACAGCGTACAGCAGCTTCTGGATCTGCGGATACCTCGTCTTTGTGTCTCCGAGCACCTCGCTCACGAAGTATACCGGGCGCTGTACTTTGAGGGCGTGCCCCTCTTCTTCACGCTCCACCACCAGCGCCGCGCTCACCACCTGCGTGGTTGCAGCAATGTAGAGGAGAAGAGGCTCGCCGGCGTTTGGCGAGACCAGGATCGGCGGATTCGTCAAGACTGCCTTGATGTGGTTCAGCGCGGTCTCGGCCTCATCCGTCCAGATGAACCGCTCGGATTTCTTCAAGAGGCGGTACAGCGGGAGGACTTTTTCGCCGAGGCGCGAGATAAACCGGCTCAAGGCGGCCAGACACCCCGTGACCCGTTGAACCCCCTTCAGGTTCTGAATCGGGCCCATCCTGGTTATCGCGTTGATCTTGTCGGGGTTAGCTTCTATCCCTCGGCGGGAAACGATAAAGCCTAGGAGCATTCCCCTGGGTACCCCGAAGACGCATTTCTCGGGGTTGAGCTTAACGTCGTTCGCCCTGAGTTTGGCAAACGTTTTTTCCAGGTCGGCCACGAGCTGGTCGGCCTGTTTGGACTTGACAACGATGTCGTCCACGTACGCCTCAACGGTCGGTCCGATGAGTTCGTCAAAACACTTAAGCATACACCTTTGGTAGGTGGCGCCAGCGTTTTTGAGCCCGAACGGCATTGTCAGGTAACAATACGATCCGAACGGGGTGATGAAGGAAGTCGCGAGCTGGTCGGACTCCTTCATCGCGATTTGGTGGTATCCGGAATACGCATCAAGGAAGCATAAGGTTTCGCACCCCGAGGTCGAGTCGACTATCTGATCTATGCGCGGCAAAGGAAAGGAATCCTTTGGGCATACTTTGTTAAGAGCAGTATAATCAACACACATCCTCCATTTCCCATTCTTTTTTCGTACAAGGACGGGATTGGCTAACCACTCGGGATGATACACCTCCTTGATGAAGCCGGCCACCAAGAGCTTCGCGATCTCCTCGCCGATTGCCTTACGCTTCTCGTCGTCGAAGCGCCGAAGGCGTTGCTTCACGGGTCGGGACCCGGCTCGGATGTCCAGGGAGTGCTCGGCGACTTCCCTCGGGATGCCCGGCATGTCCGAGGGCTTCCACGCAAACACGTCGACGTTCGCGCGGAGGAAGTCGACGAGCGCGCCTTCCTATTTCGGGGACAGCTTGGCCCCGATCCGCGCCACCTTCGCGCTCGGGTGGTCGGGGTCCAGCTGGATCTCCTTGGTGCCCTCGAGCGGCTCGAACGACGCCAGGCCTTGGGTGAAGTCTGGCGCCTCTTCGACGAGACGCGCCTTGATTGGGGCCAGCTCTTCTGTCGATGCGATGATGGCCGACGCCAGCTCGCAGCTCTCCACCTCGCATTGGTGGGCCCGTTGGAATGACGACCCCACCGTGATCACCCCCTTCGGCCCCGGCATCTTGAGCTTGAGGTAGGTGTAGTTGGGGACGGCCATGAACTTCGCGTAGCATGGGCGGCCCAAAATGGCGTGATAGGCGCCGTGGAATCCTACCACCTCGAACGTGAGGGTCTCCGTCCGAAAGTTGGTCGGGGACCCAAACGTGACAGGCAGATCGATCTGCCCGAGGGGGACGGCCTGTTTACCGGGGACTACCCCGTGGAAGGGCGCCCCGGTCGGGCGAACGCGCCCTCGGTCGATCCCCATGGAGTCGAGCGTGTCGGCGTAGAGGATATTCAACCCGCTCCCGCCGTCCATCAGCACCTTGGTGAGGCGCTTACGCCCTATGACCGGGTCAACCACAAGAGGGTACTT
Organism: Alloteropsis semialata; assembly: GCA_004135705.1. Taxonomy (NCBI): domain Eukaryota; kingdom Viridiplantae; phylum Streptophyta; class Magnoliopsida; order Poales; family Poaceae; genus Alloteropsis; species Alloteropsis semialata. The sequence continues at coordinate 28,535,825 of CM014271.1, forward strand.
ACCCGGCCTCGGGACGAACTGCGGATGGTCGGTTCGATCGAAGGTGATGGGCGCCTCCGACCACTTGAGGAAGCTCGGAGTGGCCGGCTCGGCGGCGTACACCTCTCGGCGCTCCGCCTTGGCTCGCCCTTTGCTCACCGACGCCTCCGTGCCGCCGAAGATCATCAGACAGCCGTCCGGCTCCGGATAGGGGTCGGCGTCCATGTTCTGGTCCGCCCCCGGCTCCTGCGGGGCCAGGTCGGGCTTCTTCGACCGAGGCGCCGGCTTGCGGGAGCCCCCCGCCATGAACTTCTTCATGAGGGAGCAATCCTTGTACAGGTGCTTGACGGGGTATTCGTGATTCGGGCAGGGCCCGTTCCACTTCTTCTCGAAGTGGTCGGGGACCTCCCCAGTCGGAGGTTTGAAGGTCGGCTTCGGGTCGGCGGCGGCCACCATGGCGGCCTCGTCGTCGTGCCGCCTGCCCTTGCCTTTCCTCTTTTTCTTGGCGGGGGGCCCCGATGGGCCTCCTTCCGCTTCCTCAGTCTGCTTACCCTTAGGGTCGGCGGACTGGCGGAAAATGGCCCCCACTGCTTCCTCGCCGGCCGCGTGGCTCGTAGCGATGTCAAGCAGCTCCTTCGCGGTGCGGGGACTCTTCCGCCCGAGCTTGTGGACGAGGGATTTGCATGTCGTCCCGGTGACGAACGCCCCGATGACATCGGCGTCAGCGAGGTTGGGGAGTTCGTTGCACTGCCGGGAGAAACGCCTGATGTACTCCCGTAGCGTCTCCCCCTGCTTCTGCCTGCAGCTCCTGAGATCCCATGGGTTTCCAGGGCGGTTGTAGGTCGCCTGGAAGTTCCCCACAAAGACCTCCCTCAGGTCGGACCAGCTGCCGATTTGGCCGGCGGGGACATGCTGGAGCCAGGCCCGCGCCGAGTCGGCCAGATGGAGCGGCAAGTTGTGGATGATGAAGTCATCATCGTCAGCTCCTCCGGCTCTGCAGGCGAGTCGGTAATCCTCGAGCCAGAGCTCGGGGTCGGTTTCCCCGTCGTACCTCGGGAAGTTCGACGGGGCTCTAAAGTTGGTGGGACGAGGAGCCACACGGATCCGCGGGCTGAAAGCCCGCGGTCCCGGCGCCTCCGGACTCGGCGTCCTCTCGTCCTCGTCGTCGTCGTCGTACCGGCCGCCTCGCCGGGGAACACGTCCTCGCGGTCGCTCGGGTTCGCCCGCGGGGGGTCGCCGCCGGCGGGCATCCAGTATGCTCCGAGCATCCTGGATGGGGCCGACGCGTTGTCGGACCGGAAGCGCGTCCCCGGGGGGACGGGGCTGGTGCACCGAGTCCCCTTGTTGGGCGCGTCCGCCGCGCCCGGCGGCCAGCTGCCTCGAGGCTCCGCGGTGGGCCACCTGCGACGCTCGTCGTCGCGACTGCGAACTCTCGGCCTGCTGCGCCGCGGCTCGCTCCAGTAGCTCGCCGAGTTCCCGCTGCGCCTTGCGGGCTTCCGGGGTCACCGGTGGCGGGAGCCCTCTCACGAGCATGGCAGCCGCGGCTATGTTCTGCCCGGCGTGGGCGAAACACGGGGGCGGGGCACCGTCGTCGTCGACGATTTGGCGCTGCACGTCCCGGGCGCGCTCCCGCGCCGGAGGCGCGTCTCTGACCTGCAGGAGCTCGCGCTCGACGCGCTCCCGTTCCTGCTCGATCCGCACCCGCTCCTGCTCCAAGCGGCGGCGAGCCTCTTGGAGCTCCTCCCGGCGTTGCCGGGCGTCGTCGGCTTGGGAGCGTCGTGGCGGTGTAGCCGCTCGTGGCGGGGCCGGCTGCCTTGCCGCTGCCGCGGCTTGGGCCGCAACCGGAGCGGGAGCAACGGGCGCGTCGGCCGCCGGGTGACCGTCGTCAGGGCCCGCTGGCCCTGAGCCGCTCTCACTCGCTTCTCCCTCTGCCCCGTCGGGAGTGTCCGCCATGAAGCATTCCCGAGAGGGGTGGTGGCTTTCTCCGACGAGCTCCGTGTCGGATGCCTCCGAAACGGGATCGTCCAGCAGGTCGAAGACCGATTCGGAGACGTGATCGATCACCCCGACGAACTCGCTGTCCGCCGGGGTGGGGCTCAGGAGGCGTGTCACCAGGCGGGACACGACCTCAGCCGCGTTGCGCAGACCGTATGGGGCCGCATACGGTGGGATGGAGTCCAGCATCCCCGGGGGGAGAGGAGCTCCTCCCGCAAGCTGAGCAGCGACGTTCGCCAGGGCGAACCTGACAAAGCGCGCATCTTCCTGCGTGGGCCGTGGCCCCAGGAAGACCTCGAGCTGCTCCCACAGCGGGGCCTCGTTGGCCCTCGAACGAGGGTTGCTAGCCTCGTCGCCAGGGGCGTTGATGTTGATGTCCGCGAGGGCCTCGGTGGCGGTCGCGACGTCAGCATCGGCAGAGTTGACCGGGGGCGCGAGAGCGACTCTCTCCAAGTCCCCGGCGTCGGTGATGACGAAATCCAAACTCCCAAGACGCAGCTGCGTCCCAGGAGTCCAGCTCGATCCGTGGGTGGCCATCCGAAGCCTGGTGATCGCCGAAACGCGCAAAGGCCCCTACCTGGCGCGCCAACTGTCGGTGTAAGAAATAACCAACAAGTAAATCTAGTGGATTGCGCGTTTGGGCTCCGGATGGTTCGCGAGAGGACACAAGGGTTATACTGGTTCAGGCACTAACGCCCTACGTCCAGTGTCGATCTGCTCGTGTTACTCGCGTTGCTCGTAGTAGGGGTTACAAGCGGTCGAGAGAGGGAGGGGCTCCCAAGTCTCTGGTGCGTCTGAGCGTGAGTGTTCAGTGGATTGTGTTCTTGTGCGTGCGTTGTGTTCGTCGTGTGTCTGTTCCCCCCTCTCCTGAGGTTTGATTTTTCTATTTATACTCAGGAGAGGTGAGGCTTTACAAGGCGTGCTCAAGAAGGTAAAAAATAGAAAGCTTGCTGAAGAAGCTCCGCCGCCTGCGGGATACTGTGGACGCCGTACAGGACACTGTTCGAGACGCTGATCGGAGTTGTTGGGGACGTGGCTCTCCCTGCGTGGCGCCCGCGTACGGGCAAGTCAGTGGGAGTCACATCCGCTGGCCGCGCCGGACAGTGCTTGGTGAGGCCAATTAATGCCGATGGGAAATGGCATGGGCGTATGGAGACACATCCTTACGCCGGGTCTTCCGGACGCTCCACTTCGTCTCGGGCCCACGCCGATTCGGGCGAGACGAAGAGAGGTCGGGCGAGATAGCGACAGGAGTGGATCGGCCGAGGCGGACGAGGGTCGGCCGAGGCGGACGAGGGTCGGCCGAGGCGAACGGGAGTCGGCCGAGGCGGACGAGGGTCGGCCGAGGCGGACGGGGTCGGCCGAGACGGACGGGGGTCGGCCGAGACGGACGAGGGTCGGCCGAGGCGGACGAGGGTCGGCCGAGGCGGACGGGGGTCGGCCGAGACGGACGGGGGTCGGCCGAGACGGATGAGGGTCGGCCGAGTCAGGGGAAAACTGATCCTCCCCTGACCTGATATTATCCTTGCTTGCGGGTTTTCCTATCCCCATCTTATTCCGAAACTGTGTGGCCCCACCCGTCGGTGAGAGGGTCGGATATTGATATCCGACACATATAAACTTATAAGAACATATGACAGATATAGGTTCATGTACAGTACATAACATATGTTATGTTCAAGCTAATTTAGCGAGAGAAGGAGGTCCCACAGTGCCTTGATATGAAGAGGCATAGGCACATATAATTTACAACACAACTAAATAAAAGGGTCATACTATTGAAAGGCTAGATTTGATAGCATGGATAGAAACACCATTGTTGTCGCCATACTGCTATGTTGTTGTTTGCCTGACCGTAAGGTGATTAGTTAGCAGCGAGTAATGGTAACACAAACTTTTACTTTCATACAAGAATATTATTAAGTTCAAAAAAACAAGAATATTATAGCAATCTAAAACTCCAACCACATTCAGCCAAGGCAAGTGCTTCTATGGAACTAAAATATATATCAACCAGGTTGAAGAGACATACCTACTAAGGGTCAGACATTAGTATGCTACTATTGTATAAGACTCTGTAGTAGTCTACATTCACTTCACCGACATCTGAAATAAGAGAAAGCAGTGGAGAAATGAAGTCATGAATCTTTATCAGCAAAACCAATTAAAATTAACAGTTGTAAATAACAGTCACTAAAAAATTATATTGATATGTTTCCCTCCGCTTCATATTTCTCTTGAACTGTAGAGACAATGCAGTAAAAAAGATTGCAAACAGGGTTTATAGTGTATTGTGAACTCATAAGAATGTTTGGGCCCTACTGTTAGGGCCAATGGATGTGGGTTTGTAATGTATTGTGAACTCTTAAGAACGTTTTGGCCCTACTGTTAGGGCCAGTGGATGTTCTTCTTCGGATTCAAAAAGGAACAGACTCCAAATCAAATTAAATTGGTTAGAAAATACATTTTATCATGGGGTATGATCCTGTTTTGCCTTTGAATTTGTAGAACTTCAATTGATATATAATTTTGACTTTATGTGATATGGCAAAATAGCTACAATATGAAAACAAGCGAGGAACTAAGTTGCACTACATAAACTCTATACCTGTATGGATACCCAAGAGCTAAGCTTGCCTTTCTTCCTGTTATAAGGTGTAACGCTGCAAAAAGGTTGAACACATAAAGCAACTTCATAACTGCTGGTTTGCAAAGTAAATATGGAAGGATATTAGGGCTCATCAACCAGGAAGCAAAGCCACATAAAGTAAAATACAATACGGAATACATAAATTTTATACCTGCACATGGATCACGAGGCAACGAACCCGCCTTGGCACCTGACATTCTAATTGTGAATGCACAAAGCGCTAGCTGTAACCTTACTCAGGTGTTTCATAAAAAAAAAACTTACTCAGGTGCAATGTTTGATCGTAGAGCTAAAAATCAATTAAGGAAACTTAATATTGTAGAAGCCAAATTAGTCTAATTAACACTCCCACAGCATTGAAAAATAATATCAGAGGCAAGCGGCTCTTGTTTTGGAATGGCGGCATTCACATTGGTTATCACTATTTGCATGACATTATATTATATGGCAATTTATAGAAAGAGTTAAATAAGGGGGACTAAACAGATCAGGCCTTCCAAAACTGAAGAAGAACTTAATAGCTTAAGCCATCAAGGACAATAAAATAAAAAAGCTTTCTAAATATCGAGTCATATGGCATAGTTTATTTGTAAACTTATAGGCATCTTCAGGAACATAGTGATGGAAATAATTATTGTAGTCCGAAGCCTATAAAATATGCTACACTACAAGAAGAAACCATGAAAATCAAAGTGAACTGGGAATAAAATGCTTACTTGCTAAGTGCTAGCTCGTACTCTCAAAATTTTTCCCTAAAGATGGTACTCTCAAAATTGCCAAGGTACCTAGAATACTACCCATCTTTAGTTAACCAATAACCTCATTCCAGCTGTTAGATTCTGGCCATGTAAAAAACTAAACATTTTATTTCCTTTTCACAAAAGCCTATTCTGGAGTAATTGAATCAACACTCTAGTGCATCGTGATATTCATTACATTCGAGAGAATCCAGTGATGATACTTTTGCTACACTTGGTAAATTGAATATAAGGAAACCAGCAATGTGTATTCCTAGTTTTGTAGCTTTGCAGTTTTGTGATCAAGTCTTATCTAAAATTTTGCTGGACATGAAGTAGTTTCCTAATGTGTTGGAGAGAAAAGGTAGTTCTCTTAAAGTCCTAGGTCAAACATAAGAAAATAAAGAAACCAATGCAGTGTTAGTCCAGAATTAATCAATATCAGAGTAACTGTCCAAATTTTCTTTGAAAGCATATTTCAACTGTGAATTATCATTGCCATCAACCCTTCAATTTTGAAGGACTTTATCTATCAACATGGACAAAGGTTTGCTACAAAAAACTGCAGGTAAAACAACTGAACCACCAAACCTGCAAAAAGAAGGCATGTAAGGGTAGTACCTTTACCTTTCAATCATGAAACAAACTAACCATCTCACCTTTCCCATGACCAGGAGAAAAATAGGAACAAATCATTCATATCTTCACATCCCACAAAGATCGTTGCAACAAACACTCATTTAATTGAAAGGGCCCAAAAAAGGGGAAGGAAATGAACATACCTTGATCTTGTATTGACACTTCTACACATATAAGGTTACGATGCCTGTCTATCTCTGAATCTACGCTAAGAACCTGGCCTTGCACACAATTACAATTAGCCTAAGTGAGAGTTATCAGTCGCAAGGGAGCAATACAAAAGTTATCAGTCGCAAGGGAGCACTTCTACACATTTATTAGACGAACGGGTCAACGAGCAGAGCAAACAGATCAGCATGTTCATCGCAAAAAAAAAAGATAAGCATGCGTTCCCAAATCAAGAAGTTAAGCACTCACCTCCCCTAAATTCAAGCATAGTGGTGGCCGGCCCTATTGCTCAGCTCCGGTCTCGGCGGCACCATCCTCATCTATGTCGACGCGTTGAGCCCTGTGCCCACCTCCCTCTCCTCTCTCTTCTCTGTGCATTACCATGCCTCTGCCCGGCTCCCTCATCCTGCACGTGCACCATGCTTGAGCGCCTCCAGCCATAGGGCCAGTCGAGGTCTGCCGGCTCCAAGGTGGAAAAGATCCGCACAGGAGTAAGCCGGCACCACGGAGGCTGGCGCGAAGGCCGAAGGACCGCGCTCTGCCGACGGCTGGCCAGAGGGGGAGGCAGCTAGCGGAGGGGATGTGCTCCGCCGAGGAAGACGATGAACATCAAGCGAAGCGGAGGAGCATGCTGCAATCGAACGAGGCACCACGAGGTTAATCTGTTCAGATGGGGACAGAACATCGTAGGAGACATGAAATTAGAAACCAGAGAAGGGGAGAAAACCATGGCTGAAACCTGGGTGGCGCGATACGGCGAGGGAGACGCTGGATGGCGACCGAGATGAGGTGAGGCGACTGAGCCTCCGCCGGCGGCCATATGCGAGGCTGAAGAGGGACGGAGGCGCAGCGACATGGTGAACACTGCAATGTCGTGTGCGCCGGCAGAGACGAGGCGGGCGGGCACACTTGGGCTGAGCCGCAGAGGAAAGACGAGGAGGGGCGACCTAGGCATGGGCAGCATCGCAGATTCGCAGGAGGGGGAAGAGGAGCACGATGGTGAGGAACACTCCTGGTTTCGCGAGTCTTCCGGACACGCTCCCGGTTTCGCGAGTCTTCCGAAGATATTTTTACCGCGGCGTGTGGAGGAGAGGCGAGGGCCCAAGGTAAAACGAGAACCGTAAATCTGAAATTGGACGGTGAAAGTTAATTTTGCTATCGTGTCCACCGTGGCCGGCCGCCGAGCCCGGCGGGTTTAAAGAGGTTCTATTTCTTGTTCCTGGGCTTCATCAAAACAAAATGTTGATGGGACCAGACTAATGCGGGCCACCAAGAGAGACCCAAGGCTGGCCAGTGGCCACTAAGTCCTCATCGTGCCAGGCTGCCAGCGAACTGTGTCGTCGTCCGCCACAAACAACACAGAGCATCGGTCGTTTCCAAACGTGCTAGATCCCCCTTACATTAGACCTTGGTCCACCTGACCCAAGGGCCTCCTCTGAAGCGAATCGACCCCGCAGCGCAGCAAAACGCGCAGCCGTGCATCCCATCATCCCTCGTCCGTCGAGAACCACAACCTCAGCCGGTCGCTGCCCGTGCCCGTGCCCGTGCCGTGCGGCTGAGTCCCGTCGCGGCGGGCCGGACGCCTGAAAGCCACACGGAGAGCGAAGGCGCGCCGCTGCACGTAGCGCTCACGGCGCAGCTGCGCGATACCGGGCAATAAAAGCGCGGCGTTACCAGTCGCGGTAGCAGCACCACCACGGGCCCCTGGGGGGTGGTTCTGCGCTGTTGTCAGGGCGGTTGGTTGATCCGAATATCTGATCGCGTGCACAAACGCCGGCCCTCCACAAATATACGGTGCTGTTCAAGAGGCGTGAATAACGAACGCATCGGGTTTCCGACTTGATTGTAAAGAATGAAGAGGCTGGTCCGCTGGGTTGATGTGTTCGGTGTCGTGGCCACGACCCTCCTCCTAATCGTTTCGATGATGATGATTCGCTAAATCTCTAATAAATTGAATGCATTGCAGCTAGCGTACAGCTGACACAAAACTTTTTTCCTGCCGTGCATGGGCTTCCCTTGCGCGGCAGAAGTGGCACCGATCCAATCATTGACGAGTTCTACGATAATTTGGGAAGTGAGTTCCTGCCACGCTACTCGAAATGGAAAACAAAATTGAGTTCCGGTCCGTACTCGGCCCAGGAGGGGGAAATCATGAGCAATATATATACCCATCCATAAGTATTTCCTAGGAGTATTTCCTTCTAGGCCCTCATTTTCGTAGACCCTAGGCTTCGACTAGTCACTAGAGGAAACTTTAGTTGCTCGAGAGTTGATCTCGAATCACAAATGAATTTGGGTACCTTAGGCTAGTCTCAATGGAGGTTTTATGAATAGTTTCATGACATTAAATTCTATGTCAAATCATCGTATTTGCTGATGTGGCGAGGAGAAAGAAAGAGAGAGTTTCATCAAATGTGAGAGGAGTTTCATCACCATGAAACTCTCTCAGCACAGTTACCTAGTTTCTGAGTTTAGATAACCGTGCAATAAAATTTGCATTGAGACTAGCCTTAGAAATTTAAACACACCGGAGGTCCGGAGCAGGAGAAACAAGGTTGCTAGTTTAGCATCCCTCTTTCAAATAACCTATGTATCTGCGCACGGCAAAAAAAATTCAAAAAAACCCAAACAAATTAGTACATTAATACTCCCTTTGTTTTTATTTACATGACGCGTACGGTTTGTCCTAAGTCAAATTTGGCCAACTTTGACCAAATTTATACAAAAAAATAAAAAAATATTTATGATACAAAATTTGTTTCATTGAATCCACCATGAAATATATTTTGATAGTGCATATGTTAGATAGTATAGTTATTGCTATATTTTTCTATAAAATTAGTCCAAGTCGGCTAAGTTTGACTTAAGACAAACCTAAGACGACATGGAGATAAAAACAAAGGGAGTAGCTTGAAGGCTCGCTCAGGAAAATAATGACGGCGATGTACTATGTACAACTTTTAATTTGGAAATTAACTCCTATAATGGCATTTGAAATGGAAAGTAAAAATCCATGGGCAATAACTAATTACGTAGACTGTCATAGCTTTCTTAATTTGAAGCTCAGTAGAACTTGTAGAACCCTTGTCCCACGTAACTATATTTGATGGAGACTTCGCTTACTGTGGAGCTTAAACCACAAGCGAATTGGGTAGCTTGCTAGAAATTCAAGTCCTCGAGAAGTCGAGAGGAACAAACACCTAAAGAGCAGTTTAGCGTCCCTCTTTGAAATGGGGCTACAGAATTTTAGCTGGACGATGGCGACGCAGTTATATCATTCTTCCATCCTTTCAACCAGAGCCATATATACCACATCTAAGCTTTGAGCCTTTGATGAAGGCGTGACAGTCCCCTCGGAAAAAAGAAAGATTGGAACGTATGCTATACAACTCCTTGTGCTGCTCCATGTCGTCTCCTCAGCATCTCACCACAAATTTGAAATACCATATGGCATTTATTTGATCGGAACATACCCATGGCCCTACTCTAATTTACTCCAGAAAGGAAAAGAAATGTAAAAATAAGGACAGCGTGATTACTTCAGTACATGCTGTTGCTGGGCCATGCGAGAATGGGTAGCGGCCGCCGTGCGTTCGTTTTGTAGGAAGTCACGGAAGGGAGAAGACAGAAAAGAGAACCCCAGCAACGCGCCGGGGTATTTCTCCGGAAGATGCACGGGTGGAGAAGTGCCCTGCCACACGTGGCGAACGCCAATGGGGTCCGGTCGGTACTCCGGTCCCCTGTACTGTATAGTACCCGCCGGGGAGCGTACACGCGAGCGCGCCGGCCGGCCGACCAGACGTACGTGACCGTGACGGCACGGCGACCGCCCCGCCGGTGCACAGAAAGTCCCCGGCGCAGCAGGGCCGGCCGTACTACCGGTCTTCATTCTACAAGCTGCCGCCTGCCGCTGGCCTGGCCTGGCCAATGGCCTTGTTTGGTTTCCGTCACATCATCTAGTACGGAGGGAATCTTTCTTGCATGAGTACTAAATGAAGTCTATTTGCAAAACCTCTTCGTGGATGAGCGTAACTTTTCGAGACGAATCTAATGAGTCCAATTAATCGATGATTGGCTACAGTGATGCTACAGTAACCATCCTCTAATTATCCTCTAATCATGCGATCAAAGACCTCATTAGATTCTTCAGGGTTCCTAGTGCAGGGGTTCTGAAGTTAGTTTTGTAAAATACCTTTATTTAATACTTTTAATTAGTGATCAAAGTTGTGAACAGTATCTAGCAATGCTAGGTACGAAACCACACAAGGCCAATATAACGCTGAAAAGCTCCGGCCGCGCGCGCCATCAATGCCGTACGTGCGCGCGCGCGACCCGCCAGCCACCGGTGGCTCTGCTCCGCCTGGATGATTGGCTCCGTGCCCCCGCCGGCCTGGCTCTCTCCCGTCCGTCTCCGTCTGCCTGCCTAGCTGCGTGCCGAATTAATGCCGGCGAATGCTGCATGCAACCACGTCCGCCCCAGCCGGGCAGCGGGTGAGTGGCTGGGCTCTCGCCGTCGTCCTCCCGCTCCCGATGGCCCCTCAGCCCCGCACTTGGCACACGTGCTCAGAACTGGTATAGGTTTACCCCCGTCCGCTATCCGCACGGGTAAAGTCCCCCCACGCGGCGACGGCACGGAGCGCGAACGAACCGACGGCCCCGGCGCCCCGCGACACGGACCCACCGCGAGCGCATGGGAGTCGCGTGGGTTACCGTTGCCGGCTGCGGTTACACCCGCCGCGCCGCCGCAACGCAACCGCCGAACATGGGCACGAACGAAGCTAATAGGGGGGCATGCGAGTTGCGAAGACAAACTGCCCGTGCTCTGGTTTCCAAATACCGGCGTGCTGTTACCCCCGCGGTGTGGGCGCCTCCGCAGTCCGGACGGAGCCTGCCGTCCCTGGAATTTGACGCACGAGGCACCCGGCTACGCCACGTCGCGATCCCCGTCGGACGCCATAACTCCGGCTAGGTGGGGGGAAAGCCGGCCGGTGGCGCGGTCCTCGCCAGTGCCCTGTTCCCCTGCGTCCTTCCTGCCTCCCTCCCTTGGCGATCGACCAACATAAGTTACGTGTATAAAGCCATGCCGGCCGGCGACGCAGCGCGCATGACCAGACGCCCAAACCGCTTGTACTTGCGTCCCCCTTTTTCGAGGAGCCCATGGCACCTGCTCTGCCTTTCCATTGAAGCAAGGACTAGCACCAGAACGCCACCAACGCTCGCCTTGATGGCCTTTTGCCAGGCCTAATTCCAAAATTCTCAGTCGAAATCGCGCCCCTGGCCATCATCCTCCTCCGCAGAGCGCCCGCAGCAGCTCCAACACCTGGCCCTGTCGCGCGCCTCTCCAATCCTCTTTAAATCTCCGCGCCGTGGACGTACGGCTCCGCGCCGTGGCAGAGCAGAGCAGCGCGCGGCGGCGGCGGAGGTGAGACCGTGGGAGGAAGAGGACGACCGGCCGCCGACATGGGTGCCGCGCTCCTGGCTTCCTGGCCGTGGGACAACCTCGGCTGGTACAAGGTGAGCACCGTTGTCGCGTGCATGCAGGCTTGATTCGTCTATGCCTGTCGATCCATGGGCGCTGGCCTCATCGATCGCTTTTTGAAATTTGCATGTGTTGTGTTGGTGTGGCAGTATGTGCTGTACGGGCCGCTGGTGGGCAAGGCGGTGGCGTCGCGGGCGTGGGAGGCCGCGAGCCCCGACCGGTGGATCCTCCTGCTGCTCGTGCTCTTCGGCCTCCGGGCGCTCACCTACCAGCTCTGGAGCTCCTTCAGCAACATGCTCTTCGCCACGCGCCGCCGCCGCATCGTCCGCGACGGCGTCGACTTCGACCAGATCGACAAAGAGTGGGACTGGTACGTGCACGGACAATACGCTCGCGCATGACGGTTAATGCAACACTGGATTCTGGATTCTTCTTTCTCCGCTAAACAAGCCCTACTATGCTCTTCCTGCAGGGACAACTTTTTGATCCTGCAGATCCTGATGGCGGCCACGGCGCTGTACGCGTTCCCGTCGCTGCGGCGCCTCCCGCTCTGGGACGCCGGGGGGTTCGCCGTGGCGCTGCTCCTCCACGCCGCAGCCGCCGAGCCGCTCTACTACGCGGCGCACCGGGCGGTCCACGCCAGCGGCCGCCTCTACGCCGGCTACCACTCGCTGCACCACTCCAGCAGGGTGCCGCAGCCGTTCACCGCTGGGCTCGGGACGCCGCTGGAGGGCGCCGCGCTGGGCGCGGCGATGGCGGTGCCCCTGGCGGGCGCCTGCGCCGCGGGGCGCAGCTCCGTGGCGCTGGCATTCGCCTACGTGCTCGCCTTCGACAGCCTCCGCGCCATGGGCCACTGCAACGTCGAGGTCTTCCCCAGCTCCCTCTTCCAGGCGATCCCGGTCCTCAGATACCTTATCTACACCCCCACGTACGTGATGACTACTCCCTCCTGAGACTCTCTCCATTCCGCTCCTCCTCTGTCGTGCACGATTTTTCCGCCCCTGGTGTCCGGTGCTCGCAGCTGCAAACAAACCATGCATCTCCCCTCCCTTAATCACAGCAAGATCACTTTTGCAAATCCCCCCTCCCACCTCTCTCTACACGCCCCCTTGGATCAAGATCATGTGGTCTAAGGTTTGCATAGTTTGCACGGGAAGATTGGTTTGCACCTGATACGTTGCCAAATTAAAGAAACCTCGACAGCGATCGCGTCCGGTTGATGTGTACTGCATGCAAGTATATATGTGCAGGACGGGACGACGACGGTGCCACTGGCTGATGCGCACACACAACTGATTGGGAGTTGGACAAGAACCCGTACCGGCCGGACAGGCGGCGGCCCAGCGCCAGCTCCCTAACCACTTTGCCCGTAACACCCATCGCAGCAGCTGCTTTGGATGTAGTGTATCTCTATCGCCTCTGGAATCACGTGCTCAAAGATAACTGGGCGACGACGTTCCATCGACCACTGCAGATGTGCAGCATCGGATTGCACATTTTCTGTCGTCGGAGTTCAGGTCCGACCGGAGCTGTGCCGTGTGGTACGTGGCTGACACGGTGTGGATGGGCTGTCGTGCAGGTACCACACGATCCACCACACCAAGAGGGAGGCCAACTTCTGCCTCTTCATGCCGCTGTTTGATCTGCTGGGCGGCACGCTCGACGCCCAGTCGTGGGAGATGCACAAGCAGACGAGCGCAGGTACGTTCTCCACAAGATCTTTTTTCTGGTCAATTTGTACGTACACACGTGCTGCGGTGGTCCATGACATGTCACCAAACTAGCGATCGATTGGCGGGTCTAAGAGATTTGGACCTCTAGCGCTGCAAGAGTAGGCTCTACGCCACTAGCCCGCGGCCTTCAAATGAACAACGTGCTACGCAAGTAGCTGCATCCTCTCTTTAACGACCCTTTTTTTTATGTATAATTTCTGAAAAAAACTATACTATGATCTTAAAACATGTATATATATATAAATAAGACCGGTATTACCGTATTAGCACATAACATATGTCGCGGAGATTTAATAATGCAACTTCCAAAGTTCAATCCACCAGTACTGAAACCCACTTGCATGTATATGTACATACACATATAGAGGTGTTTAATATTATTAAATTCAGTTCTTCATTCAAAAAATGATGGGAAATGAAGAAATATTCTTATCCATAGAGCTGTTTTACTTTCATCAAACTATTCATATCTAGACATATTTCACCGAAAAGGAAAAAAGAACAATAGCAACACCACCTCTTTTTATGTTGGCATTATATGCATGCACGAAATTCGCGTTCAGCTGTGTGTAAGACAGATACGTGTCACACTAGCTAGTCTGGTCTCAGGAATAAATTCTGAAACCAGTCATGCAACACGTCATCTATAGTACTATAGTACCTGTCTATAAGAGTTCGGTGCAATGATATAGGCCCCGTTTGGTTTTCCAGTGCTAGAACTGTAGCACAACTTTGACCACTAATTAAAGGTATTAAATAAAGATATTTTACAAAACTAACTCTAGAACCCCTGCACTAGGAACCCTGAAGAATCTAATGAGGCCTTTGACCGCATGATTAGAGCATGACTAGAGGATGGTTACTGTAGCATCACTGTAGCCAATCATCGATTAATTAGGCTCATTAGATTCGTCTCGAAAAGTTACGCTCATCTGTGAAGAGATTTTGCAAATAGACTTCATTTAGTACTCCATGCAAGAAAGATTCCCTTCTAGCATTGCTAGATACTAGGAAACCAAACAAGGCGATAGACAACTCATATAGTAGCACAGTAGGCAGCGAGCCGTCTAATAAAATTTTTATTTGTAGAAAATTTTTATTTCTCATCATATCTTATTCCCCGTACCCAAAATCAAAGCCATGGTTGCACGCATCCAGGCCAGCAGAAAGGATGACAAATAAGCCTGAGGCTTGTTTAGTTCCACGAGATAAGTTTTGCTTGTTTAGTTCTACGAGATAAGTTTTGCTGCAGTAATTTTGAATGTTTGATACTAATTAGGAGTATTAAATGTGGATAATTGACAAAACCCATTTCACAACCCGGGTAACTTTGTGAGACGAATCTAATGAGCCTAATTAGGCCATGATTAGACAACGTCATGCTACAGTAAACAATCTCTAATGACGGATTAATTAGGTTTAATAGATTCGTCTCACGATTTTCTGTCCATCCATGTAATTAGTTTTATAATTAAATCATGTTTAGTCCTCCTAATTTTTGATTTAGTTTTGCTACAGTAAATTTCGCAAAATTTCTTGTGAATTTAAACGGGGCCTCAGGCAGTTAAGCTCGATGGACCTGAGCGCTCGAGTTCACACCAGCAGAAACTTCTAATTCGGGGCGAGAATGTTGTTTGATTAGAAAGGGAAGTCAACGGTGGTAGTAGGCCAGTACCCAGTAGCCCGTCATGATTGCGCGACGCAGCCCCTCAGTAATCGATTCCTCGCCGGGGAAAGCCACTCGATGGCCAATCCATGGAGGACAGCGGCGAGACGGCGGCCGGGCTCACTGGCTCAGCTCCTCCGTTCAAAAGAAGAGAGATGAGTCACTGTTGTGCGTTCTCCAGTCCAATAATCCCCGGCGGTCGGTGTCCGCCGGATGCCCGGATGGGATGCGCCATCCGCCGCATTCAAGGCGCGCGCTAGCCTGGAGACGGACGC
>CM014271.1:28558122-28571867 GCA_004135705.1 Alloteropsis semialata
TCTTTTATTCCCTGCCACACATCCGTGATCCGACGGCCGAGATCTAATCCCGGATACCGGTCAAAACGGAGTCAAACCCGTCGGCGCCTGTGCATTTTGTTAAAGAGCCCCTGATGTTCCTTTTATTCAACCTGCAGTACATCACCTGTGTAAAGTATTCACATTCATGCCCTTGCAATCTATGTTTAGGCCCCTGAGCTCTCAAATATTCAAACCCGCCATCCTGTTATGTTGTTTTCACATGCTAGCCCTGAGTTCTTATGTATAATTATGTTTAGGCCCTCAGTTTTATTCAAAATAGTACGCAAACTATAGGTTTAATTGCATATTAGTCCCTACAACCCTGTTTTAGTGTAACTTCGTCGTTTTAAATCCGTTTTGGGCGATTCTCGCGGCCACACGATCGTCTCTACATGCTCTATAGATTAGGGTGTTTGTTCTGTGCTTTTAGTACTATTTGGTGTACTGTTTTATTTATTTTGTTGTATGCCATGTTTGATCGTATAGAGAACGTGCCGTTCGAGGAAGGTGAAGAGCAGCAGCAGTTCGAGGAAGACCATCAACAGTTTGTTGAGGAAGGCAAGTGACCTCCCTCTACATGAATATTCTTTTGTCCCAATTATATTCATGAAATTCACCTTTACCTTATCGTTTATGCATTAATTTTGATGGGATACCTATTAAGGACATGACTAGTCTTTTGCCTTGAACCTTGAATCACCGGTTATGAAATAGGTAGATAAATGCTTAGCTTGCTTATACCTTGGGTTGGTTCTGTTATTTCGATGCAAATGTTGATCATGATTTAATTATGTTGTTATATACTCCCTCCGTATTGAAATAGAAGTCGTTTTGGACAAGATTTTAGTCAAACATTGGGAACATAAATCACGAATAGCTTTTAATTCGTTGAGTTTGGAAATGTGAAAACCATATGAATAGGTTTGTCTTGAAAAGTATTTTTATAAAAGTATAAATATATTATATTTTAATAAATATTTTTGGAAAAATAATAAGTTAAAGTTACATTTTGGAGACCGTGTCATTGTCCAAAACGACTTCTATTTCAATACGGAGGGAGTACTTGCTTAATTATAAGATCATCATGATTAATTGGAACATGGAGAACCACCCAAGAAAACAGTGCAACCACAGTATCACATGGCTCTGACTTAGCTAATTAATTAGACTTGGGGTTAGCTAGTGGTCTTATCGAAAGGGCAAGGAGGGGGCCGGTGAAGGGGTCATAGCTCGGTCCTTTTGGAGAAGTAGCCTTTGCTAAGGTACGGTCTCATTAGGAGAGTTATGGACCTCACCGCTGCTGAAAATCTAGTAGGCTGCTAGTTAACTTTGGGTCTTTGTAATGGCTTCGTAGTGAACCCTCGCCACTCACCAAAGGAAGTGTTTAAGGGCCTTGCAAACCCAGGCGACAAAAGGAACACGAGCTGTGGGAAAATTATACAACCTCTGCAGAGTGTAAAACTGATATATCAGCCGTGCCCACGCTTAAGGGCGGCTTGGACCCTCACATGATAATTGAACTTAAACATGATCTAATTTGTGGTTCTTGGTCTTTTGTGGAATACCTTTGGGTTATCCTGCTTAATTTTGGGTTGATATAAACTTACATCTAGTAATTAGGTGCTTGCTAATAAAACTTGATCAACTAAAAGTGCTAACCGCTTGAGCCTGAACCACCTTTGATGGCCTTGCATTTCCCCCACTTGTTGAGTACCAACCATAAGTGTACTCACCCTTGCTAAACAACTACTTTTCAGAAGATAATAATGATGTGGAGTACTATAGCGACTATGATGAGTTCTAGGCGCGTCAACCTTTCAAGTGCCTGTGGATGAAGTCAAAAAGCTGTTTATCGTTTTAGCTTATCGGTGAACGTTTAAGACCTTCGTGTCTAATAACGATGAGTGTAATAAAGTTATGTACTCTCTTTGTACGCTTTGAACATTGTCTTTTTATATATTCACTGATGAAGTCAGTATATATGTGATGAACGGATCCTGGCACACATATGTGATGCATTCGGTTTTGTCCTTAAAATCGGGTGTGACAGTACGCACTCCGTTTTTTATTAGATGTCACATTAGATTTGTTCTAAGTCAAACTAGTCTAATTAATTTTGACCAAATTTATAAAAAAAATATAACATCTGCAATACCAAATTTGTTTCATTGAATTCACTATTGGATATATTTTGATAGGGCATATTAGGTAGTATAGATGTTTATATTTTTCTATAAATTTTGTCAAAGTTGTATAATTTAGACTTAAGACAAACCTAATATGACATCTAATAAAAAACAAAGTGAGTACTATACATACTGTTCCGGGAGAGATTTCTAAGGTAAAGGAACATCACATTCCAACTTTCCAAGTACCATGATAATTAAGCTTGCTAGCTAGCTACCATGTGAGCACATGTCCGTAGAAACTTTTGTGATATGCAACCAGTTAACCACAGATCCCTAACTATGATTGCAAACACGTCCAACAGTATGCTGTATGCTACCCTGTGGGCACATGCCGGCCGGAAACCTCTCTGTACCGTGTGCCAGTCTGCGTCCGGCACTTCTTCCCTGGCCTTGCTATATATGAGCCGCCCGCCTATAGTAGCTCTTCCACCACTGTGCGAGACCAAGCCACTAGGCCAAACCAACCGGCGCCAACAGAGCCCGGCGCCGTTGCAGAGCCGCTGCAGCCGGCCGCCATGGAGGAGTACAAGCCGTGCGCGGCCATGGTGGTGACGCAGTGCATCTACGCCGTCCTGGCGCTGTGGTCCAAGTCGGCGTTCACCGGCGGCATGAGCCCCCTGGTCTTCGTCGTCTACAGGCAGGCCGTCGCCGCCGTCGTCCTCGTCCCCATCGTCGTCGCGGCCAACAGGTACGCGTACGCTGCATTTCGATTCTTCGCCGGCAAAAAAACTTCCTGTAGATACAATACGTGTGTAGCAACTAATTAACTGTTTCACTGATTCTGATCGTCGGTCGTGACTGGTGATCTTCAGGAAGAGGATGAAGGAGATGATGAACCTTGGAATGGTAGGCTTCTCGCTGGTCTTCGTCGCGTCTCTTGTCGGGTAAGCAATAGAAATACTACCAAGAAGAGCCTCTTGTTGCTGATATCTACATCACCAAATATTCGTTTACAGCGTAGTGGAACCTTTTTCAGATTCTTATTTCTGAGCTTTGACATCAACTTCACTTACCATTTCTTTTTGCTCTATGCACGCGATCGACAGGGCAACAGTGAACCAGTTTCTGTACTACCAAGGGGTGAATCTGGGCTCGTCGTCGATGGCAACCGCCATGACCAACCTGATCCCGGCCGTCACCTTCGTCATGGCCGCTTCAGTCGGGTGAGTGAGTGTACCTGACAGAGAATCCGTTTCAGCACACAGTAGCTAATCATTGGTATGGCACTGTTTCCTTGCTCCACTAGTCCACTGTCGTCTAGCACCGCATTAGCTATTCGGTTTGGATCCATGTATAGCTGCTGCACGCCGCCGCACCTGTTGAGCCACCACAGCCGTTGCCAGCCCGGGACCAACGCAATAATGCGTCTGTACGTACCGCACGACCATGTAATCGCCACATGAACACACATGATTCTGCCTACCGGGGTAGCAAATCAAGTCTGATCACTCCCTTTCTTGAAAGGTTACTGATCTGAGGCCGCTTCTGAAGTATGAACTGGTTATCCCTGCGCAGTTCATTCGTCGTTGGCAATACATGAGCTCGAGAGAGAACTATATATGGAAAATTTCAGTTGTGCAAAACTGCAAACTGAACAGATCGGCGATGAATCTATATGGTTTGCCAGCTTGGCGCTAGTCACGTCATGACTTCTATGGCCGCGTTTAGTTGCGGTGAGAAAGATCTAAAAATTACTGTAGCAATTATAAATCGAAGATTAGAAGGACTAAATATGATCTAATCATAAAACTAATTACACGGATAGACAGAAAATCGCTAGAGAAATCTATTAAGCTTAATTAATCCGTCATTAGAGATTGTTTACTGTAGCACAACGTTGTCTAATCATGGCCTAATTAGGCTCATTAGATTCCTCTCGTGAAGTTACCCGGAGGTTTTGGAATGGGTTTTGTCATTAATCCATATTTAATATCTTTAATTAGTATCCTAACATTTGATGTGACGGGTGAATAGTGAAAACTAGTGGATCTAAACACGCCTATATGGTCATTTGTCTGGAACAAACTAAAGCTCCAGGTCATGCGTACTTCCTCTTACAGCCTGACTCTCTGTCAGCATCCTGAAGCATCATGTTTCTTCAGTCCTTGCGGAACACTTTCCAGCTTTCCTTCTTGGTTTTTTAGCTAACAGGACAAAACGATTGGTAGCTAGGTTCGTGCACTCTTGCATGCCGTGTTAAAATATGTTTGGACGTTCACTAGTCGCAGAATATGCCACTCACGCAGTGGACCGCGTTCGCTCAGATCTGTCACTGGCTTCGTGTGGCTTGGCGAATTATATACCATGTGTTAACTTTTGTCTGAAACTTTGTCTCTGAGCTCAAATTCGCATGAAAAATGCGAAGTTACTGCAACTGTCATCTGATGCCTCCATTTGAATATTCGATTCACTCGACGACAGCCTTGAGAAGGTGGACGTGAGGAGGCCGAGGAGCCTGGCCAAGATACTCGGCACGGCCGTCTGCGTGGGCGGCGCCATGGCCATGGCCTTCTTCAAGGGCCCTAGGCTGCTCGGCGACCTGCACCTGCGCGCCCTCCTCCAATCGCCGGCGGCGGGCGGCAGGTGGGTGATGGGCGCGCTGTTCCTCGTCGGCAGCAGCTCCTGCTGGTCGCTCTGGCTCATCCTGCAGGTGCCCATCTGCAAGTCCTACGTGGACCCGCTCACGCTGTCGGGGTGGATGTGCCTCCTGTCGGCGCTGCAGTCCGCGCTGCTCGTCTCCTTCCTCCAGCCGGACCCCAGCGCCTGGAGGATCAAGTCACTCTTCGAGCTCTCCTGCTGCGTCTTCTCGGTACGTAATGCTCTGGCTGACCATCAGCTCCGATCCCTCATTCCCTCTGCTGTCGATGCCGCCATGGACTGAATCGTCGCCCACCCCGCTCGGGCGACACGGGCGGCAGCCCGGCCACCTCGCCGCCGCCGCTCTCTTCCCCCTCCCCTCCACCTCGCCGTCACCGGAGGGTGCCGCGGGAAGTCCGCGCGGCCCCTAGGAAGGTGGCGGCGGGGCCCTTCGCCCTGTCTTGGCTGCGTCCGCCCGGATCGGAGCGGGTTGCTCCGGGCGGCGGCCATGGCGCACGACGGGCCGGGGAGGCCGGATCCGGGCCTGCCGCGGCCGGATCTGGGAGCCCCGACGTCGGATCCGTCGCCCGGCGCGGCGGAACGGGCTTCACCTCGACGAGAAGGTTGTGTCGCGCCACGACGGCGGGCAGGGAGTGGAAGCCGCAGGGAGGTGCTGGGGACGAGTAGAGCTGCTCGGGACGCGTAGGCGGCGGCCGTGCGGGACCGGCGGCGGCATGGTGCTGCGGTCGGGGGTGGCTTGCGTGTGGCATCGCCGGCGGCGCCATGGAGGTGCAGTTGGCGGCGGCCTGCGCGGGGGCCTGCTGGCGGCGCCGTGGAGGCGCGGCTGGCGGCTTCCGGCCATCCAAGGCGATGAGCTGCTCCGGCGACAGCGGCACGGCGACGAGCAGCGGTCCAGCAGAGGCACCTGGGCGCAGCGCGGCGGCAGTGATGGGTGCGGCACGTGAGTGGTGCGGTAGCGATGAGGTGAGGCCCGTGGTGGGCAGTGGCGGCTTCAGGCAACCCTGGAGGCAAGGTTGGCTGGTGGTTGTGGCCATGGTTGGCAGTGAGCTCGCGGCGACTGCGGGCAGGAGGGTGCCGGGAGAAATCCTGCACGGCGGCATGCTGAGCCGACAACGACGACGCCTTGAGCGCCGTATTCCTGCTGAGGACGTTGTCAAGGCACCCTCCTTGCTTCGATGGTGGGTTCTCCGGGTGAAAACCTTGCCCAACTCGGGCAGGCGGCGACGGCGCATCTTTGCGTCGTGTTCTTCCTGAAGACGCCGTCGTTGGAGTTCCCTCTCTTTGCAGTGCGTCGATGACTTCACTGGTTGGTTTGGCGGCGATCGGCCACGCATAGCGTTGGTCGTGTCGGTGCTAGATTCCATCCTTGGTGAACGGGGTCAAGTGGTAGAGTGGGTGGACACCTAGTGGTGGACTCGAAGGATGGGTGTTCGCGGTGGCGGAAGGCGGCTAAGAAGTGGACACTGCTGCGGTCATGAGAGGGCAGGACCTCTGTTTGGCGTTTGAGGGTGACGGTTTGGGCGGACCGTGTGCCAGAGGTGACCACGAAGTTGGCAGAGGCCGGCGTGGTAGGAGGTGGCCGGCAGAGGTGCCTCGCCGGAGTGATTGTGCGGTGGTGGCCTTCTATTGGTTGTCGGAGGCTCCGTGCGACATTTTTCCCTCTCCGATGAGACGACTGGGTGCGAGGATCCCAAAGGGTACTATCAGATCTCGGTGGTCGAGATGTGACAGATGGATGACCAAAGGCAGCTATTCAGGTATCGTTTTGGCGGCTTGCAGCGACCTACGGCGGCCAGCCCTGCTCGGCGGGTGTTGGTTCGGTGTAGGGCAACTTCGTGAGGAGGCGCAAGCGGACTCGATGGCATGGTAGCTACACAGCTTGCAGCGGACCATGGCGGCTAACCCTGTATGACAGTGGCTAGCTCGGTGTGGGACATCGTTGGTAACGACGGCGCTGGCGGTGACAATGGCTTATCTTCTGTGAACCTTGCCCTGGTGATGGTAGTGCGCTTTTGGTACTCGAGGGATGGCGACGTGGAGTGCTTGGTGGTGTCCCCTTCCCAACCCGACCTTTGAGGTTGTCTGAGTGGTGCGGTGTCGATGTCCCAATCCGACCCGCCAGTTGTTAGTTTTTTTAGTTTTCTTTTTGTTTTGCCTGATTATGACCTTCCAGGGACATAGTCTTGTATTTTTCTGCTATATCAATGAAACGCACACGTCGTGTGCTGTTCGTTCAAAAAAAAAAATCGTGGGACGGTGGGAGCAATAATGGCGTTGCTCGCGTTGTAAAGTGACGGTGTGTGGTGCACGAACACAGGGCGCCATCGGGTCAGGCGTGACGTTCTGCCTGCAGTCGTGGTGCATCTCGGTGAGGGGCCCGCTCTACTCGGCCATGTTCAACCCGCTCTGCACCGTCATCACCACCGCCTTCGCCGCGATCATCCTCCGCGAGGAGCTGCACGTCGGCAGGTTCGTTGCTCGAATATCTGCCCTAGCTCTGTCAGGACTCAAGACATGTTCACTAGAGTGATTTGCATTGTGCTGGAGTTTCTGATGAAAGATCTTTTCTGCTCGACCGATCAGCTTGTTGGGGGCGATCGCTGTCATCGCGGGCCTGTACGTCGTCTTGTGGGGCAAAGCGGGCGAGGGCAAGAGAGGACCGACGGAGGCGGAGCGCGCGGACGATCTGGAGAAGACGACGGCGCGGTCGGACTCGCAGCTCGACGCCGGCGATGGCATCGCCGAGCCGCTTCTGGCCGGCGGCGATCCGACGGAGAAGTAGAGGGGATTTTGCAGTAGCTTAGCCCGTTTCAGATCAGAGCTCATCATGGTTCTGTGTTGTATGATTATATCATTGGTGCAGTGCAGCGCGGTGCAGTTCGTTCCCAATTTTGTCATGGAGGAGTTTTTGGTTTGGTTGGTCAGTGGCCAGTGGCCACGTTTGAGTTTTGACCCGCACACAGCTTATGTGGTTTTGCACGACTTCAAATTCGCTCTAGGATAAATTCTTGAAAACAATTCCAAAACACGCAGAAATTATAAGGTTATTCTAGACATCACGGGCAAAAAAGGTCTTCAGTGGTTTCGGGTTAAATATATCACAGTTCAAGCTTGGGCCGGTGCCCCGGTGGTTCTAGCGGGCTGAAAATCAGAGCCCAAGCCTGTCCAGTGCATAAGCCGGGTGAGGCCAGATTTCTATTGGACAGAGTTATAGGCCTACAAGCAATCAAGGATGTTCTCAGGCCCAGGAACTTGCCCAACTTGGAAAAATGATTCTTTTTCCAGACCCATGAAAACTTGGACCAACTTGGGAAGGCTATTGTACGTCACTCGTGCAATTATGTTGCCAACATCGTGCGTTGGTTTTCTTTTCCTTTGATTTGAGCTTACAAGGCCTAGGGCTGCGTGAAGGCAGCGTCGAAGAAGGCGCTGTCACTTGCTTTTGCGCCTAGCTTAAGCTCATCAGCATCTTCTTCAAGATGCAGGTTTTAAGATTGGATTCAGCTTCATTTATAAACAAGCCAAGTTTGAGCTTGAGCCAAAGCTCGCGAGCCTAGAGAGCTCAAGCGTCAACCTTCATTAGCTCAGTTAACCCGTGCATTAGTGTGAGTCGTGACTCCATGAGGTGCATATGCATATGTTCCTATTTTCTCGTCCAATTCTATTGTCTAGGACCAATGATCTACAAATTGCCACATCCCAATTACTCTACAAATTTTGATCATCTATGAGCTTATAGCACCTTAAAAAGCTTAAGGCTCATGATTTACTTGTGTTTAAGCCCACTTCCAAGATGGGCTCAAATTACAAGAAATAAGCTCTCATGTTTCTACTATTTGTTGCACAAGAAATAAGCTAGATCATGCTATCCATATGTGCATGGTTCAATTAGTGTTTGCTCAAGAGTTTTGCAACCTAGAACCAATTCTAACAAATACACATTAGAAAGTATAAAGACACTGAAGTTGCAAGTAGAAATGTGGAAACGCAAAGGAGTGTGCTATAGAGAATGCAAACTTAGCACAAACGCTTATTCCATTGTATCGGCACAAACTTCCAGATGGGCTCGGATTACAATCAAGCTAAGCTTGAGTGGTGAAGCTATGTAGTGTTTAGAGGGTACATTTGCACCAAAAATGCAAAACTTATGATTAGGAACAAATTTTCACCACATGTATGGCCCAAATTCATAGACCCATATGACAGATACACCCTCCTCTACTTTGCTATAGCTTTGTCTTGAATTTAGCCATAGGGTCGATGGGTTGTAATTGAGGTTTAGGTCGAGCTTGCTTCAGGGTTGAAAGAAATTGATGCTCGTGTAGCCTAAAAAAGAGAAAGGGTGAATTAGGCAAACTAAACCATAATATATAGTTTCTACTATTTTGCACAAGAAATAAGCTATATCCAGTTATGGTTCAATTAGTGTTTGCTCCCTCCCATGAAAAGTTTTACAACCTGGAACCAATCCTAATACATACCACACTAGAAAGTAAAGACACTTAAGTTACTAGTAGAAATGTGGAAACATAAAGGAGTGTACAACAGAGAATGCAAAGTCAGCACAAACATTTATCCTGTTGTATTAGCAGGAAAATGCTGCCCTTAGTTTAAATTTGCTCCTCCACCAAAAATATGCTCCCGGTTACCAAGTGAATCCCGGTTATGGTTTTGGGTTCGCCACAAAAGCTTACAACACCTCTCTTCCAGTCACCTGGATGCTTTCTCCACTACAAAACTTCTCTACCACGGAAGGCTTCTCTTGTTCCCCTACCACCAATGGCGGACCAATTAGATTTTCACGCCTAGTGCCACATTTCAAAGTGCTTAGACTAGCCACAGCGTGCGCAGAACCGATGCCTGAAACTGGAAAGAGAAGATTCAAGCATCGGTGCTCGCCGCTGCAGCTACGATGCTAAAACCAAAAAGAAAGTCATGCGATCATGTTCAGGCATGGATGCGGAGCAAATAAATTATCATTTCACAGCTATGTGCAAGAACAGATGAGGACGGGATTGGTCTGAGCAATTGGACCCACATCGACTTCAGACATCGATGCTAAGTTTACCCTCACTGTGTGCATGGAAGCCGTGTCGGGATCGGCAAATGTGCCTACATTGAGGCTAGTCTTAGACTATTAGAACTATCTAACATGCCCAGATAATGGTAGTAACAGTAAAGATAGCGCACATAGGGTTGAGCAAAAGGTTGGTTTGATGAAATTAGGAGTAGAAGTAGGAGCCGGAGAAAAAAAAATGATTTCAATGTCATGCACCTCTTAATCGTGTCTACAAATTGCATTATAAAGACATTATGAGTTGTCAGATTAATGGAAAAAATCAAATAATCAAGATTCAAGAGTTACTGTCTTACTGAACCGCAGGGCTGCAGTCCCACTCGCGGTTGGCACCATACAGACGGAGGAAGCAGCACTAGCAGCGCTGCTTACAGCAGCCCGCTGCGCTGAGCGCCACGCAGGAACGCGCCGAGCCGCAAAGGCAGGGCAGACACCGCCCGCCGGCCAGGCTTTGGCCGTGCCCGTGTGTGGTGTGCCCGTGCGGCCATGCCCAACCAAGAGGGGCAGCGCACAGCGGCTGAGCTTGGAGGCCTGAGGGGCAGCCGCAGGCACGTCGGCGCTCGCCGCCGCCCAAAGGGATTGTGAATCGGAGTCGTGACTCGCGATTAAAAGAGAGGAAGAGGAATAGCGCCCGTGGCTGCGCGAAAGCGCGAGCCTTGAGGGGAAGGCGTTCCGCTGCGGACTGGTTTGGTGGGACTCAGATTGGGTGACATTGCTACCCAAGGTCACAACGGGACATTGGCTCCGCAGCGGAAATTATGAAGTCATTGATGTTGTGCTACCCAAGGTTATTTCATTGGATCGAGGTGCAGGAAATTATGAAGTCATTGATGTTGTGCTTGAACACAACCACCTACTCCACTTACCAGAGACCTTCTACTTGATGAAATCACAACGAAAAATTTCAGAACTCCAAGCTTTCGAAATAGAAACAGCCGATGATTCTGGTATTAGGCCAAAGGCTGCCCATGAGTTGGCCACTCGTCAAGTCGGTGGACCACTTAACCTTAGCTACACTTGTCGTGACCGGAAAAATTATTTGCAAAGTAGGCGTCAAAGGGAACTGGCTTATGGACAGGCAGGAAGTATGTTGAAGTATTTCCATGATAAAATTGCTGAGAACCCATCTTTCCAATATGCCTTGCAGCTGGATATTGAGGAGCACATTACCAACATATTCTGGGCTGACGCTAAGATGGTCCTCGACTATGCATACTTTGGTGATGTTGTCACATTTGACACAACTTTTGGGACAAACAAAGAATATAGGCCATTTGGTGTTTTTCTTGGGCTCAATCAGTTTAGAGAAACCACTATTTTTGGCGCTGCACTTCTATTTGATGAAACAGAAGCATCATTTACATGGTTGTTTGAGACTTTTCTAGCTGCACATAATGGAAAGCAACCTACAACTATTTACACGGATCAAGATGCAGCAATGGGAAAAGCCATAAAGATAGTGTTCACTGAATCGTATCATGGACTGTGCACCTTTCACATAATGCAGAATGCTGTCAAGCATTTATCTCCAGTGAAGGGTACAGAGGAAGAGGAAGGTGAGGAGAAAGATGAAGGTGAAGAGGAAGAGGAAGATGAAGAGGAATCTCATATTCTCTCTGATTTTAGTGCTTGTATGTTTGGCCACGAAGATGAGGCATCATTTGAAGAAGCATTTCAGATTATGAGATCCAAAGTTCATAAGCAAACTTGGTTAGATAGCATTTACAAGGTGAAAGAGAAATGGGCTGAATGTTATATGAGAGATGTCTTCAGTTTAGGAGTGAGAAGTACACAGCTAAGTGAGAGCTTCAACAATGCATTGAAGAACCATTTGAAATCAGATTTTGATATCATTCGATTTCTGAAGCATTTTGAGAGGTCAGTGCAAGAGAAAAGAGATAAGGAACTAGAGTCTGAATTTGAGGCAAGGAAGAAGCTACCAAGAAGACTAATGTGCACACCTATGTTGGTTCAAGCAAGCCAAGTGTACACTCCGGTTATTTTTGAAGCTTTCCAAAGCGAATATGAAAGATCCATGGCTGCGTGCGCTAGAGCTTTGGATGGAGAACACAAATATGCTGTTGCTGTTGGGAATTTGCTTGGTGAGGTACGTTCTGAGTTGGAGTACATAGTGATCGGTGATCCTCTGAACCAAAAAGCTTCATGCAGTTGTAGAATGTTCGAAAGGACAGGAATATTATGTGCACATGGTCTGAAAGTTCTTGATCTCATGAATATAAAGAAATTGCCAACACGTTATATCTTAACGAGATGGACTAGAGAGGCACGCAATGGAAATATTCAAGATAGGCAAGGAAGGAATGTGGTAGCAAATCCAAAATTGGAAGCTCAACTGCGGTACAAGTTTATGTCTCATAAGTTTCACAATTTGGCACATAAAGTAGCTCACTCTCCAGAATGTTGTGTAGTGTTAGAAAATGCACTTGATTGCCTTTCTGCACAGCTAGAGGAGAAACTCAATTTACTATCTGCTGGTGGTACAAATAAGCAATGTGAGGATAAAGAAAATATTGACCCAAATGCGCAGCAAAGAGATGATTTGCTTAGTGCTGCACAACTAAAGAAAAAAGAGGTCCAGTCAAAGAAGTCAAGGAGAACAAGAACTTTTATTGATAAGCTACGCAAGGGGAAGCACAAGAATCCTAAATCTGCAATACCAATAAAAAAGGGTGTAAAGGTATATCATATGCAAGCTGCTCATCTCTGTTTGTTTTTGTCACAAATTGCTTAATTAAATAATTGACTTTTCATTGGCAGAAACAAAAGAAAAATGATGCATTGTCAAAGGATGATGGCAGCCAGAAAGGAGGAAATGTGGAGCTTGAACAATACAATATCATTACCAATTTTACCTCTCTTGTGACAGCACCAACTTGTGATAATGATATTCTTTGTGATCAAGATTTGTTCTAGACTTTGGAAGATGGTTACATGGCTTTTGGACAGGATGGTTTGATGGCTTTTGGACAGGAATGGTTAGATGGCTTTTGGACAGGAATAGTTAGATGGCTTTTGTTGGACAGGACTAACTATAGTCTTTTGTGGTCTCTGTTTAGCATTTGGACAGGGCTACCTATCGTATTTTGTGGCCAAATTGTACAAGTGTATATGGCCTACCTTTACAATAGTTGTTCTATATGCTCGACATACTTGTTTCAATGACATGTATGCTCCAAAAACTTATCTAATGACATTATCAACTTCTATATGGCTGTTTTCATGTTTATGTGTTGTTTGAATCCTCCCAGTTATTATAAAAATTGCAATGTTTCATCCCTTCATCCACCAATTATGGGGACATGCTGTCAAATTTTTTTTGGAAAATAACAGACAGCATACATGTGTTTTTTTTTCAGCAAGTTACTAATCATCATCCAGACTTCCTTGGCATAGCTGCAATGGAGACACATGTCCATGACAGTTTCCAATTCTTGATCACAAAAAGTGCAGGTCATGGCACAAGGCCAATTCCTTGCTGCAAGTCAATCTCAATCAATTTCAATCAATTTTTAGCACACATGAGTCATAAAATTATTCTTGTAATTCTTGTACTTTTTCATCACAGCAGTTCATTCAAATATAGCATACATGAGTCATACAGTTGCCCAACTCTCACAATGCCACCCTCTAGCAGTTCACATCCAAATGGCAGGGGCAACCGGACCACTGCAGGGGCGGCGTCCTTCCTCCAAGCGGCTTCACGGCGGCGGTGGCGGCGGCGGCGGCCTGCCTCCACCAGTGCAAGGGAAGCCTGGCGGCCTCCCGCAGCGGTGGCCCGGCGGCTACGCACGCGTTCCGCAGCAGCAGCCCTGCGGCAGCCAGGCGCCACGGCAGACCTC
>CM014271.1:28572867-28588866 GCA_004135705.1 Alloteropsis semialata
CCATGGCGATTGGAAGCTAGTGGAATTGGAGGAGCAAGTGGACGAGGGAAGAAAATGGCGAATGTTTTGTGGGTGCAAACGAGGAAGACGAAGGCCCAAATAGATCTCAAGCGGCCGCGCTTGGGGGCTTTATGGTTCTGCACGGGAGCTCGAACCCCGAAAAACCTGCCCTTGAGCCGCGCAATCCGCAGTGACTGTTGGGTCAAAAAGATTCTTTCCTTTTTCTACGGCACGCGTCGTTTTGAAAAATGTGTAAGTCCAATTCAATGCATTTAGGGCTGTTAGCTTATTTGGTAAGTTATCAGTTTTAAATGACCAACCGATCGGTGTGAATCAAGGAAATGCCCCGATCATGTCTGAAATCAAGGAAATGCCCCGATCATGTTTGATCAGGGTCAAATCTCCCGAACACACTGAAGATAGTTAGTCTGGTCGGAAGAAATTTTTCGTTCGGGAATGTTGTTTCTGGATGAGCAATCTCGAGAACAGATTGACACAGATAAATTTCCAAAGCACAAGGAATTTAAATTATGTCCATCAAGTGAAATTTCTTCGTTAAATCCAAAAGAGGGAACATTTCACAATGGATTGATAACTATCCTGAAATCAAAATACTAAAGTGCCCTGATCTTGGGTTGATGATTGACAACCAAACTGATCAGGGAGATGGTGTGCTCGCCGGTGGATCGTCATCTACCGCGTTCTCTTCTTCAGAGTCGCTGACGAGATCCACGAGCGCTCCGTCTCCTGGAATCCCGATCAGGTCGCGGTTCAGGGAGACGAAGAGGCGCCGGGCGAATTCTTCGTCGCCGCTGGTATCCACCGGAGCAGAAGACGAAGATGCGCCTGCGTGCGCCGCCTCTGGCCTCAGCCGGATTCCGCTCCCTCCTTGTGTTGGCTCGTCGTCGGAGGAGAGGGAGATAGGAGATGCCGGGGCTGGGGAGGAAGACGCAGGGCGTTTCCCGGCGGCAATGCTTGAAGGAGCAGCCTCGGGAGACGGCGGTGCCATCGCCGGAGCCTCCTCCTCTGGTGGCTCGACCTCGACTCCATCATCCCCATACCAGGGGAGAGCTAGGAGCGGAGCCTCAGGAGGAGCAGTGGGTGGTGTCGTCGCCGGCGGGTCCTCCGGCTTGTCGGGCGGTTGTTCGCCGGAGCTACGAGGGGAGTCTCCGAAAAGGAGACGAGGAAGCTTGAACCTGCTGCTAAACTTTTTCTTTCCCATGGCGAGTGGAGGAAGAAGGCTTCGGATGGAAGTTTCAAGTACATGTCAATCCAGGAGATCTGATATTTAAAGACTCAGGGGTGCGACGCTTCGCGCGAGAATCGAGGAGCTAGAGCAGAGCCGTATCGCGTGCGCTGCTAAAATCCCGGGAGACGTGC
This sequence comes from Alloteropsis semialata, assembly GCA_004135705.1. NCBI lineage: Eukaryota > Viridiplantae > Streptophyta > Magnoliopsida > Poales > Poaceae > Alloteropsis > Alloteropsis semialata. The sequence goes on from CM014271.1 coordinate 28,574,248, forward strand.
GGAGTGGGTTTTTAATGCCCTGGGCAGCAGTTACATCGATCCTGGGGCATTCCATTTTCCAAGACGGAACAGTTCTATTTTATTATTATGGCTGATATTTTTCTTTGACCTTATCATTCAGATGCAGGTTTCTACATTCAAGAGTTCGGGAACTTTTCTGGCTCTCATACAAAAGTGATTGACGAGGTATTAACATATCCAAAAATCACCCGAAGAGCAAAAAGACCCGAAGGCTATTGAACAATCAACCTTTTCTGAACAAGATAAGCTCGGGGGCTACTGTTGAGGCCATAATACCAGGGTACCCGACCACGAGGATTGCCGACTACCGACTCCAAGACTACCAAGACTCCGAACAAGACACGATGGCCTGATCGCAGAAGGGAAGCTCGAAGACAGTTAGAGTCCTACTAGGTTTAGGTCTGTTTTGTCTTGTAAGGCACGTCTCCCTGGATATAAATAGCGGGGGTCCTGTGCGTAGAGGGTATGTTCCATTGATCTGCAGTCTTAGACAATCTACCCGAGGGTACTTGTTACGCATTGTAATCTGTACTCGACGAAATAATACAAGCAGCAACTGGACGTAGGGTTATTACTCGATCTCGAGGGCCCGAACCAGTATAAAAATCCCGTGTCTTTCTGTTCATCACCGTGATCAATCTTCGCACAAAGCGGGGTGTCTGCCAGACAAATATCTGACGAGTACAACCTCGACAGATGGGGTCGATTATTATGGCATAATTGAAGAAATATACGAACTAACGTTTCATGGTTGCAAACCTCTTAAGCAGGTCATATTCAAATGCCACTGGTTTGATCCTAACGAAGTGCGACGGACCCCTAATCTTGGACTAGTCGAAATTCGACAGTCATCCGTGTATCCAGGAGACAATGTCTATATTGTGGCTCAACAAGCCACACAAGTTTATTATCTCTCATACCCGTGCAAAACCGACAAACGTCTTCAGGGTTGGGACGTTGTACAAGGTGTCGCCACACGGCAAACTACCTGTCCCAAACAATGAAGATTATAACATAGATCCAAACACGTATGATGGAGAGTTCTTTCAAGAAGATAGGCTACCAGGGTGTTTTGAGATAGACTTAACCGGAGCGATCGGAATGGAAGTAGACGATGATGAAACGGTTCATGACGAGGACGCTGGAGATGAGGTTTATAATGCGAAGGATTTAGAATTACTTGAGCGATTACAATTAGGGCTTGATGGCAATGACAGTCCTCCTTTGGAGCACAGGCCTGAATATGAACTCGATATGCAAGATAGTGATGATGAGACTTATGATCCAGCTAATCCCCATCAAGATGATTATTTCTAATACATGTTAGTTTCTAATTATGTGTTGTTTATTTTATAATTATGTTACTCTTTCTAAATATATACTTATTGGTTTACTGTTTTTAATTGCAGGTGATTGAACAAAGATGGTGGGCGGTGGTGTAGCATGAAAATGTGTGTCTGCTTTCAGAAGAGCTGTGCCAAGCCCTGCTGCGTCGGGGCCCTCGACTTGGGGTCGAGGGAAGGGTCGAGGGAAAGGTGGCCCCAAGGGTGGCCGAAAGGGTCGACCTGTAGAGCCGCCTTCGCCTGAGGAGGAGGAGGAGGAGGAGGAGGAGGAGGAGCAGCAGCAGGAGCAGCGGCAGGAGGACGAATACGTTCCTTCCGAGGAGGAGGAGGAGGAGGAGGAGGAGGAGGCGGAGGCGGAGGAGGAGGCGGAGGCGGAGGAGGAGGAGGAGGAGGCCACGACAGGGGCTATCCCGGCTGTCTGGTTGCGAGGTCTCTCGAGACTTTCGGACTGGCCGATACCTCTTGCCTCCCGCCCAATGATTCAACCCTCTGGGGCAGCATTAGTAACTTTACATGTTATCAATACCTTTTCATTTCAATACCTTTTCATTTCACAATAGAAACTAATATATTATCTTACTCATTTTTGACAGGGGTTGGAGAGTACTCCTCGAATGTGGTCACAACCGCAAGGTCAATGGCATCCTCGGCCTTTTGTGCAGGGAGCACTTCCCGGGCCTGGTCACCATTCGCGAAAGGGAGGAGCCGACCTGGACATGGGAGCACTACGTCAACGCCCTAGATCATGTCGATCGGGAAGGCAGGATCTTCAACAACAAGGCGGAGCGGGTCAAGGACGAGCTGTGGGTAAGTATTCCTCGCACTAAACTACTCAATACATGGCATTCATTTGTAATAATGACTGGATACATCGTGTTTATATGCAGGATTTCTACAGGTGTGCAGATGGGTACGAGGCCCGTGCAGCGGTTGTGGCTCACAACTGATGCATGAAGCTGGTGAAGGACATGCACTACGAGGCGCAAGTGCAGTGTGTCATCAACTTCAGCGCTCTGTTCATGGGCCAGAAGATAAACAAAGAAGCCGCCAGAAACTTGAAGCTGACCCGGGAGCAGTACTTGCAGGTAATTTTTTCATATATTTTTAGATTAAGAACATCATTTATTTTGATATTCTTACGTTTCATTGACTTGATCACGTGTAGGTGTCTGCGTGGTGGTGCCGTAATGATATGGTGTGCTGGGAATGCATAGTGGACAAGTGGTTCACACTAGAGTGGGAGGAGAAGCACAACGCTGGCCGAGAGCGGCGTTTGCTGATGCCAGGTCCCGCACACCATCAAGGCAGCCATAGCAACGACGAATACAGGGCTAAATGGGTATGCTGGTTCATTTTCTTTATTTGTCATCAAACTACTCAATGTTACTTCATTTGTCATCAATTTGGTGTTTTTGTTTTGCATTCCGTAGCACATCAAGGCACTGAGTGCTCCCAGTTCATGGGATGGGCTATGGCGCACAAGGGCAAGGCGTCCGAGGTCACCTACAACCCGGACGACCCGCCCTCGGCGTACTCCAATCCCTCCATCCACACCCGCATCACCGAGTACACAGAGGCGGGACGACATGTCCATGGGCCAGAGTGGGATCCGAGCACCCATGACCTGGATGGAGAGCTCGTCATGAGGGTGGGAGGAGGCAAGAAACATGGCCGGTACTACATGGGCGACGGTATTCTAGACACGGCCAGTACTCCCACTCTCGCCCAGGTTCGAGCCAGGAGCACAAGCAGTAGCCCGGCCATACGCCCACGCCTGACACAGTCACAGCTCCAAGTGCAGGAACTTCAGGTTATTTATGTCTTATTCATTGTTCATTCATTTCTTATATATGTTTGATTTGAATTGTGACATTGTGATGAAAAATTGTAGGCCCAGCTAGAGGCGCAAGCGCAAGCACACTAGACGGCAATAGCGGCGGCGATAGCCGAAGAGAGGAGGATACGGGAGGAGGAACAGGCCAGGCAACAGGCCGAGAACCAGCAGTAGCTGAGCGCGATGTACAACTACATTCGAGCTCTTTCTGTTCAGATGGGTCAGCCCCTACCCCTACCGACGATGGTCTTCCCGGCAGCTCCGGCTCCAGCAACTCCTGCGGTGAGTGACTTGAATTCCTTGTATATTCATTTCAATTATTAAAGACTTAGAGAATATAGAAACTTAGAGTCACTTAGAGACTTAGATGAAATTTTGAATGTTTAAGATTATAACTAGGAGAAATTGAATCTTTTCTCACATTCAATCTATTCTCATTATTGCAGAACCAATCCACGGCATCGAATACGCCGGACTTGTCACCGGGCATCTCACCGGTTAACCACCCGCCGTACCCGCCACCTTACCCCCCACCACCGTGAATATGAACTTTGGAATAATGAACTTGTGACATACTTTGGATTTCCGAACTTGTGACATTGCGAACTTTGGAATAATGAACTTGTGACATACTTTGGATTTGTCTATATTATGTGCCTGTGATGCTATATCAATTGCCTGTGATGCTTATTGTCATGAAATATATGTCTGTGATGTTTGTTTGAGAGGGGACCTTTTTACGTGAAAAAACAGCCGAAAAAAGGGACATTTGGTCACTTCGCCGTGTGCGGCACACGGCAAAGAAGGCCTTTGCCGTGTGTTTTCGGCACGGCACACGGCGAAGTGACCAAACCTGACAGTTCTGGATGGCTCTTTGCCGTGTGCCTGCTTTTCGCCGTGTGCCTTTACCAATCTTTGCCGTGTGCCAGGCCAAAGGCACACGGCAAAGTTTCCCAGTTCACCGTGTGCCCCTTGGAAGGCACACGGCGAAGTTTGAAACCTTGCCGTGTGCCTTTGTCCAGGCACACGGCAAACCCTGAAATTTTGCTGTGTGCCTGGTCAGGGGCACACGGCGAACCCTGTGGGCCCAGGCTGCGTGACGGACGCCGTCGCCGTCCCCCGCCGTCCCTCACCGTCCCGCTCTTTTTTTTGCCGTGTGCCCGGTCTGACACACGGCAAAGGTGTTGCCGTGTGCCCGACAAAAGGCCCACGGCGAAGCTGCCTTTGCCGTTGTGGCTAGTCACCGTCGGGGCTTCGCCGTGGGCCACACACGGCAAACCTTTTGCCGTGTGTTTTTAGGCCTTCGCCGTGTGCCTGAGGCACACAGCGAACTAGCCGTTTCCCGTAGTGATTTATGTATTTTTTTAATCAATCATGGGTCGGCAAAAAAAATTGACTACATATGGATATGTTGAGTACTTGCTTAGGCTATTCTCAATAGAGTTTTATGGGCAATAAATTTAATGCTACATCAGTATTTTTGATGACTCGGCAATGAGAGAAGGTGAGAGTTTTATGGGATGAGGAGTTTCATCCCTATGACACTCATCTTGCACAGTTACGTAGTTTCCAATCTTGGTAACTGTGCAATGAAACTATACGCTGAAGCTGGCCCTATTAATTATCTCGGATGAAACGCCAATCATAAACAAATGCTCCTACGACAAATTGGTGTTTACTAGTGGCAAAGAGGCTAGTTTATGTTTTCACGCTTCACGCGCCTTCGTAACTGGTGACTGCATGCGTGAACTAAATCTCCCTTATTTTTTTATTTGATTATATCCTATTCTCCTTTCCCCGTAGCTATGAATATTCTTTTGTTCTTATTTTCATCCTTCTATTTTCTGTTTTTTTCATTCCTATTTTTCTTTCCGTTTTTGTATTTTTCATATTTGTACATTTGAATCACCATTTATTTCTTAGGATGGGATCTTTTGGTAAACAAGCCCAGAGGAAAGATTGGCAAGGGAGAATAATATAATGTGGAGCATACTAGGATTTAGCTTACGAGGTCCGTGGATGGTGCGACGAGCTGGATTTGTAGTTGGTGACGGAGGCGTGAAATATTGGAATATGAATGTTTTTCCACCCACTAATCTTTTTATCAACATACTGGACCGGAGCTCTAAAACGTGTATTGTGTTTCAGTGCATATTGTTAAAGTACTTAGTGCCTTTTGATAAGGCTTCTGAGCCGGCTTTGGCTCCAGCTTATTGGCTTTATTAGTGCCCTTTGATAGGGCTTATTATGAGCCGGCTTCGGCTCCAGCTTATTGACTTCTCCCGCCAAACACAAGAAATCAAAACGGCTTATGGGAAAATGCCAGTAGAAGCCAAAAATTGTGATTCATACTAACTTTATCTCCACCTCTAGTGGTCCTTGGCAAAATCACCCTGTCCACGCGTCACCCATTGAAGATGTGCGACAGGAAAAGAAAGCGGTGGCCCGTCAGCTCGGCCGGCCTCGCGCGCCGGTGAAGGCGCACAACCGCGCGACACCAAATTAAGCCATGGAGGTGGCGAGGCTGGAGCTAAGCGGGGCAGGGTTGTCGCAACGAGCGGCGGCGCTATAATCAGAGAGAGAAGCGACGCGAGGAGCAGAACGGTGCTTAGTGCTACATGGATAAGGCCGAAAAAGGCTGTAGTTGGGAGAAGGACAGGATAATTAAGGGAGGAAAAAAGAAATATATAGACAGAAGATGCTTCACCACAGTCATTTTTACACGAGCCAGCAGAGCTATACCAAATGAGGCCTTATAGAACACCGTCAATTAAATTGTTATTTAAATACTTAAACTAGTGGAACCGCCCGCGAATTTGCGCGGCTAGATTAATCATACTATTTAAATTTGAAAAATAAAAGGCTAATCATAATGTTTAATTTTTTATGAACCAAACTTTTAACTTCGTCAATTGTTCATATTCAGATTTATTAAGAACCACCATTCATAAAGAAGGTTTGTGCAAAATCATGAAATCTAAAAGTCCAAATTTAGTAATAGTGATTAATGTTTGTACATCAGTTGTGGAAATGTTTTGGGCCAGCCTTCGTCTGTTTTACTCAATGTTGTAGCCAAACCAAGCTTTACCATTACATTGTTTTCATTATTGATCTAATATATTTTTGTCTATTTCTGTGAGTTGTTGTCTCTTGCCATTCTCTGCTCGATAAAACACCGAGATTATATCATGTACATACTTGGTGGTGTGGTTCATTAGCCTTGCAAGGTAAGTCGGCAATGAATTCAACATTGCCGACTGATAAAATGTCTTGATTTATTTTCATATTGCAATGCATCTTTGGGAACACATACACGCCTTGATGCTGTGGAGACTGGCAGCAAAGTGTTGGTATATGTATTAAGCTATAGCTAGATATGTAGGTAGGATAGAAATTGATATTTATAACAATGAAGACCATAATACATGGTTACTGATAGGTATAAATTAAAAATATAATATTTTCAAAAAAAGACACCTCATGATACTTTTTTGAATCCTTTATTCTATTTAAACATTATACATTCACATGATATAAGCCGGCAAAATCAAGTCCATCAAAGTAACGTTGATTTTTCTTTTTCTTAGATTAATTAAAATAGTATATTTAGAACATGTATTTTTAGGTCATTTTTATAATGACATCACTGAGTAACTCATAAATAGTATAGGGGTATTTTAGGCTATTTTTATTGTAATGGCATTGGTGAGTAATTCTAATTTTCTTATTTTCTTCGAATAACATGGGAATTTCTAGGTCTTGAGAGTGAATGTGGAGACTCGATTTGTTAGTCATATACTAAGATAATAGATTTTATTTAAATATTATACATTCACATGATGTAAGCCAGCAAAATGAAGCCCATCGAAGTAACGTTGATTTTTTCGTTTGTTAGAGATTAAAGTAGTATATCTAGCCCAAGTATTTTTAGGATTTTAGGTCAATTTTTTATAATGGCATTAGTGAGTAATTCATAGATAGTATAAGGGTATTTCAGGCTATTTTTATTGTAATGGCAGTGGTGGGTAATTTTTTTATTTTTTGATTAACGTTGGAATTTTTAGGTCTTAAGAGCGAACATGAAGACTCCCTTTGTTGGCCAAATACTAAGATAGTAGGATAGAAATTGATATATAACAATGAAGACCATAATACATGGTTACAGATAGGTATAAATAAATAATTTAATATTTTCAAAAAAAGATACCTCATGATACCTTTTTGAATCCTTTATTCTATTTAAACATTATACATTCACATGATATAAGTCGGCAAAATCAAGACCATCAAAGTAACGTTGATTTTTCTTTTTTTAGATTAATTAAAGTAGTATGTTTAGAACATGTATTTTTGGGTCAATTTTTTTATAATGGCATTACTGAGTAATTCAATAGTATAAGGGTATTTTAGACTATTTTTATTGTAATGACAGTGGTGAGTAATTCTAATTTTCTTATTTTCTTCAAATACATGGAAATTTTTAGGTCTTGAGAGCGAATGTGGAGACTCGATTTGTTGGTCAAATACTAAGATAATAGATTTCGTTTAAATATTATACATTCACATGATATAAGGCGCCAAAATGAAGCCCATCGAAGTAACGTTGATTTTTCCGTTTGTTAGATTAATTAATTAAAGTAGTATATTTAGGCCAGGTATTTTTAGGATTTTAGGTCAATTTTTTATAATGGCATTAGTGAGTAATTCATAAATATTATAAGGATATTTCAGGATATTTTTATTGTAATGGCAGTTGTGGGTAATTTTTATTTTCTCTGATTAACGTCAGAATTTCTAGGTCTTAAGAGCGAAAATGAAGACTCTGTTTGTTGGCCAAATGCTAAGATAATAGATGCATTTCTTCCTGTATTGAATGTTTTCTTCTTTATTTCTTTAGACTTCTATGTTCTCTTTTCCGTAGGGGTATGTAGCTTTGTTCGTGATTTGCCTTGTAGCAACGCATTGTCCCTTTTGTAATTTAATTAGGATTGCATGCATACTCGTGTTTCTTGCGATATATACGAGTAAATTAGTGGCTCCCACCTTATAAATCACCAGGATAATGTCAATGAACTAGGACAATGTCACCAGGACAATGTGGCCCTGTGTTGTGGGCCTGTGTGCGGAAGGCACACTTAGCCATCCTAATCAAAAGGCTAAATGTCACCAGGACAATGCCAACGAACTATCGGAGCATCTTCCTTTACAGTAATAACAGCATCTTCCTTCACCAGTAATAAAACATTATGACTCATATGAAACTATGAATATGCCTACACTAAATATGCATATACCATATGTGTCCCAACAGTGTTGGTTATGCTGTGTAATATATTTATATACTATGTCAAAAACTAACGCATTGACAAAGTCATCATGACATAGCCTATGATGACTTTGTCAATCTCAAGATCGGAACATCCAGCCTAGTCTCTCAGAGGTGCTCATATTGATCTTTCGAAAAAAAAAATGTTGTATATGCCAATGCCTATGCCTACACTAAATATGCATATACCATGTGTCCCAGCAGTGTGGGTTATGCTGTGTAATATATTTATATACTATGTCAAAAAATAATGAATGACATAGCCCTCAATTAATATCTGTTGTTAATGATTAATGGAGCCTCCTCTCCCCGTGCTAAACTAGGAACCAAGAGAAAAGAGTCAAATGTTAATGCCCACGCGGGATGGACGCAGCCAAAAGAAAACAAAAAGGCATCCACCCGCGTAAGCGAATCGTATGCAGTGCATATATCAATCCTCACACCCACTCTTTCTAAAAAGTCAAACCGTGCAAGGACGACGACATCACATTCCGCAACAAGCCAACCTCCCAGCTCCTCTTCTCTTGCGCGCGCTGCCAAGGCGACAGCCATGGCCGGCGGCGGAATTCGCGCAGCCGTGGAGAGGTACAAGCCGTGCGCGGCAATGGTGGCAGTGCAGTGCTTCTTCGCGGTGTCGACGCTGTGGGTCAAGGCAGCGTTCGGGCGCGGCATGAACCCCATGGTCCTCCTCGTCTACCGGCAGGCCGTCGCCACCGTATTCCTCGCCCCCATCACCATCGTGGCCAACCGGTAATATATCCAGGAGTTGATGATCCATCAGTAGTGCTTTGCAAGCCAAGCTAGATCTTCAGGGGATGTGAAAGTTTGGCTGAGATTAATTTGTGAGCTCAATAATCAGGACAAGGTTGAAGGAGATGCGACTTGGAGCCACAGGCTTCTTCTTCGTGTTTGTGGGGTCTTTGTTTGGGTACGTACGGTTGCTAGCTCATCGTTCAGTAGACAACATGCATGTTGCTCTCTCTCCCTCTCTCTCTATCTCTTCTGTTTCTTTTATACGTATAGCTTCTGTCATGTACCAGGGTAACAGGGTCTATGAACCTATTCTACGAAGGGCTGCACCTAGGATCGTCGTCGATGGCCACCGCCATGACGAACCTGATACCAGCGATCACCTTTCTCATGGCAGCCGCCGCCGGGTGAGTACCAACAGAAAGGGTCAATGATACTATGAATCAATCTTAGAAAAGCACATGCATTTTTGTGAAAATAAAACAAACAATTCTTTTCTCCTCTCAAAAGGTAGCACTTCTGATATTTTACCATCTGATGCATCCATTTTGATTTCACCAAACAATAGGCAAGAAAGAGTGAACATCAGGGAAGTAAGCAGCATCGTTAAGATAATCGGCACAATATTCTGCGTGGGAGGAGCCATCACCATGGCATTCTTCAAAGGGCCGAAGCTGCTGAACCACTCACTCAATGGCTCATTCATGCTTCTCTACTCGTTGAGCAGCAAATGGGTGATAGGTGCCCTATTGCTCGCCGGCGGCAGCACCTGCTGGTCCCTGTGGCTTATCATGCAGGTAAAAAGCGACCATTGTGGTAATAAGCAAATGCAAGTATACAATTCACATCACCTAACCTTTGCCCATGAACATAGATTTTATATTGAGATTTAATAATATATGAAAATGGGCATCTATAGTGGACACTTCATTCATATACGTGTTGACGCAAAAAATCGGCGGTTGTATCTTCTGCGTGCAGCACACGAAGACCAGGGAGATCTGCTTCACTCCAGTGCCAGCCCATACTCCAGTTTAGGTTCGCAGCGTGCCAGTCAATTTGACCTGAAATTGACAAGGAGATAAAATAGTTAAATTACTCTTTGATTGTGCCGGCTCTATTTCAGACGATGGAGTAACGTCAAATTTTAGCCAAGACCCAATCAGGCACATGTCGGCCGATACCAATCGGACCTCAAAATCGGACTTCATTGATGACGTCAATCAGACCGAGTATTCGGACCTCAATCAGACACCGAATCGGACCTCAGAATCGGACCAATCAGGATCGGACCTTGATTGATATAACAGATCAGCCTTAGAATAATAAAATAAAGCATAAAACAAGGCCAATATGTAAAGTAATGGATCAGCTGTGTCTTTAAACAAGATATCAAATAATCAAAGTGTAAGCCGATACATTGTCCACCTTGCCTAGTTGCCAGTTTGACTCATCTTATCGGACCATCTAACTAGCCAATCGGACCATAGCTTTTTCAGAGAAATCTAGCTCCGACGTAGAGAATCTAGATTTCTCCAGCCATGATCAAATCAGATAGCTAGATAGTCAAATTCGACTTACCAATCTGACAACTAAACAAGATGCTCGCACAGGTGTTAATCAGATTAAGCAAATAAGCAGATAAAACATTAACAGGGTCGTTCCGATTCTAAGATATGCTACCAAATAATCAAGCAAGACCTAGCTCCGACGTAGGGAATCTAAACCACACTTAACATTCAAATAGCAATAAGGCATAACCAAAACTTCCTTTGACTAATCAAGATGAATCTAGCTCTGACGTAGGGAATCTAGACCAAGCATGACAATCAAAGATCAATCTAATCGTATTGCGAAGATCCAGCTCCGACGTAGGGAATCTACACCAACGCAATACTCAAAGAACAACCAGATTAAACCACAAAGCATGGATCGGACCTAGAACGATGCTGTAAGATAAATATTGCTTAAATCGGACCAAGACCAATGCTCAAAGCCGTTGAAAAAGTAGAATTGATTCACATGGCGTAGATCTAAACCAATCTAGCAACTCCAAACAAACCGCAAAAACTGCCTTTAAATAACCAAGATTACTCTAGCTCCGACGTAGGGAATCTAGACTAATCTTGATGATCTAGCTCTGACGTAGGGAATCTAGACATAAAGTGCAGTCCGATAAACGATAATCTGTTGAATAATCAATATTGATCTAACTCCGACGTAGGGAATCTATATCAATCTTGATTATCCAGAGATAAATCGGTTGAACAGTATAAACGAGAAAGGGCGATGCGCCTCAATTCAAAGCCTATACTAGTTCGATAAATTGACTAACTTACTGGTAAGCCGGAGATCAGAACTGATGCAGCCCGTCCACCATTGAGCTTCGTCGGTAACTACTACTAGGGTTTTTGGCGTGAAGCCGGGTTGTATTGATTGTGAGAATAATTTTTACAATGGACGAGGGTTCATATTTATACCCTGATCATGGTGAGTCCTGATCGGACTTGACTAACTTGCGGATAAAGTAAACTAAATCTAACATAGAATGGGACTTCTCAATACGCCTTCAAAAAGGAAATAGTCCCTATATCTGATACGCTTCCTCTTCCAGCCGACGCGCCCTTCTTCCTTTATCCATCATCAGATCGGACTTCTTGTTTCATCGGACTCCTCTTCAGCATCGGCTTCCTTCTCTATCATCTTCGGTTTTGACCAGTCAATGGGTCCACCAGCCTTACCACGTCATCATATGACTCAGCATACCTGGTGCGAAAATCCGGTGTCAACACATGCCCCCCAATTTTGGGATAAAATATGTTTTATTCCAAAATTCATATCTGTCATCATAACTCCTTCACCGATTTTCGTGCCGAAACTTTCCATCCTTGCATCATGTAGTTCCTTGATTTTCGGGCCATAGTTTCTCTCTCTTCATCAATAACCCGCAGAGCTTATCTTCTTCTTCCCCTCTCCCGAGCGATAGCATCTCTGACAATGAATAGCATATGGAACCCTGCATGTACCTCACGGGTATCCATGCGTCTATTGACCCAGACGAAATGACTCTTCAATGCAGTTCCTCAAAAGACGCCCCTCTCCTTCAATTACATCAGTTCTGAATCAATGACATATCTTCACGAGAATACTGTTCTCTTATTTGGACAGTTTCCACGAATATCCCCTGGATCCCATTTCTCCTTTAATGCTTCCATCGATCGCCGGCTATAAATACCTGCCTCAGGTCTTCTTCTTCCACCATCCCTTAGCCATGGCGCAGCTAATATTCATGATAGAACATAAACTCCTTCTGTTTGATATAGGATCCTACTCCTTCTTCCTCTTATGCTAGAAGAATTCTCGTGAAGTAACATAGGGTACTCCCCCCTTTCCTGATCCTACAGTGAATCCAGGTGGAACTCCTGCTAGAAGAATCCTCGTGAGGTTTCTTCATGGTTCACCAAAGGGAAGGTTTTTCAGAGGGGTGTAATAGAGTGCCCTTTACAAGTTAGGGCAAAGCCACCGGTCCACCGGCGCGCTCTTCAAGGGACTGCACCCAGAGCGGATTTCTTCGACTCAAGAAAGAAGATATCTCCTCAAACTTGCGCTTCCTTTTGCCCTTCTCTTTCTAGTCTTGTTCTGGCAATGATGAACAAAGTACATCGGATCCTTCTGTATGACAAATATATATGCAATCCCTTTTCCAGTAGCCTGCTCCGCCATCGAGCGGCTTGATGATGTAATATACTTTTCCCTGTTTGTATATAGCCCTTAAGGCGATGCATATCGCATCGGCTCTTATTTTTTGTTCTTGAGGCGATTTTTTCATCGGCTTTTAAGCCCGACGCATAGCATCGGCTTCATGAATTTACCCAAATGCTAGGGTAGTACTTCTTCAAATATTTCCCGTTTAATGCCTTAGGAAACAATTCTCCTTCAAGTGTCTGTAGAATATAAGCATTTCCAGGAACACATCGGACGACTTGATAGGGTCCCTCCCAGTTTGGTGACCATTTGCCATACTTGGGATCCTTAGAACTAATTGGCAAAAGAACTTTCCAGACAAGATCGCCCTCTTTGAACTCTTTTCCTTTAACTTTCTTATCATAATGCCTCGCCACTCTGAGTTTGTTAATCTCAATACTTTCGAGAGCGCGCAGTCGACGAACAGCCAAGTCATCGGACTCACTATTCATGAGCTCCATGTATTCGCCGGCCTTCAATTTATCCTGAAGCTCGATACGCCTTGATCCAGTACGAATCTCCCATGGAAGAACGGCTTCATGTCCATAAACTAGTTCATACGGAGAAACCTTGATCGATCCATGACAAGCCATTCGATAAGCCCATAGAGCTTCAGGAAGCACAATATGCCATTTTCTTGGATACTCCTCAATCTTTCTATCAATCAGTTTGATCAAACTTTTATTGGAGGCTTCAGCTTGACCATTGGCTTGTGCATAATATGGTGATGAATTAAGAAGCTTGATACCCATATCAGCAGAAAAATTTTGAATTCATCCGATGTAAACATCGTACCTTGATCTGTTGTGATCGTCTGTGGAATTCCAAATCGGTAGACAATGTGTTCTCTAACGAATTCAATAACATTCTGTGACTTCACCTCCTTCAAAGGAATAGCTTCAACCCATTTGGTGAAATAATCTGTTGCCACTAATATGAATTTGTGCCCCTTGCTTGAATGTGGAAAAATTTGGCCGATCAGGTCAATTCCCCATCCTCTAAACGGCCATGGCTTGATAACAGGGTTCATGGCCGATGCTGGAGCTCTTTGAATATTTCCATATTTTTGACACTCTTGGCACCCTTTATAATATTCAAAGCAGTCTTCTAGAATCGTCGGCCAATAATACCCATTTTTTCTGATCATCCATTTCATCTTGAACGCCGATTGATGAGCCCCGCAAACACCTTCATGAATTTCTCCCATTAAAACCTTGGCTTCTTCAGGTCCGATACATCTCAACAGGACTCCATCAATCGAGCGAAAATAAAGCACTTCTTCAATCAAGACATGCCTGATCGATTTGTAACGTATCTTCCTAGAAGTCTTGACAGAAGAATCCCTCAAATATTCAATGATTTCTTTCCTCCAATCTCCTTCTGGTATCTCCTGCACCATCACATCGGACATAGGCCGATACCCAGACGCTTTTTGCGCCAGCCGATTTGCTTCTTCGTTATGATGTCTTGGAACATGCTTAAGAGTTACCAAGGTGAATTGACCAATCAAATCTCGGCACTTCTCAAAGTAAGATAACAAAGCATCCATCTTGCAATCATATTTGCCGAGTAATTGATTGATAATCAGCAAAGAATCTCCA
>CM014271.1:28591957-28637381 GCA_004135705.1 Alloteropsis semialata
GATCTGTAGATTGTCCTGTTCGACGGCCCGGAAATCATTGTTGAGATCTCGGGGAGCCAAAGAGGACGCAACATGTTGTGTACGGGTTCTAGCCGTTTGAAGCGTTGGTGCGCTGTCCAAACGTGGAGGAGGCACGGTTCGACGCGAGCTAGATGACTCGGCGGCGGCCCCTGTCCCGTTTGCATTCAGCACATGGATGCGGCGGTCTTCAGATGGTTCTGACCCATTGCTAGATCCACTGTAGTCGAGATCCAACTGCGCAGTGCGATCTGCAATGTCTTCGGGAGTTGGCTCCGTGAAGGTGGCGAAAACCTCCCGACCGGCGCATGTGAGATCGGGATCGTGGATCCCTGTCAGCTTGAGCTCGTAGTCGCCCTGGTGCTCGAACACAAGATCCCCGAAGCGGATCTCTCGTGAAGGCACTTGGTGGCGGTGAGCGTAGAGATCGGAAGCGGAAGCAGAACTCCCGATCGCTCCCGACTTGACGGAACTGGGCATGTAGGGCATCGAGGAACTCGACGCGTCGGCGAACCAGACTCCGTTGACGATCGGCATGATCTTTCTTCACGCAAGGGCCCCTACCTGGCGCGCCTCTGTCGAGGTTGTACTCGTCAGATATTTGTCCGGTAGACACCCCGCTTTGTGCGAAGATTGATCACGGTGATGAACAGAAAGACACGGGATTTTTATACTGGTTCGGGCCCTCGAGATCGAGTAATAACCCTACGTCCAGTTGCTGCTTGTATTATTTCGTCGAGTACAGATTACAATGCGTAACGAGTACCCTCGGGTGGATTGTGGAATACAAACTTGGATGTTCGATACCCTCTACGCACAGGACCCCGCTATTTATACCCAGGGAGACGTGCCTTACAAGACAAAACAGACCTAAACCTAGTAGGACTCGAACTGTCTTCGGGCTTCCCTCCTGCGATCTGGTTGTCGTGTCTTGTTCGGAGTCTTGGTCGTCTTGGAGTCGGTAGTCGGCAATCCTCGTGATCGGGTACCCTGGTATTATGGCCTCAACAGATTACGTCCAAATTGGCCAAGGCAGAGCTTCTCAAATGCATCAATTTGGGCCTGAACTGCATCCAATTGAGCTTTAGACAGATCGGCCTTTGTAACTGGAATGGCCGTCTCAGGCGTCTTGTTCTTGTCATTCTTGGCCTTCTCAGCAGCATCTTTTTCAGCAGCAAGTCTTGCTGCAGTTTCTTGTTCAGCATCAGACGACGACATCTTGGAATTTGCCTCTCGTGTCCCACCGGGCGTGCCAAAAATGTGTTGACGCAAAAAATCGGCGGTTGTATCTTCTGCGTGCAGCACACGAAGACCTGGGAGATCTGCTTCACTCCAGTGCCAGCCCACACTCCAGTTTAGGTTCGCAGCGTGCTAGTCAATTTGACCTGAAATTGACAAGGAGATAAAATAGTTAAATTACTCTTTGATTGTGCCGGCTCTATTTCAGACGATGGAGTAACGTCGAATTTTAGCCAAGACCCAATCAGGCACATGTCGGCCGATACCAATCGGACCTCAAAATCGGACTTCATTGATGACGTCAATCAGACCGAGTATTCGGACCTCAATCAGACACCGAATCGGACCTCAGAATCGGACCAATCAGGATCGGACTTTGATTGATATAACAGATCAGCCTTTGAATAATAAAATAAAGCATAAAACAAGGCCAATATGTAAAGTAATGGATCAGCTGTGTCTTTAAACAAGATATCAAATAATCAAAGTGTAAGCCGATACATTGTCCACCTTGCCTAGTTGCCAGTTTGACTCATCTTATCGGACCATCTAACTAGCCAATCGGACCATAGCTTTTTCAGAGAAATCTAGCTCCGACGTAAGGAATCTAGATTTCTCCAGCTATGATCAAATCAGATAGCTAGATAGTCAAATTCGACTTACCAATCTGACAACTAAACAAGATGCTCGCACAGGTGTTAATCAGATTAAGCAAATAAGCAGATAAAACATTAACAGGGTCGTTCCGATTCTAAGATATGCTACCAAATAATCAAGCAAGACCTAGCTCCGACGTAGGGAATCTAAACCACACTTAACATTCAAATAGCAATAAGGCATAACCAAAGCTTCCTTTGACTAATCAAGATGAATCTAGCTCTGACGTAGGGAATCTAGACCAAGCATGACAATCAAAGATCAATCTAATCGTATTGCGAAGATCCAGCTCCGACATAGGGAATCTACACCAGCGCAATACTCAAAGAACAACCAGATTAAACCACAAAGCATGGATCGGACCTAGAACGATGCTGTAAGATAAATATTGCTTAAATCGGACCAAGACCAATGCTCAAAGCCGTTGAAGAAGTAGAATTGATTCACATGGCGTAGATCTAAACCAATCTAGCAACTCCAAACAAACCGCAAAAACTGCCTTTAAATAACCAAGATTACTCTAGCTCCGACGTAGAGAATCTAGACTAATCTTGATGATCTAGCTCCGACGTAGGGAATCTAGACATAAAGTGCAGTCCGATAAACGATAATCTGTTGAATAATCAATATTGATCTAGCTCCGACGTAGGGAATCTATATCAATCTTGATTATCCAGAGACAAATCGGTTGAACAGTATAAATGAGAAAGGGCGATGCGCCTCAATTCAAAGCCTATACTAGTTCGATAAATTGACTAACTTACTGGTAAGCCGGAGATCAGAACTGATGCAGCCCGTCCACCAATGAGCTTCGTAGGTAACTACTACTAGGGTTTTTGGCGTGAAGCCGGGTTGTATTGATTGTGAGAATAATTTTTACAATGGACGAGGGTTCATATTTATACCCTGGTCATGGTGAGTCCTGATCGGACTTGACTAACTTGCGGATAAAGTAAACTAAATCTAACATAGAATGGGACTTCTCAATACGCCTTCAAAAAGGAAATAGTCCCTATATCTGATACGCTTCCTGTTCCAGCCGACGCGCCCTTCTTCCTTTATCCATCATCAGATCGGACTTCTTGTTTCATCGGACTCCTCTTCAGCATCGGCTTCCTTCTCTGTCATCTTCGGTTTTGACCAGTCAATGGGTCCACCAGCCTTACCACGTCATCATATGACTCAGCATACCTGGTGCGAAAATCCGGTGTCAACAATACGTAACATAGTAACTCTTAACCGACATATTAGGATTCACCTTTTTTTCACTGTGACCTGCCTCAAACTTTCAGACAAATTAAATGAGTTTACAACCATATGAATACTTGATTTCCAGGGGCCAATATGCAAATCCTACATGGATCCTTTGACTCTAACAACGTGGAGCTGCTTCATGTCCACCTTGCAATCTGCAGTGCTAGCTTTCTTCGTGCTGCCGGATTGGAGCGCCTGGAAGATCCACTCCCTGTCTGAGCTCTCATGCTACGTCTTCGTTGTGAGTGCAGCTAACCTAATTGGGGGCAGTCCATGAACTTCATGGCACATAAAGATTGACTGACAGAGTTTTTGTGTTACTGATGGAATAATGCAGGGCGTAACCGGGTCCGGTGTGAACTTTTCCCTACAGTCGTGGTGCATTTCAGTGAGGGGCCCTTTATATACTGCCATGTTTATGCCCCTCGGCACTGTGGTTACCACCGTGCTTGCCGTCATTTTTCTCCACGAAGAGCTTCATGTTGGCAGGCATGTTCATCTGAATAGAACCACCATTTTCTCTTTTTTTAGAACTCATTAATACATTTTGGTCAACCATAGAGCTACGTTTTGTATGGGAGATGGCATAAGCTTGTTCTTCTCCTCCTCCTCCTCCTCCTTTTTTTGGCAGCATGCTAGGCGCAGCTGGTATTATCTTTGGCCTGTATGTGGTGTTATGGGGCAAAGCAGAGGACGCAAGGAACAGGACGATTCAAGTTCAGAGAGAGGATTCGGTGAAGGCGGCGGCAAGCATGAACGCACATCAGCTCCATATTGAGGAGTCTCCGTCTGCACCTCTCCTAGCTAGCATAATAGATGCATAGCAAGCTAACTAGTTGAGGCACACAACTGAGGAGGCTGTTACAAATTGAATATTCTATTCCATCCACTTTGCTCATGTAATTTATTTTACATTTCACAACAGCTTTTCAATAGTTACTGAAGCACTGGTTCAATGACAAAGCTGTCATTTTGGACACACATGCAACCAAACTGTCTAGAGTTCGACTATCAATAGCCATACATATCAAGACTTTATTCTGAAAAATATGTTGTTGTAACACGAGGGAAAATGGTCATTATCGCACTAATTCACCAACCCATATCCTGGCTAGTAAGACCGTCAACAAGGTGGGCAAAAAGTAATGTCTGAATCTTCTCTCTCTTCTTCAAGCACCGATGCATGCTGTTGTATACAATTATAGATTTTATCATGAAAATAGTCTAAAGTAAGCCCTGAATATCTACTCACCGGCACTATTATGAAAATGAACATGTATGGTATAATGCAAAAGGGAAACCTTATTTCTTTTATAAAAAATTCAAAAAAAATGGCCAACATTGTCCTAACGAATAGAATGAAACTGCTAGCTTAATTAATTACTTCGGGACTGAAAGGTGAGCTAACCAAATTATATGGTACAAATTGAACCAAATTAGCCACTTGCACGAGGAACTAATAGACAACAAAGTCAGGTCCTAGAAAAAAAAAGGTCAAACATCATCGGGCCCGGACCAATTGACTCTGTAGCCTTAAATCATTGTTGGCTATAATATTTGTTGGATGTATTTTGCTTCTAAAGTATCCGCTTCTACCATTATGAAGACTGTTGAGGAATCGGCGTCCCAACCTTGACACCGACTTCCTAGAAGCGGTACCAAACTGGTGTGATACCACTTCTGCAGTAGACCTATACCCACACTAATTCGAGAAGACCTTCACATTTACACCAACACGGGAGACCAGTACTATGTTGAACTCAACTCTTTATTGAAAACATAAGCACTTTATACTCCTTATGTAGCTACTTTACACACTCTACTCTTTCATGGTGGCTACCTATGCCATCTTCCAAATGGCCTCTATCTAACATGGCTTGTCATGGTATGGTATGGTGGAGGGCACCCTTATTTATAATGTTACATGACCGTTGGATTGGTGCCAAGTGGCAACCATCCAAAGCACCACATACAAATATCTCTATTCTAGAATATTTCACACTTCACTATGACGCATTTCTATCTCAAATATCTAAATTCTACACTCTTCCATATTTTACCATGATCTTATCCAAATGCATGGCAAAGTAGTGTCTTGATATATCTTGAACCTTCCGGAATATTCCAAGTATGCATTGCATATTTTCAACAAAGACTAACCTAAATCTGAATTTGCATCTAAATTATGGATTACCATCATAAAAATAATCTAAAGTAAACCCTAAATATCAAATACTCACCTCTGCTATTATGAAAAACAAACATTATTGTTTAATGCAGAAGGGGAACCTTTTTCCATAAGGGAAATTTTATTATTTTCCAAAGTTTTCACATTTTTTTGAATAGCTAAAGTTTTCACATTGAGATGATATAAGACCTTGGAAAAGCATTTCCAGCCTTTGCATAACTAGGATACACACAACCAAAAAAAGAAAAAGGTACAAACACAATAATGACTCTCAATCCGAAGATTAGATCGCCACCCATGTGCCTAGATAAAACCTCCTTGGCCACAAGTGTTAAAGGTTGAGATGCTGTTGCAACAAAATCCTGTAAAGCTGGCTTCTATAGGATAGTCCAAGTACAAGAATAAACCGCAAAGAAGAACAATTTTGCTTTTTGCAAAATCATATCATTCCTGGGTAGCTATAGTGACCAACAAGTAGCGGCCGCCCTAATAGCACTAGCTGACGCACTACAAAGTTGAGAGAGGCCTAAGGCCACCTAAATGGTATACCAAACAAAGCGAGCAAAATGGCATTCAAAAACCAAGTGTTTGATTGTTTCGTCCATATGGGAGAAACAACACATCTTGCTACCTTAGCAGAGCAAAAGGGCAACCTTATTTCTTTTATAAAAAAGTCAAAAACAAATGGCCAACATTGTCCTAACGAATAGGATGAAGCTGCTAGCTTTACTTGAGTACTTTGGGACTGAAAGGTGAGCTAACTAAATTATTTGGTAGAAACTGAACTAGTATAAATATATCCTGACTACTCCCAAATTAGCCACTTGCACCAGAAACTAAGAGAAAACAAAGTCAGGAAAAAAAGTCAAACATCATCGGGTCCGGCCCAAACGGAAAGGACGCAGCAAGCCACATCATCCGCGTTTCTCAAAAAAAAAAAACCAGCATCATCCGCGCATGTGGCGCCCACCCAAGTAAAGAGAAGGACCCTCCGATCCGAGCAGCTAGAGGCGCATCACCCGTCATCAGTCGTCACATCCTCACATTCACAGCTTCCGCTGCCGCGTGCGATCCATACGCGCACAACAAGAACATCGTGAGCCACCACGCGCGCCTCTTGTGAAAGCAACCTGCCTAGCTACTAGCTAGCTACACACAGCAATGGCCGCCGGCGGCATCCGTGTGGCTGCCGAGAGGTACAAGCTGCTCGCGGCGGCCATGGTGGTGGTGCAGTGCATCTTCGCGGTCTCGACGCTGTGGCTGAAGGCGGCGTTCGGGCGGGGGCATGAACGGATGAACCCCGTGGTCCTCGTCATCTACAAGCAGGGCTTCGCCACCCTCTTCCTCGCACCCCTCGTCATCATGGCCAACCGGTACGTGCTGTCGCCTTGATCGATCAGCTGTTCAGTACTTCTGCTGATATGAACGATCAGTTGTTTAGTATTTTTTAGATCTACTCCTTAACTCTGGATTACCTAATCTCGTTTGGTATTTTGTTCACAGATTGTGCATTCATGAAAGTATTCTTGTTTGGTTCATTTGACCATAGATTGCATGTTTATTCACAAATCTAATTAAATGAAATACGCCGTCCTCTAGTACTAGTAAGCAAGTCATGAACTATACCCTCGGTAAATCCACGTCCTACTGGATCTATGGTGAAAAACATTGATCTAGCATACCTAAAGCAAACATTCAAAAGCAAGTTGATGAGGTGTATCCTCTAAAAATGCAGTGGAAGTGATGTATAGGTAGTTACCAAACTTAAAACAAGTTGGTGAGGTGTATCCTCTAAAAATGAAGTCTCCTTAAGTAAAGTTGAAAAAATTTCCTGCAACAATAAAGGAAAGAATTGTAGGAGTCGGGTTGGAGGAGGAGGAAGGAAGAGGGTGGGGGTTCATGCCGCGCCATTTCCACAGCTGGTTCAGGGCTAGAACAAGCTGTGAAATGATCTTCACCACAGGTTCTAGCCCTCAACTAGTTGTGAAAATGACGTAGATTTTCACAGCCAACTCAAACAGGCTGTGAAAAAATGATTTTAACAGCCCGTTAGGGCTCAAACCGGCTATGAATATCGCTAGCATTTTTATAGCCGGTTCCAACAACCACTGAGACTGCCAAAACTAAAACATGCTATGAAAATGTTTCACCACAACTTTTCTAAAACCGATTGTGGAAATGGTGCCTATACTCAATTTTTCAAGTAGTGTTTCGTTCCTTGTGGTGGCTTAAAAATTACTTTAAAATCTGATGTTTTTGGCCTTTGTATAAGAAAGTACATGTTTATTTTATTTTCCTGCAACTTAAAAATATTCTTCGAAAAACACAATATAGTGTATTACTGTGGGTTTCATGTTAGCACAAACTGATATAAATCATAACGAATGACATTTTAGATTGCTTAAAGTGATGTAAAAGCAGTACAACAAACGGTGCCACCACATTGCACCTCCATGTGTTTTCAGCATGTTTTTATTGGTTGAAACATTAGCTTGAACTATGTGCTTTACATGTAAGCCAGTATGATCGTCGCTTCATGCATACATGTATATGTGGTATGCACATAAATCTTGTATGTATACCAGAGTAGGTTTTTCTTAAAACTTTAGATTTATAGTACTGGCTGAAGGGGGTAACTTAGAAGCATGTATATATCTAATCAAAGTATTTTTCCCTTTTTTAAAATATCATATACCTATAACTTTAGGGTAACTTTAGATTACTCTTAGTAATGGCATATGCGGGTAACTTATATGCAATTTTGGATGGATACTAAAGATTATTTTTCATAATCTCATGTTACACTTAGGTTATTTTTATGATGGATATAAATAATTTAGATTTAGAAGGTAATTTAGATGAATATTACGAGTGGTGACATTTATCCACCATATTTCAATTGGTACAAATCAACCTTTTAACTAACGAAACCAGTACACTTACCATCCCCACCTTGACTTAACAATGGATTAGTGCAACCTAACAACAGTTTATACCATGTAATCGCCTGAATAAACACTAGTTAACCACATCATATGTTGAGTAGATCGTTGTAGCAATTCAGTACAGATTGGTTTCATTGTTTCTTTTTGTAAAAGTTTCAACTCACTACTTTATTGCACGCAATCTAACCCTTGTTGGCGGCAGTCATGATGGCGCAAGAGGAAAGATGGTGGAAATCATGCAGGTTGTGTTGTTCATCATCGTCATGCCACTGGTATGCTTAGTTTGAAGGCATGGTGTAGAAGAGCACAACTTCATTTGTGAAGTTTTAATCTATAGGATAGATAGTTTATTTACCGATCTTTTTGTGGACCATATATTTTTGACTCAGCATATATGTCATGGCTAAATAGTGATTAGTGAAATGATTACATGGCATACATTTCCAAACGGCATTAGACAATTTTTAAGCCGAGGCGGGGATGACTATGCACTGATTTAGTTAGTTATGGTATTGTGCACCAATTAAAACATATTCACTTTGTCCCAAAATAGGTATCTTTTTAGTTTTGTTCTAGGTCAAACAATTTGAAATTTCACCAAGTCTGTAAAAAAAAACTACCAATACTTATAACCCCAAATTGTATTTATAAATATTGATATTTTTGTTTATAAATTTTGTCAAACTTAGAAATAGTCATTTATATTTTTAAACTATGCCTATTTTTATCACAAATATATATATTTATAAATATTGATATTTTTGTTTATAAATTTTGTCAAACTTAGAAATAGTTGACTTAGAACAAATATAAAATACCACTCTTTTGGAACGGAGGTAGTAACTAGAAAAGGATAAAAATCACACTTTTGCAATACTTGAACGGTGAAGAACATACATTTTTTTCTTCATAGCAGTATGGTTGCATTTAATAAACAGTCATAATTTTATTTTTTTTATTAGGGACTAGCATAGACACACGTGCGACACGCACGTAGTTATAAGGTGAATTTGATCAGATGCTTTTGAATCTAAAAATATTGACAGAAATCAACAGGATATGGGCAAACCCAACAAGGTCAAGTATCTCTAACAGAAAATCTGAAAAGTTTGATCAAAGTTGACTTTCACAAGTTGTAAATAGTCGTGGCCACGATATGTAAACCAGAATCAGTAGGCAATCTATCACCATAAACATGAAAATATAAACCATAATCTATAGGCAATCAACACTGTTTGACATCTCTCAGCCCTGACAGGCGGGTCCAGCGTGAGGGGTAAGACGGGCCCAAATTGAGTGAGAAACGTTTTCAATTGTTTTCGTCCTTTATAATATAGATAGATAATTTCATTGTTTGCTCGAGTTGAACATAGGTACGGTAGAAAAAGTATGCAAAATAGGGTTTTCTTTTCTTCTCATCGATGTATATCAGTATATGTGCATCTGCATTATTTTTCTTTCTTTTTTTCAACGTGCTATGCTGGGATGAGCACTCCTGCCATTTGAAACCAAAACTAACAATAGAAAAAATGCCACTGGGTAACCAACCGAGATATGTGCTGTGCGCACACACGTGAGTGGGAGGATGACGCGATGAGCATCAACAGTCTGCTCAGTACAAAATACAAACATAGAAGAACTGCCCGAGCTCGCTTGCGGACTGTGCCGAGGATCGAGGATCACAGCCATGGCGAGCGGCATTCGCGCCGCCGTGGAGAGGTGCAAGCCGTGCGCGGCCATGGTGGCGACGCAGTGCATCTACACGGCCATGACGCTGTGGGCCAAGGCGGCCTTCGCGCGGGGCACGATCCCCTTCGTCTTCGTCGTCTACAGGCAGGGCTTCGCCACCATCATCCTCGCCCCCATCGCCATCATGGCCAAAAGGTAAGAGCTCATCACATCAGAGCGAACTCTCGATTAGAAAACACATGATTTAGATGTGAAATCAGGAGGAGGCTGGAGGAGATGAGGCTCGGGTTGAAAGGCTTCTTCACGGTGTTTGTGGCGGCTTTGCTTGGGTAAATACAGTACTAGCTAGTGCTTTATTTGTTGGATGCTACCATGCTAATTATATGCTATATATATGTAGCAAAGATCTGTTAAACTCAGTGAATGGCCATGGCTCTTGTGTGCTGCAGAGCAACAGCGAATCAGTACCTGTGCTACCAAGCTCTGCACATGACGTCGCCGTCGTTGACGATGGCCCTGACCAACACGGTGCCGGCGATCACCTTCGTCATGGCAGCAACCTTTGGGTAAGTATACCTTCACCAGATGCCTAGATGGCTGAAAACCTGAAATTAGATTAAGGCTATCAGTTGCCCAATCGTTTCGTTGATTACGCTCATCGAGAGCGCCAAGCTAACAAGCACGGCGCGATTGCCGCCGCAGTTCGCTGTGTTCACGTGCAGACACATGCTCTAGCTTTCTTTCGGCGATCATCACCGCCTCGATCTGTGCGTCTGATCGATCTCGATACCTCAGTTACAGACCCCAATCGAACATAAGACTACTACTAGAGTTGTGTATTTTTCATGAGAGGCAGTACGCATCACCGCATCTCAGTGGCTAGGTTAATGGGGATGCTTAGAATAGGACCGGCAGCGGAAAAAAAAGGCCATTAGGTAAGGATGGTGGGCTAGCTGGCTGGGTTGGAATATTGCTGGAGATGCAGGCTGAGATATACTAGTATTCATTTGAGTAAATTTCACTATGTTCCTTGAACTTATCCCGGTACATAAACACTCAAACTCGTCATCTAGATCCATGATCTATTAAGTGCAGTCATTCAGGTCCACAGACATTTATGGAGACGCATTTCGCCTACGTGGCCATGCTACTCTATCTTCCATTTCTCACAACTTTGACCTCACCCTTTCTCCCTTATATCCTCTCCACCCTCTCGCTTCCTTTCTCCTTCATCCATGCCGCCCTCTCTACCTTCCATGCAATGGCGGGCGAAGGGCGCATGGGGCTAGTGAGCGGGCCGGCGGAGATCATGATGGTGGCTGCGTAGAGAGGACCGTGGAGGTCGAATGGCGACGGTGTTGAGTGGGGAGTGGACGGCTGGGGCTATGAGCAGCTCAGGGGCACATAGGAGGCCGAGAGCGACTCGACATGGCAGCTAGTGCGATGAACATGCGGGGCCCAATTGGAGGCTCCCATGCCTAGGTTCTATGGCAAACCTAGTTTGATCAAACACTCGGACTCGTTGCTCGCGGCATTCGCGCCAACGAGGCAGCGGCACCATCCCGCTGGCTCACCCCAACCGATGCTCACCCCGCTTGTTGCAAGCTCATCGTCACAAGCTCGGCCGATGTCCTGCTCACCCTCACTATTGCGAGCTCTGTCACCATCTCGGGAGCAAGTGGCGACACCGACAACGTGGGCCCTGAGCTGACGGACGCATGAGGGAGGGATATAGATGTGATGGCAAGGGTGAGAGACTGAGAAAGGAGAGGCAATGAGGTTCTTTTGTAATTTGTTTCCACCCTGGCATAGCCAAGTAGGACAAAATGTGCATCCGTGGACCTGAATGACCGTGCTTTAATATGTCATGGAACTAGATAATGAATTTGAGAGTTTATGGACCTAGAATACGGAATAAGTTCATAGACCCAGGTGGAATTTACTTTATTCATTTTACTGAAACATTAGGAATTCCAATATTATTCACATGCTACGGTTTTTTGGGTCATTAGTGAAATACATGACTAGGGGCAAAATAATATACAATATAATAGTGTTATGTTATGAAGGCAAAACAAAG
Source organism: Alloteropsis semialata (assembly GCA_004135705.1). NCBI lineage: Eukaryota > Viridiplantae > Streptophyta > Magnoliopsida > Poales > Poaceae > Alloteropsis > Alloteropsis semialata. Next base: position 28,604,028 of record CM014271.1, read on the forward strand.
GTAAGATTTTAAGGGGTCTTTTTGCTTTAAGCATATTATTTCCTATGTTTAATGAAGAAACTAATAGCATTTCTTATTTCTCATATAAAAAGAACATAGTTATTGTTTTTCACAAAATCTAATAATGATCTTTATGCTCTAAACCACCATTGGACGGCTCTTTCAACAATGTAGTTCTTTAAACTTATCATAAAGGTTAAGAACTCAATATCAGTATATGTCGCTAATAAATCCACATTGAGCCTATTTCTTATTTTTAGTGACATGTTTAAATCTTACACAGTAGTCAGATATTCTTAATTTTCTTGGAGCTAACATCTAAGCAATAAACATCCACTTTTAACCTTTGGTGGAACAGATTCCTTGGCCTTTGAAATGTAGCTTCTTTATTTAAAAAAAAAAGAAATATAGCTTCAATTTGCTGAAATTTTCGTGCTTCGTTCTCTAATTCCTCAACAGTCAAGAACGAGTAAATGTCAGAGAACTAAGTAGCATTGCTAAGATATTCGGCACTGTTGTCTGCGTCGGAGGAGCCTTTACCATGGCATTCTTCAAAGGTCCCAAGTTGCTGAACCACTCCCATGGCCACTCGATTATTCTCCACACGTCCAAGAGAAAATGGGTGATGGGCGCACTCATCCAAGCCTCCAGCTGTTGCTGCTGGTCCATCTGGCTCATTTTGCAGGTGCAACCGTTGCGTTTGCAATCAGACTTTCTTTGCATACATAAATCTCTATACAATACAATCAACAACAGGATAATTTATTTTCCAAGTGCCAATCTGCAAATACTACATGGATCCTTTGACTCTATCGGCTTGGACCTGCTTTCTGTCCACCCTGCAATCCTCAGCCGTCACCTTCTTCTTGCTGCCGAACCACAGCGCCTGGAAACTCGGCTCTCTCTTCGAGTTGTCGTCCTGCATCTTTGCTGTAAGTTTAGCTTTCCTTCCCCAAAGGTGAAACACGATCTGAATCCTGTTAGAAATATAGGCAGCATTCGACACATTTTAATTCCGAATAAAAGCATGTAAATCATAATGACAATTAGTGATCCAGTGAGAACATGATATGTGCATGTGTTCAAGTTCAATCTCATATTAAACAACCACAGAAGGTTCAGAAAGTACCCTGAGACGGGGCCGCTGTCGGAGACATTGGCTGCGCCGTTATCAACTGGATTAGTCATACTAATCGGTTGACCTTGTTCGGTGTAGCCGTACAAATTCGATGCAGTGGCGAGTTGATGCAGTGCAATCCCTCGAACGGCACCGGAAAGTAGTGGATGTAGTCGTACAGGCCACCAGGAAGAAGACGATGCAGACGAACTTGAGCAGTCGCGTGAAGACGCTCCCCAAAAACCTTATCGCCTGGCTATCCCGAGCAGGATCTCAAGCAAGTCGAGGTTCCGGAGGCTCTGCTCTCGCTAGAACCGTGCGCGCAGTGCTAGCGATGGGGAGGCAAGCGTTGCAGCAGAAACAATGAGGGAGAAGGGAGAGGTCTCCTAAACAGGAATACCTGAGGGGTTGTGTTGGTGTGTGTCTCTGGGTAGGGGAGGGCCTCGTTTTATAGGCGCTGCCTGACGGAGGGGGATGCACCTAGACGCCTCTACAGGAAAGGCAAGAATCCCGCGGAGCAAATAAGACACGTCCCTGTGAGCGTTTAAGGTAGGTAATTGATTCTGCCATAATCTCGTTGATTTGCAAAACCAATCACAGCACCGCAACACGTCCGTCTCGTCTCGTCTCGTCTCGCCACGCCACGGCCACGGGCTCAGCGAGGCGAGCGAGCGCGCGCGCGTGTGGCATCCCGGTTACCCTTTGCCAACTTCACATTGGGTGTACCACGTGTCCACCTAATAAGTTGGTTGAGATCCTCTTAACTACCAATATGGTAGTAACCACTTTTAACTCCCTTTGCATTAATCGTGGGCCTTGAATATTTTAGATTTAATTGGAATATAAAAGGGCCAAGCCCAAATAAATCCAACAATCCCCACCAATATTTCACGGCACACGAGAAATGCCCTCAGCCCCATTGCTGTTTTGATATACCAATGTTTCGGTAGAGACTGTTAAGTTGAACTTCCACCTAGAGTAAAGGCTACGCTCATCCACAACTGACCAATGGACTATGCCTTGAATTGGCAGTCTTGTGCGAACAAGTTTTACCAGAACCCTTTTACTGATACTAGGCTGCTTATTGCATCCCCGCGGTTTGGAGCATATAAGTCAAACTCCAGACCTTTCATGAGTATCTAGAGATAACCCACTCTCATAGACTGTGACTAGCAGTCGAACTCATATAGGTGTAATTCTCATAAGATGTTCTGTAGGTCAACATCTCTGCTTCTCAAAAGCCACTCGAATTACATTAAGGTGTACACCATCCTGCCATACAGAAAAGAAGAGAAATGCATCCACCCTAGAATTAACTTGTTTCAAAGGTTCTCTTCTTTCAGTCAAATAATAGCTTGTTTCCTCATCCTAATTCACGGGATCTCCGATCACATAGGACAGATTCCCACTATTGAGTGACTCACATGGGTCTCATTCCCAATTCCTTGGATGCAAAATCTATCACATTTCGTGAAAGACCCTTTGTAAATTGATCTGCCAGGTTCTTAGCCGTCTGGACATAGTCCAAGGCAATTACTCCGGAGGTTCTCATTTTCCTGACAGAATTCAACCGCCTCTTCACATGCCTTGATGACTTCATGTTATCTTTAGAACTGTTTACCTTGACAATCACCGTCTGGTTATCACAGTTCATTAGAATCGCCGGTATCGGTTTTTCAACCACTGGCAAATCCATAAGGAGATCACGTAGCCACTCGGCCTCTATTGTGGCGGTGTCTAATGCCGTGAGTTCTGCTTCTATGGTAGACCTCGTTAAGATGGTCTGCTTGCAAGACTTCCAGGAGACAGCACCACCTCCAAGAGTGAACACATATCCACTTGTGGCCTTTATCTCATCGGCATCAGATATCCAGTTTGAGTCACTAAAACCCTCCAGTACCTTTGGGTACCCAGTATAGTGAATCCCATAGTTCATTGTACCCACTAGGTAGCGCATTACTCTGTCCAGAGCATTCCATTGATCATCTCCCGGATTAGACACGAACCGGCTAAGTTTGCTTACGGCAAACGAGATGTTAGGTCTTGTAGCACTAGCTAGGTACATAAGTGAGCCTATGATCTGAGAGTATCTCAGCTGATCTTTCATGTCCCCTTTGTTTTTCTTTGGTATTTTACTGGCATCATAGGGTGTTGGAGCAGACTTGCAGTCACTGTATCCGAAGCGACTCAAGACCTTTTCCACATAGTGGGACTGTGTAAGTGTCACCCCACCATCACCTTCTTTTACCAGCTTAATATTAAGAATAACATCAGGTTCACCCAAATCTTTCATCTCGAAATTCTGAGACAAGAAATCTTTGACCTCTTTAATCACGTCAAGACTTGTCCCAAAAATCAAGATGTCATCAACATACAAGCACAGGATCACTCCTTTGCCCCCACCATAGCGATAGTACACACATTTGTCAGCTTCATTCACAACGAAGCCAGCAGTCATGAGGGTTTTATCAAACTTCTCATGCCACTGCTTACGTGCTTGCTTGAGGCCATACAGAGACTTTATCAACTTGCACACCATTCCCTTTTGACCTTCTGCTATGAACCCATCAGGCTGATCCATATAGATCTCCTCCTCTAACTCTCCATTTAGGAAAGCTGTCTTTACGTCCATCTGATGAACGAGAAGACCATGAGAGGCTGCCAGGGACAGTAGCACTCGAATTGTGGTCAACCAGGCAACTGGTGAGTAAGTGTCAAAGAAGTCTTCTCCTTCTTTCTGAGTATAGCCTTTAGCAACAAGTCTTGCCTTGTACTTTTCAATAGTACCATCAGGCCTTAGCTTCTTCTTGAACACCCACTTACATCCCACAGGTTTGCACCCATAAGGACGTTCAACTACTTCCCAAGTTCCATTAGACATAATTGAATCCATCTCACTCCGTACCGCTTCCTTCCAATAGTCAGCGTCTGGAGAGAATATGCCTCTTCAATGGTTTTGGAAGTGTCATCCACAAGGTACACAATGAAATCATCACCAAAAGACTTTGTAGTCTTCTGTCTCTTGCTCCTCCTAGGAGCTTCATTGTCATCCTCCTCAGGATTTTCCACAAGTGTTTGTTCTGCGTGTTCCATCACAACGGTAGGTGTAGCTTCTATAGACAGTTCTCTGCTAGATGTGCTTTCTTCCCTCTTCATAAAAAAGTGTCCTCAAAGAAAGTAGCATCTATGGATTCCATTATTGTACCAACATTCACGTCTGGCACTCCAGATTTCACTATTAAGAATCTATATCCAACACTATGCAGAGCATAACCAAGAAAGACACAATCCACAGTTTTAAGCCCGAGTTTACGTTTCTTGGTTATTGGCACATTGACCTTTGCCAAACATCCCCAAGTCCGTAAGTAGGAAAGCGTGAGCCTTTTCTTCTTTCATTCCTCGAATGGAGTTTTCTCTTTATTCTTTGGAGGAACACGATTCAGGACATGACACGCTGTCAATATAGCCTCACCCCACCATTCCTTAGAGAGTCCCGCTGTGTCTAACATGGCGTTAACCAAATCAGTTAGAGTGCGGTTCTTTCTTTCGGCAACCCCATTTGACTGAGGCGAGTAGGGAGGCGTCCTCTCATGAATCATACCATGTTCCTCACAGAATTGAGTAAACAAGTGTGAGAAGTATTCTCCACCACGATCCGACCTTAAACGTTTGATCTTTCTCTCAAGTTGATTCTCCACTTCAGCTTTATAGATCTTAAAGTAGTGTAGTGCTTCATCTTTTGACTTAAGCAAGTAAATGTAACAGTATCTAGAAGAGTCATCTATTAATGTCATGAAATACTTTTTACCCCCCTTAATCAACACGCCATTCATCTCACTAAGATCAGAATGCACGAGCTCCAGCGGTGCCAAGTTCCTCGCCTCCGTGGCCTTGTGAGGCTTGCGATGTTGTTTTGATTCAACACACACAAGGCACTTAGAACCTTTGACCGTGGTAAATTTCGGAATTAAATTTAAACTAGCCAAGCACGACATACAACCGAAGTTAACATGACACAGCCGAGAGTGCTAAACATTCGACTCATCATCATTAACCACATGATTCACCACATTATTACAAGCATCTGATAAAGAAAGGCGGAACAAGCCTCCGCAATCATAGCCTTTTTCAACAAAAGTTCCATACTTAGAAAGTACACATTTATTGGATTCAAACACTAATTTATAACCATCTCTACACAATAGAGAGCCGCTAACTAGATTCTTCTTGATAGTAGGGACATGCTGCACGTTCCTCAGCTGCACGGTCTTTCCCGAAGTAAGCTTCAGATTGACCGAACCAACACCAAGTACACGCGCATGTGATCCGTTCCCCATTAACAAGGAGGTAGTTCCGCCGACCTGATAAGAAGAAAACAGACTGATGTCAGCACACACATGGATATTAGCTCCAGTATCAACCCACCAATCAGGTGACTGACAAACAGAAAGGACCATAGGTAAATAATTACCGTACCCCGAGGTTCCTCCGTTGTCATCGCTAATGACCATGTTGGCTGCCTTTGGCCTGTATTTGCTTTTCTCACAGTCTTTGGCATAGTGCCCTTCAAGACCGCAAGTATAGCACTTGCCCTTGCCCTTACTCGGTTGGTTCTTCTTCTTCTTCTTAAAAGTGGTTGTCTGATTAGCCTTGACTTCAGACTTGTTCTGGTTCTTCTTTTTCTGCTGGCCCTTGAAATTTCTCTGGACCAGGTTTGCACTAGAGGACCCAGCAATTCCTTTGCCGCGGTTGTCCTTCGCTCTCGCCTTCTCCTCAACATCGAGAGACCCAATGAGCTCAGACACGCTGAACACTTGTCTCTTATGCTTCAGAGAGGTAGCAAAGTCCCTCCAAGAGAGCGGCAGTTTAGCAATCATGCTTCCAGCCACAAACTTGTCGGGCAACTCGCATTTAAAGCCCTCTAGCTCCTTAGCCAGTGACTGAAGCTCATGAGCCTGTTCCACTACTGAACGGTCATCGACCATCTTGTAGTCGCAAAACTGCTCCATGACATACAGCTCACTGCCAGCATCAGAAGCACCGAACTTGGCCTCAAGCGCATCCCACAGCGCCTTGCCACTGTCCAGTGACAGATAGCTGTCCACTAGGTGATCAGCAAGAACGCTAATTACGGCACCTCGAAACAGGTTATCGGCTACCTGGAAAGCTCTCTCTTCATCAGCAGAGAGATCCTTAGCCTTACCCTGTGTGACGTAAAAGCAGTTCATGTAGGTCAACCAAAGTGACATTCTACTCTGCCATCTCTTGTAATGTGTTCCATCGAACACGTGTGGTTTAAGCGCACTTGCAAAACTAGCAGTCGATAGCCTATCACAATTATAAGGTTTTTGGATTGTTAGAAATATAGGCAGCATTCGACACATTTTAATTCCGAATAAAAGCATGTAAATCATAATGACAATTAGTGATCCAGTGAGAACATGATATGTGCATGTGTTCAAGTTCAATCCATATTAAACAAGAATAAAATAAAGAACCACAGAAGGTTCAGAAAGTACCCTGAGACGGGGCCGCTGCCGGAGGCATTGGCTGCGCCGTTATCAACTGGATTAGTCATATTAATCGGTTGACCTTGTTCGGTGTAGCCATACAAATTCGATGCAGTGGCGAGTTGATGCAGTGCAGTCCCTCGAACGGCACCGGGAAGTAGTGGATGTAGTCGTACAGGCCACCAGGAAGAAGAATGCAGACGAACTTGAGCAGTCGCGTGAAAACGCTCCCCAAAAACCTTATCGCCTGGCTATCCCGAGCAGGATCTCAAGCCAGTCGAGGTTCTGGAGGCTCTGCTCTCGCTAGAACCGTGCGCGCAGTGCTAGCGATGGGGAGGCAAGCGTTGCAGCAGAAACAATGAGGGAGAAGGGAGAGGTCTCCTAAACAGGAATACCTGAGGGGTTGTGTTGGTGTGTGTCTCTGGGGCGCTGTCTGACGGAGGGGGATGCACCTGGATGCCTCTGCAGGAAAGGCAAGAATCCCGCGGAGCAAATAAGGCACGTCCCTGTGAGCGTTTAAGGTAGGTAATTGATTCTGCCATAATCTCATTGATTTGTAAAACCAATCACAGCGCCGCAACACGTCACGTCACGACACGCCACGCCACGCCACGCCCACGGCCTCGGCGAGGCGAGCGAGCGCGCGCGTGTGGCATCCCGGTTACCCTTTGCCAACTTCACATTGGGTGTACCACGTGTCCACCTAATAAGTTGGTTGAGATCCTCTTGACTAGCAATATGGTAGTAACCACTTTTAACTCCCTTTGCATTAATCGTGTGCCTTGAATATTTTAGATTTAATTGGAATATAAAAGGGCCAAACCCAAATAAATCCAACAAATCCTTCAACTAATAGCAGAGGTTTTGCGCAAGCTTTGTTAATTGCAGGGCGTATTCGCGTCAGGCGTGTGCTTCTTCCTGCAGTCATGGTGCATCTCAGCGAGGGGGGCTCTTTATTCGGCTATGTTTAACCCACTCGCTACCGTGATCACCACCGCAGTCGCCGCCATTTTTCTTCACGAAGTGTTGCATGTAGGAAGGTGTTCCCTTTGCAAATAAACCCAATTGATTCCTCTTGAAAATTTATTTTTAACAAGCATCGCACAGTTTCAATTAATTTGCACCAAGTTCTGACCATAAAACTCATAGAAATGGCCTCTCCTCATTTTAGCTTGCTTGGAGCTACTGCTATAATCGCTGGCCTGTACGTCGTTCTATGGGGCAAAGCGGTGGACCTGAAGAGGGGGAAGGTGCCAGCTCAAAGCAAAGACTTGGCGGAGGATAAACAGGCTCAAAAATCCCAATTTAATATCGGGAATAATGTTAATGAATCTTGTGAAACATCGCAGGAAACAGAGCTAGATGGAAACTGTGGCAGGAAATGATGGGCCATGGATGTACTATACAACTGTTGTCGGACGACGAACAGTCCACATACTGTGGCCGACTGGAGTTGCTATGAATTAAGTATGTGCACATGAGCCCAATTGATGGAGGAATAGAGGAGATGAAACCCATATTATTTTTTAAGATTATGTCTTTTCTTTCTATGCTTGCCATGTACTAATAACTTGCCACTGCCCATTGTGATGTTGTGTGCTTCACAACCAACCAGCTAAACGAAATTTGTTATGTCAGGGCAAAATATTACTGAAGGAGTCGTTATTCTTCATGACACCTTACATATAAAATGCATAGGACAAATTTGAAATAGTGGTAATCTCAGAAAGCATAGATAAAGCGAAAGTCTCCGGGCTTGTTTGGTTGATGCCTGACTTTTCTATAACTAACCTTAAGTAAGTTGTGGCTGTCAAAGAAAGTGTGTCCAATAAAATTGAGGTGTGTTTGGTTTGTGCCCTGTCTAGCGTTACCAAATTTTGGTCATGACCAAATCATGAATGTTGCCAATTGTTGGCAAAAGTATGCTTGGATTGTAGCCTAACTAAATTTTGCCAGCCAAATCAATCAACTTCTTAGTATGACATGTGGCGCTCACATGCCATTATTTTTTTTTTGTCAAAATATAGTCAAATGACATCTTGTTTCCACTGTCATGGACTAACCTTACATGCCGGACCTTTTGGCCAAATTTAGCCAAGGGAATATTCCCTCGCCGGATCATCCGGCGTGTAGAAAATCTGCGGGTTTATCCAATTCAATCCACTTAAACCATTTTTTTATTTATTTTACCAATACTTTGTTTTGGATGATTGAAATAAGACTATATTCTAGGTCTAGCATATCCTTGTAACAAAATAGAAACCGGAAAGGTAACTTTTTTAGTCATAAAAAGTAATGATAGATGAACCACAGCATGAGCTGACATAGCTAAGGCTTTAGAGAAACTCCAGCAACACCCTTTAAACAAGTTCTCTATTTCTTTCAGTAGGGGCTTCCTTTATTTTCTAGGGATTTGATTTTTCCTCCCAACTCCAGCAATACCATTGTTGACACCGGATTTTCGCACCTGACATGCTGAGTCAGATGATGACGTGGTGAGGATGAGGCTGCGCAGTGGACCCATTGACTGGTCAAGGCTGAAGGTGACAGAGAAGGAAGCCGATACTGAAAAGGGGTCCGATGAGGCGGGTGTCTGACCCAATGACGAGTGCAAGAAGAAAGGCGCGTCGGCTAAGGAGGAGGCGTATCAGATTCAGGGACTATTTCCTTTTCAGAAGGCTTATGAGAGTCCCGTTTTGTCTTTAATTTAGTTTACCTTATTTAGTTAGTCTGGTCCGATCAGGACTCTCCATGACCAGGGTATAAATATGAACCCTCGTCCATTGTAAAGAATAACTCTCACAATCAATACAACCCGGCTTCACGCCAAAACCCTAGTAGTAGTTACCGACGAAGCTCATTGGTGGACGGGCTGCATCAGTTCTGATCTCCGGCTTACCAGTAAGTTAGTCAATTTATCGAACTAATATAGGCTTTGAATTGAGGCGCATCGCCCTTTCTCGTTTATATTGTTCAACCGATTTATCTCTGGATAATCAAGATTGATATAGATTCCCTACGTCGGAGCTAGATCAATATTGATTATTCAACGGATTATCGTTTATCGGACTATACTTTAAGCCTAGATTCCCTACGTCGGAGCTAGGTATCAAGGTTAGTCTAGATTCCCTACGTCGGAGCTAGAATAATCTTGATTACTAAAGGTAGTCTTTGCGGTTTGTTGGAGTTGCTAGATTGGTTTAGATCTACGCCATGTGAATCAATTCTACTTCTTCAACGGCTTTGAGCATTGGTCTTGGTCCGATTTAAGCAATATTTATCTTACAGCATCGTTCTATGTCCGATCTTGCTTTGTGGTTTAATCTGGTTGTTCTTTGAGTATTACATTGGTGTAGATTCCCTACGTAGGAGCTGGATCTTTGTAATACGTTTAGATTAATCTTTGACTGTCATGTTTGGTCTAGATTCCCTACGTCGGAGCTAGGTTCATCTTGATTAGTCAAGGGAAGCTTAGATTATGCCTTATTGCTATTTGAATATTAAGTGTGGTGTAGATTCCCTACGTCGGAGCTGGATCTTGCTTAATTGTTCAGTAGCATATCTTAGAATCAGAACGTATCTGTTAATGTTTTACCTGCTTATTTTGCTTAATCTGATCAACACCTGTGCGAGCATCTTGTTTAATTGACAGGTTGGTGAGTCAAGTCTGATTATCTAGCTATCTGATCTGATCATAGTTGGAGAAATCTAGATTCCCTACGTCGGAGCTAGATTTCTCTGAAAAGGCTATAGTCCGATCGGCCGGTTAGATGGTCCGACAAGACGAGTCAAACTGGCAATTAGACAAGATGGACAATGTATCGGTTTATACTGTGATCATTTAATATCTTGTTTCAAGACACAGCTGATCCATTATTTTACATATTGGCTTTGTTTTATGCTTTATTTTATTATTCAAAAGGCCGGTCTGTTATATCAATCAAGGTCCGATCCTGATTGGTCCGATCCTGAGGTCCGATTTGGTGTCAGATTGAGGTCCGATCACTCGGTCCGATTGACGTCATCATTGAGGTCCGATTCTGAGGTCCGATCGGTATCGGCCGATACGTGTCTGATTGGGTCTTGGCTAAAATTCGACGTTACTCCATCGTCTGAAATAGAGCCGACACAATCATAGAGCAATTTAACTGTTTTATTCCCTTGTCAATTTCAGGTCAAATTGACTGGCACGCCGCGAACCTGAACTGGAGTGTAGACTGGCACTGGAGCGAAGCTGATCTCCCTGGTCTTCTTGTGCTGCACGCGGGGAATACGTTCGTCGATTTTCCGCGTCAACACATTTTTGGCACGCCCGGTGGGACACGAGAAATAAATCCAAGATGTCGTCGTCTGATGCTGAACAAGAAACTGCAGCAAGACTTGCTGCTGAAAAAGAAGCTGCTGAGAAGGCTAAGAACGACAGAAACAAGACGCCTGAGGTGACCATGCCCGTTACAAAGGCCGATCTGTCCAAAGCCCAGTTGGATGCAGTTCAGGCCCAGATTGATGCGTTTGAGAAGCTGTGCCTTGGCCAATTCGGGCGTAATCGTTCAGGCCCTATACTCAAAGGTCCTCTCCCGGATCCAGAGTTGATCAAGAAGACAACTGATGCTCGGGAGCACCAAGTCAACATGACGGAGATGATTCACCAGGCTGTTCATCATGCATTGATCAACCAATCGGGCACCTTGGTGAATTCTTTGGACAATCTCATCAAGAAGGCGGTGGACGATGCTATTTGCTTGAAGGGTCCAGTGTTTATAGCAGATTCTGCAGGAGCATCAGGATCAGGAAGAGGAAAAGAAACTACAGATAATACCATGACCGTTGCTCCACAGATGCCAATTGCTCCACCACCTCCTGTTGAACTGGCCAACGGTTTCCTGTTGATGGCCGATGGAACTATTGTCGGCCCACATGGTGAAAAGTATGCCAGGACTCTGAGCGAACAAGAGAAACAACCTGCAGCTGCAAGGGTACGTGCAGAGGTTCCTTCACATCAGCGTATGGTCGGAGATTACAATAATTATGTGATGGACATAGCTGATGGGATGCCACCTGGAAATCAACAGTCCGATTGGTCACAGAAGATAGCCGAGGTGATCCAGAATCATTTCGGCTTGAAGCCTAAAGATGAAGCGAGGTTGTATCGGCATCCATACCCATCTTACTTTGATGCAGTGCCACTTCCTCCGCGTTACAGAGTGCCGGATTTTTCCAAATTTTCCGGGCAAGATGATATGACCACCATCGAGCATGTGAGCCGATTTTTGGCTCAGTGTGGTGAGGCTGCTTCAGAGGAGGGACTTCGGCTCAGATTTTTCCCTCTATCACTATCAGGGCCGGCGTTTACCTGGTTTACGTCGTTGCCAGCAGGATCAGTCACAGGGTGGTCCGATATGGAGAAGCAGTTTCATAAATACTTCTTTTCTGGTCTCAATGAGATGAAGATCTCTGATTTGATTGCTATCAGGCAGAGGAATGATGAGACCGTCAAGGAGTACATTCAACGGTTCCGTGACACTAGGAATCGATGCTATAGTTTGAAGCTATCTGACATGCAATTGGCCGAGCTTGCATTCCAAGGTTTGCTCGCGCCGATTAAGGAAAAGTTTTCTGCTCAGGAGTTTGAGACATTGGGGCAATTGGTTCAGAAAGTGTCAGCTCATGAGGTCCGATATCAGGAGATGAAGCGTATGAAGTTTTCTAAACAAGTACCTTATCTCTCTGATACTGAAGAAGAGGCTGATGTTAACATAGCTGAATGGACTCAATCCAAGAAGCCAGTGTCGCTACCGTGGATCAAACAGAATCCTGAAAAGTTTGGATTCGATATAACAAAGGCCGATAAGATTTTTGATTTGCTGCTCAGTGAGAAGCTTATCCAGCTTTCTCCAAATCACTCAATTCCATCGGCCGATGAGTTGAAGAAACGTAAATATTGCAAATGGCACAACTCGACATCTCACGAGACCAATGAATGCAAAGTGTTTAGAAGGGAGATCCAATTGGCTATCGAGTCAGGCAAGATCAAGTTTGAAGACAGCAAGAAAGTCATGAAGATCGATGGTCATCCCTTTCCCAATAACTTTGCTGATTTCTCCTTTTCTGTTAATATGGTTGATGCTAATGAAAAGGGGAAGTTCAAGGTGCTTACATCGGACCACGCCAAGAGTTCTGGTGCCATTGATCCTGCTGTTCAAGTTACTGTTGAAGAGCTACGCAGGAATCATCAGGCACTTGGGCGTGAATCTAATGCTCCTGGTGGATATCGGCCGCGTGTGACTTCCCAAATGCTGATCAACAAATACAAGAGGCAGCAGGCAGCAGTCCGAGCGTGGAGAGAACGCGAGGAACGACGACGTCGGAAGCATGAATATCAGGCAAGGCGGCTTGATGAAGAGTTTGATGATCAACGCCGACGTGATTACAGGTCCGATGGCCGACGCCGATATGATGAGTGGTCCGATGACCGACGCCGGTATGATGACAGGTCCGATGACCGGCGCTGGTTTGATGATAGAGTTGACAGTCGTCGGCAGTATGATTATAGGTCCAATTGGTATACTGATGAACGTCAAGGTTACGACCGATACGACCAGGATGATGATCATTGGGGGTGTCCTTTCTTCGTATTCTGCTGGAATGAGAAGCTTAGACTGCCATCGAAAGCAGATTGTCCTGAATGCAGCATCCAGTATGAAGAATACAGAGCTTCCAAGAGGGGCCGACGATCAGTTCATGAACGGATCGGCGTCAGGATCGATGATCATCATCAAAGAGATGAAGGCCGGGTTAATACTCATGGCCACAAAAATAATGAAGGCCGGGCTGATGCTCCTGGCCCTGAAAAAATGGAAGAGAAGGCTCCAGTTCAAAGTCGGACTGAAGAACCTCCAATGAGGCCTGGACAGTGGTGCCCATCGGGGATTTCTAAGTCCAAGAAGAGACGTGTGCAACGCTTGCGCTATAATGAGCAGATTCAGGAGCAAGAGTTGGCAAAAGAGAAGAAGTGGCGTGTCAAGATGGCCAATGATAATGAAGCAAGTACGTCGGCCGCAATAAATATGGTTTTGATGTTGCCGTCTGATTTCGCTGCTCCTGATGAACAAGACGACCATGAGGTCAATTATGAACTGGAAGAAGCCGCTGCATGCTTGGTTCTTGATTCAGAGAAGGCGGTTTTTGAGAAGCCAAATGCAAATGGGTATCGGCACTTGAAGCCTCTGTACATCAAGGGATACGTTGATGGAAAGCCGATGACCAAGATGCTGGTTGATGGAGGAGCTGCTGTCAATCTCATGCCCTATTCTACATTCCGTAAGCTGGGTAAAGGGATTGATGATCTGATTAAGACCAATATGACGCTTAAGGACTTTGGCGGGAACGTTTCAGAGCCTCGGGGGGCAATTCATGTGGAATTGACCATCGGCAGCAAAACATTGCCGACTACCTTCTTTGTGATTGATGGCCAAGGTTCTTACAGTATGCTCCTCGGACGTGATTGGATTCATGCCAACTGTTGCATCCCATCCACTATGCACCAATGCTTGATCCAATGGCAGGGCAACAAAGTGGAGATAGTCCCAGCTGATGATTCGGTTAGCATTGCTACAGCCGAGTCAACAATTTGGGAATTTGAAGGAGTTGAGTGCCTGTCAGGAAAGGTATGGGATGGTGACTTCCTCAAGGTGTCCGATCAAGGACTAAAGCCGATCCAAGCAGTCGGCTCTGAGATTTTGTTTTAAATGGATGATTATGTAGGAGATTTTAAAGGCCGATATGGTTAATGAGTTCTTTCAAATATATATTTGATAGTTCATCTTATAAATTGAATCGGCCTGATTATTGTTTCGCCTTGGGGGGCAAGGTTCGAGTGTGTTTATCCAATAATACTACCTTAGTGTTTAGGTAGATTTGTAAAGCTGATGCTACGCGTCAGGCTTGAAAGCCGATGAAAAATCGCCTTAAGGACAAAAGGATAAGAGCCGATGCGATATGCATCGCCTTAAGGATTATATACAACAAAGAAAAGTGTATTATATTATTAAGCCGCTCGATGGTGGAGCAGGCTATCAATGTATCAGATCATTCAGTAAGACGGGCAGGTTTCAGTGTTCAAGGCTGCAGATATTTGACTATCAACTCAAGAGCAGTCTGACGAATTTTGTCAACATCAGCAATGATCTTGGCGTCAGCTTCAGCATTCCCTTCTACAGGCTTGATTGTCTTGTGGATTTCTTTGGCCGCCTTGATATGGATCTTGTAATCCTCTTCAGCCTTTGCCTTCAAAGCCGGGATGTCATCAAGCTCTTTTGTCTTAGCCTGGATACTTGATAGAACTTGGGCGAGTTCCTGCTCTAATTGTTGTTTTCTAGCTTGAAGATTGTCAAGCTCTGACTGGATAGAGGCAGGATGAGCCGATAATTCTTCAATCAATTTTGTTGACTTGTCAGCCTGGGCACGTTCTTCATCCCTTGCCTTGATTAGATCCTGCTGGGAGGTCCGATTGGTGATTCGGCGATTGGCCTGCAACACTGGAAAGGAATGGCCTTCTATGTATGCCGCCGGAATCAGTGCTTCCTCCAGGTCTGACGGAAGTTGGCCCCTTAGAGTTTTGATGACCTTACGAATCGGCTTTGCATCCTGGACAAGATCGATGATATCTTGGTAAAGAAGAGCAGATATGTCAAGCAATTTTGCCTTCACTTCGTCAGATAGCAAGCTTTGCCCAGAGCTGATCTCTTCCTCTTCAGCTTGCAGCCGATCAAAATCAATTGATAGGGTCTGGCTGGCTTGAGGGGTATCTTGAGCCTGCAAAAGAAATGATTAGATATAATGACAAGAGAGCTGATACGATTATGTCAGGCTAGAAAGTCTACTTGTTTCCAGGCTAGTTCCTGCTCGGGTCCGATCAAAGGGTTATTGCTGCCCTGGATGTTAGCTTGGGCAATTTCAAGATCCGTCAAGACATCCTGGATGATTTGCTAGAAGAAAGAAAATAAGAACAAGTTGGATATCAATTATTGAATAAGTCGGCTGATAATTACCGTTGCTTCTAGGTCAGGGAGTTGGATCTGTGGAGGAGTTCCTGGTTGATCTCCTTGAGGGCCCTGGCTTGATTGTGCTTGTTCTTCTTGGTGTAGCAGGCCTGGTTGATGAGGTGAACCAGTTATTGTTCTCTCAGATGAGGATGAGTGAAGCGAACGGGCCTGTGCCGGGCTTGATTGCATCTGAGCTGGGCTTGGTGATCGTTCTGGGTTCGATTCTGGTAATTCCTCGGCCGATGGGCTTGAAGACTCGGCCGGACTCGGCTCGCGTGCAGAAGATTCTCCGATGACCTGAGCTTGCAGAGAGGGTTAGTTTCAATAAAGAGAGAAATCAAATTCATGAAGTTCTTGAACTTGCCAGAGCAGTCTTCGGGCGTTTTGGAATTTTTGAGGACATCTGCTTCTTCCTTTTTCTGCTGTCGCCGTATGCCGATAGAAGCTTGCCGATGGTGGGAGAGTCACAGCCGATCCATGGATCTGGCGAGACATTGCTGTAGACGACTTGTTTCCCCGATCGAGTTAATGATGGAGGGGTACGATCGACATCCTGGTAAAGAGTTGGTTAGTAAAATAAAGTTATGTAAAGGAGGGGAACGGATTCACAAGTATTACCTCTGGTTTGCCCTTGAAAGTAGGCAGCAATTTCTGGACATAAGTTTTGCAGGCGATGCAGAATAGGTGTCGATACCATTCGGCCCACCATGTGTTGAAGGTCCGATGAGTTACAAGGCCGATTGCAAAGGTGTCCAAATTGGTTTTATCAATGGGAGGCTCAAGTCCCAGAAGACGATCCCATTCCAAACCTGAATCAACTTTTCCTCTTGGGAAAACCCGATCGGCCAAGATTAAGTAGGGTGGAAGCTGTCCGATACCAAATTGACGAGCAGCCAGGTTTGGATGATAGTATTCATAGGTTGATTGCCCTGGCTTGCTCTGACTGAGGCCGATCGGAAGAAATTGAGCATTAATGCAAGTTCGGAAAATTGTCAGGGCTTCTGAATCTGCCTCTACAATCATCTTGAATCTGAATTTGTAGGGCAGCTCGTATTCATCAGTGCGATGGTACAAGAACCAGAGCATTTTGTCGTCAGTAATACCTCTATAAAGGAATGCAAAGTATTTGGAAGATTCTTTGCTTGATAACTTCTCAGCAGGAAAACCCATAGCAGCTTCACCAAGTGAGGTACATCGGCGCCAGGTGATCTCCTCTGATTCAGGCTTGTTATCTGGGAATCTCATCTTTCGGAGGTCTACTTTGACAGTCTTGCTCAGATGTAACACTAACCACATCTGAATAAACCACCACGGCCCGCCAAGGTTGGTGATGGGTGATCCAGTCCTCAGGCGCTTGGCGACTTGTTGAAGTAGATTGTATACTGCTCCCAGGAGAAGTTGACCAAGGCTGATGACATGGTCACTTACCAGCAATTCGGCCAGGTGTTGGAAGTTGGCCGTTGGACCAAGGGTGGTACCGCAAAAGAAGAATCTGTCCAACCACATGTTCAGAAAGGCCACATGCTCACGGTCAGTCACAGATCCGGTCCGATGATTTTTCTCCATATATCCTGTCCAGCCGCCACAGTTCTTGGTCTTAAAATGGTGTTTGGGCTTGATGTTGAGCCGGGAGGGACGTTTGTCGCCAGTGACATTGAGGCCGAGAAGCATGACTACATCAAGTAGTATTGGGGTCATCGGACCATGTCCAAAGAGGAAGGCATTCAATGCATCGGACCAAAAGTGTGATGCAGCAATCAAGAGATTCTCATTCTTAGCAATGTGTCCGATGCTAAGACCAATACACTGGGTGATATCTAATCTATCCCAGATTGCAGACTTGGAGGCCGACACTCTCAAGTACCAATTCTTCCATCCAGGTAGAACTGTCGGCCAAGATCGAAAAGCATTCTTCCAATCATCCAAATCAAAACCCGAAGTCTTGAATGGGATCCGATGGGTTTCCAGATTAATGAATTCAGTGGGGTCTGGGTCTCCCATTGGACCAAGAAGGTAGGCCCCTTGATAGTTGCCTACGGGGATTAGGGTTTGAATGCGAGCGGCCTAAAAGGAAGATGCGAAATAAAAACAAGTTTGGAGAAGCCGAATCTAATGCGGAACTTAAAATGGATTCAGATTTGGTGAAATACCTCCGGGATTGGACAACGCGTTTCTCCTGCTGGATCTGCATGTGCCGAGGAAGAACTTGAGGCAAAGAAGGTTGATGGAGAGGGGGTTGAAGAGCTTGTTGCTGCCGCCATCGTCGAGGACATGACCGCCGCCATTGTTGAGCTCGTGACCCCAGCCATAGTGGGAGGCATGGCAGATGGAGAACTCGCTGGAGCAGATGCGGAGGTGGAAGCGGACATAGAAGAATGAAGGGCGCCCATAGAGGATGATTGCGCCATTTGAAGCAGTTTTTCGAGTGAATGTGAATGGCCACTCGGGAGAGAGGAGGAAGAAGATGAGCAGTACGGGTTCCTGGCGAGGAAGGAGAAGTGTACAGTGGAGNGAGGGTTAGTTTCAATAAAGAGAGAAATCAAATTCATGAAGTTCTTGAACTTGCCAGAGCAGTCTTCGGGCGTTTTGGAATTTTTGAGGACATCTGCTTCTTCCTTTTTCTGCTGTCGCCGTATGCCGATAGAAGCTTGCCGATGGTGGGAGAGTCACAGCCGATCCATGGATCTGGCGAGACATTGCTGTAGACGACTTGTTTCCCCGATCGAGTTAATGATGGAGGGGTACGATCGACATCCTGGTAAAGAGTTGGTTAGTAAAATAAAGTTATGTAAAGGAGGGGAACGGATTCACAAGTATTACCTCTGGTTTGCCCTTGAAAGTAGGCAGCAACTTCTGGACATAAGTTTTGCAGGCGATGCAGAATAGGTGTCGATACCATTCGGCCCACCATGTGTTGAAGGTCCGATGAGTTACAAGGCCGATTGCAAAGGTGTCCAAATTGGTTTTATCAATGGGAGGCTCAAGTCCCAGAAGACGATCCCATTCCAAACCTGAATCAACTTTTCCTCTTGGGAAAACCCGATCGGCCAAGATTAAGTAGGGTGGAAGCTGTCCGATACCAAATTGACGAGCAGCCAGGTTTGGATGATAGTATTCATAGGTTGATTGCCCTGGCTTGCTCTGACTGAGGCCGATCGGAAGAAATTGAGCATTAATGCAAGTTCGGAAAATTGTCAGGGCTTCTGAATCTGCCTCTACAATCATCTTGAATCTGAATTTGTAGGGCAGCTCGTATTCATCAGTGCGATGGTACAAGAACCAGAGCATTTTGTCGTCAGTAATACCTCTATAAAGGAGTGCAAAGTATTTGGAAGATTCTTTGCTTGATAACTTCTCAGCAGGAAAACCCATAGCAGCTTCACCAAGTGAGGTACATCGGCGCCAGGTGATCTCCTCTGATTCAGGCTTGTTATCTGGGAATCTCATCTTTCGGAGGTCTACTTTGACAGTCTTGCTCAGATGTAACACTAACCACATCTGAATAAACCACCACGGCCCGCCAAGGTTGGTGATGGGTGATCCAGTCCTCAGGCGCTTGGCGACTTGTTGAAGTAGATTGTATACTGCTCCCAGGAGAAGTTGACCAAGGCTGATGACATGGTCACTTACCAGCAATTCGGCCAGGTGTTGGAAGTTGGCCGTTGGACCAAGGGTGGTACCGCAAAAGAAGAATCTGTCCAACCACATGTTCAGAAAGGCCACATGCTCACGGTCAGTCACAGATCCGGTCCGATGATTTTTCTCCATATATCCTGTCCAGCCGCCACAGTTCTTGGTTTTAAAATGGTGTTTGGGCTTGATGTTGAGCCGGGAGGGACGTTTGTCGCCAGTGACATTGAGGCCGAGAAGCATGACTACATCAAGTAGTATTGGGGTCATCGGACCATGTCCAAAGAGGAAGGCATTCAATGCATCGGACCAAAAGTGTGATGCAGCAATCAAGAGATTCTCATTCTTAGCAATGTGTCCGATGCTAAGACCAATACACTGGGTGATATCTAATCTATCCCAGATTGCAGACTTGGAGGCCGACACTCTCAAGTACCAATTCTTCCATCCAGGTAGAACTGTCGGCCAAGATCGAAAAGCATTCTTCCAATCATCCAAATCAAAACCCGAAGTCTTGAATGGGATCCGATGGGTTTCCAGATTAATGAATTCAGTGGGGTCTGGGTCTCCCATTGGACCAAGAAGGTAGGCCCCTTGATAGTTGCCTACGGGGATTAGGGTTTGAATGCGAGCGGCCTAAAAGGAAGATGCGAAATAAAAACAAGTTTGGAGAAGCCGAATCTAATGCGGAACTTAAAATGGATTCAGATTTGGTGAAATACCTCCGGGATTGGACAACGCGTTTCTCCTGCTGGATCTGCATGTGCCGAGGAAGAACTTGAGGCAAAGAAGGTTGATGGAGAGGGGGTTGAGCTTGTTGCTGCCGCCATCGTCGAGGACATGACCGCCGCCATTGTTGAGCTCGTGACCCCAGCCATAGTGGGAGGCATGGCAGATGGAGAACTCGCTGGAGCAGATGCGGAGGTGGAAGCGGACATAGAAGAATGAAGGGCGCCCATAGAGGATGATTGCGCCATTTGAAGCAGTTTTTCGAGTGAATGTGAATGGCCACTCGGGAGAGAGGAGGAAGAAGATGAGCAGTACGGGTTCCTGGCGAGGAAGGAGAAGTGTACAGTGGAGCCACCGGCAGTAATTTTATAAGGTGAAAACGGTCATGGTCCGAAGATTGAGGAGCCGCGCAGTACAGAGATGGAAAGTTTCGGCACGAAAATCGGTGGAGAAGTTATGATTGCAGATACGAATTTTGGAATAAAATGATATTTTATTCCAAAATTGGGGGGCATGTGTTGACACCGGATTTTCGCACCTGGCATGCTGAGTCAGATGATGACGTGGTGAGGATGAGGCTGCGCAGTGGACCCATTGACTGGTCAAGGCTGAAGGTGACAGAGAAGGAAGCCGATACTGAAAAGGGGTCCGATGAGGCGGGTGTCCGACCCAATGACGAGTGCAAGAAGAAAGGCGCGTCGGCTAAGGAGGAGGCGTATCAGATTCAGGGACTATTTCCTTTTCAGAAGGCTTATGAGAGTCCCGTTTTGTCTTTAATTTAGTTTACCTTATTTAGTTAGTCTGGTCCGATCAGGACTCTCCATGACCAGGGTATAAATATGAACCCTCGTCCATTGTAAAGAATAATTCTCACAATCAATACAACCCGGCTTCACGCCAAAACCCTAGTAGTAGTTACCGACGAAGCTCATTGGTGGACGGGCTGCATCAGTTCTGATCTCCGGCTTACCAGTAAGTTAGTCAATTTATCGAACTAATATAGGCTTTGAATTGAGGCGCATCGCCCTTTCTCATTTATATTGTTCAACCGATTTATCTCTGGATAATCAAGATTGATATAGATTCCCTACGTCGGAGCTAGATCAATATTGATTATTCAACAGATTATCGTTTATCGGACTATACTTTAAGCCTAGATTCCCTACGTCGGAGCTAGGTATCAAGGTTAGTCTAGATTCCCTACGTCGGAGCTAGAATAATCTTGATTACTAAAGGTAGTCTTTGCGGTTTGTTGGAGTTGCTAGATTGGTTTAGATCTACGCCATGTGAATCAATTCTACTTCTTCAACGGCTTTGAGCATAGGTCTTGGTCCGATTTAAGCAATATTTATCTTACAGCATCGTTCTATGTCCGATCTTGCTTTGTGGTTTAATCTGGTTGTTCTTTGAGTATTACATTGGTGTAGATTCCCTACGTAGGAGCTGGATCTTTGTAATACGTTTAGATTAATCTTTGACTGTCATGTTTGGTCTAGATTCCCTACGTCGGAGCTAGGTTCATCTTGATTAGTCAAGGGAAGCTTAGATTATGCCTTATTGCTATTTGAATATTAAGTGTGGTGTAGATTCCCTACGTCGGAGCTGGATCTTGCTTAATTGTTCAGTAGCATATCTTAGAATCAGAACGTATCTGTTAATGTTTTACCTGCTTATTTTGCTTAATCTGATCAACACCTGTGCGAGCATCTTGTTTAATTGACAGGTTGGTGAGTCAAGTCTGATTATCTAGCTATCTGATCTGATCATAGTTGGAGAAATCTAGATTCCCTACGTCGGAGCTAGATTTCTCTGAAAAGGCTATAGTCCGATCGGCCGGTTAGATGGTCCGACAAGACGAGTCAAACTGGCAATTAGACAAGATGGACAATGTATCGGTTTATACTGTGATCATTTAATATCTTGTTTCAAGACACAGCTGATCCATTATTTTACATATTGGCCTTTGTTTTATGCTTTATTTTATTATTCAAAAGGCCGGTCTGTTATATCAATCAAGGTCCGATCCTGATTGGTCCGATCCTGAGGTCCGATTTGGTGTCAGATTGAGGTCCGATCACTCGGTCCGATTGACGTCATCATTGAGGTCCGATTCTGAGGTCCGATCGGTATCGGCCGATACGTGTCTGATTGGGTCTTGGCTAAAATTCGACGTTACTCCATCGTCTGAAATAGAGCCGACACAATCATAGAGCAATTTAACTGTTTTATTCCCTTGTCAATTTCAGGTCAAATTGACTGGCACGCCGCGAACCTGAACTGGAGTGTAGACTGGCACTGGAGCGAAGCTGATCTCCCTGGTCTTCTTGTGCTGCACGCGGGGAATACGTTCGCCGATTTTCCGCGTCAACAACCATCTAAACAACCCTACTTTTTAATGGCCCACTTGTTAGTTTCTATTTTAGAATAGAGACCCCTAGGCCCATGGGGTGAGGGGAGGGGATTTAGATAGCTCCCTATTTTAGAGCCAAAATAGCTCCGCCCTCTAAATTTAGAGTAGGGCTTGTTCAGAGGATCCGCTGGAGTTGCTCTAAGAGTCTAAGTAAATACATGTTGAGCACGTAGTGAGGTTCAATATGAAGGGGAAATTCCGTCGAAAGTATCCATAAATAAGGATTGAAATGAACTAATTCTGTGATTAGACATGACCATGTATACCTATTAAAATTTCTGGCGACCACGGAGTACAAAGTTTGTATTTCTCGCACCAACAGGCAGCAAACACGTGGTGCGCGACTACGCATTCCGTGGCTATCCGCCGATCGAACGCCGACCGCGCGCCGCCGGATAGCAGTCGCTCCCTTCCCAGGCGTACACAAGCGCGAGTCACTCTCTAGTCTCTAGTCTCTACCACCGGCACTCTCTTCCTCGCGGTGCCGTAGATCCCAAGCTCTTGATTCTCTCTCCCTCTCCACTCCAGTGCCTAGCCGGACACATGGCCGGCGGCCGCATCCGCGCGGTCGCGGAGAGGTTGAAGCCGTGCGCGGCGATGGTGACCACGCAGTGCATCTTCGCGGCCATGACGCTATGGGTCAAGGCGGCGTTCTCCGGCGGCGTGAGCCCCACGGTCTTCGTCGTCTACAGGCAGGCCGTCGCCACCCTCGTCCTCGCTCCCATCGCCGTAATCGCCAACAGGTAGGATCTGATCGAACAGTGATGCTTCCCCTCTTCCCTCCCCTGATCTTCTCATGGAGGCGTACGCACAGACGCCCTCTGCTCCCGTGTTATGTAGTTTGGGTGTTACTCTTTCTGAAATTTGAACTCATCAGGAGGATGCTGAAGGAGATGAGACTTGGAATGAAAGGCTTCTTCTTGGTGTTTGTGGCAGCTTTGTTTGGGTATAAAACTACAACTTCTTGCTCATGCGACATGGAGAAGTAGCCAACATTTTTGCTTCCTCTGTTTTCGACGAGACGACAACTATACAACGATTTTGTGCAACAGAGCAACGGCGAACCAGAACCTGTGCTACCAAGGGCTGCAATTGGGGACGTCGTCGCTGGCCACGACCATGACGAACTTGATACCGGCGATCACCTTCGTCATGGCACTAGCCGTTGGGTGAGTACCTTAGAGAACAGCCCTGTAGTATCTCACTATCTTTTTTCAGTATACTAGTGTTCAGAACAGAGTGACCAAATGCCCTACAGGGCTATAAATTTCGCTAAACGTTCGATGCTTACAGTGAGTCAATGATTAAGAGGCCACCAACAAACACAAGGCGTCTCAGTTTTCTTCTCTAGTTGCGTGTTATATTTGGTATAACGACATGGGATGGCATGTCGCCTATCTCGTCACATGGAATGCCTTGTTATTTTGTCTTTTACGATCTTGCACAGCGTTTTGATCTAGATCTCTTGTAACTAGCTTTGTCAGCACCTGAAGCTGCATGCCTGCATGATACTTGTACTAGTACATCAAATTCTTTTGCTGACCGTTTTGGAGAGTCAAGTTCAGATACTCAAATTGTAGCTAAGCTGGGCTAATGGTAATGGCCACATGAACCTGAAACGAATAGCTATTCCTTCGTCTGAAAAAATAGAGACCTGAAACATGTTTGAGTAATTGTTTATTTCAGTTATGTTAAAGAAGGGATTTGCTAGTTGCATGATATTTTTTTTCCTCAAGTGAAAGTTTTTTTTTTTGCCAAATTGGAGTTATATAGACATTTGTGTGTCGTCTGCTTGAATTTTGATCCGATCATTTTTACTTTTCTGATAGAAAAAACACCATTGCTGGGTACAATAATTCCGTTCTTTCACTTGAGGAAAAAAATATCATGCAACTATTTGGGTATAACGACATGGGATGGCATGACACCTAGCTCGTCACATGGAATGCCTTGTTATTTTGTCTTCTACGATCTCGCACAGCGTTTTGATCTAGATCTCTTGTAACTAGCTTTGTCAGCACCTGAAGCTGCAAGCCTGCATGATCCTTGTACATGCAATTCTTGTGCTGACGTTTCGGAGAGTCAAGTTCAGATACTCAAATTGTAGCTGGGCTAATGGCCACATGAACCTGAAACGAATAGCTATTCTTCCTTCGTCTGAAAAAATAGAAACCTGAAACATGTTTTAGTAATTGTTTATTTCAGTTATGCTAAAGAAGGGTGCTAGTTGCATGATATTTTTTTCCCTGGAAAAAGTCTATATAACCCCCCTGAACTATCGAAGGTGGAATACTTTAACCCCCGAACTACAAAACCGGATGTTTAACCCCCTCAACTATACAATACCGTTCAAATAACCCCCTGGAGCGGTTTTAGATGTGGTTTTTGCCACCTGGCGGCTGACGTGGTCGGTGACATGGCAAAACGTCTACATAACCCCCCAAACTATCGAATGAGGAATACTTCACCCTCTGAACTATAAAATCGGGTGTTTAACCCCTTTGAGTATATAATACTATTTAAATGCACCCTAAAGAGGCCTACTTAGAGGTGTGTTTTTTTGACATAGCATCTGATCTGGATGATGACATGGCAATAGCCTACATATTAGGCACACCATCTTTATTCTCTTTCCCCCATCTCTTCATTACACCCGAGAGGCTAAACATGTGACACAAGGATGGGGAGGGAGCATTGGCTGCTGAAGCTTGAACCGCCTGGACTCAAATTCCACCTTATCACCATCCTCGCCACCCAACACTTTGCTAATTGTGTCCAATCCAGAGGTCATGCTTTGTCTGCCCCTCTGACCTCGCTCATGCGCTAGGGTTCCACAGTCTAGGGATGGCTAACCTAAGCTCACGTGATGCTTCCCCATGGAGAGAGAGAGAGAGGGCGAGAGAATGTATCTGACATGTGGGGCCATTGCCACATCATCATCCATGTCCGTTGCCATGTGCGAAAAATCACTTCTAAATTTCCTTTAGGGGGTTTTTTAAATGATATTATATACTTAAGGGGGTTAAACATCTAATTTTATAGTTTAGGGGGTGAAGTATTTCTTATTCGGTAGTTTGGGGGGCTATGTTGACTTTTTTGCCACATCATCGTCCACGCCAGCCGCCATGTGGCAAAAAATCACCTCCAAAACCGCTTTGGGGGTTATTTAAACGGTATTGATGTATAGTTGAGGGGGTTAAACATCCGGTTTTATAGCTTGGGGGTGATGTATTCCACCTTCCATAGTTCGGGGGGTTATATGGACTTTTTCCTTTTATTCCTCAAGGGGAAGTTTTTTTTTTTGGGTGGGGTGGGCGCGCCGCGGGCGGGCAAATTGGAGTTATATAGACATTGGTGTGTCGTCTGCTTGAATTTTGATCCGATCATTTGTACTTTTCTGAGATAAAAATCACCATTGCTAGGTATAGTAATTCCGTTCTTTCTTACCTGTATTATGTAGATAATTTTGTTGAAAGCTACTACTCCTTCTGTATTAAAATATTTGTCGTTGTTAACTTTTTCTAAAAAGTTTAACCTTTCGTCTAATTCAATTTTTTATGCAAATATGCAAAAGAATAAGTCAAACTTAAAGTACATATAAAAATAAAATAAATCACAAACAAAATAAACAGTATATGCAAATATGCAAAAGAATAAGTCAAACTTAAAGTACATATAAAAATAAAATAAATCACAAACAAAATAAACAATATACCTATAATATTTTGAATTAGACGAATGGTCAAAATCATGATAAAAAATCAGTGACAACAAATATTTCGATCGAAAATAGTACATGATAAGTAGATAGTTCAATTTCTCTGATGAGATTCTGAAACGCTGCATCCCTGATATTACCTCTTCATGCATCTACTTCATCAACAGGCAAGAAAGAGTGAAAATCAAAGAAGCAAGTAGCATCGCTAAGGTCCTTGGCACTGCAGTCTGTGTTGGGGGAGCCATCACGATTGCGTTCTTCAAAGGCCCAAAGCTGCTGAACCTCTCACTCAACGACTCGTACATGCTTATCCACTCGTCAAGCAGCAATTGGGTGATGGGAGCGCTCTTCCTCATCGGCAGCAGCTCCTGCTGGTCCCTTTGGCTCATCTTGCAGGTTAATGTGCTAAGCAACCATTTTCATTAGCAGTAATCCTTCTTCCATCAATATTCTAAATAGGGATGATTTCTTATATCTGTTGAAAATTTATCATCTTTTACTTGCCATTGATCTTTTCTGAATAAAGACTTACCATTGATCTTTGAATCACAATATATGTGCACGGTGCACCTCCCTATGTGTCAGACGGTGGCAAATAAGGGATTATACAAAACTGAAATGGTAGGGGGGAAAAATTATGCACATAGGTATGTCTAAGATTTGAAAAATAGTTTGATGATACAAAGAAACTGTTAATGTTTCAGAATTACGTGTAACTAAAACTAGTGATCAACACTACTAGGTTCTTCACATAAGTGGCTGCCCAATCATAGGATCACTTGGATTTCAGGGGCCAATCTGCAGATCGTACATGAATCCTCTGACCCTATCGGCCTGGACCTGCTTCCTGTCCACGCTGCAGTCCGCGGCGGTCGCCTTCTTCCTGCTGCCGGACCGGAGCGCGTGGAGGATCCACTCGTCCTTCGAGCTCTCATGCTACATCTTCGCCGTGAGTGCAACCAATTCATACAGAAACCGAATCCTGAGGTCTTGACAGGGACTGACGGGAGCCACGGCGTGCAGGGCGTGTTCGGGTCAGGCGTGGTGTTCTCCCTGCAGTCGTGGTGCATCTCGGCGAGGGGGCCCCTCTACTCGGCCATGTTCACCCCGCTCTGCACCGTGCTCACCACCGCGCTCTCCGCCATCATTCTGCACGAAGAGCTTCACGTCGGCAGGCACGTTTGTTTCTTCTCTGAACGACGAACCTGATTCCTTCCTCGAAATCTTCTTTTCGTTGTTGTCGGCCAGATTGGGTCAGCGCCAGACAGAGAGTGTGACAGCACAAAGCTTTTTCATGCCAGCTTGCTAGGCGCCGTCGCGGTCGTCGCCGGCCTGTACGTCGTGCTGTGGGGCAAAGCAGAGGACGCGAGGAAGGGGAGGGCGCCGGATCAGAGCAAAGACTCTGAGGCCCAGCTCGACGTCGAGGGCACTCTGGCTGCGCCTCTCCTAGCAGGCGCACAAACGCCCAGCTGATCTAGGAACCGATGACCCCTTCTCAGTTCTGCAGTCTTTGTAATCTGCCATGAATTTTGCTGCTGCAAGTTGAAGCCTGATTTGTGCCATTCGCAAGCAATAAACTGAACAGCTGGATGTGACAGGTAGACTGTATATACAGTATAGTAGTGTGTGGTCGTGCTCGATCGGCTGCTCGCAGCACATGTGGGGCAGATGCTACCTGTAAAATGGCGACGCCATCAGGTAGAAGAAGAGAACTCGATCAAGTTTGCTCGCTAATCAATCATGCGCGACACGGACAGGAGGTAATTCATGATGAGATCCAGCAGGGCGTGGCACATTTATAAATTCGCACAAGCTACTGAATTTGAATATCCACGAATTCTCTATCTCCACGATTGGTCTGACCACGGAACTGCGCAAGAGAAAACAAATCGCCCGAACCATAAACAAAGAGCAGGAGTGACGCACGGCGCAGCTGACTCGGCCGCTAGCTTGTACGCGAGCGCGCGCACATGGACATGGATGTTTTCCTACATAGCTGGCGAAGCGGCTAGTCGAGTGGGCGCGCGCGAGCGAGGGCCCCACAGTCTCGTCGTCCCCGTGTCTCCGTCGTCGCTAGCTCGCGGATCTCGATCGCCAGCCATGGCGGGCGGCGGCGGCGGCGGCGGGCCGTGGATGGAGCGGTACGGGCCGGGCGTGGGGATGGTGCTGGTGCAGCTGTTCTACGCGCTGGTGGACGTGGCGCTCAAGACGGCGTCCGGGCTCGGCATGCGCCCCATCGTCTTCGTCGCCTACCGCCAGGGGATCGCGGCCGCCACGCTGCTCCTCGCCTCGCTCGCCGCCAGGGGCTGCACGCTGCGGCCCATGGCCGTCGGCGCCCGGGCCTTCGCCCTCATCTTCGCTGCCTCCCTAGCCACGTGAGTACGCTCGCTCGCTCGCTCGTCCCCTGTTCTCGAACACCTCAAGCAAGGGAATTTCATTCTTGCGATGCTATCTCGCTCGCCGGCCACGGCTATAATTTTGCTCCCTCTGTCCTGTTCTTGCTCTTTGGACTCGATATCGGGCAGCGCGACGGGGCAGTACTTCTACCTGCAGGGGCTGCTCCTGGCGTCGCCGTCCATGGCCAGGGCCACCACCAACCTCGCCCCCGGCATCACCTTCGCCATCGCCGCCGTTATCGGGTACTATTTCCTTTCTCTGTTTTCTCTACTTTTTGTTGTTTTCCTTTTCAGCGGAAAGTTGGGCCTACATCGTCGCTTTTTCTGGGCCTACTGGGCCATACCAAAATCTTTCATATGGGCCTATTTACTTCGTGGGCCGAAGGTTGCTCCAAAATATAGTGTCAAGAACAGCCTATTTAGAATTATGACCTCGCTCAGATTAGCAGCCCAAATTCTTACTCGCGGCTTCCATTCGGCTCGCGCAGGTTGGAGAAGGTGGATATCAGAAACGTGAGAAGCATCGCCAAGATCGTCGGCACCGCCATCTGCCTCGCCGGAGCAATGTTCATGGCGTTCTTCAAGGGGCCCAAGCTTCTCGGCGCGGTTCTTCTCTCGGCGACCAACGACGACTGGGTGAAGGGAGGAATCTACCTCGTCGGAAATGCTGTCTGCGTCTCCATCTGGTACATCTTCCAGGTAACCAGTTGCAGTGATGTCCGCAACAGTCTAGCAGCGGCAAGATTTGTCACTCTCTTACAGGGGTTTTAGGTGACTGTTCAAGTGATGTCACGTGCTGCACCGAATGGTTTCAGGTGCCCGTCTGCAAATCGTACCTTGATCCGCTGTCGCTGGCGACCTGGATGTGCTTCTTAGCGACCTTGCAGTGCGCGGTGATGGCCTTCTTCCTGGAGCCGAACTACCTGCAGATCTGGAAGCTCACCTCGTTCTGGGAGTTCCCCTGCATCCTGTACGGAGTAAGTTCACCTCTGACTGAATCCATGCTCCATCGATCGTCACACTGTCGAAACTTTGAACTGTACTGCGTTCTGATCAATCAAAATTACTGAACAATTTTTGTAGGGAGTGTTTGCCTCCGGCGCGAACTTCTTCATCCAATCCTGGTGCATATCAGTGAAAGGCCCCCTTTACAGCGCAATCTTTACGCCCCTGAGTGCAGTTATCACAGCAATATTATCTACACTCTTTCTGCATGAAGAACTTCACATTGGAAGGTATATATGCTTCATTATGATACTAATAACAACCTGTTGGAAAGTAGATAATCCCTGTTCTTGTGCTCCACTTAACAGTTGACTTTGTTTTTCTGCAGCGTATTAGGAGCTATTACTATCATTGTCGGCTTGTATGTGGTGCTGTGGGGCAAAGCAGATGACGCCAAGAGCGAGAGCCTGGCAGTCCATTGTAGTGGTTCCAAAGGAGGTGTAGATTCACACTGTATCGGTGTTTCAGTCGAGTATCAGACCAATGTTTCAGAACCATTGTTATCTGACAGCGGTCATAGTAATTCTCAGACACGCTGAGTTTCTTTTTCTTTTTCCTTTTGCGCAAGGCTGATTTTATTTTTGAAGAATACACAGGAGAAATGCATATCATTTTAGGCATGCTAGCGATAGCTGTGATGTTTCATGTTAGTACCAAAGCTTCCCCCAAACGAATTAAGACTGAGGTATATATTTCCATTTACCAAAAATGGTCCAATGTGTTATCCGCCAGTCTTCTCTAGTTAATAATGACTTGAAAATAGTATTTCAGTACAAAGAAACCAAAGCATTGGATATCGACAAGATTTTTTAAAACTGACTTCATAGATCATGTCCTAGTGGAATGTTGCATCAAACAATATAGTGCCAGATGTCCTCGCGTCATTTCTGAAAAAAACAAATCATTGGTCTCAACTGTCAGATTTTTTGCCGTGTTGTTGGGGAAAGCAAAGATGCAAAGAGCAAGAGACTGACTACCGCTTGCAGTGACTCCAAACGCAGACGGACCGAAGATGCATACTGTACCTGTGTATAAGAGACTAAGAGTAGAGTACCACACCAAAAGCTTTCAGTAACCATTGTTATATGACAACGCTGATCGATGGATCAGGCATGTTAGTATTCGTTAAATGTTTTTCTCTGGAAGATTTGACAATTAGCTATGCTTAAGCTACCTAGCTGGCCTTGTTCCCGAAACAGTCCAATGCACAACCTGCAAGTCTTCTCTAGTATACAATACTTGTAGACAAGTAGTGCAAAGAAAAAACAAAAGAGTAATTATTTTGTGTGGGTGTTTACTCAGAAAAAAAAATTGTGGGCAAAGTTCCTGTCAAACTGATGTCATAGAGCATTTTGTAGTGAAATATTCCATCCAACAATTATAATGCCAGCTCTATCACTTCACTTTCTGAAAAGACCTAACCATTGGCTCAGTCACCTTGGACATTTCCAAGCGAGAACCGGCAATAGTCACCACCACTCCTGGAATCAGTAACTCCACCAGTAACAGCAACCCCGTTTACTGATCTACACATTTGCGCCTACATCACGCCGTGGGCCCATGTGCTCATGGATTCCATTGAAATTTTAGCATCCTTTCAGAACCTGATATTGGTGCCTGTAACAATCTGCCAAAGCCTTCTTGGTTGGACCATCCACCGATCCATCACTGTCTAAAAATCTGCCATTGCTAGATATTTCTCAGCTGACAAGGTTGATATGGAAGATGCCTAGGACCACTCCTATCCAGTTTTGAGCATGGCCACTAGGGTTGATAGGAAAGAATCGCACAACGGAAGACGACAAGCAGGGCAGTGAAAGAGGAAAGAAGTGGATATTTTGAGGGCACGTTAGGCTGGACTTGCCTCTCATGGGGCACCACAGCTTTGTTCCCTATCGCTTCGTCATGGCTCAAGACTTGAAGCCCTCGCTTCCTCCCTTCCCAGGATTACTTCATGGGGAGGCTGATACAAATCAGCAACGGTCAGTAGCAACCTAGAGAAAAACCGTGAGCTACTTTGTGTGCCGGGCAGCGATTAGCTCAACAACTCCAGGCTGGTGATATCATTCATGGAGGAGAAACAGAGTAAAGAAAGACAAAGACCGCCTGAAAAGAGTAGAAATTAGCTACCTAATCCTCTGCCGCGTCATCATCTTTGAATTGTGTAAGATCGTTGTTTCGTGTCAATCGAAGTTTCGAAAAGAAATAGTTTTTTAAAAAACGTTTTGAAAAGAAAAGTGAAAAACTGAACAATCAAAGATGCAAGTTGCTACGGAAAAAAAAGCAGGGACCAAATTGAAGTAACATGAAGAAATGTAGAATATATAAAGGCATCCATATACGAATGTAGCAGAGCAGTGCGTCTCAACGAACAGCATGTACAAAACCTACCACCGATCAGAATATCAGATCATAACAAGGTAACTAGAAGACGACAAGAATCTGTAACATTCTCTGGCCTGTACAGTGCTAGATCAAAGCCTAAACATATAGGAAGACATCGATGGCAGGACGGCGAGGTCGAGCAGAGCACTGGGCGCGCGCGTGCTCTGCTCCACAGCTCCAGACGACGGCGGTCGGCGGCGGACCGACCGATCAGGCGTACCCGCCCTTCCACCGGCCGCCCTGGTAGGCGTTGTCCCTGCGGTTGTTCCTGAAGGCGCAGCAGCCGACGGAGTAGACGATGATGATGAAGACGAGGAAGACGATGTTGACGACGGCGGTGCGCTTCCAGTCCCGCTTGATGGTGGCCACCACGCCGGCCTTGCACGACTGGCAGCCGTAGCAGAGCGCCGTGGCGTCGTTGCTCCAGGCGTTGCAGTCCGGGTCCGTCGAGGTTGTGGTGGGGTTCTTGGTCCAGTCCGTGCCGTTCACGTAGGTGAAGTTGCAGCTGGTGGGGGGCTTGCAGCAGCCGGACTGCACGAGGAACAGACAACTCATGAGCCTTTTGGAACAGAGCACACTACATATGTCATTCAGCGCCAAGGGAGACGAGGCTACTACTCATGACTAGAAAGAAGAAACTTTTAACATAGCGTGATGTTGTTTAATAGGTAAAAACAAGTAAAATGATTTATTTAATTTGATTGTGATAGTTTCAGGAGGAGCAGTTTCGTGAAACGTTGGAACTGTGCCACGACCTAAAAGTGGGGTTGAAGTGCACCAGAGCGTTGAAATGCCGGCATGTGCTAAGGAAGAAACTTCCTCCTCCAATAATGCAACGGTCAGAGCATTGGGAGCAGTTCAGAGCAGGTACTAGAGGTTGATTTGCACCCAAGATACACGGCTAGAAAACTGAAAAATAGGCGTAATCTGTTGACCATATCAACTCAAAATGCAGTGTATCTTTTTTTCATACCTAAATTACGCTCGTCTGATTGAGATGCACAACCGTACAAGCAACCATCAGCCGGTTCTAGATAAGATTTTGTGTTCTACAAGCTAGCATTACTTCTTCAAGTCTTTGGCGTTATCTTGGCAAGTCACATCGCAATTTGCAGCCAGCAAAAGCCACAAAAAAAGATCTTCTTTTGCTGTGCAAAAAAAAGGCGGCGACGGACAGAGACACTGTAACCTAGCTATCTTTTAGAAGAATTACTCGTGGTGATTTGGCGAAAGTAAAAAACCAAAACTGTGTGATGAAGGATTAGTAGTAAAAAAAGAAAAGAAAAGAAGATAGGGCATGAGTTTTCACCTCGATGGGGGAGAGATCGGAGCGCATGAAGTCGGCGAAGGACTGCTGCTTGTTCTGCAGGTCCTTGCAGACCTTGGAGTCCTGGAGGCAGCTCCGGATCC
>CM014271.1:28637849-28654781 GCA_004135705.1 Alloteropsis semialata
TGCTGGAATGGTGTTTTTATGGGATGACGCGTTCGATCTTGGCATGTCGTCAAGGATCGATCGGTGGCTGTTTTCAACGAGTAGTATAGTTGGTAACACACGAGCACACGCACCGCGTGACTGGCCGCCCGCCGCGCCGGCGGTGAGAAACGAAAGAGACACAGTTGTGTACTTGTGTGTCGTGTTACCGTCCCTCGACGCGATGGGGGAGAAGAGAACACGTACACACACGACTTCCCTGCCACTCGTCCACGCACGACTTCCCTGCCACTCGTCCGCGGCAGGAGGGCAGAGACCGTACGCTCTCCTAAGCTTCCTGCTACTCGTCCGCGGCCGGAGAAATCCTGTGCTGCTCGTTTCGGGGATCTTTAATTGCGTGCACCAGATGCCAGCCACGGCGACTCGATCGATCGGCGAGCGAATTACAAGTCTCGTGCGATCTTCCTCAGTTCCTCCCTCGATCGCCTGCGGTTCTCGGCCACCTGCTGCATTTTCTTCATGTCAAGCAACCGAAATTTGTCAACAGTTCAGCACCGGCCATGAGTGCGGATCGGTCTTACGCGGAGTCTCGTGACCTCGCGCGTTCGCGCGCCAGGTCCGGGTCCCGGGAGCGCCGCCATCGTGCTACATGGGGACGACACGCGGGCACACGACACGGGACGGGCGCGCGGCGCACGGTCGTGCTTGGGGACATTTTGTTCCGTGCGTCTAGGTGACACCTGCCCTGCTACAGACGGAGCGATGCGACGCGCGTAACGAGGGCCGGACAAAAAGCTCGTTAGGCTGGTTCGGTGGCTCGGTATAAAAGTGCTCCGATTGGATTCGTTTTTCTTTTAAAATTAAAATAACTTCATTTAGAATGACTTTCGACTTCGGCTCGGCTCGTTAGGCTCGGCTCGTTAAGCTCGACATGAAGTTGGGTCTCAAACAATTCAGGAGACTATGATAAATAAGATTATGCTAATTTCAAAAAAACTTAAAAAACTGCCTTCAACTCGATATCAGCTCGATATCCAGCCCTACGCGTAACGCGGGATATCGTACCTGCGACACTGTTGAGTGGTTGTGCCATTTGTGCCATCGTCGCGCGTTCGAGAGAAGCCGGTGGCGACGTGAAACAGTGGGAAACTGCCAGCGAGGACTTGGGCCATGGAAACATTCTGCGTACGAGCCCAACGTTTGAGCGGTTCACAGACTCTTCTGGGCCGTGCAAAATTGTATTACATGGGCTGAGCAAGGGCGACACAGAGAGCTGGCCCTTCAGCGTCGCAACTCGTGATGGGCTCAAATTCTCAGTACGGTGACCCTGATTGGCTGATTCCCACGGAAGAAGGAACTTCATCACAAGCTAAAACAATGAGGCTTCCCTAAAAAAAAAGGTAAAACAATGAGGGTTCTAAAAAAAAGTAAAACAATGAGGACAAATCTCGCAAAATCCATTTATAACTTGTGTGTTCCAAAATATCAGGTCCTGTAGTTACTAGATTGGTCGTAGCAACATCGACAATATAACAAGAGAGGAAGCGGTTTTAACTACACTACCAAACTATTTGCGAGCCATTTTATTAGATTTTAGATGAACCGATGGACAAGTTTCCCCTAGATAATGAAGTTATGAAGAAAGTGAGCCGTCAAAAACCATGGGACGCTATACAAATATTTTTTATTATTATTACATACATATATCATAAACAAAAAAAGAACAATGCACTCCTCTTTCAAATTAGATACACTCTTATAAAGCTTTTAACCTAATGTTACACGGTTTGCGTCGATACCATACACACATAACCATATTCGCCATAGCTTACTTTTTGGCAAATGGCGAAGATGCTACAACATATTATCATAAAAAAACCAGAACATCATACTAAATAATTGGAATAAGCATATCTCTTGATAAGCTTCTCCAGGAACTAAATCAAATTCAACGTGACCACAAAACCGTGTCAAACAAACACGGCCGATCAAGGGTTTCCACCAGACGGAGACCCATGCCCATACCCCTCGCTATACCCTATGCCGACGACCCCATTGCCGGACCCACGCCCGGATCCACTACCCTCACCGTACCCGGGACCGAACCCGCTCCCGCCGCCTTGCCCAAACCCCTGCCCGCCGCCGGACCCAGCAGAGGACCCTGCGCCCGACCCAGTCGACCCGGCCGACGATCCAGCGCTGGACCCAGCGGAGGAGCTCGCTCCGCCAACTGATATCGACCCGGACCCAGGGTTTTTTTTACCGACCGTTACCGGTCCGGTTACCGCGGTAACCGCTGTTACCGGTCCGGACCGGTAGCGGTACCGGCCGGTAAGAAACCGGGTAAATTTAAAATTTTGAAATTTGAATTCAAAAAATGAAAAAATAGAGTAAAAATTTCAAAAAATACTTCAAGGTGCGTATAATCTAATGGTGTCAAAATTTTTCAAATATTTGTTCATTTAGTATTTTTGGCGGGCATTACAAATTAAAAAAAAAAGAAAAAACCGGCCGGCCCATTTAGGCCCAACGCCCCTAACACCTCCCCCGGTCCCCCCCCCCGCCCGCACGAACGGCCAGAGGCCTCTCCCTCGCCCTCCCGTGCTCGCTCCCTCTCCCTGACCCGCCGCGCGCCGCAACCGCCGCGCGCCGTCGGCCCGCCGCGGGGTCGGTCGCCAACCGGCCCGCCAACGCGGCCAATCGGCCGGGCTCGCGCCTAGATGGCAGAGGCCGGGCCCATTGGCGAGCCGCGCCGCCATTTGGCCGGGATCGCCGCCAACTGGCGCCGCCAACGCCGCCAACCGGCCGGCTGGCAACTTCGAGTTCCATTCTCGATAAATTACAGATCATACTCGATAAATCACAAATCCTGAAATCATAAATCCGTATATATTCAACGTTCTTAAATCCATAATAAACTAAATCCATATAACACTAAATCCATAATAAACTAAATCCATATAACACTAAATCCACATAACACTAAATCCATAATAAACTAAATCCATATAACACTAAATCCGATAACACTATTAGGTATGATTTGATATAGGTATGTTGTGATTTAGGTGTATTGTGATTTAGGTGTTGCAAGGTTTTAGGTGTATGGTCATTTAGGTATGTGTTGTGAACTTGTAATTGATATGTTTATGTTGGTTCCATGTTTGCAGATTGAAAATGTCAGGCAGAGAGAAAGATATTGTATGGGAACACGGTGAAAATCTTTACCCCGGTTGGACATGCAAATATTGTCATACGTCCAAAGGAGGAGGTGGTTCCACTAGATTGAAACAACATTTGGCAGGGCGCGGGACCGAGGTCGTCCATTGTAGGAAGGTTCCAAAGGAGGTGCGTGAATACTTTCAGCGTGACATTGAAAGGGTTCAGAAGGCAACTGCTGACCGGGCTCGAGAGAGGTTGAGAAAGGAGAAGGTTGCAGCGGAGGGTAACTATCCCGGTGGAGATGAAAGATATGATGAGGAGGCTGAGCTGGAGCGTGCCCTGAACCAATCGAGAGCGGAAGAGGAGTTCCGTCGGGGGGTGCAACAGAGAGGAGGTGCATACGAGCATGGAGGGGGTAGTGGTTCGAGGGGAGGAAATCCGGTGCAGAGGATTCTTCGAAGGGCAACTTCGGGGAGGGAGACTCCTGGGGTGAGGGACTATAACTTGGCCGCGGGCCTGAGAGGATCGACGCAGCCAAGGATTGACACAGGCTCCTGGACGCAGAAGGGTAAGAATGCAAAGGAAGCTATTGGGAAAGCTTGGTCAAAGTTTTTCCATATTGCGGGAGTACCTGGCAGACAGGCTGACAATCCATACTTTGTCAGCGCGGTCAGAGAGACTCAGAAGTGGGGTAAGTTTTTCTTTTCATGCGAATGACACCTATGCAACTGCATGTCTCTATCTAATCTCATGATTGCCATATGGTTGCAGGTGAAGGTATCGCGTCACCCACTGGACGGGATATTGATGGCAGGTACCTGGATCAAAACGAGCAAGACTTGAAGACTCAGTACGTAAAGTTTCAGCAAGAGTGGCCTCTCTTTGGCGTCACGTTGATGTGCGATTCGTGGACTGGCCCGACGAGGATGAGTGTCATCAATTTTTTGATATATTGCAATGGGGTCACGTGGTTCCACAAGTCTATTGATGCGTCTAGAAAAACTCAAGATTCCGAATTTTTGCTCCAGGTAACCCCTTACCTAGTTCCTTTCAATCCGAATATGATTCAGATGTTGCTAGAGAATCTGTTGATGCGTCTGGAAACCGCTAAAGAATCTGTATATTTTACCAGGAGCTTATAAAGGTGGTGGAGGAGATTGGGCCAGAGCATATCGTTCATGTAATCACGGACAACGGCTCCAACTACAAGAAAGCATGCAGGGAGCTTTCCGATGTGTATGCACACATTGCTTGGACACCTTGTCTAGCACACACTGTCAATTTGATGTTAAAGGATATCGGTGCAAGGTATGAACATCAAGGTATGATCGATCAATGCAAGAAAATTTCAGCTTGGTTACACAATCATGGTCAGTTGAATCATATGATGAGGCAAGCGATCGGTGGTGAGTTGGTCAAGTGGAATGCAACTCGCTTTGGGACGAACTACATGTTCCTAGACAGCATATATCGAAAACGTGATCGTTTCATGCAGTGGATGGGTTCTCCTCAATTTTTGCAGAGCAAATGGGCAAATACAAATATGGGTAGATTTACTCATGCCAGATTTGCAAGTATGGAGTGGTGGGATGGAATGAAATTTATCATTGACTCAGTTCAACCATTATACAAGTTGCTTCGCTTTGCTGATCAGGACAAGCGGCCCAACTTGTGCGAGGTGATTATGACCTTCCAGAATGTGAGACATGAAATGGAGTCTTTCTTCGGTCAAAATGTTTCCACCTGGAAAGAGTATGAAAAGCTTATGAACAGCAGGATGCAGAACGTCATCGTACAGACGTATGCGGCTCCAGGTAAGACTGTCACAAAAGTTTCTACTTTAACGTTCCATAGACTTTATGCTCATTGGCGGTATTTCCATTTTGCAGCTTCTGTCCTAAATCCGAGGTACGCCTATACGTATACTCCAACTTCAGAAATGTGGCGTACACTCAAGGATGCATTTCAGCGCATGACGGATATCCAGAGCGCCATCCAGGCATTGAACGAGGCTGAGATGTTTCGACAAAGGCGTGGTGAGTTTGCCTCAGATTTGGCAATGAAAATGGCGCTTGACCCAAAGACAACTGCATCTTCATGGTGGATGGTAAACGGCAACACCACTCCTAAGCTGCAGAGCCTTGCTTTGCGGCTTGTTTCTCAATGTTGTTCGTCAAGTGGATGCGAGCGGAACTGGAGTACTTTTGCCTTGCTGCATACAAAGGTTCGCAATCGGTTCCATACACTGTCACAAAAGTTTCTACTTTCACGTTCCATACACTTTATGCTCATTGGCGGTATTTCCATTTCCAGGTTCGCAATCGGTTGTCGCACAAGAAACTGAACAAGCTTGTCTATGTCAACTACAACCTACGCCTGCGACTTGCGGATGTCGGCAACCCCGTGCGTGATGAAGGTGATTTCATTGACCAGCTGTCCCATCTTTCATTCTATGATGAGAAAAATCCGGTGCGGGAGTGGATGGAATATGGTCGATCAAACGGGGATCCAGTTCTGGACGAGGACGATGATGACGGAGACACCCCGCTCCCGTCCCATATTGTCACGGATCATATAAACCCATCAGACCTCCGGACTTCTACAGGGGATGATTGCATCAGTGATTGGGCACGTCGACATGTGGGTGACACTCACCTAGGGAAGAGGAAGCACCACGTAGGGCCTACGAAGGGTGACCCGAAGCGCCAACGAGGACAGGCCACGGGAAAAGGCAAAGGCAAAACAACACTAGTGCTGAGCGACGACGACACTGATGATGGCGAGGGTGATGGTAGTCCACCGTATCAGGAGTCTCAGGATAGCAGCTCCGCTGATGATGATGATGATAGTGATGGCGGTGGTGGCGGCGGTGGTGGCGGTGGCGGCGCCGGTGGCAGTGGCGGTGGCGGTGCCGGTGGCAGTGGCGGTGGCGGTGCTGGTCTTCGTTTCACAGGTTTGAAGTGCATGCACTTCAATATATATGCACATATGTTTTTCACTGTGAGTACTAATTATGCTATATGGTTGGTTGCAGGGGAGACTGAATTCACGCATGCTACTCAGGACGTTGACCATGGAGCACCGGAATCCCAGAGGAGAACGGTTGAACCGACGGATTACAACACTCCACACTTTCCACAGTACTCTTCTAGCTCATACAGCGATTCCTCCCAGTCCAGTTATCACTATCCTATACCTGATTTGAGCACGCAGCCACCGATGAGATGGGTGTACGAATGGCAAGACCCCCATTGGTACAATATGTTACTTCAGGAATGGCAGACGACATCGGCGTGGACGGGCCAAACTTGGCAAGACTACAAAGCTGAGCTGCTTCTAAGGCAAGGTTTGAATGTGATGTCCACCGCCGAGTACGAAATGGCTACGCAATACTACCGTTGATCTATTTCTATGCACAACTATTATTTCTATGCACAATTATTATTATGTATCCATGTTTGTATCTATTTGTGGTCATTTTCTATTTCTATGTATAATTGTTCAATTTTTTTTGCAACCGGCCGGCTAACCGGTCCAACCGGTCGTCTAACCGGTTCTACCGACCGTTCAACCGACCGACCGACCGCCTCAACGACCGACCGGTTAACCGGTAATACCGAGCGGCTTACCGTTATTACCGTCGGTTAACCGTCATTTTCCGTTTGTATGGCGCGTTTTGAATTTGGATTTGAATTTGTTCGGTTTTTAGCGGTAACCGCGGTTAACCGACCGGTTAACCGCTACCGCCGGCCGGCGGTTACAGGGGACCGGTCGGTAAATGAAACCCTGCCCGGACCTGGACCCCGACGTCGACCCCACCCCGGCCACCGATCCGGACCCAGAGCCGGAGCCGGACGCCGACACGCCTCCCGTGCCGACCCCGACACCGAGCCCCATCCCGAGGCCCAGCCCCTCCCCGCCGCCCAGGTCGATGCCGAGGTCCTTCCTCGCCACGCGGCCGTGCGCCAGGTCGCAGGACGCCAAGCACAGGAAGGCCACCAGCGCTATTGCCGCCACGCAACCCCTGCCGCCGCTCGCCATCCTCTCCATCGGACACCGCGCGCGCTCGGCGGAGGGACACTTGGACGATCACCGATGCTGGAGCTGCGAGCCTCTGGCGTGCCGCTCGCTTATATAGCGGACGGCTCGCGTGCGGCGCCAAGAGGAACGGGACGCGCGACGGGGGGTCGGTCTACGCTTTGGCCGCGCCGCGATCGATCGAGGCCGAGACGTAGACTGCAATGCAAAGCTAGCGCGCGATGGATGTATCATGTGTGGGTGTGGCCGTGTTGGGCGAGCGTGGCTGGGGAGCGATCATGGAGCGGTGGTGGTGGAGCTGTGCGGAAAAGGCGAGGACGGATGGCCTTGATTGGGGGCTTGCTAGTGCGGGGGGTGGGTGGTGATGACGGACGGTGTGCGGCTGTGCGCTGCAGCTGCACGTCTGCGGGGAGATGGATGGAGGTCATGCATGCACCGGCGGGCCAGCGGGGATGGCGCGCGGTCTGATCGCTTGTCCCGGCTCGCCTGTCGCGTTGGACCGGTGGTGTCTGGGTGTCTCGGGAGTCGGGACCGTGCGCGCACAAAGGTGTGGACGGGTGGTCTGGCTGCCTGCCTCAGCTGCCATTGTCGAAGGTTCGAGATAGTATATCTAGATAAATATAGATATATTGGGATTATCTTCCATGGATTATTTCGCGTTATTATATTAGGCAAAGTTAGGCGGATCAAGTTGCAGTGTAGATTCATTAACTCGCTCACGAACGGCGTCGCACGGTATCATGGTCTCTCTGCTTCTTGATCGAGTCTTAGAAGTTGCATTTACTACAGTTTGGCAAAGTTCAGCTGGTTTCAGGCTGTCAGTGAGCTGTCACTCGCTTGGACGTCACTACGTCAGGATATATGAAAGCTATATAGTGCCAATAATGTGCCATACGGAGTAGTGCTCTATCTCGAAGCCGCACGCGCGCGAACCAGCAGTTCCTACTCCATGGTACCGTGATAGAAGTAATCCAGTACCTCGATTCGGAATCGTAGAGTACACCGAGATATGTGCCATAGTCAGGTGGATGGGATTGTGTCTGATGGATGTAACAAAAAGACAAAATCACACGTAGCCCAAGACAGATCAAGGGCTGGAATTGACTCCATCATGGCTGCCGGGAGTAGAAGTGATTTTGCGCACGCGCGCGGGGATCTTGGTGGCCTTTTGACTTGGGACTGAGCAAGCCCCAGGCCGAGAAAGCTGGTGGCGTCTGTATATTATCCTCCAAAAATTTCCTCTCGTAATTTCCTACAAGTTAGGAGTTAGGACGACGCTGCCATTAGGCCTCCTTCAAATGTTACGAGCTACTAGTATTTATTGGCTCAAAGTACTTAAAAACAAACCGTTTTAGTACACTACTACACAAAATATTTGTAGGAGCGGTTATTTTAGATTTCTAGGTGCGGGCGGAGGCCCGTTCTTGCTTTTCGCTCTTTAAAATAGAGCGTTTGCAGGAGCAGGCCTGGCCCGCTCCTACAAATCAATTTTAAAATTAATTTCAAAAAAATTTAATATAATCATAAAAACAAAAATAAAAAAGAAAAAATTCAACCCAACCAGCCACCACCCACATTTTAAAAGTTGCACATGGGTTTTGAACCCTTGACCTGTGGCCTCATGCGTACCCACTCCTTCCACTGCACCACATCATGCGTTTGGTTTCTACAGGGAAAATTTTCCCCTTAAGGAATCTTGCATGCATGAAGTACTAAATGAAGTCTATTTACAAAATCTTTTCACACATGAGTACAACTTTTCGAGACGAATCTAACGAGCCTAATTAATCCATGATTTGCTACAGTAATGCTACAGTACTCATCCTCTAATCGTGCGGTCAAAGCCCTCATTAGATTCGTCTCGCGATTTACACGGGGGTTGTGGAGGTAGTTTTGTAAACT
Source organism: Alloteropsis semialata (assembly GCA_004135705.1). Taxonomy (NCBI): domain Eukaryota; kingdom Viridiplantae; phylum Streptophyta; class Magnoliopsida; order Poales; family Poaceae; genus Alloteropsis; species Alloteropsis semialata. The sequence continues at coordinate 28,646,931 of CM014271.1, forward strand.
GACTTTATTTAATACCTCTAATTAGTGGTCAAAGCTGCATTTATTACGCTGCAAATTTTTTACACCCCCTAACCAAACGCGGTATCTTCTTGTAGCAATCTATATTTACATTTGTAGGGGCGGGTGAGGCCCTACCCACGCCCTATAAATGATTTATTTTTTATTTTTTCAAAAAAGTTTGTTTATATCAATATACCAATTAAATCATTTCAAAAAATCTTCAAACCTCTATACACTAACACATACATAGTCTACTACACATAAAAAACTATTGCGATTTATAAGATAGGTCCTGTTTGGTTCCTCCGCTAAAAATTAGCGCTAAAAGGAATCTTTCTTGCATGGAGTACTAAATGAAGTCTATTTGTAAAACCTCTTCACGAATGAGCGTAACTTTTCGAGACGAATCTAATGAGCCTAGTTAATCCATGATTAACTACAGTAATGCTACAGTACCATCCTCCGATCATGTGGTCAAAGGCCTCATTAGATTCGTCTCGCGAATTAGCACAGGGGTTGTAGAGGTAGTTTTGTAAACTGCCTTTATTTAATACCCCTAATTAGTGGTCAAAGTTATAAACAGTAGTACTAAATTTTATAACTGGTGGATCCAAACAGGCCCATAGTGTAGGTAAGTACTTCATAAATTTTAAAGTGGACTTGAGTTATATGAAATATTGTCCTTAGTGTCTCTATTTTATACACAATGTATTGTCTAAAATCCCTAAAATGTATTTATTTTTTCTTATGAATCTTGTGCACATATACAAAGATTCTACACCAAATTTTAGAATTAACATAACACATTTTAGATATTATTACAATTTTTGAATTAATTTGTATGATTTGTAAGTGCGGGAGCAATTTGTAGGTGCGGGTGCGTAAAGCAGTTTTTTGGTCCTCGTGTTCTGAGGAGGTATTATCGTGTCCGTCCATCAAAACTGTTGCACGAATCTTGATGCAATGTACGTATTATATATATGTAAAGGGTACGAAAACACGAATCTTGATGCACTCATGGACGGTGTATGATAGTATGTGTTGAGAACATATGTTCTCTTTTGTATTTTCGGTGCGGGTGATGCCCCCATCCGCACCTACAAATCTGTCATTTCTAAGAGTGGGTGCCGCCCCCACCCCCCTCCTAGAAATGGTGGCGTGCGGGAGATGCCCTTGTCCGCACCTGGAAACGGATTTTCAAGAGCGGACGAATTGCTACAGTAACAAAGCCAATTTGTAAGTGCGGGCAATATTCTCATCCGCCCCTAAAAAAAATCGAGCCGCACCTACAAATATTTTTTATAGTAGTGGTAATCTAGCTTTTAGCATATATTCCCTTTTTTATTTACATGTCGCATTAGGTTTGTCCTAATAAGTCAAACATGATAAAGTAATAACGTCATAATATCAAATTAATTTCATCGAATCCACCATGGAATATATTTTTGTTGTGGTGCATATATTTGATATTATATTTGTTGCTATATTTTGCTATAAAGTTAGTCAAAGCTGACTAAGTTTAGTTTAAGACAAACCTAATACAACATTCTAATACAACAATTAAATAAAAACAGAGGGAATAGTTCATAATATATACGGTGCTGCAAGTGTGATCTGCTTTAGTGTGTGCATATATGCTCTCTCTCAATTATTTTTCTTAATTACTGGAGTCATTTTATTTTCATAATAAACCGTGTGTCTAGTTAAAGATGAGTATGGATAGCGAGGCCTTGCGAGGCAAATAACTGTAGATCTGACCAGCAGCAGTGCTGAACTGCTGACTAAAACAAGTTGCATGAACCAGGGTGAGAGAATGCCTTACCGTATGAACCAAACGAAGAAAAGGAGCATGCGTGGGTATCTATCCGTTTACGTGATGATTACATCTATAGGCATAGTCAGCCTTGCACGTAGCTCGTAGCTGCTCGTCGTCCTCGTCGCCGCACCACCACAGCACTCTCACAAGTCGACCCAAATCCGGAAATCCCAATCCTCTGCTTTATTCTACGCACTACCGATGCCATCGATACAGCTCCCACGAGTTTCAGAGGGCCACCGCAAACGTGTCGCGCCGCAGCGCCATGGAATGCGCTCTCCGGCGATGACTATGGGGTGTTTAATTCTGGTGAATTTGTGAAAAGTTTATGTATTGGGCCACGTGCACAGAGAGAAAAAATAAACTGATACGATTCTCGAGGTAAAAACTTTTTGTAAAGTTTGCAGAATTAAACATGCCATGCCGTGCGAGTCTGCCAGAACTCTCCCTTTGCTCAGCAAAGCCAAGGCGCAGCTCGCAGACACATGTACGCACGGAAGCTCCGGATCAAACATGCGCGCGCGATTCAACCACACCACTCAGTGAAGACCTTATCACTAGCGGTCCAGCACGCATGGAGCCCTGATGGCCTGATCTGATCGAGCTATAAATCCCATGGGGGCTGCCAAAGTTTGCATCCATTCCACTGCCCGTAACAACCTGTTTCTACGCAGTACAGATCGGTCAACACGACGCGATGGTCTGCAGCACGAAGGCCATTCCGTTAGGAATTGTACTTGTGGTTGCCGTGTCGTTGCTTGCGCCGGTGGGTGAGAGCCGCCGTGCTGCTCGGAATGACCTCGGCATCAACCTTGGGAATGGCCTTGGGATCGGGATCGGCATCGGTGTAGGCGCAGGCGTCGGTGCCGGGGGTTCTGCCTCTGGCTCGGGATCAGGTTCAGGTTCAGCGTCTTCCTCTGGCTCTGGTAGCTCGGGATCAGGCTCAGGGTCTGGCTCGGGCTCTGGGTCAGGGTCGGGAGGGCTGGGCCTTGGGCTTGGTGTGGGAGTTGGTATAGGCTTAGGTGCCGGTGACTCAAGCTCAGGATCTGGATCTGGATCAGGCTCAGCATCTGCATCGGGCAGCTCAGCAGGCTCGGGATCTGGATCAGGCTCAGCATCTGCATCGGGCAGCTCAGCAGGCTCGGGATCTGGATCAGGCTCAGCATCTGCATCGGGCAGCTCAGCAGGCTCGGGATCTGGCTCTGGATCAGCGTCGGCTTCTGGTTCAGGGTCGGCCTCAGGCTCAGGAGGGGGCCTTGGGCTTGGACTCGGTGCTGGAGTCGGTATTGGATTAGGAAGTACTGGTGATACTGGTGGCGGTTCTGCAGGTAGTTCAACCGCTGGATCAAGTGCTTCGTCTTCTGCAGGTTCTAGTTCAGGCTCCAATGCTGGGTCACAGGCTGCGTCCGGTGCAGGATCAAGCGTTGGGTCCAGTGCAGGATCAAGCGCAAGGTCTAGCGCAGGATCTCGAAGGGGACAAGACCACCACCATTGATGTGTTTTACCTTGAAGACCTGCACAGGCTCTCTGCTCTCTAAAATTAATAATCATATGGACAATTAGCTAACTAGATATGCATTGTGGCAACTATATGTGTGTTACGTATATTGTAATCTGAAAAAAGTTTTACATTTATACATTTTGGCTATAGAGAATCCTATAATTATTTTTTGGAAAAAGTTCATTTTACTCTCCTCACCTATTTACTTTGTCCACTTAACCCTCTGAACGAAATTTAGGCTCACTTTACTTCCTTGATCTATTTCATTTGGTTCAATCTACCCCCTAATTAGATTTCTCTTTTTTGTTTCATCGCATACAAGTTGAGTTTTAATTTCAGATTTTGTCAGTTGAATTATAACATAGTTCTCTATGTTAGAAAAATATATTAGATTTTTTCATAATTATTTTTTGTAGTTTTATGTATCTAATATCAGTTTCGTATTAAATATTCCTAACCTATGAAAATAACCATGAAAATTTATTAGTATAATTTTTTGCGTAAACCATCATGTTTTATATTTGTTCACAAAATTTGATGTCAAAATTCAACTCACACATAGAGAAATAAAAAAGAGAAATCTAATTAGGGGATAGATTGGACCAAATGCAATAGTTTAGGGCAGTAAAGTGAGCCAAAATTTTGTTAGGGTGTTAAATGGACAAAGTGGATAGGTGAAAGGAGTAAAATGGACTTTTTTCCATTTTTTCACGATGTGTTTTGCTCACTTGCCCTTAAGTTAATATGTAAATACATTTGTTATATATTGACTCAAACGTGTCTAATACTTCCCACATTGCTAAAACATTTGTTGCCACGGATCCATCATCGCGTGATCAAACCTTGTGGTACTTAGACCTATTGTAAGTGAAAGTGTACAAAAACAATACATGATAAGATAACACCATATCATTTCTAAATTAACAAGAGAGATGCCCCACGCATTTGCGCGGCTAGTATGTAGAATTCAAATATCTATATATCTATATTTGCATCTTTATATTTTTCCTAAACTTATTTTTCCCTTACAGGTGTCCTTTTGTTACCCATTGTGCTAAATTGTTGTCAAAATAGTTCAGGCATTGGCATAATAGTTTTCTTTGTTAAGATTACTATTAGCTTTGTTGCTAGATCGCTTATAGATATACTCTATATGTACATCTTTATTTATTTTTATTTTGACAAAATAACTTTGATTGGGGTTATTTTTAGTTAATGATACAAGTTGACAGTTTTATCAGCTAAAAGGAATTTCATATTTATGTTTGTATAGTGACAATGAGGGATAATTAACAACTGGACTAATTTCATTGTAAGGGAAAATGTATATATATTTTTAGATAAAGTATGAGTATTTTGGTTAACTCTTTCTTTAAGGAAGCAAATATTTGTTTTATTTTTTATTTAAAGTGTTGAGGTGTTTTAGGTTAACTTTTATGTAATGATATTAGTGGATGATTTTCAAAAAGATAAAGATATAGGATGTTTTAGGCTAATTTTTATGTAATGACAATTATGGATAATTATGGATAATTTTTAAATAGTTACATGGGTATTTTAGGCTAACTTTTACGCAACGACAATTGCAATTTTATTTTTCTTTTTTCTCCGATTAACGTGATAATTTCTAGGCCTTAGGAGTGAATGTAACTTTTCTAATGACATTGGTGAATGATTTGTAAAAATATATATGGATGTATTAGGCTTTTTATGTAATGGCAGTGGTGGGTATTTTTAAATAGTTAAGAGGGTATTTTCGGCTAAATTTTACGTAATGGCAGTGGTGGGTAATTTTAATTTTTCTAATTTTTCCGATTAATATGGGGATTTCTAGGCTTTGAGAGCGAATGTGAGACTCCGTTTGTTGGCCAAATACTAAGATAATAGATAGATTTGTCTCAAAAACAAATATTATTGCTATTTTTGCTAGCACATATGTCATACTCATAATATTATCTAAAGTCTTCACTGTATATAGCCAATATTCGTCTAAACGGCCGTTTAGCTCATTTACACATCGTGTCAATGCTACACACTGACTAACCGTGTCCGTTTAAAAATAAGAGTAAATTGCACACACCATACAACAACTTGGTAGGTGGGTGCACATTAGTCCAACAACATGTAAATTGCTCGATTTAGTGCAACAACTTGTCAAGTGGGTGCATATTGGTCTAATAACTTGTAAATTGCTCAATTTAGTGCAACTACTTGATAAATTAGTGCAGCTATGATCCAAACGCAGCTGGTGTGGCAAAATACGATTCGTCATGTTAGGTCCTAGTTAGTGTTACTGGATAGTTCGCACAACATGCATTGCACATGACACTGGCAGTGAGCAGTTTAACGGTGCAAATTTGTGCTCCAGCCGAGTGTAGAAATCAAAAGGAACCAGTTATTAAAGACTTTGATCTTCTCTTATGATAGTTGAGTAAAATATGTGGTAGATTTTTATCTCACACTCTCTCACCCGCTCAGGTGAATGCTAGTCTTTTACCATTTTATCATTAAATACATCGTCTTGCCAATGTGTGGACCATGTGTGCAACAATTTGCTATATTGTTGCCCCGAATTGAAAATTTTATAAGTTGTTGGACCTATCTGCACCCACGAGCCAAGTTGTTGCATCAAATTGAAAAGTTTATAAGTTGTTGGACCAATCTGCACCCACTTGATAAGTTGTTGAACCAAATTAAACAGTTTGCAAATTTTTGGACCAATTTGCACCCACTTGACAAGTTATTGTATGACAGATGCTATTTACTCTAAAAATAAGATCTACATACAAAGATATTTCCAGTGAGTTGATAACCCTCTGCAGATACGGTACGCCTGTATATATATGCGGCTGTGTGCCTGTGTGTGTATTGCCTTGCTAATGCTAACAAGTAAACGACTCGAAAATGACAGCGTCAACGGAGAAGGAATATCGATCGGAGGCGTCAACGATGAGGTTGATATATACTAGCACAAAAGTAGGTAGAAGAAGAGGACTGGCACTAGCTTGATAAGGATAACAGGCAAAGCTTCCACTAATCATATCCTTAATTATTGCCTGCATCCATTAAAACCTTACGATAAAAAGCAAGAGTCTCCAGAGTCTTCCAGTGACCTGTCCCATCAGAAAGAGTGAACCGCGCTAGCGCTCAAAAGACGGCGTCAATTCAATGCAGTGACGATCGCATTCCTTCGACCATTCTCAGTGGTTTCATCAAAGTGTCATGAGCATTAAAAAAAAGCATGTCACATCAGCAATATTGCTGACATGACAAGGCTTTTACGAGAAGAGAGGCAAGAGGGTTTCATCATTTGTGAAGAGAATTTCATCCTCAAACCCATCAGACACAGTTACCTAGTTCTCAAACTAGATAACCGTGCCATAAAACTGTGCATTGACACTGGTTTTATGTAGCATGCATGAGAACTGAAACGTGTCGAGGGTCCCCTTCTCCAGCCCTTCCGCAACGAAGGGGTAGGACTTGAGGTTCTCGAGGGACGCCGACGGCCACCCCGGCCCCGGCGTCCACCCCAGCGCCGTCCGGCCATTCCGGCCGCCGGCGGCCACCACCACCCCGCGGATGGACCACCCGCCTCCAGATCCGGAGGCCGGCCCGTCTCGGCCAGCCCCCTCCCCACCGCCCTCCCCGGGTACTGCGACCTTGAACCCCAACGCCCCTCCTTTCACCCCGACGGGTGTCGCGGGCCCGTCGAGGCTGCCGCCGGCGGACCCTGAGCGCCTGTGTTTCTCGGACTCCGACGACGACGACGACGAGGAAGACCTGCTGTGGTCCACCCCTCGGCCGGGGCAGCCTGCGAACAGCGACAAAGGCAAGGCTGTGGCCGCCGCGGGCTCTTCCCGCGGCCTGCGCCGTACACCACCATCCCCGCCTCGTCGTGGCGGCTTCATGGCGGACGCTATCCGCGCTGGTCGGGGGCCGGGTCGGTCGCGTTCTCCTGTGCGTCCTCGCGCTGGTCGGGTGCCGGGTCGAGCGCGCTCTCCTGCGCGTCCACGGGCACCTCCAAGGGCGCCTCCCCATCGTAGCCCCCCTCGCCGTCACGTCCTCGATGCGGATGGATTCGAGCTGGTGGTGAACCGTCGCCGATTTCAGAGGGCTCGTCGGTCGCGCCGCCCGCCACCACCTCCGCCGGCACGGCGACCGGTTCCGCCAGATCTGGTTGGTAAGTGCTTCAACTGCTTCTCGTCGTACCATGTCGCGGCAGCATGCCCCCATCCTTCCCGGTGCTTGAGGTGTTTGGAGGAGGGACACGCTGCAAGGAACTGCAAACGTCGTCGCCTTTTGGGGGCGGCTCCTCCGCCGGCCGGTCGCGGGAGGCCGGTTCGCCGCCGTGCAGCTCTTGTCGATGCTCCGTCTGCCCTGCACTCCGCGGGCTCGGCATCCACCACCTCGGCCCGGTCGTCCTCGACAGGCCGCGCATACTCTGGCCCCCCGGAGGCGTGCGCCGCCTCACCACCGCTGCCGCCTCGGTCGCCGTCGCCACCCCCCACGCCACCGCTCCCCAGGGGCCACCCAT
>CM014271.1:28655781-28683588 GCA_004135705.1 Alloteropsis semialata
CGAGCCTTGGGTATCCCCGTGGTGGCCTGCGCGACAGCAGCGTCGAGCGGGTCCTTGGCCTTGGGCGGGCGCCCGCGGGGGCACGGCGAGCCGGTGGCGGGGGCCTTGGGCGGCGGCAGCGCTGCGTTGAGGTCCCGCACCTCCCGCAGCGCCCGACCTCGACGACGCCGCCAGGGTCTTTGGCTTCTCCATCACCGGCGGCGGCCTTGAGCTCGCGACGAGGATGGCCACGTCCTCGGGCTGTTGGAGATTTGCGTCGGCTGTTGGAGAATGGAAGATTTGGGTGCTCCATGTGTTTGCTGTGCGTGACTCTTTTACCAGGAATGGGTCTCCTTTTTACCTATGGTTGTTGGAGATAGCCTAATGCTAACAAGTAAACGACTCGAAAATGACAGCGTCAACGGAGAAGGAATATCGATCGGAGGCGTCAACGATGAGGTTGATATATACTAGCACAAAAGTAGGTAGAAGAAGAGGACTGGCACTAGCTTGATAAGGATAACAGGCAAAGCTTCCACTAATCATATCCTTAATTATTGCATGCATCCATTAAAACCTTACGATAAAAAGCAAGAGTCTCCAGAGTCTTCCAGTGACCTGTCCCATCAGAAAGAGTGAACCGCGCTAGCGCTCAAAAGACGGCGTCAATTCAATGCAGTGACGATCGCATTCCTTCGACCATTCTCAGTGGTTTCATCAAAGTGTCATGAGCATTAAAAAAAAGCATATCACATCAGCAATATTACTGACATGACAAGACTTTTACTTTGTGAGGAGAATTTCATCCTCAAACCCATCAGACACAGTTACCTAGTTCTCAAACTAGATAACCGTGCCATGAAACTGTGCATTGACACTGGTTTTATATATGTAGCATGCATGAGAACTGAAACGTGTCACTCCCTCCGATGGTCTCTCTCAGGTCTCAGCTCGTTATGTAAGGCCCATTCCTTTGCACCGTCCTTGCTCCTCCAGACCTCCACTACCCTCGACAAGACCACCACCCGTCCACCCGGATGCGGAAGCAAAATCCAGCCGTCCAATGGCCACACCACCACACGTTCCGGCCACCAGCAATGGCCCAAGCACTACTTGTGAGTTTGAAGGGATGAGGACGCCGCGTCCCGACCCCCGACCCCCGCTGCCGCCGCGACGCCGACCACCGGCGGCGAGGCCAAATCCACCCACCCCTGCCTGGATCCCCCGCCGCCCGCAACCTGCCGCCGCTGCAGCCCACCCCACCGAAGCCCCAGGCCCCCGAGATTCCGCCGGCACCTGGGAAAGCTTCTTCTCGCCCCCGCCGATGCCGCAGCTTCGATCTGCTCGCCGGCGACCGATCCCGACAGCGCCCGAGCCGCCACGACCGGATCCGACCCCCACCTACGCCCAGGTCGTCCGCGGGGGCTTCTCCACGATGCGCCACCCCCCCGCGGCCAAGTCAACGCGGCCGTCCCCAAGTGGAGTTCGCCTCCCCCCGGGGGAGCGAATTCAATTCGCCGAGCGGAGGAAGGACGATGCGCTGGAGGAAGGATGGACTACCGTCCGTAGGCGCGTCAGACCTTCAAAGCGCGCGGCGCCGGCCAGGCCATACCGACGAGACGGCCGACACGACCCCTCTTCAAGGTCACGCAGCGGCGCTCCTCCGGATTCAAGACGGCCACCAACCACTTCACTCCGGGCATTCAAGGAAGCTACGGCGGGGCGATGCTTTGTTTGCCTCGCGCGCGACCACAGAGCGGCCGACTGCAGAGATCGCGTGCGCTGCCTCACCTGCCGCCGCTCGGGACACCGCGCGCGGAGCTGCCCCCAGAGAAACCCCCCCTCGCATCCACCGCCTCCACCCAGCTCGCCGCCCACCCCTCCTCAGCCGTCGCACCCCCCTCCCCCTCCACCACCACCGCCTCCACCCAGTCCGCCGCCCACCTCACCAGAGCCGTCGCACCCCCCTCCCCCTCCACCACCACCGCCGCCGCCGCCGCCGTGTCCCATGGCGAAGGGCGACCCGCACACCCGGCCGGAAACGGAGACCGTCTTCGTGTCGAGCTCGTTCGAGATCGAACGTGATGCGCGTGACTGGGAGAATTGCACGCTCGTCCCCTGGGCGATGCATCTTCCCCAGGGCGATGGTGCGCGGGCCATCGAGGAGCTCCTGCGGGAGCAGCTCCACCTCCGGCGAGGCGACGTCACGGTCATGGTGCATCAACCTGAGCCGTACCTCATCCGCTTCGAGCGCAGCGACCACTGCAAGAAGGCGAGGGACATCGGCCGCTTCACGGGACGCGGCATCGACATCTGCCTCCGCCCGTGGCGCAGCCTCACACACGCCCTCGGCAAGCGATTCTTCTACAAGGTAAGGCTATGCCTTGATGGGATCCCGGCCCATGTTTGGACGCCGGAAATCGTCGAACGGGTCATCGGCTACCGCTGCGCCCTGCAATGCATCAACACCGACCTCATCCAGCCAAGGGACACGCGCCACATCGACCTTTGGGCGTGGACGCATGACCCGAGCGCCATTCCCAGGCGTGTCTGGCTGGTTTTCTCGCATCGGCCGACTGACCGCTCCTCGTCAGTGCTCGTGCTGGAAAGACCGCCAGAATCCTGGCACCAGGGGGTCTGCTTCGAGGTGTTCCTGCACCTGCCACAGCTGGAGGACTACTCCGCCGTGGCCGACAACCTGGAAGAAGCGATCGCCAACCCCGACAGCGTCGTGCCGATCCGCCGCTCCTACAACTGGCGCTATGGCGTAATTGATGGTGCCCCGCCAGGGACCAGGTCACGCTTCCCGGCACGGCTACCACTGCCGCCGCGGGTGCCTGAGGAGCATCATCGCGACGACGAGCACGACAGCCGCGGCGAGCGCGATCACCGCGGCGTGCGCGATCACCGCGGCGCGCGCGGTGGTCGTGACGCAGGGGGCTCCAGCGCACGCGCGCGCCCGGATGCGCGTGCCCCTGACGCCGAGCGCGCAAGCATGGAAACACACAGAAGGATGGAAGAACGGGCCAAGGCACGCCCAACCAGGGACACATGTCGGCAGGGCTTCACCTGGCCGGCAAGACCGGAGGACGACGACGACGACTACGATCACCCCGGCCGAGGCCGGGACATTCCAGCGGGGTTCGCCTTCTTCTCCCTCAACGACAACGAGCCCGTTCGTCGTGAGCGCACCCGCACACCCCCCAGGCGCCGTGACGACGGCTACTGGCGACGTCGTGAGCTGGCTGGCGACCACTCGGCGCACGAGCGTTGCTGGAGGCGGCAAGGTGACGGCAACGACCACGGCCACACTTCTGCTCGCCTAAGCCCTACTGATGATGATGATGCCTTCTTCCCGCTGGCGGACAACGAGCCTGGTGCTGAAATGTGCCCCGGCGACGCGCTCCCCAAGCTGCTGCCGGAAGAGGACCTGCACCGCATGGGCAAGGCCGAGCTGCAGGCGCTGTTCGCTGCACAGGCAACGGCGATAAGAGCCAACACCTCGCCCGGCAAGAACACCACCGCCCGGAATGTGGCCTGGTCCGCGACGCGCCGGAACGACGATGACATCGGCGAGCCGGTTCCGGTGCGCCGGGTCTTCAGCCGCCTCAAGGCTTCGCTCGACGCTCCGTCCATCGCGGAGGTGGCGCACGCTCTGAGCGCCTTGGAGATCTTCGGGGCTGCTGCGTCGCCTGCACCGGCCCAAGCTTCTGCGTCCACTGCGCCGGCCCAAGCTACTGCGTCGCCCGCGCCGACCGATCCTGCTGCATCGCCCGCGCCGGCCGACGCTGCTGTGAACATAGCGATGGCCGAGAAGGCTTCTGCGTCCGTCGCGCCGTCCGCCGCTGTGTTGCTTGGGCCGAACACCCAGGGCAGCGTGGCCAATGGGCCGGCGCCTGGCCCTGATCTGGAGCAGGCTGAAGAATCGGCGCTGGGCTTCACGCCCGGTGTCGCTGTGGAGCGGCCTGGGCCGGTGGCGCCTGGGCCGGTGGCGTCTGGCCCGGACTACACCCAGGGCAATGGGGCCTATGGGCCGGCGCCAGGCCCTGCTCTGGATATGCAACCGGTGCTGGGCCTCACAACCAGTGCTACTGTGCTGCAGTCTGGGCCGGTGGCGCCTAGGCAGGACCCCCAGGCCAGCAGCCAGGAGCGCTCACGGCCAAACTCTTCGGATGCAACAGCCGCCATGTTGGGCGACACCACGCCGACCAGTGCGCCGACCAAGCCTGCGACACGTATCGACGACCTCTTCACCAAGCCCGCGGAACCCCTCCTCCAATCAAAACCGGTACCAACTCGACGCCAGAAACGTACTTTTAACATGACAGCTCCACGGCGAAGCGCCAGGCTCGCAAACCGGCCATCCATGCCTTCCATCCAGCGAGCGCAGCAAATTTTATATCGTAAGCTTGGTCTACAGGTTGAAGAACTGAAGCCGATCGAGGATGTACTCAAGGAGTACGTCGAGACGATCAAAGGACCACTACCAGACTACGTCATAGCCGCGCTGTCAACTCTCTTCGATCTTGAGGATCCGGCGCAGGAACACATGGCAGAGGCTCTTCTCCAGCACGCAGGGGACGGGGTGGCAGACCTACAGGTTGAACAAGAGGGGCTGTTGGGGCAGGAGGCATGAGGGGCCCCATCTACGAGTAAACACTTATCCATGTATCCACGACATCTTATTCTTCATTCTGTGGACTGTTGTCGTTCGTGCCCTGCTGGCTGCGACCTTCGGACACGACGACAATTTCGACCTAGCCCTGCTGGCTGTGACCTTCGGGCGACCAACACGACTTTCAGTCGACTCAGACTATGCCCTGCTGGCTGCGACCTTCGGGCAAGACACTCTAGACCGGCTCTTTTGTGCATCAAAATTTGCCTTGATGGCTGCAACCTCTTAATTGACTCCGCTGGTCATCAACTTGCGATACTCTACCGGATTTGTCGCCCATACGAGCTACTCCAATTTAAAAAATGACAAAAGGCAATTTCAACATAATCAACTGGAATGTGCGTGGCCTGAACGCGGCCGCCCGATGCCTGGCCGTACATGACATGCTAAAAGACACCACCTGCCATATAGCATGCTTACAAGAGACGAAACTACAAAACATCGATGCACCTCTCGCGAACTTCTTGGGCGCATACAGGCTCAACTGTTTTGCGTATAAACCTGCCTTAGGAACCAAAGGAGGGATCCTCGTGCTATGGAACGACAGCCTTGTGGATCTGCAAAACGTCCACATTGGCAATTTCTCGGTTACAGCGGACGTCACCGTTAACCATTGCGGCTCAACTTTCCGCCTTACTACAGTCTACGGACCCTCAAGGCGGAACGGACAACCGGCTTTCCTCCAGCACCTAAGAAATCTCAAACCGACGGGGAACGAAAAATGGCTTATCTTAGGAGACTTTAATCTAATCTACCGAGCCAGCGACAAAAATAATCGGAATCTCGATCGGCGCCTAATGCGCAGATTTAGAGCTACTCTAAATTTCTGCGGGCTCAAAGAAATACACCTGCAAAACCGGAAGTTCACCTGGAGTAACGAACAGCGACACCCGACGCTTGTGCGTCTCGATAGGATGTTCTGCAATGATTTATGGGACATTGAGTTCCAGAATCACGTCCTACACGCTCTCTCGTCGACGCATTCTGACCACTGCCCTTTGCTACTTGCGCAATGCTCGGGGCCCAGACGCTCCACGCCCTTCAAATTCGAGAACTTCTGGACCCGGCTTCCGGGATTCCAAGAATTGGTGAACGACGTCTGGACCAAGCCCACTCCGCACACGGAGCCTTTTCACCGACTCGGACACAAGCTGCACTCTCTAGCCTGGTCGCTGAGGAATTGGAGCAGGTCATTGACTTCGGACATCAAAGTTAAAATGCGCATTGCTCGCCAGGTCATCTTAATCCTCGACACGCAACAAGATTGGAGGGCACTCTCTGACGCAGAATTTAGTCTACGGGCCAGATTAAAAAAAAGACTGCTTGGGTGGGCAGTAATTGAGAAAGCTAGGAAAAAGCAAAGTTCCAGGATTACGTACTTGCGTGAGGGGGACGCAAACACCAAGTACTTCCACTTGAGGGTGAACGCCAGACGCCGGAAAAAATTCATACAAAGGCTTCGCGTCGGGGCTGGATGGGCTATATCACATCAGGAAAAACAGGAAGCCATAGTTGACCACTTCCAGGCCGTCATGCGCGATCCGCCGCCTCGGGACAGAGACATTAACTGGGCAGAGCTGCACTTCCCGACGGTTGACCTATCAGCGTTAGCGGAGCCATTCACCGAAGAAGAAGTACGAGCAGCTATACTTCAGCTGCCACACGATAAAGCACCCGGCCCCGATGGCTTCACCGGGCTTTTCTTCAAAAAATGTTGGCCAACCGTTAAAGGAGACGTCATGGCTGCAATAAATTCATTTCATAATTTGCGCTGCCAGGATCTGAACCTGTTGAACTCGGCAAACGTTGTGCTACTACCCAAAAAGGAAGGGGCAGAATGCTTACAGGACTACCGGCCAATCAGCCTCATCCATGCAATTGCCAAGATCATCAGCAAGCTCCTAGCACTCAGGCTCGCACCTTACATGTCCTCCCTCATAGCCCCGTGCCAAAGTGCGTTCATCAGAGGCCGCAGCATACATGACAACTTCCTATACGTAAGGAACATCGCCAGACGCTTCCATCGGAACAACACGCCGGCGCTGCTCCTTAAGCTCGACATCTCCAAAGCCTTCGATTCGGTTCGATGGGACTACCTCTTCTCCCTAATGCGACGTCGAGGCTTCCCAGCCAGATGGTGTGACTGGATAGCGGCGTCCTTACGAACCTCCACTTCCAAAATAATGCTCAATGGCATACCTTCTGAGCCGATCATCCATGGCAGAGGCTTGAGACAGGGCGATCCCCTGTCCCCCCTTCTCTTCGTCCTAGCAATAGACCCTCTGCATCATCTCCTACATACAGCCACCACGAAAGGACTACTAAGTAAGCTGGGTGGACGGGTCGCAAGATACCGGACATCGTTATACGCCGATGACGCTGCAATTTTTATCAAACCCACCGCCAAGGACGCGCGAAACACACAACGTCTACTACAACTCTTCGGTGAGGCCACTGGGCTAGTCACGAACCTGCACAAGTCTAGCCTAACGACAATCAGCTGCCAGGGCATTGACCTCGACACGATTCTATCGGCTTTACCGATGACCCGTGTTGGCTTCCCAATGCGATATCTCGGCTTGCCACTGTTGGTCAGAAGACTACGCCGAATTGACTTCCAACCAATAATTGACAAAGCGGCAGGCAAACTCTCAACCTGGCATGGGAGAAACCTCAATATCGCCGGACGCACGTGCCTCACAAAAACCGTGCTCACCTCGCAAGCCGTCTACACGCTAACAGTATTAAAAGTCCACAAGAAGGTCCTGGAGGAGCTAGACAAATTGCGAAGGAAATTCCTTTGGGCAGGTGACACGACGCTGACGGGAGGCAAATGCAAGGTCAGCTGGACGAAATGCGGTATGCCGAAACAAGGCGGTGGACTCGGTGTGCTCAGCCTTGACAAATTCGCAAGAGCCCTACGCATACGGTGGCTATGGCACGAATGGGCCTCGCCGGAAAAAGCTTGGGTTGGTACGGAAACTCCTTGCGACGATGCGGACCGGCTCCTGTTCGCGGCTTGCACAAGACTTGTACTCGGGGATGGCACGTCGGTGGCATTTTGGAACACAGCATGGCTCCAGGGCCAACGGCCAAAGGACGTCGCTCCAGCGGTTTATGCCATCTCCAAGCACAAAAAGTGGTCTGTGGCACAGGCATTAGCGGATAATTCGTGGGTCCACGACATAGACATTGCACGAGGAATCACATCGCCTCTATTACATGAGTATGTAAGATTGTGGCGGCTAGTAAACGAAGTCCAACTACAACAACACATACAAGACACTATCACATGGAAGCTAACTGCCGATGGAACCTACTCCGCCGCATCCGCCTATAAAGCGCAGTTCATTGGCACCATCGCCAAACCTCAGAACGTCAAACTTTGGAAAACGTGGGCACCGCCGAAATGTAAGTTTTTTGCCTGGTTGCTCATGCAAAACAGAGTTTGGACCGCGGACCGACTGGCCAAGAGGGGATGGCAGCACACGCCACTGTGTCAGCTCTGCCGATGTGTAAACGAAACTGCACACCACCTTTTCGTGGACTGCAGGTACACCAGGCGCGTATGGACGGCCGTAGCTAACTGGCTCGCTACACCAGAGATTTTGCCAACAAACTGGCCTCAGTCAGAAACCGTGCCTGACTGGTGGACCAATTTGGTCGCCAACCGGTCCGTGCCTAAGCAGGCCTTAAGTACCCTAGCGCTGCTCATTATCTGGGAGATCTGGATTGAAAGGAACGCGCGCATTTTCAACCGCAGAGAGTGTTCGTCCGCAACCATCATCGCAAAGATCAAATCTGAGGTGTCGGCATGGGTGACAGCAGGGGCCAAAGGGTTAGAGTTATTGCTAGCGCGAGAGTAGTACTTTTGTTTTTGCTCCGGTTAGCCGGATGTATTAAACTATTCTTTCTTTATCAATGAAATTGGCACAATCTCGTGCCGGTTCGTTCAAAAAAAAAAGCACTACTTGTGATGGAGCTCCGATCCACTTCTTGTTCTGGGTTCTATAAATGCCACTCCATCCCAACTCCCTAGCCAAGAGCATGCAAAGACATTATTTGAATCAGGTAGCGAGTCAAAACCACAATTGCAGTGTTAGCTTCTTCCTAGAGGCTATTCCAAGATGTCTCGCCCTCGAACCATGATCATTTCCCTCGGCATCGCCGTGCTAGCTGCCCTTGTTCTCACATCTGAGGGCCGCATTTCTCGGAAGGACCTAAGCATCGACCTTGGTGGTGGCGGAGGTGGAAGCACTGCGGTCGGGATCGGGACCGGGATTAGCATCGGCATAGGTGGCGGCGTCAGTGGCTCCGGCTCCGGCTCGGCTTCCGGGTCGGGATCAGGTTCTGGCTCGGCGTCCGGGTCGGGATCAGGCTCTGGCTCGGCCCCAGGTTCTGGGTCCGGGGCTGCCTCGGGTGCAGGCTCGTCGGCAGGATCCGGTGCAGGCTCAGGTGCAGGATCCTATGCTGGCTCCGGTGCAGGCTCTGGTGCCGGGTCCGGTGCTGGTTCTGGCGCGGGTTCAGGATCTGGTTCTGGTCAAGGGCAAGGTGCAGGCCAAGGCCAAGGATCTGGGTATGGCGAAGGTCATGGCTCAGGCCACGGACAAGGTTCAGGGTCTGGCTCGGGGTACGGTGAAGGATACGGCGAAGGCCATGGTCAAGGAAGCGGCTCCGGCCAAGGATCGGGCTACGGCGAAGGTTACGGCTCTGGCCATGGCCAAGGCTCCGGATACGGTGAAGGATACGGCGAGGGCTCGGGAAGAGGATATGGAGATGGTTCAGGTTCAGGCTATGGCGAAGGACACGGCTACGGCTACGGTTCTGGACACGGCAAATGATACGATGAACAAGAGCTTGCATTGCCAACCAGTGTGTGTTTGCTGTGTGTCCGTAAAATAAATCTGTGTGATATGATGGATTATATGGATATAAAAAACATGCATGCTCACTGTATGAACCATCCAAGGATTTGATATGTTGATGCAAAGCGAAGTTCAGTCAACTTCTCTTGCAGTTGCAGTCCTTTTCATTTCAAAAAAAATGATGTCTGGAGGCTTGCAGTTTCTGTTTCAATCACAAAAAGTTGCAACGAAACCGCCTCCTTTGCAACCTCCACTTGCACGCACGCACGCCCGCCATTTCGTACTTCTGAACAACCGCCCGTCCGCGCTTCTCTTCTCCTCTCTTCTCGGCCGTCTCCGGCAACACGACGAGGACCGACCTTGCCGTCCCGGCCAGGGATCAAAACGAGCCATGGCTAACCCCGCCGCCATCTCGCGGCGCTCAGCGCTGTCGGTTTCGCTTCTCCTCTGCATTTCGCTGCTGGCCTCCGCTCTGGCGCAGCAGCAGCAGCAATTCACCGTGCCGGCGTTCCTCTTCGACTGGCTGGACGGCAAGTCGGCGTTCCGCGCCGGCGACACCGCGACGATCACTGTCAGGGTGCTCGACTTCCCCGACGCCGCCGGCCGGCGCTCGTCGCTGTCCTTCTGGGTGTCGCTGAACGGCAAGAGAGGCAACAGCTCCTACCTCACCGAGGTCGCCGCGCACATCGGCGAGGACCCCGCCTCCTGGAGCATCACCTTCGTGCCCCTGCGCGCCGGGGACTTCGTCGCGGTCGTGGGCGAGGAGCGGCTCAGCGTCGGCGAGTCGACGCTCCAGTTCACGGTCGCCGCGGCCGACATGCACCCGTCCGCGTCGCGGGTGTCCTGGGCGTTCGACGGCGCGTACGCCGTCGCCGGGTCGCCGGTGTTCATGTCCGTCTTCCCCAGGGACGCCTGCAGCAACGGCATCGCGCGCGGCGATGACATGCCTGACTACTTCAAGGTGTCAGGCTCTTACGTCAACGGATCAGCCGTGGAGCTCTTGGATTTCCATTACAATGGATGGGTACAGGACGGACGCATCGGCCTCGAGTTCAAGCCAACTGTCGCCGGGGACTTCTTGGTGCACGTTTATGGGGATAACAGGGAGCTACGTGATTCGCCTCTGCTGCTGACAGTGAATCCAAGTTAGACAATACTTGAATACTCAAAATATATATTAGCCTGTGAAAATCTTTGTGCATCAATGTTAATGGAGCGACCAGATAATTTTATTTAGAATAATGTTGGTCTGTTCTGCTCCCAGCAAAGTTCCTCTTGATGTGTTCTGTCAAAAGTCAGATTACTATCCATTATTGACCTTATTAATGCTGTCCGTAATTTTTCGCCCTGATAGTGGATAGTAGTCTGATGTTTCATTACAAAAGACACAGAAGTAGAAACATACATTAAGTCATGTGCACCTTCTACTGAATAGATATGTTAATCATGCATGTATGCAGATGTCCATTTTGGTGGAAATGTAAATAATCTGGCAATGTATTTTCACAAATTTCAGGTCTCCTTAACATAGGAAAAAGTACTTGCAGCTGGAAGCATGGAATCAATACTTTTCAGATATTTTCCAAGCTGGAGATATTCATATATCCGAAGGACACATTTGGAAATATTGTTCCAGGGATTTATCCATTCGATGTTCAAGTAGTTGAGACAGCCTCAAATTTGTCCATCCCAGTAGTAGGCCTTATGATGGAAGCAGTAGCTGATGGAGCTCAGCTCCTATCTTTTAATCTTGTTCAGACTGGAGAGTTTGCCCTCAAAATTTTTGATGCTCAGCTGAACCAAAGAGTTTCCAATACAGTGTACATGTTTGATGTTTTTGTAGGTATGCAGCTATACTCTTTAGTTTAAAAAGTACTGCTTTCTTATTAGTCAATATGCTGAATTCCTGATCATGAAGCTGATTCTGATATGTTGCTCCTTTCAGGATATTGCAACGGGTCAAACAGCTTCGCAAATGGTTCTGGTTTGGCACATTCTGTCGCTGGTTCAACATCATCCTTTGCTGTTTTCTTGGAGGATCAGTACAACAACCCTTCTCCAGTCGAAACAGCAAGGCTCCAAGTCAAGATTTTGGCTAAAAATGGCACGTCTCACGCAGACCCAATTTTTCATCAGGAGGTAAAGTACCCTTTTCTTCTGCCTAATTTGCCACAGATAAGTAGCAAGATTACTGAAATTCATTATGTTATTAGATCATTGCTGGAAACTCTACTGTGCAAGGAAGTCAATTTAATGTTTTATATACCCCTCAAATTGCCGGGGAATATGAAATATGGGTACTATGTGGGAACATAGTGCTAAATGGTGGAAGTCCATATGCCATGACAGTTTTGCCAGGTTTGGTTAACTCTCTCGTGTGTCTTTTTTTATCAATCTGTTCACATTTATGAATGCATGGATTCACTATCATTCAGTAATGTCGATTGTATTTCTTGCATTTTGGTATGCTTGTGTCATTTCACATGCAGTGTGTGTAACATGAGGATTTGAATGGGTTACATTTAAGTGAAATATCAAATCAATTGACAGCTGAATAACTTGCAACTTTCATGAATTCCCAATGAAATATTGGTCCGTGATTTAAAATAATGTACGATCACCTTAAAATGTGGGTCTGATACAGGTTGACCTCTAACCTCCCATAACATAACTCTCCCTTTTTCTAGGTCCAGTCACTATCTCTGCATCAAGTGTTGTCAAGTTTGACCCCAGAGTCAAAATGTCAGTTGAAAATGAAGTTGATGTTCGACTTGTTGATGCGTTCATGAACCCGGTGGTATCTTTCGAGTCAAAATTGAGACTACTGCTAACGTCTGCAAATATCACAACCCCTGTAACTACCACAAGTTTTGTGGCTAAAGAATTTGTCGACAACAGAGATGGATCATATACTGCTCGTTATGTGGCAATGTACCTTGGTTCATATAGCTTTTGTGTTCAATTTGAGGATAAGAAGCTAGATCCATGTCCATTTGAAGTCAATGTTCTTGCAGGTAATTTTTTTAGTTAGTTTAACACAAAAGAAAAGAAATTGGTGAGATGAGGTATGTTGTTGAGCTCTAGCTGGTATAGAATTAATTGTCTCGTTATGTACTCAAACGAGCATTCCCAATTTCTCTGATTGTTTGTCGAGTAGCACTGATGAACTGTATCCCTTTGCAGATGAATACATTTCAGATGTAAAAGATGATAGTATTTCAGTATGGGAGGATGAATCAGTTTCCTTTGATGTACTATCAAATGATTACATTGCAGGAAGTAAAGAGGAAATAGCTAACTCATCTTCCGTAAGTTTATGCCGTGAAATATGCAATCCTCAATTTCACCACCTTATAGCTATAGTCTCTTCACTTTGGTAAACCTGTCATCAACCCTTGCAGCTGCACATTCCAACCATCTAAAGTTAATTTTTGCAATGTTATTGTTGAACAATTTTACTACATGCTCCTAAAAACAAAGGAACTTGTGGCAAAAAACCATCATGTTGCAACCAATGTGAATCGTACAATATATTATTAAGTACTTTGACCTGAGAAATATCTCAGTTCTCTTTATTGGCGATGCACACAACCCAGTCTCTACTTACAGTTACAGCTTGGTGATGCACACAGCCTGGTCTTTATTGCAAATGTTCTGCAGAAAACTAATTTCAAATAGGAAGCTTTAACTTAAATAGCAATCTACTACAAATTTTCCATGTTACTTTAATTCCTCATTACTTCACATTTTTGACTTGATGACAAATTTTTCTTTTCTTCTGAAGCCACGTCATGGAGCAGTCCTGCATTTCAACTGCATATATCATTACATACCGTTTGAAGGATTCTTTGGGAATGACTCATTCTCATACACAATATCTGATGAGTATAACAATGTCGTCACTGCAACAGTTTTCATATCTGTTCTCTGCAGACCACCTCAGTTCATATCTTTACCCCAGAAGCTGCATGTTACTGAAGATACCATCGGCCCACAATTTGGGTAAGCTATACTGTTTTCTAACTATTACTGCATATTTCTTGTTTTTAACTAAGCATAAAGTTTCAGCCTCTTTTATCTGCTTTCTAAACTAATCAATTATGGATTTGTTTTTGACAGTGGATTTCCAGGGATCAAAATAGTGTATTCAGATATAAAAGAAAATATATCTGTTACAGTGAAAGCACAGTCTGGAAATGTGTTTCTTGCTCTAACTCCAATGAAGCTTCAACAGTCGCTAGATGATGCACTTTCAATCAGTAGGGGAGGTAGAGCTGGCAAAGACCTAATATTGGAAGGAACAATAGAAGCGATAAATGGAGCACTACAATTTTTGCAGTACATTGGGTACTAATCAAGAATCTGTCTCTCCCTAGTCTTGTACAGGTCCTGATATTCCACAAGACTCTTGCTAGTCTTTAGCTTATAAGAACCATATCACCATGTGCAGAGATAAAGACTTCCATGGAAATGATGTTATAGAGCTACATGCCATGGCCAGAAATGGTGTAGAAGACGCTCAGTTCCCAATCTTTGTTGAGCCAATCAATGACCATCCAGTGATACTAGCTCCAGGATCAATTTTCTTGGGTGGAAAAGAATCAAGGAAAGGACATCAAATCTATGACAAGAGCAGGGATACATTTCAATTTTCCATTTTTGAACCTGATCTTCACAATTTCCCAGGTACATTTTTCCCCTCGAACACACATGAGTATTGTGTGTCATTGCATTAGGAAAAAGATTTTACAAGGTCCCCAGTATGTATTATATTTTCCAGGTACTTTCTATGTATAATATTTTGTTGATGTTGAATGAGGAATCTATTTTCTTAATTGAGATATTGCTGTTTTATGCATCCCCAGAAACAAAAGCTGTATTGTTTCTAAACTGATATATTTTTACCAATTCCACAGAGAACAAGTCTCATTTTACACTAGTGCTCTCCCTAGAAGTGTTTGAGGGAACGTTGACGCTGAGCTTGCCAGCCAGTACCATTCGCACTGTGGAGGTGAAGATCGAAGGCGCTAACCATTGGCAGCCACTTCAGACATATGTAATCATTGATAATCACTTTGTGCTGAAAGGAACTGCCATCAGATTCCGTGGGATGGTCGAGGACTGCAACTACGCGATGCAGCAGTTGCATTACCAAGTAAATCTTCAATCCTCTCGAATCGTTTCAGCTGTTCATTTCACGAATATACACATTCTGTTAGCAGAATTTCAAGGTTAACACTTTATACTTTAAGCACAAGTTCGGGCACTTTGAAATAAGCTCCTCTTTCCCAGGACGATTGGTGACTGATGAAGTAGCTAAGTGACACAAAAAAAAATGATAGGAACATGTTGTTTCTTCCCTTCATCTCAGAATAAAGTGTGAGATGTTTCTCTTTCAGGGTCCAAGCAATGAAACAACTTTATCCATCACTGTAAACGACCTGGGAAACTATGGATGCTACCCTGACTGTTCAAAGATGACGGGGGCGCCACTGTCTGCTGCAAAGACTGTTCGCCTTGTCAAAACAAAACATAAGACGAACTCAGGAAAAGGAAAAGGAAAAGATCACTGTAAGTATGAAAGCCCATAGTATTCTTCTTGATGTTTTTGCTTTTCCATTGGTGGTGATTTATTGCACAATTTCCTGTGCTGAAAACTGAATTTCTTGCCCCATATAATATGGAACTCATCTTTGATCTGTGATATCATATTCTCAGTGGTTGGGTTGCTGATGGCAATTGAGATCCTGACAATGCTATGCCTTGGCATCGGTCTCCTGTATTTCCTCTTCAAATGTATTAGAGCTCTGAAGGTTAAGCGAAGGGGTCGGGTCAACTATGAAAGGCGCACACCGGTGCAGATCCCATCTCATTGGGATGTGAGGGTAATTTCTCTGAAACTTGGAAACAGGGTGTGCAGATCCATCGTTTTGACCTTTTTTTTTTCAATCCCTTTCTGATGCGTTTTTGCTTGTTCTTCTGGGGAAAAAAGATGGGTGCTTCACCATCACAATGCGAGGGTGTTGGACATTGCTCTGCACCTGCACCTGCATCTGCGGTCCCGTCCGGTGCAAACAGATCAAATTTCCGTCAGAGGTAAACACCGTTATTCACTTATCCTGTTACGGGAAATTTGTGTTGTTATTCAGTTATCAGAAGTTTGTGATGGGGCTGTTTGCGTTCGTTTAGTGCCCTAATTCCTGTTACTCGTGTGATGTCAGGTCGTCACGGTCACGCAAGCAAGAACTGGAACTCCAGCCAGTCCCCGGGATCAGAAACAACGTAAATCAAGATGGGATTCTTGTAACAGACAAGGACGAATAGGTGTTTGATAATCTACCCTAGAATGTCTGTCCGAACCCAAAGTATTTTCTGATCAATGCGAAGGCAAGACGGGTGGCATGTAAACTTTTTATTGACAGCCATTACAGATTGTTAGGGTTTCATGGGCATCTTTACTATTAAGAATACACGCAGAAATTGCAAAAGGAAGTGGGGCTTCTCTGACAGAAGCTTCCTTTTCGTTTCTTTCTTTTTTTAGGGGCAGATAGAAGCTTTCTCATACAGGCAAAAGGGTCGCCTACTCACATGGCCGCCATTTCCATGGCAAGCCAGGAGAACGGCTGCTAACTCGCTGCTTGGTCTGCTGGATTGATGCATCATCTTGTGCTTCATTCATAACCTTGAGCGAACGCAGCAGGCCACAGTCCTGTCGCAAACCATAATGGATACCACCGCTTGGTCCTCCAACGAAAAAGGATAGGATGGACTAGGAGGTACTGAAGAGGCTTGCTGGGACCTACAACATGGAATTTCCAAATCATTATCCCAACTCAATATCTCAAAATACAGCATTTCGTTAGCGTTGGAACTGTTAGAAAAATCACGAAAACTATCATAATGGAGACAATTATCTGACAAGCAGAGTGTTCCGTTTAAATGAAACTTCTAGCTTATTGTAAAGCATCATATATTGAATATATATCGTATTTCTTAAACAGTCAAATCTGAACAAGTATCCACTGCTCCATTTGGAAACCAATCAGCTAACTATATCTTGTTTCTAGGAAGCATCTATTGGAATGAACTAAACAGGTTAGTTTGGATACTATTGATGAGGATTTGAACTACCTTCGCATTGTGTGGCATGATCTTTATGTCATGAGGTGGATGAAGCCAAGATTCAGGGGCATATGACAAGAAGTTCTCGAGCTTGCTTGTGTAAATGTCTGCATATTGATGGATGTGATAGGCAAATGATGATTCCCTTCCAGTGTCTGTAAGGAAAGTTGCACCAAAAGAGCTATTGAACAGATCTCGCATCCCAGATCGGCATTGTCGCCTTTCTGCATTCAACTCATCAAGCAATGCTCTGTAAACTTGGCCTTGCTCGGTGCTAACCACAGTTGCATGGACTTTCCCAAGTAGATCATGTATTATACTCAATTTTGCCTGCAATGCAGGATATAGTTAGGAAAACTGAGAAGAATCAATGTGGACGGAAATCAAACAGCATATGCGATAGAGGAATAAGATCACATGTAGCAAATAAAAAAGGTAAATGCCATTGTCCATCTATAGATCAATTTGTGACGCATACAACAGATCATCCCTGCATCGTGTTTAAGAGTATGTGTGGCAGAAGGATGGAGTGGAAGATTTACCAACCCCAGTGCCCTCTGCACTTCACAAAGAATAACAGATGCAAAGCGCCTACAGCCTGTCTGTCGCCCAAACCAAATCCCACGTCAGCACAGTGAGTTTTCAAGCTGTACTGATCATACTACAGCATGAATAGTTTCCTTCTCACAGTTTCATAGTTGTAGTCACAGTATTTGTTACAAATTTGGCTGGGGACAATTTTGTTCAAAAGTACTTCTGAAAGCCAATTAAGAACAAACAAAGATTAAGATCTATGGGGAACATAAAATCAAGTAACATATCAAACACAAGAACCAGATGATATAGTACACACCTGTTGGAAGCGGTAGCTGTCACCATTCTGTATTTTTATTTCATCCTGGAAGTGACAAAGCATGGATCACTGTAATATGGTACAAAACATAATCGTCTCAACATAACCATGTGTCTTGTATGACAAAATAGTGTGATACAGTCAAGACAAATGACAAATCTATAATAAGAAAATAATTCAGATCTTCAAAGAAAAAGCATAAGCTTGTTCGTGTTATCTAGCAGCATATCCAACAGATTCAAGATCAAGATAGCGTAAGAGATTATTTTTTGAACATTTCATTACTTTTTCTCTTTTACTTTGATCCTTTTCTCAATTCTCTCCTCAAAATTTCTTAGGTGCCAACACTCCAATAGGATCGAGGTGACTTTAGACTGAGACATTACTAGTCATCAATAGGTAAAATATGAAAATGTTAAATTTCGTGGTCCTTGATTTTCATGCAGCCATGTCTCAAGTGTGTGAAAGTAAATCTCAAGTAAAAAGAGAAGCATCTACCTCGAGTTCTCTAATTACAGCAGCTGTTCGCCAACCAGCTTTTGAAGGCCCTCTCAAGTCACTCAAAAGATGATCACCAAAGTATATCACCTAATACATGTCCAAGAAAGATCAAAGATTAGAAATTAAATGAAAAGTTTCTTAAATTTATAATTTGGCAGTTCATATTTTAGTGCAAGTGAAGGCCAGCCAAAACTATATCTTTAGTCTGTCGGTTATTCAAAAATACTACATCAGAATAAGGCAATGAGCAAGAAACATAATAAGCATGCAGCTGATGAGCGCAAAGAACTTGCAAATACGTGACTCTTAGCTTCTACTATGCAACAGTACTATCAACTACAACTATCATGAAAATTATAGTATTAGGTTTAAGGGAGAAAAGGAAGTGAAAGTTGTATAACTCAGACATAGCAGAAAAAATGAGAAAATATATATTGAAATTGGTTCTTCTTTAGGTTAAACATAACCAACCTCTGGGCCTCTCCACTTTGTGATCTGGAGAAACGATTTCAAACAGCCGTGGTAGTACACTTGATCTGGCAGAAACTTGTCAACTGCAGTAAAAGCTAAGGTATCCTTTTGCGTGTCATACACCCTAGAAGTAACCAGCAAACATAGTTAGGAACCAGAACTGGAGTAGACACAATAGTGCAGACCCTAAAAATAACTGGCAGCCATATAGCATTTTACATCTGTATTTATTAAAACCTACTTTCCTCTCATATTCAAAGTTTAGCAACAGACCCCCACAAATGAATCGCAGTGCAAAAGAGAGAAAAAATGACCACATTGACAACACTATCTCGGTAAGAAGGATCCAAGTTTATTTTTTTTCTTTTGTAAAACACAGATGTTTCACAGAACCTGAACGGGTGATCCGAGTTGTAGAAAGTTGGTTTATTTGCCTGCGCAATCACAACATCAAAGAGTTCCCTCCAGGAATTTCCATCAAAATTCTGGTCCTGCCCAACCAAATTGTGAAATAGTCAAGTGGAGAATATGTGGGTGAGCAAAAACAACTGGCCATAATATACTGACACGATACTTTTCTATTTGGAATGCAGTACTCATCAAGAACATTGCAAGAAAATCCACAAAATTAATAACAAAGTTATGTCGCTTGCACAGCTCAACTGTGTCCCCTATCAGACAAGAAATAGCCTAAGTAGAAGCAGCAAACTCTTAATGGAAACCAAAGGAAGGTTGCATTATGTGTATGCAAAATATTCACTTGTAGTATCAAGAATATGTGGAAGGCAGTGCAACGAGTTGCATATGCCCAGTTCAAAATATGATTTCACATTCTCAGCCAAAAGCTAACCCACAACACATAAAAGACAAAAACTCATGTCAGACCTCAAAAAGTAAGAAAAAGTTCATATCAACAATATACATGGTATTCATCGACCAGATTTGGGAAAAGGCATGCAAGCATCTGTTTTGGCTTAAAATCTTGCTTTTGGATGCTAAACAGCATGGAAAAAGCATACAAACAGATTTAAATTTAGGAAGGACCTCCAGCAAATAACGCATCCCGCCATCCACGAAGTAGAAAGGTGAATTGGTAAGAAGAAATAGCTTTTTTCCTTTCTCTCTAAGCATCTTTAAGAAACGGAACACCTGGCTCTACAGGTCACATATGAAGTAAGAGTTGTCAGAAAGAATGCCAGAAGACAACAAGCAGAATCAGGTTATATCATTGATATTTCAAACTTTGGACATTGAAAATCCACAGTAGAAGTGAGACCTACTTTTTTTATCAGAAATTTCTGGGGCTCAGAAAGAATTTGCCTGTGAATTAAACCACTTCTGTGGACATGCTGAATTGATTGATTTACATCCTCATATACATAAGAGGCATCAAACTCGAGTTTGGCATCTATAAAGTGCTGAACAATATCAGCGATGAGACATGCCTGTGAAGAAGTGAACATCTGATAGTTAGAAAGTACTATGGACTAGCCAGTTTAGTTGCACGATATGATGTCATAGCAATTACTTCAATTGAAAACAGTACATTATACTACATTAAGTGCATGATAATAGTTCTAATTAATTATCAAAAAATCCTAATTATTAATATGTGATACTACATCTCATCTATAAGTGCAAAATATCGGTCCACTTGTGGTAGGTTAGAACCACAGCAAAGATAAACCCTTGAAGGATGATCAAATACAAACAAAGTTTATCTATTGATACTTAACAGATCAAATCTTTTTTTTGGGGGTATAACAGATCAAATCTAATTAACCTATAAACAAAGCATTAACCAAACTCGGTGATAATATGGTGCTCTAGTTGAGATGACATATCTATAAGGCACTGATACTTTACTGTTCTGTAAGTAAATAGATGCTGTGTAAAAAAGAAGGGAATATAACTAAGGCTCTGATAAATTCAAAAGTAC
Source organism: Alloteropsis semialata (assembly GCA_004135705.1). Classification (NCBI taxonomy): domain Eukaryota; kingdom Viridiplantae; phylum Streptophyta; class Magnoliopsida; order Poales; family Poaceae; genus Alloteropsis; species Alloteropsis semialata. Next base: position 28,676,187 of record CM014271.1, read on the forward strand.
CTCACTAAAACAGAAGACATCCATCAGCCCAACAAGTTGGCGAACCTGATCTCTGCCAATATGCCGTGTGCCGTAGAGGTCTTTTATCTCACTCAAACTCAGCTGAATAACAAGCATTCATGTAAGAAATTGTAATCATAGGCTGTCAATAATAGTAGTTCACATAATATACTTATTGTAGGAGAAGACAAAGAACAAGCATAAAAATAATACAGAAATTCTCTAGAACAGTCAACACGTGTAACCTGAGTTCAGTTTTTGAATTTAACTAAATACATTGGCCAAAGTTTGAATTCAACAGTCAACAGTACAAGGAAATTATAGAGCACAGACAAAATGATAACTCGTGAGAACCTACATAGTGATGTATGGATGTCGGCAAAATAGCCACGTTGGTCCTCCAAATTTGCTCGAAGGGTCGTTTTAGTCCCTGAACTATTAAAAGGGCCAATTTAGTCCTTGAATTGTTTGTCTTTGGTTCAAGCTAGTCCTTGATCTTACATGGCGTGCCACGTTGGCATGCCACATCAGATGATAAGGCATGTTCACATGCAAAACGTCGAGATTGCCCTTCCCCTTTTTCCCTCTCCCTCACTAGCTTATATGGATATGATCTTAATTCTAATACAAGCTCAGGTTGGCTCTCCTGTTACCTATCCTTATTTTCTGCAAAGCTCTGTATATTTTTAGAATGGAGCATCTGCTTATGTTGATACTAATTCACCGTGGTTTTCCTTTTCAAATTCCTTTTTGACCATGATCTGTTTATTGATACAATATTGTATTCCTATTTTCTGAAAATTGGAACACTAGGATTATTGTCTAGCATGTAAAAATGCGTAGTAGTGTGAAATGCAATATTGCGATGTTTAAATTGAAGTAGCTCATACCGTCTTAGTTTAAGTGTGTATTTTGGTATCATATCTTATTTAAACTTCACTATTTATGATTATAATGTTTTGATCAAGAAGGGAACCTGATGGCCAAACATTGATTGTTAGAGAAGGGGACAATGCTGTTGCATATTCGTGTAATGCACATAGTTAAAATCGGGCCCACATGGAAGCGAAAAGGGAAAGGGAAAAACAGGAAGGACAATCGAGACATTTCGCGTGTGAACATGCTGATCGGCTGACATGGCAAGCCAATGTGGCATGCCATGGAAGATCAGGGACTAGATTAGACCATAAACAACAGTTAAGGGACCAAATTGGCCTTTTTGATAGTTCAGGGACTAAAATGATCCTTTAATCAAAGTTAGGGGACCAATATGGCTATTTTGCCTCAAAAGAATAAGTAATGTTTGAAACCAAATACTCCCTCCGTTCTTAAATATATGACACCGTTGACTTTTTACTTCAACTTTGACCAACAATATTTCATTAGTTAGTTTGTTAAATAAAGTAAAATTGGTACCGCTACATCTATTATCAATAATACTTTGGATTTAACTCGTAGACTTATCTATTTGCATGAATATTTGTGGAAAAGACGAATAGTCAAATGAAGGAAAAAAGTCAATGGTGTCATATATTTAAGGCCTTGTTTGGATCTCATGTAGATTACAAGAATTTAGATAATGGTTATAGATTATAAGAATCTGGATTATAGATTATAAATAGCTGAGCTGTTTGGATTTCTAGATTATGGGGTGGTTAGAGGGTTGGTTGTGTGTATAATCTCAAAATAGCTGGGTGGAGAGAGATTGTGGGATTATAAGAATCTGGGCAGTTGGATTCTATAATCCACTCCATAATCTAGGTTGTTTGGATGGATTATAGATTTTATTATCTGGTTTCCATAATCTTTAGCCGATTCAAACACCCCCTAAGAACAGAGGGGAAACATCAAGTATTAACAAACTTCTAAATATAGTATGAAAAGGAGCTCACTAAGCATGGGCAAGGTTTGAAAGTTGGATGCAAACATTTGAGGGAAATGGAGAAAGAATAATGTAGCTGGGTGTCTTACCTTCTGACGCCCAAAAAAGCAACCATCGGGTTCAATAGAGCCGAAGAAATCAAGCTTGAGAAGGCACCCTTTGAGTCTGTCATAGTAAAGGCCCCTGATCGGAAAAGAGCGGTCATACTCGTACTTCAAGCAGCTCTCTGGATACTTCAACTGCAGAAAACACCACCTCCGCTCAGAAACCTCATTGACCAAGCGCACCATTCGTCATCAGTGCAGCCCAATAAAGCGAGTGAACAAACCTCATTGACCAAGTGCTTCTTGGCGAGATCGTAGATGAGGCACTGCAAGTGCTCGGAGTAGTGCGACAGCGTGTAGTCGTAGTCGAAGCCGTAGACCTGCAGGTCATCCAGCTTGACGTTCTTGTTTACGTAAATGCCTGAAAAAGCGGAAGACCCAAACCCACGATGTTAAGCCTGAGGAGCTCAAAAGCGACACGAATCGACAGGTAACGTGGAGGGCCAATCGGGATTCCCAGACCTTGCGGGTTCATCTTAGGCATGTCCTTGATGGCGGCGGGGATGCTGAGGTAGTTGCGCTTGGCATCCTCGAACTCGCGGCGGATGCGCTCGATCTCGTCCTCGCCGGCGCCGGACCGCAGCGTGGTGGAGAGCGTGCACAGCGCGCGCGGACCTGGAGAAAAAGACAACACGCAGTCCATACGAGGAAGCCGTCAGCAGTCAACACCCCCCGTCCCGCAGCGGCATTCAGTCGAACGGCTCGAGTGCAACAGAACCTCGCGATGACCGCGGCGCCGTCGCGGAGAGCGCCGGCGAGAGGGAGCCGCGGCGAGCGAGTGTGCGGAGCCTCCCCGCCGCGGCCGCCGCCATCGGAGCTGGACTCGGTTTGTCGTCAGCCGCCGGCGTGAGCACTGAGGATGGGGCGCGGGAGACGGCTGTTTTTTATCTAGGCGGCGACGGAGAAGGACGCACGGGAGGAGAAGCCGGCCTGACACGGCGGGGCAGCTGTTGGAAGACGTGTCCTATGGCTGATGTTTGGGGCCCACATGTACGCTCCCCTCAGAGGAGCTCGTGGGCTGGTGGGGTGGGGGGCTCCTTTTTCGCGATCCCCGAGGCCCAGCTGTGTTTGACCACCCACGCATCAAGATGGTCACACGCCGCCTGGTGTTGAACCACGAAAAGGCCCAGTAGAAAGATGGAAAAGAAGCGCCCTCCTCGTGTCTGTTGGGGCCCAGCCCACAGTGTGTCTCGGCGGTCTATCTTCGCGCGTCTCGATCCCGCATCAGCAGGTCGAAAAAAAAAAAGATCCCGCATCAGCAGCACTGGGCTGCCTCGTGCATATCACGCAATTGGCCGGACGACCATGGGGGCCCGGCACGCTCCTCGCGCCAGCCCAGGCGCCGGCGCGGTGCGCACGGCCGAAAAAAATCTTTCGAAGGCTCGAAGCCAGCAGCCCAGGCCCAGGCTGCCCAGCAGGCCGGCGGCCGGAGCTCGGCAGCGCGTACGACGCCGAGACCTCCGCCGCGCCCCTCTCCTCGGCCAGCGGCGCCGGAGCCCGGGCAGGAGACTTGTGTGCGTCTTCGATGGGGTCGATCAAAGGGAATATGTCTTTTCTCGAAATCTGTGACATATAGATCTGTCTTGAGTGTTTTATTGGAAATCAAAATCGAAATGCCTCGATGAATTGGCTTATTTTTGACAATTCTTCTGGCAGAAATAATCCTGATGTTCCCATAAATACCCAACTTTTGTGATAAAAACTAAAGTAGTACACGTGAAGTATATACACATGTATATACATGTGTGTAGTGGGCTGAAGATCAGTTCCTTGTATGCGACCCACTGAGCTTGCTACTTTGGTAATTTCTTGTTGTTGCTGGTACAACGAACATTGTTAACGCAGAAGGTCTTGTCTTACTAGCGGAGATTCAATTGCATATCTTACCACTCTTCGAGCCACAAAGGAGCGCAAAAGATAAAAGCTAGATGGCGATTTTCTTTGGAATTTTGAGATTTTCAATTTTCATGGACATATCGGATTCAAACAACTTGTGTCTTCAATTAATTATCAGTGCTGTGATTTTTTTTAACGAAAATTTGGACTAGCATTTTTATTTTTGTTGGGAAATGGGACACCCAACTTCAAACTCCTGGCTTCCTACCAATAAGTCTAACTTTTTGAACAAACCAACAAGTCTAACTTGGAGGCTGAGTTTTTGTCTTGAGCCAGCGTCGTCACCCGGGCCAGCAGTGTGTATATGGATGCACGTAAATCCAACGCTGCAATCAAACATGACGGAATGAGACCTGCAGTACGCGGCCAAGGCTGCAGTCATATACAAAATCTGTGGAGAAGTCATGGCGTGCGGGATGGCTAAAGCACGCTGGCAGCGGTAGGTGCCGCCTGCCGCGCATGCACCTGCTGACCGCTGCCACGTCGTCGACGTCGAGAGAGAGAGCGGCAAGCGGTTCGGGCGCAAACGGCAGGTGCCCCCGTGCCTGGAGCTGTGTAGCTATGGCACGACCGCACGAGCGCGTGGAGGGCATGCATGCATGCCCCGGCCCCAAACCCCCAGCCGTGTTTGTGTTTCTCTGTCGCGCGCGGGGCTGGAGTGTGGACTGTGGACTAAAGTTGCTGTCAGTCATCGATGCCGTTCTCTTGGCCTCTCGGTCACAACTTGGCCAAAACTCTGCTGCAGGATGTCACGTAGGTATATGGAGTCGTCGACTCGACGCCACCAACAACCGATGAGCTAGGCCGTCAGCCACGCACGAACCAACTGATCGACAGCCGAACGCGAACAGTGTTTAAGGATTGGAACGGGTGCGCGACTGCAAGTGAGTAACTGACCTGTCCACATCGCACAGTACGCGGGGCGCCCGCCGGAGCACGTGGGGCCGTGGCATGCTCCAGCGGCCAGCCGGAGCCCGGAGGCCGTCCGTAGTCCCGTGGCCTCTGCCCAGACCCAGAACGACGTCGTGGTCCGCGCGAATCGAATCGAATCGAATCGAATCGCGTCCTGGTGGTGGCGTGGTGCTCTGCTCACGCGCGCGCGCGATCTCGATGCGGATCCAAGCCAAGCGCATCCCCCGCCGATGGGCGAACAGGGATGCTGAATTGCTGATGCACGCGCGCGGCTGCCTGTGCGCCCGTGAGCGCTCCTACTCGCTAGTGGCGGTACGCACTCGCACTGTAGCAAGCGAGTAGAATGATGTGCTGACGACGCAGTCGGATCGATCGATTGCCCTTGCGGCCTTGCCCCCCGTCCGGTCCTCGAGCCTGCCGCCGCCGCGTCGCTTTCTGTCCCGCCTTTCTTTCCCGGCCCCGGCTCCTCCAATTATTCCGCCGTGCCGAGAGCGAGCAGCGAGCGGCCGAGAGCCGCTGCGCGGCGTGCATGTCAGCACGTGTGCCTACTGCCTGCCTAGTCGATTGCCTTTTGCCCGTGCTTTTGTTGCGGCTTCTTGTCTCTTGCACCTTTTCCCTTGCCGGCTCGGCGCCATCGCCGCCGCCCGCTGCCACGGCCCACCACGCCCCGTTTCTTCCCTTCCCTCCCCGTGCATCGCATTCCCTGGTGGCGGGCCCCGTGCTCTGGCACGGGCGAGCGCCCCTCTCTTCTCGGAGGGATGCACGGCACATTTGGCACTGGCAAAGTGGCAAGCCTGGCAGATAGATGGCACGAACGGTGCCGCCTGCGTGCGCGTTTCATGAGGGGTTGCAAGCTGCTCCGGTTTTGTTTATCACAATGTGTCATCATCATCCGTCGGTACATGCATGCGACGCGCCCGTTGTTGGCTCGTTCATTTGCCAAACACAAGTGGACTAATAAGGATGATAACAAATTTGTGTCAACTGTTTCCCAGTTGAGACCATGTTGTCCACTAGTTAATAGTTCACATTCAGGGTGTAAACAGTGGCAGAGGCAGGATAGTAATTTAGGGGGGGCTTTCTTTCCTCCTTTTCTTCCTCTCCTTCCTTCTCTTCCTCCTCCTCTCTCTTTTTCTTCCTCCTCTCCTTATCTATGTCCAAAAATTAAGGGGGGCTTAGGGGGGATCCATGGGCTGCAGACATGTAGGGGGGGCTGGAGCCCCCTCAGCCCCCCTTGTAGCTCCGCCCCTGGGCGTAAAAAAAAGAAATAAAAAGAAACTAACCTTTGAGACGGATAATTTTGGCAAACTTTACATTTACCTCAACATACACCTCATATATATAGTTGTCATAAGTTACATTTGTCTTTCCCCACGTAGGCTCAGAAACCATCACGAGATTTTGTTTTAGCTACCAATTATATTAAAAAGAATGAGAAACCACCATAGGATGATCGAGACTATTGTGGACTGATAAGAAGTATAGAGTTTCATCTTTGTTCAATTCAAGGATGACGCCCATGCATGCATCTAATCTGCATCCACGACAGAGAACGGGTGAAGGCAACGATGGCTAATAATAGGCTAGCATGAAAATTTCTTTTGCTTACCTTAGCAAAAAGGATGACAGTGAAGTGGTCAAGTCAGAATATAAAAAGGAGCCTATATATGGGGTTCTCACATGAGTAATTTTTCAGTTACAAAAATGCATATGATCATCTTACTGCACGTATTTCTAGACATGTGCCATACCGCTACATTTGTGTCGACCGTGTCCTTTGTTGCGACTTGCGACGCAGAAATTTGATAGAAAATAGTGATCCTATTTGAGAATCGATCTGAAGAATCTCTCCTCATACCAAATTTCTAGTACTTACCGTGCATTCTTAGCATAAACACACATGAACATGATCGAATTGAGCAGCCACGTACACCTGCACGATCGAGCCACTATAAGATTGCTACCATTTCCCAACAGTGTTTTGACAAGTGGCTAATGATTTTTAGTATATTCATATCACTACATTCAATAATTGTAGGGAATGAGCTTGTCGGAGATTATATTGTGGGTGATACGATAAAACTGTTGGGAAAGATGCAAATTATAATAGGAAAATTGTTAGCCACTCGAGAAAAAACAATAGAAGACACTAAATCTATTGGCCAATTGCATAAAACTGTCGGGAAAGATGGCATATCTTGTAGTGAGCTGGGGAGTGTGCGTGGGCGGTGCATTAGGCCATCCCCAACCCAATGACTAGGATGGTTTCCATAGAATTAAATGAGCTGCCACCTAGGATAAAAGATGATGTAGCAAGTGATTAAATGAAGAAAGAGAAGGAAACTGGGTCTTGCATGAGACATGGTTTCTACACGATATCCAAGACACAATGAGAGATGAGTGGTATTAAATTTGGATATAAAAGGGTAGTGTTTGCATTGGAGAGGTAGTGTCTAGCACTAGTTTCTTGATGATGTGGAGCTTATGGAAACTATGAGTAGTGTCTTGGGTTGGGGATGGCCTTAGTGGTCTGAAAACTAACCCACGCGCATTACAGACACAAACATAGTGGCGGCGTTATTATTGCTCTACAATAATCAGGCAATTA
>CM014271.1:28685336-28723484 GCA_004135705.1 Alloteropsis semialata
TCTGCTCCCCGTGGCCTGCGCCCGGAGGTCAGTGAGCGGCGGTGGCGGTGGCATCTGGTTACGGAGAGAGAGAGAGCGCTATGGGGAGAGAGAGAGAGGCGCACCGAGATTTTTCACCGTAGAGAAGGGGATAAAGACGCTGGAGAGAACGAGATTGAATTGTTTTTTCGGGTCCGACGACGCTTAGGTACCGGGTGCTGGTTTAAACCGGTACCAAACGGTGTCCTTTGGTACCGGGTGACGTTACCACCCGGTACCAAAAGTCACTTTTTGGTACAGGGTGGTGTTACGACCCGGTACTAAAGGGTCCTCGGGGGCTGTCAAGTTTAGACCCGGTACCAATGACCTTTTTGGTACCGGGTCTTAAAAAAGAGGTATCAAAGGGGGTGGCCGATGGAGGATTCTCTGGTAGTGTACTATGAACGGGGGAGACAACGAAAATCACTAATTTGGGTTAGTTTCCAGAACCATGGCATACACATGTTTTTGAGCTTAATAATAGCGCAGATATATGCATGCATGCTTGGCCAAAGGTCGTATCTTGTGCGGCTATAATTTATAGAGTACATAAACCGACAGCCTTGTTTTTCTTTGAAAACTATTTTTGCTTTGTCTTTTTTCGTACGAAAATATTACAGCTAATCCTCGAACCATACCATTCCTAAGGACTCTGCACGGAATTATGAACCAAATACTCCCACAAAAACATATAACATTTACAAATATGAGTAACTAGCAAAATCCAGCTAAATCGAGCTAAAATCAACATGGTGTGCCATGAAAATTTTCATGCAAAACATGCGGAATAATACATCTCCCGGACTAACCAAAGTTACCGATTGTGATGTCACCTACAACTTTGCCCAAGCCAATATAAACAATTTGGTCAACGGAAGTCTCTAGTTTTAGAACGCTATGCAGAAGTTGTTATTAAGCTTAGCGTTAACAATTAAGGTCCTATCACCTAAACCAAAGCTCCTTATTCAAATGTAAAGAGCGGATCTTGAACCATGACATGAATATGAACAAACAAAAAGAATGAACAACATAAACACATAACCAATAAAGTCCAGCAAAAATCATCCACACGCGGGAAAAGTTGCACCAAAAGAAACCGCTGGAAAATCTTGGCACAAAATTTAATATTTTTCCTGAACTTATTAACCAAACTTGTTATGTGTTTGGCACGGTACATCCCAAGAGTCAACATGGTGCGTCATATGCTTTGCCAGGTTCTCTTTAGAAAAATCAAACATGTAAAGTATGACGCTCTAGTTGTTCAGTGTAACAATGCAACTATAGGATCCCCATTGAACCTGCAGGCGGATTTTCCTATGGAACCAATAAAACAAGAAAGCTGGAGCACATTGTAGTGCAAGTGTGCAACCCAGAAAACACAGGAATTATTAAATAATGAGCCTGTTAATAAAAAGAAATGGAGTTAACTAACCACTTGGTATGTGTTGGGCAAGAAAATAAATAATCACTTGGTAAACCACATAAAATGCACGATTTAATTAATCCGCTGGATTACAAAACCAGAGGGGGTTTTTCGCCATAAAACAAAACTAAAGGCGTTAATTTGTTTTTTTAGAGGAAGGGGTTAAATTTGATAGTACACACTTGGTGGCGGTGCGGCGCCGGACCCGACCAGGTTGGGCCAGGCCAGCCAGGCAGGCAGCCGCTCCGTGTCCGTCCGCTCTGGGCCGTGGGCCCTGCCGCCTCTCACCGCACAACCTGGCCGCTATAAATAGCGGCGCCGGTCGCCACCCCGTGTCCCCCATCCCTCAAGTAGCCGCGCGCCTCCGTTCCTTCGAGCCCAATCCTTCGCCTCGCAGAGGAAGCCGCCCCGCTCCGCCGCGTCTCGCCTCCAGCCCCTCCCGCAACAACAGCAGCGGCGCCTCCCCTGCCGCTCCGTTGCCTCTCGGCCGGTCCTTCCAAGGAACCTGCTGCTGGTCTCGTCTACGCGCCGCCGGCGGTCGCATTATTACAAACGTGAGTTCTCTCTGCAGTACTCGCTGTCGTCACGCCGCCGTTCCCCTCTGTGCGCGGCGCCCGGGCTCTGTGTATTTAGGTCGGCGGCGGCGGCGGTTTATTCTGTAGATTGTGTTACGCGTTGGATCTTGCTTAAGGGTCCCTTTGTGGGCGGCATTGTTGGGCTGGCAGGGGAGGATTTTACTCTGCCTGGCCGTGGGATTTACTAGGCCCGGTTCACCTCCCCTGTTTCTTGGAGGCGCCGCGAAAATTTATTTGTTTACTTGAGGAACGGGGCGGTAGATTGGATCTCGCCTGCAATTCGTTTTGTTTACTCTGTTCTCGGCGAATCCATAGCGCGTGGTAAATCTTAGTTATGTTCGTTCTTTTCGTTGTCGCATGTGTTCGTTGTCGTTGTTGCCATAATCTAACCCTCGGATCGCAATGCCCAAGAAGCCAGTATAATTTTCTGTTTCTGGGGAACCGTGTAGGCTGTAGCCTTCCCTAGTTTATACCGACCTTCTCGTGATCTTCAAGAAGTCCACCACCAATCTGCTACGCGAAGCTTTTATCCGTTCGTAAGAAAAAAAATTCAGGTCATATGACTTTTCATGTTTTTCCTTGTGAAGCTGTTGTTCGAGCATTTGTTTGCACATGCTTCTTTCTGTTGACGCAATGGTGTGCTGTGTTTTAGGCATATTGAGCGGCTGTTTTTTTCCTAGGGAGAAATACATGATTAACAAAGAAACAAACGATTTTTTTTCTTAATATGCTTTGATTTATATATCAATTAGGGTTAGTTATGATTCTTGTTTCCTTTACTAATTATTTTACATAAATACTAAATTGTTTTTTGATGTGTTCATTTTTCATGGTTTGATATCTAAGAGCTGATATTGTACCTCTCTTGCAAATTTCTATGCTCTTCACAACTCTTTTTTTTTTACTTATGCACTGTTCTATCTTCAATTGGAATGGTTTCAGCATCTAAACTAAACTGTGTACTCTCAATTTTCAAATATTTGTTCACATCCTATCTGCTACTTACATTTTGGATTCTGATGATATAATTGCTTGTTACTTTTGCTGTTCTCCTGCCTAAGAAGGAAACTCACTCTGTTTTGATCAACAGTTTTAAGAAGGGATAATTGTGGATGTTCTAATGGAGTCGAAAGGTGGCAAGAAGTCTAGTAGTAGTAATTCCATGTACGAAGCTCCCCTTGGTTACAAGATCGAAGACGTTCGCCCAGCCGGAGGAATCAAGAAGTTCCAGTCTGCTGCGTACTCCAACGTAAGAACTGAACCCACAGCTTAAGCAATGTAGTTAAGTGCTAACTGATGCATTTCGTGCTCTGTTTTCTAATGTTTATTATTTTGTTGATATCTTGTTTTGCAGTGCGCCCGCAAGCCATCCTGATATCCCTTCACATGCAATTCGCCATAGAGTAGGATTTCCCTTCAATTTTTCCCTCTTTCATTTCGATAGTTCTCCCTTGGCTGGCTGCATTCTCTTCTGAGATTCCAATCTTCTCCCATCTCTCCCTCCCTTTCCCACCCTCTCTTCCTCGCAACACATCATTCAATGGCGATGCCTTCGGCTGATTCTTGGGGCTCTTCTCCTGCCTCCCCTATTGGGTTTGAGGGCTATGAGAAGCGCCTTGAGATAACGTTCTCTGATGCACCTGTCTTTGAGGACCCTTGTGGTCGTGGGCTCCGCGCCCTCTCTCGCGAGCAGATTGACTCGTTCCTGGATCTTGCACGGTGCACCATAGTGTCTCAGCTCTCCAACAAGGACTTTGACTCGTATGTTCTCTCTGAGTCGAGCCTCTTTGTGTATGCCCACAAGGTTGTCCTAAAGACCTGTGGGACAACAAAGCTGCTGCTTTCCATTCCTCGCATCCTTGAGCTTGCTGCAGAGTTGTCACTGCCTCTTCTTTCAGTGAAGTACTCTCGTGGGACATTCATATTCCCTGGTGCACAGCCGGCACCACACCGCAGCTTCTCGGAGGAGGTATCAGTGCTGAATGGTTTCTTTGGTAGCCTCAAGTCCGGTGGCAATGCATATGTGATCGGTGACGAGTTCAGGCCCAAGAAGAAGTGGCATGTCTACTATGCCACGGACAAGCCAGAGCAGCCTATGGTGACACTTGAGATGTGCATGACTGGGTTGGATGTCAAGAAAGCTGCAGTGTTCTTCAAGAACTCTGCCGATGGATATTGTTCATCAGCAAAGGAGATGACGAAGCTTTCAGGGATTTCTGAGATCATCCCTGAGATGGAGATCTGTGACTTTGAGTTTGACCCATGCGGGTACTCGATGAACGGTGTCTTTGGACCTGCAGCCTCCACCATCCACGTGACACCTGAGGAAGGTTTCAGCTATGCAAGCTATGAAGCAATGAACTTCGATCCTAGCTCCTTAGTTTACAGCGAGGTGATCAAGAGGGTCCTGGCAGGCTTCTCTCCTTCAGACTTCTCAGTTGCTGTTACCATCTTCGGCGGGCATGGGTTTGCCAAATCATGGGCAAAGGGCGCAGACATCGACTCCTACATGTGCGATGATCTTGTCAAGCAGGAGCTTCCTGGTGGTGGTCTGCTGATGTACCAGAGCTTTACTGCTATTGCGCCTGGTACTGTGTCGCCCAGGTCCACATTGGAGATGGATGGCTGGAGCAGCGATGGAATGGATACAGCTGTGAACGATGATGAAATGTGTATCTGTTGGGATGCAGAGAAGAAGGTTGTGAAGAAAGATGTGGATGCCTGAGAAAGATTGGGTGCCTTTTCACCTTGAGTTGCAAGCTTAAAGATTGAGAGTATCTGACACCTGTTGGCCCTGTTCTTTGAGTTGAGAGTGAGACCTGTTGGCCCTGTTCTTCTAGTTTCGGTTAAGCAGCTGGCTGGGCTACCGGCAAGCATAATAATCTTTGTTCTTTTATTTATTTTCCTGCTCAATAAGTGCTCTAGATGGTCTGCTGCGTCTGCCATAGTGAGCTGCATATTATTGTTTTAGCACTTGTTTCTGCTGCCGATGCCCTTGTGGGGAGAATGATCTTGTAATAACTCTTAATCCGATATATTGAAACCTCTGGTTTATCATTTGTTGTCATTCCTACTGTTTTAATGTTCATTTTTCTAAACTGATGTAAGATCTCTAAAACAAATATTTTATGCAGATATTTTTTATTACTGTTCGAGGGGGAGATGCATGCATTGAACTTTATTGTCTAAGGCTTTTGATCTGCTGACTCACGTTTGATGTTTTGCTGGGCAGTCTAATGAGTAATGAGTGGGTCGCTAGCTGTTTGACATGGTGCTATTTTCAGCGGAAGTCATTAACATGATATCAATATCTTTACTAATAACATAGTCCTGGTATGAATATGCTGATCGATTGATACCAAGATTTTTCAATGTTCTTATTCATACTCTTGTCGCATATATTGGAAACTGTGTCAAATTACTACATTACAAGTTAGATAAGATTGTCACTTCGCAGCATTTTAATTCGAGCTGGCTTACTTTGCTGCAAATGTACTACTGTAGTTCTGAACTTGATTATGCTCTGAGTTGAGAGGATGGTCAACAGCAGTCAGCCATGCATTTGTCGATTGTCACTTTGCGCATTTTACTTCGAGCTGGCTTATTACTCCATACATTGCTGCAAATGTATTAGTTCTGGACTTCCGATCATGCATTTGTCGTCGGGTAAAGAACTTGTTCCTGTCTTGCTAGCTACCAGAAAGCCGTTGGTCCTACTCTGAAGGGCTTAACACATGGCATAATAGAATTTGCTCCGAAGAAATCCTGGCCAAGGAGACAATTAGAAAAACTAGACGGCAAATGATTCACATACAACTAAGGCCCAGTCCCAGCCTTTTCTGACAAAACTGGACCATTGATCTCTCTGTGGCTGCTAAAAATGGAAGAGGGACTTCACTGTGTGTTGCGTGCCCCCACAAATCTTGGGACTGCAGGAAAGCGATGACACACTATTTCTTTCTCTGCATATGACTAGCAGCCTTAGACAGTTAGACATGGAATCATGCTTCATTATTTGGACTGAGAATTCTGTGTAAAGCCCGCCTTAGGAGCAAGGAATTCGCGGTCTTAGTTTACCATATGATTTCACTCTGAAAATGAATACCCTGAATGGAAATACCATTTGTTATATAAATGCTTTCTGCTGCATAAAAGTGTACACTCCAGATAAGTTCATCTAAGTTGAGCTCAAAAGTTATTCCCAGTGCTCCTGAATCCTGATGTCTGTACAGATAAGCAGAGCTTTCTCGCAATAAATAAATTGTAGCTCCTGTCTAACATAGTGCTTGGGCAGTTGCCAAATATATAGTACTACAAGTATTTTTCTGTCATCCAAACAGGTAATCAAATTTTGTACCCTACTGTACCTTCTGGACTTCACGGCAGTTACAGACCATTTGTCTCGAACCTGGTCTTCCTTCTCTGACACCACTCTGAACATGCTGAAGCCAACATGTCTCTCTTTTTTTTAACTGTTTCATTAAAAACGGGCACGAGTGTCTCTATAACCTGACAATCAAGCTTCCGCTATTCCAAGTTGTAAATTATTATTTACATTAGTACTTCAGCATAAACTGAACTCAAAATAAAGTGATGCCAGAAACGGCAAACGGTCACGAACACCACCCAAGCAGGTGCGACAATATACAAACCATCTGCAAGTTGCTTCAGCCTTCAACCAGAGCAGAGATCCCAGTCCGGGGAAGCGGCTTCCAGCTGCCTCTCATGGCATCAGCAAAAAGAACTGCAGCGTACGAGTGGCAGAACGGAATCGAAGTCCTTACATTACTCTTGTTGCCTATTCTTCTCGGCTTCTTGCTGCCTGTCCCCAGCTAAAGAAGACGTCTTCAGCTGTGGGTGCAAGTTGCTGTAAGCCTACTCTATATATTGTGGGTTTGAAACCATAAACCTGCTGAGAAAATAATACAAGAGCAAAGGATGTGTTGGATTGCCGCCTCCTCCTCCTGATCAAATAATCGGCAATGTGTAGGCTGCGCCGCTGCGGCAAGCCGCGTGGTAATGGATCTGTGGCGCTTTGAAGTGGTAATCGGCAATGTGAAGTGGCGCTTTGAAGCACTGACTAATCTGGACGGTTATCAATGAAATCTCACTAATTCATCTAAGAATTGCATTTAGTAGTTAGCAAATGCAAATATTGAAAGGGAAGTTTCTCGGACGAAGTAGGCTAGGACGATTACCATTTTGTCGTCCAACAACAAGCACACGCCGTATGATAAAACGGTAATAGGATCATCAGGGAGACAAACATTGCGTATACAGTGTAGTAATGTATAGTAACCGAAACGGAAAGGATACATTCCAATTTATTATTCGGACAACAACATATAGGGTGCGATCGACGACCAACAAGCAACACCCGATCGATCGACCAACAAGGACTTAAACACGTCAAATCGACCAAGCCGAAAATACCGGTAACGAGAACAACAGAGGGATCGAAGGACGGTGCAAGGACAATTAGCCAGCCGATCGGCCAGCAGCAAGCAGGGCTTCACACGTGAAATCTACCAAGCCGAAAACACCGAGAGATGCTGAGTCGACGACCGGCCGGCAAATGTTGTGGCAGGTCTGGGTGCATTTCTTCCCTCCGTCCGGTTGGATGACGCAAGCCGTGTCCTCGCAGACCTCGAGGCAGACGCCAATCTCCGCCTCAATGAGGCCCCGCTCCGCCGGGAGCACCCGCCCGTCCGCCGGCAGCTGCCCGGCGAGCAGAACCAGCATGGCAAGGCCGGCCATCTTGAGCGCCGCGCTGGAAGCCATTGCTATTGCTAACCGAGAGGGGCGCGGCAGCTCCCTTGGAGAGGTGGCTACAGATCGAGAACGATTATTGTTCGTGCAGTTGTGTTGGCCTGCTATTGACGAGAATGCACGAGAGGTAGCGAGTACTAGGAAGCTGGGCGCGCCAACGCCGCGCCCGCACAATAAATTAAAGGGTGGGGAAACATCATTAATTAACTATTCATAAGTGCTTATTTTCCATATACACATCCACCGAATCTTTCAGGAAAAAGAATATTCATAACCGCGATTTACATGATGATTTCTTGACTAAGTACCGCATTAGTTAGTCTTCTACACGTTTTTAGGCCAAAATAAAATAGGGCATTGTCCTGCTTGTCTAACGTCAACGCTGTAATTATCTCATCTCCGTCTAAGGCTCATTTAACCTGGAGCATGGAAAATGTACAAAAGATTAGATACGGCACTGCCCTTTTTCACAAAAGAAAAAAAATCAAAGCATGCGTAGCTTCAAAGGACATGAATTAGAACTAAATTTAGTCACATATAACAGTTTTTTAACTAACAAACAAATAGCTAACACTGGCAATTATAGTTATCAATTTGAAGGGACATAGAAGACTAAATCAAGCTCAATATGAGTCAAATATTGCGGCAAAGGATGTACCATGTAAGCAGTTGAGAGAGAGGGGAAAGGAAAAGTGCATGCCTGGCAATGGTCAAGGGTGCACCTTTACTATCACTCCACATCTTTGTTTCTACTGAGCAGGAACATGAGGAGCTACCTTATATGCCGATTTGATTGGGCTTGCTCACCTACAGATCAGTTTTGAACAAATCAGATACCATCATTGAAGTATTAGTATTGGGTGAAAGGTTACAGTATAGCGGCCAGACATCAAAAGCTGTGCTTAAATCTACAAAATATTTTTGTTATCTGGTAACAAATAAACAAAACAGATATCAAGAAAAAAACTGTGAGTTGTTCCCTAAAAAACTGTAGCGCAGAATAACACATGAAATCTATACGACCCACTCAACCAACTGTGATTAGAAAATTCTAGAATAGAATTCACAAGATTTACAAAAGGTGTCACCATTATTAGCTAAAAGAGGAACAATGGTAAGGCATTCACAGGAGGAGGCAATATATGTTAGGCAGGTGCATTTAGAAGTAGCATGCGAGGAGGCTGGGAAGCCATGAGACTGCCTTCGATAATCGTAATCAAAGCATGTATATGCAAAAAGAACAAAGGAGATTGCCTAGCAAATAAACGTTATAGAGCTTCAGAAATCAGTTACAAAGCTATTTTTTATTTCTTACAAAGCTGTTTATTTGCTAGCACAAGGCAACCATTCTGTAATTTCGAAAGCGAAGACACACAATTAGAAGCAGATAATCAAAACGGTACCTATGGGTGGGCATCAAAATAAAGGTAGGAGCAGATCGTCAAAACAATACCTATGGCCAAGCATCATGAAAGAAAGATAGAAACATGTCTATTCTCTGCATTATACATCCAACAGTCCATAGTGGAGAAAATTAATCCAGCATACCTTTCATATATAATTGAACAAATAATGATGAGTCACTGTGCTTCAACTCAAGTAGCATATCTGCACAAACCACAACTGAAGGGGGAAAAAGAATATCATGAAACCCAAATTGGGTGAGCTAGCAAATTCAAACTTTATTAATTTGCTCATGAAAACGGCAGAATACATTAAACACGTTACAATTCATAAATATTGGTATCTCCATGTAAAAAGCTCTTATTTAGGATCACAATGATTTGGTTATCAAACACATCATCATAGTCCGAAATTTCAAACACTTCATCAAATCTTCTTGTCCCATATAGGCAACCAGTAAGTTGTTTCAGGTTTGAATTGTCATCTAGGACAGAAAAACATTGCTGAGACCGCAGGATGAAGATTGTCACGGAAAATGCAGACCACATAAATTGGCAGCTAAACTACCTTAAATCTGAAAAGAATACTTACAGAATAGTACATATAAAATAAGTCAGTTTGAAATCAAAAGGAAGGCAGAAGAAGCTCTTGAAATGAAATTCTATGAAACATCATCCATAGATAATGGCCAGTGATACCATCCATCAGAAGTACCATGACTACACTTTAATGTATTCAATAATCTCAAATGAGGAATTATTACCATGACAGAATAGGGATAGGAAACAAATAAGTTAGAAAGAACTGGAAGCTGATGTACTTTCCTTTTAGAATCAGGATATCAGTACTGAACTGTTAATGCGATCTGGCAAGCTGCATGAATGCATCCTACTTGCACCGTAAAGGAAAAAAGTGCCAGAAACATGTAAAACCAAGTATGAGGATTTAGGCAGCGAGTAAAGTAGAGAAGGAAAACCTAGAACATTTAGCACGCTTCCCCCGTCGTAACAGGCATAAACATCAGAAATAATATACTCATTGATGCCCAAATTTGCAGGAAAATAAATATGCAATTTTGAAACAATTGCACAAATAGACTATATACATATTTCAGATAAGGTCATGAATGAGAAACAATAATTGGTCAAACTTTTACAGATCTAGATAAACCCATGAACAATAATTTCCAAGTTGAGAAAAAAATTGTCCAGAATAATAATTGGTTAAATTTGCAACAGTTTCAGGTGGGTAGGGAATGCAAGTTATGGGAGTGCATATGATCAAATTTAGCAGAATTCCCTGCAAGAACAAATGCAAAACTGTGACAGTATAAGCTTCACCTAGCACTTTTAAACTTGACTAAAAAATAAACCAGCAATAAATAATTAGCACAAATGTCTTAGGACAACGGAACAAACATAAAAGTGCTATATTTTCTTGACTTGTTGAAGTACAACAGTTCCCTGTGGCCATGGCTTTTAGGTTTATGTGTTTGTGATCGCAGGACCAACAGCCATTGAGGTACCACATGTCCAGATCTGAAATTCATGGTCTTCGTTCCAGCAGCCAGGGTCTTGCAACCGTCAGTGAACATAGCCCTGTCAAGATGACACATGCAGAACCTGCAAATGTTAGAACATTCAGAGAACTTAAGTGCAAAGAAGCTAGTTAATTGTGCCTCAAAGTAGAGAAGTCTGAATGAAACACACACACAAGAAATCTAATTATTCCACCTTTTCTTCCTGCGCTTGCTTCAGTGATTATATCGCAACAGCTGCCGCGTGTTCAGGGGCATATTCACTTAAATTACCAATGCGGACACAGCGGTCAAACGGGTTGCTGCATCTCCCCCCGTGTGGCACCTTGCAGGCGGAGAACACCTGAAAGGAACAAAGGCGACGCAGGTATGAACACTGGTAAATGCTCCAGCATATGGTTTGCCTGGCACCAACATGACTAAAAAATCTTCAAAGAAGGTAGCTGCGCTCACCACTCCCGTGAGGTCCGGGTGCCTCGCTGGAGACTGTGGAGGAACTCTGGCCACCCCTCGGTCGCTGTCGCTCCCCCCCGATGGGCACCAGCACTGCACAGCTGCCTCCCTAGCCAGGGAACTACCAAAGCTGCTCGCCGTGCCGCCACCGCTGGCCGGGGGAGTGAGCCCATCGTGCTCGGTTGAAGACGGGCCGCTGCCTGAGGGCACTCCGGCGCGCTAGATTTGGAGCGGGGGCGACCGGGAAGCGCAAGCCGGCGCACGAACATCAGATAGGCCTCTACAGGACAACAGAGCGAAATCGTAAGACACTGAAAGAGCATCTGTACGCCATGAGGCACACACCGAGGCAGCAGGAAGCAAACACCCAAAGAGGAGGGGCAGTTTGTGGAGCAGGGCCAACAGGGAGCAACAACGACACAACCTGGCAACGGCGGCACCACCGAGGACGACCAGCCGGCGGCGAAAGACGATGAGGGAACGACGTGAGGCAGAGCGGCCGGCACCCTAGGCTGTAGGACGTCCCCCCGCCAGGCCCTAGCGCAACGAATCAAGGAGGCCATAAGGCACCAAAACCAAATCGAACCGCCCCCACTAGGAGAACGGAGATCCAAGGAAACCAACGCGAGAGGCACGAATCCGACCTACGAAGCGAAGCGCAAAAAGGAACCGCAGTACCTGTAAACGACGACGCGAACCATGAAATCCAGCGGAAGAACAGCGGCGCCGACGCAGACCAGCAGAGCCGTGACAGCAACGATGAAGAGCGGCGCCGAACGGGCGAGTGTGGGAAGCAGCCGAGCACTGGAGGAACCCTAACGCGTCCTAGGCAACGAAAACAACCCGGGCCAGGCCAGCAGGCCGTTTTCCCCACCGGACACGCGCTCGGGCCCAGCCAAGAAGCCCGTGAAGCCAAGAAACACACAGCCGAGCGGCCCATCGCGCGTAAAAACGATGTACAGTGCGTCGTGCCCTCCCTGCCCCGGGATTTCACCGGGGATAGGGAGTTACATATTTATAGTTGGATGGCCGGGTTGAGCCGTGAGAGTAGAAGCGACTCCTACGATCTTAAAAACATATTCAGATATAGGTACATTATTCGTAGTAAAAATAAAAATATTATTTAATGCACTTCGTCCATTTCTTCCTTTTTTTCTCTTTTTTGCCACTATTTAATTTTACTTAGTAATTCGTCACTCGGCCATGATTGAAACAAAATTCACTTAGTAATTTAAAAAATTCGAAGTATTTAAGTCTACAAATTTCACTTCGGCCATGACCATGATTGATGGGTAATACAGTACCGTACCGTTTAGCTCTCGGCCGTTGCAAATTGGACCTACACTGAGGTAATATACTTAATTTTTAGGGTCTAGGGAGGAAAAATGTGTACAACAGTCATCAAACACCAGGAGACAGTCTCTCTGTCAAATTATATTTTATTTTATAGTTTTGTTCTACTTTGATACAAAATTATAGAAAGTAACCATCAATATTTACGACATCGAACTGATTTCATTGAATCTTTCAGGATAGAATATCTTTTTGATATTGTAAAATATTGTTATATTTTTCTATAAATTTTGTTAAGACTAGTAAGTCTGACTTAATACTTAAGACAAAGTTAAAACAAAATACTCGTGTTGCGTTTGGTTTGCTCTAAGTCAATCTTATGTAATTTTGACTAAACTTATAGAAAAATATAACAACAACTATACTTTCCGACATATGCCTTATGAATTATTCCGTTGTGGATTCGATCAAACAAATTTGGCATTCTAAATGTTATTATGAACTTGACCAAAATTGCAAGTTTGACTTAGGATAAGACTACTGCAACATATGTAACTAAGACATGGAACTACTCGTAAAAACAGGAGGACTATATTTTTGAAAGTACAATCGACCTCTAAAATCTCGAAGTTGACAAGATGCGTTTGTTAACTCAATTATTGAGAGATGGAAAGTTGCCATTCGCTGCAAGATCTCAGAGTTGACTTTGTTGTGCATTTGATAACTCCGTTATACGGACCTGGAACGATTTGCTCTATATTCGCTAAAAAGAATAATCTTAGAGTTGGCTTAAATTATTCGTAGCTGGATGCTGCCGGCGCGCGGGGCACGTCTCCATTGTATCGTCTCCATTGGACATCATGTCCGTCTTCTTAAGGCACTGCTTGATTTGACAAGGTTTACTAACTATTTTTACAGTAGGTGTATTCGTTCTCACCTCACAACTGGACTTGCATTGAAGTATGAACCCGTACGGTGAGTAGAGATAGAGACATTGACCAAATACTGTCCCTGGCTGGCGGTACAAATTTACTTATCCGAGCCAAGGCCGTCACTGCGATTTTGAGGGCCTGAGCAAACCAACACTATGGACCCTTTTAGAGCAACTCCAGTGGAGGCATGCAAATTGAAACCCCCAAAATCCATTTGCAAGCCAGATTGCAAAAAATAGGGGCTCAAAATTACCTCTCAACTCCAGTGGAAAATCAGCTCAGGCCTCTATTTTCTTCTAAAAATAGTGGGACTCATGTTTTGAGGGGGGGATTGGAGGCCCCTAGGAATGGGGGCTTGGAGCTGGAATTTGGGTGGGCATGAAAAATGCATTTTCATTTAGGGGCCGTGCTGGAGTTGATTTTTTGGAGGAAGACCCTAAAATTTAGAGTAGGGACCCATTTAGGGTCCTCCACTGGAGTTGCTCTTATAGCATAATAATAGTACAGTACTAACTTTGTGGGCGAGTTTGCTGTGGGCTGCGCGCGCACTGCTTCCGGCCGGATCGTTGGAGGCCTGGAGACGCACTGGGCAAGGTGTACATATGGACTCTTGGGCCTCCTTCTGGCTGGGCCCCCAGCCGTCGCCCTCCTGCCTAGGGCCGGGCTTGATCAGAGTGAATATTGGAAGCGGTTTTCAAAACCGGGCAACACGTCTTTCTCAACAATCAAAACCGTTCACTTAGACTCCTGCTCCGATTATAAGCGGGTTTCAAAAGCGGTTTTGTCTTTTTCAATTAAAATAAATCTAGTAAATACCTAATATGGTTATTAAACCACGAAAAATATCCTTGAGCTTCTAGAAATTCCAAAAACAATCATAGAGATAGTTTGAGACATGATAAACCCAAATACAACTTAGATCTCGTGAAAGTACATATGAATCTTCCAAAAATTATAGCTCAAGTAAAATAAGAAAATATCCAAAAAATTTGGAAAACTACCATAATATTCTAATTAATGCCTAAAAAAATTAGGAACTTTTCATAATATAAATATGACATGTAACCATCATAAATATAACATATATTGACATTGAATGCATATATGCTGAATGTTAATATATGGGGACCCCCGTCCCGTTGCGTTGACAAATACATTCAGCATAAATGCATTCAATGTGAATATATGTTACATTTATGATGATCACATCTTATATTTATATTATGAAAAGTTCCTATATTTTTTTAGACATGAATTAGAATATTGTGGTAGTTTTCCAAAAAAACAGAAATTTTCTTATTTTACTCGAGCTAATATAATTTTTTGGAAGATTCTATATATATCTTCACGAGATCTAAATATGTTATTTGGGTTTATCATGTCTTAATCTATCTTTATGATTTTTCTTAGAATTTCTAGAAGTTTAGGGATATTTTTAGTGGTTTAATAACCTCATTAGGTATTTACTAGATTTATTTTTAATTGAAAAAGATAATACTGCCCCTGGAAACGCTTATAACCGGGGCAGGGAGGTTAAGTGAACGGTTTTGAAAGTTAAGGGAGATCGGTTACCCGGTTTTGGAGGTCAGGGAGGAAAGCTGGACTTTGAGCATAGTTGGGAGGTAAAACAGACTTTTTCCTATTCGATATCATCTCGTGAGACTATGGGCTCACTTCTCTCTTGAATAATTACGGTCCGTGTCAGATAAATCTGTGGAATGAAGAGAGTGTCTGCAAAGAGGTACTTCCCAGTCCAAAGTGCGGGATGTTTTATAGTTAATACTTCCATCCAACTTTTGAAACTTTGACTTGATAAATTTTGATTTGTTTTGAAACATAAAACCATAAGAAATTTGTCTTGCGAATTATTTCATAATCTCATTGCATTTAATAAATAAAATTTTAATAAAATACCTGATTACATCCCAAAGACCTTAAAATGTAAAAAAATGCCAAATAGATATAACTGGAGTGAGTAATGATATTCTAACTCTCCGTTCTAAGCGCTAGTCCCTCAATCTTTAGGGCATGTACAACGGTCGTCGACTCGTCGTCTGCAAGAATTGCCACGCAGATTCGCAGCTGAGGTGGACCGGAGTTAATACGGAGAGAGAACGTTGTCGTCCTTTCGTGAGGCGACGAGGCTGGCTCGTGGCCCGATGAGCAAAAAGACGGCAGGGCAAGCGTTGTATGCTTTGACTGCAGCTGGCGACGATACAGGCAGATCCTGTGCGGCGTGCGCAAAATTGGCGACGATGGCGGCAAAATCCCGTCCGCGCGCGCCAAATTCGTTCTCCTCCCCACCCACAACCATCTCTTCCCCATCCGGCCACCCA
This sequence comes from Alloteropsis semialata, assembly GCA_004135705.1. Classification (NCBI taxonomy): domain Eukaryota; kingdom Viridiplantae; phylum Streptophyta; class Magnoliopsida; order Poales; family Poaceae; genus Alloteropsis; species Alloteropsis semialata. The sequence continues at coordinate 28,701,077 of CM014271.1, forward strand.
TGTCCACCATGCATTCCCTGCCGCTTGAGATGCAGGACAGCAGCCAGGAGGCAGCAGCTGCATGGATGCGGCGACGGCCGGTGAACGGAAGGGGGCGTGGGGCGATGGCTGTGGGCGAGCTAAAGGCAAGGCTGCGGCGACAGCCGGTGAGCGGAAGGGCGTGACTTCCTGTTATTGTCCTCCGTCCCCTGCGTCCAAGTGTCTGGTGGCGCCGTTTCATCGGCCACCTGCTTGCGGGATCCTGCGCCCCTGCTGCCTCCATCGGTGCTAGTGCAGGTGCAGCCTCAACTGGCACCTCAGGCTTGAGATCCTGCCACAATATATGGTAATCTGCACTTTCTTGCTTGTAGATAAATTCCTTGTTTCTTGTGATATGAATATCTTGAGATGAGGTTGAACAACTCGTATTGCACGTACAGGATCAAGCAGTCAGATTTGCATTTAGTTATAATTTGTCCGGTTACTTCTTTATGCTATGCTTATATGAAGCTTTAAGCTTTCCAATAATTCCACGGAAGCTGCTAACTGCTCTGTGTTTCTTTAGCTGATGTGTGTTTCTCCTCTCTTCTCCTAAAATACAGATGTGGAGATGCCTGATGGAGGAAACTTCAGGTCGAAAGCCTTTTATCACGTATCACTAGTGACGAGCACTTAAAGTTTCCATCTTGTAGCAGGTTCACATAGTTGCTATCTTGTAAAGGCCCTTTTCTGTGAACATGTGCTGGCCCTAGATATATCATGTTGTGAACATGCTGTCTGAATATTTCTCTTATAGATGCAACAAAATGGCTACAGAGATCAAGTTTATCCTTGATCACAATGATTCAAGTGCTCATGGATGAATTAAATAGTTTGTAGACAACCTAATAGACGGATCACTGTACAAGCTGTCTGTTTCAGTGTCTATCTCTGACATGGCATGCATCTTGCAGACAGCAGCTGTCTAACTGTTGTTGAACATGCCCTTATTCTCGCCTCCTTTTTATTATTTTGACTAGGTTCATGCCCGTGCATTGCTACGTGCAGGAAACAAAACTATAAAACGATAAATTTTAGCTGCTAAAAACATATTTATTGGATCACCAAATTATGAGTGACAAGACACACATTGATTCACGTATATTTTATAATTCAAACAATAAAAATAACATGAATGGGTTAATGCTGGTTAATGATTTCCTGGTTATACTTAGCATTATAACAGATGAACAGTCTTCTATCGTTGTGGACAGTCGCTGTTTCTGAATATATTAATTTAATGGACAATACACATCATTAGTCAAGTAGAAATATATAAAGATTTATATAAAAAAACACAGCTTCATGTTGAAAGGTCTTCATCGCCGTACAGAGCTAAACCAACCTTTAAATTCATAATTTCAAACGCCACAAATAAGTATTATTTATACTTATTTTCCACTATGACGGGAAGAAACTAATTATATACATATTTATATAAAAAAACACAGCTTCATGTTGAAAGGTCTTCATCGCCGTACAGAGCTAAACCAACCTTTAAATTCATAATTTCAAACGCCACAAATAAGTATTATTTATACTTATTTTCCACTATGACGGGAAGAAACTAATTAATTGGTTTGCTTATGATATGGCTAAGATAATATTATATTTTACATATTCATGGAGCAATTTTCAGTCATCATATTGCACTTTTGAGCACCAGCATATTGAACACCTTAAGCACCGGAGTTCGTCACATCTCCAAAACGAGTTCCTTCGCCCGCAGGATCCATGTTAGCCAGACTCAACATGTACAAAGAAGAAAACAACAACGGATATTAGATCATCCAGTAGCTAAACAAACTTTTTCCTAAATGCTTTATAAGTTGGCCAACCAATGAGAGCAGTAAGACAGCTCTAAAAAAATCAGTTTAACAGCTATAGGAAGGTGAAGGCTGGTCTATATACAAAAAAATGGATTATAAAAAAGCTTTATGCACATTTTTAATGGCACACCAAACATTAGTCTGTTTTGGGCACACCAGGGAATGTGGCTAATTAAATCCAAAGTAAACCAAATAATAACATGGTTGATACATTTAGTTATTGGAATCAGACCTAATTGACACTAAATTAATAGCCATGTAAATAACAAAAAACATGGTTCATAGATATAAATTATAATAATGTACCTCATTCAGCCAGCTGTGTCTCCATAGAGGGTATATTGTTGGAGACATCAACAATGGTGTTGCTGTCTTCAGCATGCACTATACACAGTAATAATATAAGATTGATTTTCAGTATCATGGCTAAGCAGGAGAAAAACATGCACTTTGGTAATTTGAAAACATACAAAAGACCTACTTCTCACAGTTACTGACAGATCCCTAGTATATGTTGTAATTTACATTCTCATAATAGGCAAAAATATGGATTATAGAACTGTCCACATGACTCATGTCAGGACCGAGTGATAGAATCATTATGCCATATACCTGAAACAATCAAACCTAACATTTCAGGGCAAGTGTAAATTTGCCCACAAGTGGACAGTTCTCTTTACCTTGAGCAAAGTCAGTACTTGATCTCCTTGTACTTCCCCTTATTATGGTTACATGGATCCTATTTGACTACATGAATAAGACAAAAAAGAATCAGATCAGGGCATATGTGGTACATCACAAGGAGCTCAACCACGAACCAGAGTGCAGAGGACAACACATGTTAAAAGATTGCACACAAATCAGACCAGGACACAGGCAACATATTTAAAAAAAATCCAAACTACTCTTAAGGATCACAACTGCAGCGCAAACTCGAGAAGATTCTTAATTACTACGATTCAACTTAATTCATGGTTTTTTTAAAAAAACAAAGATGCTGGAATGACTTGAGTATAGGACAAATCAAGATGTACAATTTCTCATCTAAACAAGTAAACCATAGAATTTCCTGAATTAATGCAAAGTAGAAGTGTTGTTGCTCTAACTGTCAGAATAGAACATCAGTAAAAGAATGGTATAAAAAAATTGGTAGTTTCACTCACTCTTGCTTTAGATTATTGCATAAGAACATCCTTAGCCAGTCGCCTCCAAAAACAAAGGCACTGCTTTTTTGCGGAAATGCTAGCAAAGTGCAGTAATTACTTCTTCTCCTTTAAGCTCCACGATACCATTTCCAGTGTATATACTTGCTACAGCAGATTTTCCCTATGGCACATTTCAGCATCAAAGCTATCAGAAACTTGTAAGAGTAGTGGCAATCAAATAGCACCCTTTAATCCAAAGGCAGATTAAATCTTCAGAAAATAAATTTTAGTGCTGTTAGGGCACTAAAAGAGCAAGAAAACATACAATGACCACTCTCTTCATAGAGTAAAATCTAATTAGGATAGTTAGGAGAGGAACATGACTAACACATTTGTGCGTAAATTTTTACATGTCTCCATGCAGTGAATGTAGCTATTACAGTTTCACCAAGCTACATCAAGCATGCACATTTCATCAGAGCATGCTCAAAAAAAGTGAGAAATTCTCTTGTGTTCAGATGACAAAAATTTAGAAAAAAGTGTCAAAACATATGTAAGATGACCACTATGTCCTAAAGGCAAAATTTCTCATAAAAAAAGCATGTATAAAGTCATGCATGCAAGCTATGCCTTTTTGCCCATAAAAGCTTTATTTAGGTTATCAAAGACCAGTACAGAAATATTTCATATTCACGAACCTGCATGTATGTCTATTGAGAGCATCTCTCTGACAACCCAAGCAATCTTAGCAATCAACCAGGTCTCTAGGAAGAATGAGCCTAAAATTAAAACATCCTCTATCTCTCCACATGCTACATTGTGAGAGCATCTCAAACAGCACAAAATTCTTCACAAACAGAAACGAGATATTGACCATGACATCTATATGTAGCAATTGATATGAAGGCACATGCTCACCTGAAAAGAGATTCTTTGGTAGCTGATCAAATCATGTGTCAGCCCAAAAATTAAAACACTGAACTGGTTCCGATGAAATTTATATGTTCTTCCATCTGAGAGAGTAGTACAGCAAGTCAGCAAAAATTCACTGTTATTCTTGGGGAAAAGGATGCAAATGCATTCCGAAAGCCGCATTATTCAGCTTCAACACACTGGTAGAGGGAGATGCGCTGCTTCGCGCTCTCTAGGCTCGCAGCTTGAGCCGGCGCAGGATCTCCACCTCCCTCCCGAAGACGTCACAGCGCACCATGGTAGCCACCGTTCATCACAACATAGTAGTCAGCAAAACCTATCTGCTCCTTTGACAATAAAAATGCCGTCTGCAACATCAGAATATCCTTTGACAATAATATTAATGAAAACAACAAAAACTATCATGGCAAGCATGGACAACTACCTTTGCAGGCATTTCACCAAGCATGTGGTGAGCATGTATGGAGGAGATGGCAGCTGGGATAGAATGGATGGAAGAGAGCGGTTGCAGCTTACCTACGATGGCAGCAAAAAAATTCATTCTTCCTTGAATCTCCTATGCTTGGGGATCGATCATTTCATTTATTGATGACAATTCTGAAACGAGAAACTGAATTGAGGTGGACAGTATGCACAAAATTACCTAAAATTCGTTTGAGTACTTACCACGTAACTACAACTGATGAATCTCCTGCAACACCAGCGCCGAACCCAAGAACCCAATCAAACCCTACTGCATTTGTGGATCCAAATCAAAATCCAGGAAATCAAGCAAACATCTCGCAGGCTGGGGCGTTCCTGGAACACATACAGAGATGCAACAAGAGGGGGTACCTGGTAGTAGAGGTGGGGGCGTCCCAGGAGGTGCTTGGCGTCGTTGGATGGGGCGGAGTAGCGCTCGACGACGTCGAGGAAGCGGTCGTTGTCGGCGACCGACGGGCCGAGCAGCGCGCGGGTCTTTCACCAGCAGCGCCCCCGTGTCCCGCAGGTTGCTGCTCACCGTTGCGCAGGCGTGCGCACCTCCTCCTCGTCCGCGGTGTCGCCGGCGGCGGTCCCAATGAACGACGTGATGTGGGGAGCAGATTGGGGACATGAGGCGACGGTGGAGGGGGCGAGGTGGAGGGGAGAGGAGGCGGCGCGTTGTATGACCCGCGGAGGAGCAGAGCGAGGCGGGAAAGAGGGGGTCGGAGGGGATGGGATGGCCGGTGGCGGCGACGCTGGAAAGGGCAAGGCGGAGGAGGATACGGCGCTGGTGGCGGCGGTGCTTGATGGATGGATGGAAACACAAGATGGAAGCGAGAGAGGAGGAGGGGGTGCCGATGCGAGAGATGATGATGGGCCGCTGATCGCGCGAGGAGACGGAGGAAACCGGAAATTCCGACGTGAGAATCCAGCGAGCGACAGGCGGAGGGAAGGGGCGCATGATGGAGCGGACGAAAACCACGGTGTCGAAAGGACCTACCAGACCACCGAAAAGGCTGAATTTGGTTATGTAATTTACAAGAGTAGAGATATATTCTTATGTTTTAAGGCTGCTATTTTGGTTGAGTGAAAGCTGCAGAAGAAGTGGTGCAAATGACAAATGAAGATGCATTATGAGAGTCCCATTTTTGCCATCTCAGCCATATCTGTGCGATTCGGTGACGCAAGCCGTGTCCTCACAGACTTCGAAGCAGATGCCTATCTCCGCTCAATGAGGCTCTGCTCCGCCGGGAGCACCCGCCCGTCCGCGTTGGAAGCTATTGCTATGGCCCTGTTTGTTACAGCTTTTCTGAGTAGCGATTATACGGAAAGCTAGCTGTTGTGAGAATCTGCTATCTGTGAAATCCGCTGGCAGGAGAAGCTGAGAGTTTGGCAACCTGATTGTCTATTGTTAGATTGTTTGTGCCGAATGTATAATGACCTGTATGCCCATGAGGCTGAAAATACTTTGTTTGGTAGCTAAAAAAGCACCGAGTACGATAATTGCACTAATTTGGTCATTAGAAAGTTCACTAGAATCTAATTAGTACATAATTGTTATTACTACAAGGTTATTACAATCACTCTTCATATCTCCAAAATAACACAATGGCCTATATAAGTAATCATGCTACTAAAGCTGCAGCAATGGAATCCCGCAAACTGGCGATATCACTAGCATCTGCCGAAGCTCTCCCATCATCCATAATACCCGTGGCACTATGAACATCATCAACATAGTTTTCAAAATCGTCATCATGTATGGCACCGTCCCTTATGAAATTATGAACAGCCATAATTGCGATTATGATTTTAGCTTGCTTGTCCATTGGATAGGCATGTAAGTTCAAGAGAATATACCACTTCATCTTTAGAACACCAAATGAACGCTCAATCACATTGCGAAGGGATGAATGTGCATGGTTGAACACCTCTTTGGAACCCACTGGATGTCAACCATGTTGCCATTCAGATATATGGTACTTTTGACCATTATAAGGCGCTAGTTATCCCTTTCTATTAGGATATCCCGAATCAACAAGATAATACTTGCCTTTTGGAGGATGTAGAAATTGTTGGTTGTATGTTTTCAAACTATCTAGCAATACACGATTATTATGAACTGAACCAGGCCAACCTGTGACCACAAATATAAACCTCATATCAAAATCACATACTGCCAAGACATTTTGTGAAGCATAACCATGCCGACCAAAGTATTAGGTTATTCACTTAATGGCACTGTAACAGATATATGTGTGCCATCAATTGCGCCAATGCAATCCTTAAAATAAGCCCAAAACCTAGAGTTATTCCTTATCCTAGAATGAACTGTTGTAAATTAAGGATCTATAGGTTTTATAATGTCCGCAGCCATGAGTGTAACACTTTCTGGTACTTCACCAAACTTCCTACTAACAGTTTCCAGGGAGGTCCAAATTTATTCTTCACTTGTCTGAAAGATTGTGGTGCACCACATGCCCATAAAAAAAGTCACAAGGCTTCAATGCTAATTTACTTGATTGCAAGCCATACTCATTTACCGAAGTATCAAGCAGTCGATGAAACACTGATCTTCTGGTTCTAAACATGTCATAGCAATCATTACTATCTTCAAGATTATTATGTATCCACTGAAATCCAGTCACAGGAGATACTCTCCTAGGTTTTTTCCGCACCAAGATGTACCCACTAAATACTGAAGGAGTGTGTAGTTTGAAACTACAACCAATCTGTAAAATCTCGAAGTTGACTAGATGCATCTGTTAACTCAATTATTGGGACCTGGAAACTTGCCATTCGCTGCAAAATCTCAGAGTTGACTTAATTGTGCATTTGATAACTCCATTATACGGACCTGGAACGATTTGCTATATATTCGCTACAAAAAAAACTTAGAGTTGGCTTAAATTATTCGTAGCTGGATGCTGCTGGCGCACAGGGCACGTCTCCATTAATTGTATCTTTGAGTGGCGTGTACTGCTGTACATCATGTCCGTCTTCTTAAGGCACAGCTTGATTTCACAAGGTTTACTATGTAACTATTTTTACAGTGGGTGTCTTCGCTCTCACCTCACGCCTGGACTTGCATTGAAGTATTGAACCCGTGCGATGAGCAGCGACTATGATCAAATACTTATCCATGACTAGTGGTAGAAAATTATAGAGTGAATTTCACTGTGGGTCCATAAACTATTCCCGAAATCCTATCTAGGTCCATTAACTTTAAAAACGGTCATTTAGGTCTGGGATCTAATTAAGAGGAGGAGTGGACGTCCAAACGCCTCCACGCGGGCCTCTTTTTCCTACGTGGCGCAGCCAGCGTGGACATGGGGCACGTGCGAAGCCTGTGTGGGCGACAAATTATAGAAAGCCCCTCTAGGAGTATGCTTTCTCAGTCTCATGTCCTCGAACCATAATTAAGATCGAGGAGCAGCACAGCTGATTGAAGAGGTGAATCTTCTTCGGGCATCCATCATGAGACGCCTTGGCCGTGAAGGCAGAGTGCCATGGCGGGGAGATTGCGGCGTGAAGGCGAACCACCTCCAGTGTATGGTGAGTGTCGTATCCCCTAATTCGTTGCAAGATTGGTAGTTTGTGATGGAGATTGGTGTAGGCCGCATTCGCTTTAGGCCAAGTTCTGATTTTTTTGGACTAGGGTTAGGGTTTACAGTAATTTGAGTTCAAAGTTGGGGTTTTCTTGTTGCTGTAGGGACCGGTTCCACTGATTTCACGGTAGAGGTGCATCATGGAGGATTCTTCTGTGGCCTTGGTCCAAATCGTGCCTATCTGAATGAGAAGGTATCTTGGATTGATGATTGTAGAGGTGAGTTCTGGAGTTTCATGGGAATTGAGGAGATTACAATGTTGCTTGGTTATGGGATGGGAGGACTGAATTTGAGAGTGTACTGGCTGTTACCTGGTAAGGATTTGAGTGATGGATTTCGCATCATTAGCTCAAATGAAGACACATTGGTAATGAAGCAAGTGGCAAACAGATTGAAGACCTTTGTGTTGTATTATGATCATCACAACCATGTATCCAACAAGAACTGGGAAGACATAGTTGTCAATCCTGTTGCCTCATTGCCTAAGGTGATAAGTCCCAGGAAAGTTGATCATATGCCCAAGAGACATGGTGAGAAGCTCCCTGCATTTTACAATGACATACACACTACTAGTGCTAGTGATGTAGGGAGAGGAGCAGAGTGTCTTAGTGAGGATGATGATACTGAAGATTCAGACTTTGTGGACTCAGACAATGATGTACAAGTTGATGATGACGACCTGTACTGTGACAATGTGGATGGCACAGTGATTGATGAGGGTGCTTCCAGGGGAACAAGGCATAATGAGATGGATGCAGATAGTAACTGGGATGAGATTTCAACAGATGAAGATGAGCTAGAGTTGCCTGAATCTGATGAAGAAGGTGAGGTTGGGAGGAATTTAAAGTCATTCAGACCTGAGGATGTCAACAATCCAATATTTAAGATAGGGATGAAGTTTCCTTCAGTAGAGGTGCTGAGAAAGGCCATTACAGAGTACAGTTTGAAGCATAGAGTTGAGATCAAGATGCCAAGGAATGAGAGAACCAGGATTGAAGCTCATTGTGCTGATGGCTGCCCTTGGTTTTTATATGCCTCAATTGACAGTAGGGTGGGTTGTTTCTTGGTCAAGAGATATGTTGGAGACCACAACTGTGTGAAGCAATGGGTTCTCAAGAGGTGCACAGCCAAGTGGCTTGCAGAGAAGTATATAGACAGGTTCAGAGCTGATGACAAAATGACATTGACAAACTTTGCTAGGACAGTTCAATTGGAGTGGAATCTGACACCATCAAGAAGTAAACTTGGCAGGGCTAGAATGTTGGCAATGAAGACCATATATGGAGATGAGATAGAACAATTCAACAAATTATGGGACTATGGGCATGAGCTTAGGAGGTCCAACCCAGGTTCATCTTTCTACCTGAACCTTGACAATGGATGCTTTAGTACATTGTACATATCACTAGATGCATGTAAAAGGGGCTTCTTGAATGGTTGTAGACCATTGATCTGTTTGGATGGCTGCCATATCAAGACAAAGTTTGGTGGGATTTTACTAACTGCTGTTGGAATTGATCCCAATGATTGCATCTATCCAATAGCTATGGCTGTGGTAGAAGTAGAATCACTGCTGAGTTGGAAGTGGTTCTTGGAGACATTGAAGGAGGATCTAGGCATTGATAATACATACCCATGGACCATAATGACGGACAAACAAAAGGGCTTAATTCCAGCAGTGGAACAAGTGTTCCCTGAATCAGAACATAGGTTCTGTGTCAGGCACTTGTATTCCAATTTTCAGGGGCATTTCAAGGGAGAAAACTTGAAGGATCAACTATGGGCTTGTGCTAGGTCCAGCACCGTTGAAAAATGGAATATGAACATGGAGAAGATGAAGGTTCTCAACAGTGATGCATATGACTGGTTGGAAAAGATGCCACCAAAGACATGGGTAAGGGCATTTTTCAGTGAATACCCTAAGTGTGACATTCTGCTCAATAACAGTTGTGAGGTCTTTAACAAATACATATTGGAGGCAAGAGAGATGCCAATGCTAAGTATGTTGCAAAGAATCAAGAACCAACTCATGACTAGGCACTACAACAAACAACTAGAGGTTCAAGGTAAATGGCAAGGCTTGCAGATATGTCCTAAGATTAGGAAGAAGGTAGCAAAGAATGCTGAGTATGCCAACACATGTTATGTAATACCTGCTGGGAAAGGCATTTTCCAAGTTCAAGACAGAGACCATGAATACATTGTTGACATATGTGTAAGGCATTGTGATTGTAGGAGGTGGGACCTGACTGGGATACCTTGCAGTCATGCAATCTCTTGCTTGAGACATGAAAGGATCCCCCAAGAGTCAGTACTTCCTCACTGTTACTCCATTGAAGCATTCAAGCAAGCATATGGACACAACATATGGCCCTGTAATGACATGAGCAAGTGGGTCAAGCTGGGAGGCTCAGAAATTCTACCACCAGTATATGACAAAAAAGTTGGGAGGCCCAAAAAAGCAAGAAGGAAGGCGCCACATGAGGTTCAAAGCACTACTGGAAACAAGTTATCAAAGCATGGTGTCATAATCCATTGCAGCCATTGTCTAGATACTGGGCACAACAAAGCCACTTGTCAGAGAAAGAAAGCGGGATTGCCACCAATACGCAAGACTAGAGAGAGAGTAACTCCATGTGCTGATCCTGCATGGTCTCGATCTACTGAAGAACTAGTAATTACACAGGTGATTGTACTCAACTTGGTAGTTTAAATCATGTTGTTTTATGTCTGTTTTTTTAATCTTTTTCGACTTGGTAGGAGGTTCATAACCAGCAGGAGCCACCAAGTCAACAAATCTTGTCACAACTTAGCAGTCCCATGGTGTCCCAACTCCAACAAGAGGTAAGCAATTGCATCATTCATACATATGTTATGCTTACATCACTTAACTGACTGTGTTTTATTTCTAGGCCACCCAATGCATGAGGCCAGAACATGTACCTGATCCATTACTTGATAGTGCTTACATCCTCTCCAACATTCCAGCAGCAAGACAAGTTCCACTAACCACTGCAACCAAGTCTAGAAGGGTGTCAAAGCCAACAGCCAAAAGGAGGGCTACAGAAACAGCCAACAAGGGCACTCAACCACCAACCAAAACAAAGAAACCTGCACCTAGAAAAAAATGATCCAGGTCCAATCTGAAGGAGTGGATGGCAATCTTTTGTGGATGATAGTTGTCTTTTGTGCAGTTATACACCTGCAAACTTCTGGCTGTGGATGCAAATGTTAGCTTTTGTTTGGTATCATGGAAAACCTGGTACCTAGATTAACTGATGTCTATGAAACATCATCAGTTGGGGATGAAAGTGATCTTTTGTACATGAAAATGTTGACTGATGAATGCATGATATGTTTGCTATATGTTGTTGTCCATCTGATTGGCACATCATTTTCAAATGATAAACCACAACTTGCATTCATCCAGACATAATACATACATAAGTTTCAGATTAACCAGTACTTGACTGCTTACATTGCCTAAATCAAACTAGCAGTTTTACCAGCGCTACTGCAACTATGACAACCACTACAACCAAGCCAAAAGATTTCATCATTGCCACATCTTCCTTCACAGTAGCCAACCCTTTCTTCAGCATTTCTAGTTCTTCTTTGAGCTCACATGTGGGCATCTGCATCTCATGAATGTTTCTAGTTTCATTCCTCCTGATAGATGTAGCTGGAGCAACAGGACATCCAGCATCCAGCCAGCTCTTGTATATGTTACTAAACATGTAGAATCTGCAGGTAGAAGGGTCCCGCACTCAATGATTCAAACCAAACCAGTGAGAAATAATACCTTCTAATTAGCTCAAAACTGAACTCAGTAAGGTCACTTACATCTATCACATTCGTACAGCACTTGAAGAACACTTTACCAGGGTTCCGTGAAGAGTTTGACAACAACTCGATGACCTCCTCACCGCATCTGGGGCAGCTCACAAGCGGGAACCCAGTCAGCCTACCGAACTTGCCCAGGGGCCGCGGCGGCGGCACTGGCAGCGGCGACGCCATTTGTGAGGACCTCCCGTGCCACATGGATGAACTCCCTTGCGACATTGTGGCCGACAGATCAGGAACAGAAGCGCGCTGGAAGCTTGGCATTTTGCTTCGGCTACTTGGGAGGGACGGCGACGCGCTAAATCGTGGCGGAGAGGATTGGATTCCGGCGGCGCTCACATGTGCAGACGAGAGAGACGGATGGGGATCGATTCGGGGGCATATGTGCACAGGGAAAGTCCATGGAGGGCTATATTGCAAAACCCCATGGCGTCCAACGGCGCCAAAACTCCCGCCAATCCACGCTGGCTGCGCCACGTAGGAAAAAGAGGCCCGCGTGGAGGCGTTTGGACGTCCACTCCTCCTCTTAATTAGATCCCGGACCTAAATGACCGTTTTTAAAGTTAATGGACCTAGATAGGATTTCGGGAATAGTTTATGGACCCACAGTAAAATTCACTCAAAATTATACGATCACCAGAGTGCATGCTCTAGAGTCTGATGTCTCTAATTATGCGCAACAGTCCTCAATGCAAGCTACGTACATCACGTGGAATCCGCCTCCGACGAACCAGGCTCTTCGCCACCTCTAGCGGCCGGCCATGACAGCTTTCCGATCCGTCCCATTAGGAGTTTCGAGCATCTTCGAGGACTTGTGCGACACGATGACCCCCCATGCTCGAACAGCTGCATGCAGCCATGAACCGGAGCAACGATTGCCGGCCTGGAGGTTCTTGAGGGCCGTACCAAGGCCTGTGAGAAGGCAAACATGTAGGCCATCGATGCTGCCACCGAAGCAGCTGCACCTGGACATCCCGGCGGCCACCTGCCACCGAAGAGAGAGTATGCGAGGAGAGTTTCGTCTCCATGAAATCCATCACTCACCAAGTGTTCAGACTTCGACTGGGAGCGAGCGGTGATCAACAATTAACGAGCCGATAGACCAATAAGGTCGACATAATAACACGTGAAGTTAACCAAAGCCAGAAATACAAATGACGAGAACTAACAGAGAGGTAACACGACGATGACCAACTAACCCGAGAGCACGTACTGATGACACGACGAGCTAGCTGCCCGGCCCTGAGTTCTTCTATGGGCAATCGTTGAAGCAGAACTCGGCGCATTTCTGCGTCCCGTCCGGTTGGGTGACGCAACGACCGGGGGGGCAGACCCTAACGCAGCCGGCCTCGCAGGGGCCGACGCAGATGCCGACGTCCGCCTCCACGAGGCTCCGCTCCGCCGGGAGAACCCGCCCGTCCGCCGGCGTGGCCGCCAGCAGCTGCCCGGCGAACAGGACCGCTAGCATGGCAAGGCCGGCCATCTTAAGCGTCGCGCGGGAGGTGGAAGTCATTGCTATTGCTAACCGTGGTGCTGGGCGCGCGGCAGCTCCCTGGGAGTGGGAGGTGGCTACAGCTCGAGAGTGCAGCGACTGCTTGTGCTAGCCTGCGCGCGATTGACGAGAGTGCGTGAGCGGCAGGACCTATTTTATAGTGGGAGATAGAGATGGCCGAGTTGAGCTGTGACTGTGGGTGTAGAATCCACTTCTTTGATATCTCAAATATAATACATCAATAATTTCAATGCACACTGACCCCCAGGGGCACGGCAAAGCCTATATTACACAAAGCCCACATGGCAACCAGATGCGACAGCAAAGTGAACTTTGTCGTGGGCCTTTTGTCGGGCACACGTCAAAGTTTTTTCCGGGTGAACGAAAATGAATCCGATAAAATAGCAAAAAAATATTTATTTTAATGTGGGAAGGCCACCGACAGTCATCAAGTTTTTCACGAAAAATTCGCACGCTATGCGGACGACAGGATTCGAACTCACGAGCTCTCCCTCGCGCTGTCGCGCATGACCTCCTCTACCACTGCACCACAATCTCACCTGTGTCTAGATTTTGTTTTGATTCCTCCCATATTATACTAAACCAAGTGTAAATTACTTATTTGAGGCCCTAAATGATTTTAAATTAAAAAGTTGTCAACTACACAGTTTCATAACTTTTTGAAATCTACAATTTTCATTATGGTTGTTTCTCCATCCGAGGTCGTTTACAAAATTTGAATTTTAAATTTGAGAAAATTCAAACTTAGTTTTTGTTGATAAGATGATTTCAAATAAAAAAGTTGTCAACTACAAAGTTTTATAACTTATTGTGATCTACAACTCTTATTTTGGCTGTTTCTCCATCCGAGGTCTTTTGAAAAAAAACTCAAATTTCAAATTTGAGAACTACAAACATATTTTTTGTTGGCAAAATTAATTCAAATTAAAAAGAGTTCAACTATAAAGTTGTATAACTTCTGAAGATCTACAACTTTTATGTATGTTATTTGTTCATCCGACATAGTGGTAGTAAAATTGTTCATAAATCTTATATCTCTCTCTTCTAGTTTCAGAAAACTGTATGAAAAATATAGATTTTGTGAACAATTTACTATCGTTTTCTCGAATGAAGAAATTTCCTAACTAAAAGTTGTACATCTTGAGAAATTATACAACTTTGTAGTTCAAAACTTTTTAATTTGAATTGATTTAATACTTTAAAATGTGCTTTAAATTATGGCTTTGTCGTGTGCCAAAAAAAACACACGGCAAAGTATGGCTTTATCGTGTGCCAAAAAGAAGCAAACGACAAAGTATGGCTTTCCCGTGTGCCAAAAAAACCACACAGTAAAGTATTGTTTTGTCGTGTGCGCACACGGCAAAGAGGCAGCCCTGTAAAAAGCACAGCGCAAACTACGAGTTTCTGGTAGCGAGCTCCTGGTGGAGCCAAACGAGCCTGTGTAATCATGCAACGATCCACTTTTATGTATTGTTACAATCAAAATTTACAGTCCGTGGATTGTAAATATCTCCAGTGGGACCCGTCCTTAATAAGCCAGGGCAAGTACTATTGGTCCACGGTAATGTCCCCAAAGCACGCAGCTTCCTTTACTGGCCGCGTATCTAGCACATGACGAAGCTTGCAAAGCATTCAGGGTCATATATACTGGAATTAGCAAGGGCAGTATTATTTATTACCCAGCTCCTATATATTGTATAGGTATGTGAGCCAGAAAATGTGAGAAAAGGAGTAAAATGCACTACGTGCACGCATCGATTGAATACTTTGTAAAGCTTCGTTTCCTGCATGCAGTCCGATGCAAAATCTCAAAGTTGACTTCAGTTGCATTTGTTAACTCAATTATTCGCACCTGGAACGATTAGATTGGCTGCAGAATCTCAGAGCTGACTTTGTGGTGCATTTAATTTGTTCATCATTCGTAGCTCGATATTAATGCCGGCGCACGGGACATGCCTCCATTTATATTGTATCGTCTGAGTGGTGGCACGCCACGGGAATTATGTCCTGCAGTGCTCATCATATCCGTTTTCTTAAAGCATTGTTTGATTTCTCAAGGGTTTACTAATAACTAATATGAAATACAAACCGTGTCTTCACCCTTATCTCGTGCATTGAACCGTGTTGCAATTAGTGACCTAAAGCATGTGCCGAGGGCATCCGTTTAGCGTCGCAATGGGCACAGGGTTCAGTGATCATTAAAACAGACTGTGCTGAACAGGTCAGAGATTAGCCTCATTATTGTTGAGATACAAGAGCTGGGTCAACTTCTGAATAGTTGACAAGTAGTCCAGGTGAATAGAGAATGCAATTTAATTGCTCATGAATTAGCTCACTTAGCTAGACGAAATGTTCATACGGCGTGTTGGCTGGGTCAAACACACATGCGTGTGTTAGTGACCTGGTCTCAAGTGATTGTATTTTTGTTCCTGTCTAGCTAATAAAGGTCAAAGGTGATAGGCCACACCAACACGTGGCACTTCTTTTACGGGTGACGGGCCATATCGTAGGCTCCCGTTGCAGCCTGACCCCCAATGCAAGGTCCTAGGTGAATAGGTGTGATGGGTGTTGTTATAATTTTTCTCACTTATCAACAAATCTTTCTTGAACGTTTGCGTGCACGTTTTTCACGTAGCGGACTTACTTATCCCAGGTTACTCGCAGAAACTATCCATATAGAAATTCAAATCTAGCAATGTTTTTTAATTACTGAAATTTAGCTACCACTAGCTAGTTGGGAGAACCTGCACTAGCAAAGGCAGCCGCCACTAGGATTAAAGATTGGAAAAGCGCAGGGTGGTGGAGGACAGGGATGCAGATATGCACATATCGTGTATGCATGCACTACACTGCACACGAGATGATGAGCGTATACATTACAAGCGACGGTCACATAGATTGATGCACGACATACATATTGCACACCATACCATGACTAGGGTAGGAAATGGTGTATAACCTAACTTAAGCTTGATGGATCAGCATATATCATTCATTTCCTTTAGATCGAGCGATTATATATTTTATACATCTTATCCAGCCAGTGTAGCTACAGTCTATTTCAAAAAAAAAAAAGTGTAGCAACCCCAATTAATATAGGCAAATACTGTAGCAACGCGTGGATCCTCGCATGCCTGCTCCATCTGTCTCCTCCGATGTGTGCAAGGCTAGCTCAATGCAAGACACATCATCGAAAGACGGCGCAACGAGGATTCTCGAAGTCGATTCATGGACGTCGGAAATGGTGGCAAGAGGTGTTGAGGCTGGGATGCGCAAGCACCCATATGGCTATCTAGATCTACCAGCTAAATTTTAGCCGACTAAATTTAACTGTGGCGGATCCAAACAATCCAAATAAAAAAGCTAAAGCAGCTAAAGCACGTTCAGAGACGATTTTGCCTCCTCCACTTTTCCATTGCTCTGGTCCCGAGGCCTCTGCTCCCCCTCTTCGCCGGCTTCTCATTTCCTCTCCTATTCATTCTTTCTCTCTGCTACTGGATAGATCAGGACGGAAGGCCGGAGCCCAGCACGCAACACCCGCGACGGCTGGCGGCCTGCTCTCGCGGAAGCTAGCATTGGCCGGAGTCCAGTGCACGGCGCCCGTGGCGGCCGGCACTTGCGAAAGCCGGCGATGGCCGAAGCCCAGCGCGGGGCGGCCAGGGGCTCACACGGCGGTTACAGGGATGGCGCACGGGGGCCACTGCCGCACCAGCCAGGGGTCGCGCCGAAGCTCGGAGCGGCAGCAAGGTCGGCCGCCAGGGGTCAAGGCCCTGTGTTGGAGGTCGAGGTAGCAGTAGGGCTGCGCGCTGGTGCTGCGGTGGCCTCGCAAATGCTGGGAATCTCTTGGTGGGGACAGGGGCGGGCGTCGGGGCCACGTCAGCTTGGCGGAGGTTGGGGAAGTCTGCGACCTCGAGCTTCAATTCCTAAGCGTATGGCTGTGATGGTCGCTGCGCCACTCGCCTTCCACGACCGTGGAAAAGGAGAGACCGAGAGAGAGAGGTGTAAGGAAAATGGACCTAGTACTAGGTCATTAGTGATTTTGGTGATTGCATGACAACATAACCATTGGGACTAATGAAGTTTGTCAAGTGTATATTTGAAGGTATTTTGGGTCCCAAGGATGGAATTCAAACCACGGTATTCAAACCATGTAATTCAAGTCATGGAATTCAAGCTACAGGAGAAAAACAGACTTAGAATAATTCTAAGATATCGGTGACCATAGGATTTTGGGGGGAGAATTCAAAAGGAAGCACAACAAGTTGCGATCCGATAGAAGCAGCAGCACCGCAACAATCGGTGGTAAGGCTGAAGATGGAAATAGCTACTGGTTTGACCGACTATTGCGGTGCAACAGCCGGTGGTGGCTGCGAAGATGCAGTTCGGCTCTGGATTGACAGACTATTGCGGTGGTCTAACAATGACCACCACCGCAACAGTTGGTGGTCGTCGTGGGGCCCAGTGTCAGTTGCCCAACGGCTATGTGTATGGGAGAGATCAGGAAGTTGCGGTGGTGCACCAAATGGGCACCGCAACAGTCGGTCATGTGCAGAAAAGCACAAACGGCTACATAACGGCTAGATCTCCATGTTGGGGCTATAAATACCCCTTCACCCGGCCATTTGAAGGGGGTTAGAGCTTGGGAAAGTTGTTGGGTGTTGAAGTTCACCAATTCATGTGCTCTAGCCACCAAAGTGCCTAAGAGAAGATTAGGCAATTAGCAACAAGGTTTAGGCTTTGATTAGTGCTACTTTAGGCCGCTTGGCTCTTTGCTTTAGGCTTTAGTCTAGCGTTTAGTGATGTTTGCATACCTTTTTGCTATCGGTGCTTGCACGCACCAAGTGTTGTAAATCCGGGGCGTTGTAGTCATGCGAGACCTTCCAACAAAGCCTTGTGGAGAGGCCGCCGGTGATTGTGCAAGGGAGGAGAGGCCCTTGGCGGTTTGCCGAAGCTCTACCATAGTGAAGACGGCGGAGGTCACCGGCGAGAGGCCAAGCGGAGACCCACTCGTGTTGTGGGTAGTCCCGTTGGCTATCACGGAGTTTTCCGCCATCGAAGCATTGCCCTAAGGAAGGGGCATTTTCCAAGAAGGGGCTCCAACGAGAACTAGGGGGGAGTTAGCCAACTCCCCGGTACCTCGGAAAAAATCATCGTGCCGAGAGTTTGCGTTCTCTACCTCTTACACTTCCGCATTTACATTGTGTTGCCTTGTGTAGTTGATAGGATTGGAACCTAGGGTGCAAAACTCTTTTATCGGTAGGGATAGCAACACATAGAAAAACTTAGTGCACATCTAGATAGAATTTGAAATAGGTTTTTATATGTGCTTGGAGCCTTAGTTTTTAGAACACCTAATTCACCCCCCTCTTAGGGTGTCACGGTCCCTTCAAGAGGGAGGGAGAAACGATGGGGAGAGAGGAGCGGGGAGAGGAGGAGATGAGATGAGGACAACAATTATTGCAGCCCCAAGGGGCAATATGGTCAATAAACACATTAATTGGGAGATCCAAACAGCCCCAACTAAACTTTAGATGGATATGTTTTAGCTGGCTAAAGTTTAGCTACCAAAATTAGCCAGCAAAAATTTAGCTAGAGTGGATCCAAACAGGGCCTCAGTTTCGCCATCGTGTTAAGGCTATGATAATGCAGTGGTAACAAGCTTTGCGCGGAGGACCCTACATTGGTAGTCCAGGAAGTGAGTCACCTCAACTGATTAGAGTGGGAGGTGTTGTGGTCATGCATCCTAACCACCCAAGTTCGAGTTCCCTCTAGCTCGAATTTGAGTGCCTATTATCTTTTCTTAATGAAAAACTACCTAGTTTCTTTTAGGTTGGACCTCTTTTTTCTTATATCGGTAGTCTCTAGCCAGGGAAGGAGCTTTGTCGAGACCAAAGTAGGCCATGGCTTAGTTGTAGGTAGATTACAATACTAGAAAAAGGGCCTTCATCCAACACATTAGTCCTGGATGGTTTTGGGTCCAGGACTAATATGAGCATTAGTCATAGGTCGGAGCGAGGGGCTTTTAGTTCTCGGATGGTGGCCCTCTATAGTCTCGGGTACAGCCGCATACCCGGACTAAAAGACGTGGCTCATATTAGTCTCGTATGGTGGCTAGACCCAACACTAACAAGCCTTTTAATCCCAAGCCAAGAAACGAGCCAAAACTAATGCCCATTTTTTATCCGCTGGCCTCTTTCTCCTCTTTATCTCCACCAATGCACGCACATCTTCTTTTCCAACATTATCTTCTTCCTCATCCTCTTATTTCCTCTCTCTCCCTTTACTCTGGCACATGGCCGCATGGCAAGCGACGCGGCCATGGCCTGCGGGCATGCGGCCTAGTGGCACGGCCACGGTGAGGAGCTCTTCGTGAAGCCAGATAAAATTTGTTTTTGAATGATTTTTTCTGATTGTGTCGATGAATCCTCCTATGTTGTTGTGAATCAAATCGAATCCGTGTGCTGTGAATCCGATTCTGTCATTGAATCCTCCTGTGTTGTGAATGATTTGTGAATCAGATCTATGAATCAGATAGAATGCTCATGTGTTGTTTTGTGAATGATTTGTTGTGGATGATCCTGTTGTGGATTTGATTCCATCTCTACAGTGAAATTGGAGCTGGAGGAGGTGGCGATTGTGGCGAGGAGGTGGCGGAGCTGCAGGAGCGGCGGTGCTAGCAGGCACGACATAACTTTTTTTTTATTTTTTAAGTGTTTTGTCCCGGTTCGGGTTACCCATCGGGACTAGAGGCTCCTTTGAGTCCCAGTTAAATACCTAGGATTAAAGGCCGAGACCTTTAGTCCCGATGCCCTAGTCCCAGTTGGAAAACCAAGACTAAAACCCGTTCCCTACTGGAACTAAAGGAAGTTTTTCTACTAGTGTTACAAAGACCGACCCCCTCTGTTTATCTCGTCAAAGCTCTGCTACTGTCTTTTACCATAGAAATTAAAGAAAATTTTTAATTTTGACCCCTCCCTATTTACTTATTTGTACAACTTGCCCTCCTCAAGGTGTTTTTCTGGCTTTGCCCCTGCTGCGGCGTGTCAATGTCCTAATCCAATCGGTAGTGGCACAGGCTTCACTGTTTAGCTGTGTTCTTGCAATCGTTGTTCTTTGCGTTGGTTTTTACAGGCATGCAATCAATCCTGGTATGCTTGTTTCCACTAGAGCTCTCTCAGATTGTTAGAAACAACAAGAAAATAATCTAGGATCGCAACATTTCTTGTGGCGCATTCATGCGGTTTTCTTTATTGGCTGCGGATCAAGTACAAGCAGCTGATAATGTTGGAGTGCGTAGCAAAATCTGGCCGGACGCGCTATCTCCATGAGCCGGCACTTCATCGGGTCCAAGTCCACCAGAGCCCGCAACAATTAAAGTCTCGGGTCTAATTCAACCCAAAAGACTAAACTGGTAGGTTAAAACTGTCTCACCATCAATTTTCGATGTGAGACTAAAACTAACGTATAGCATCGGCGGGTCATGGATACTTGATTTAGCAAGGGCAGTATTGTTCATTATCCAGCTCCTTGGTATACGAGCCAGTCTCGACGAAAGGAGTACGTGCAGTGTCGCTTGCAGTCTCAACCAGAAATTATGTGGAGCATTGTTAGCTCAAGTTGACTAGAGATGCATTTGTTAACTCAATTATATATAATCCGACCAGATGGAAATGATTAGATTCACTGCAAAATCTCAGAGTTGGCTTTGTGGAGCATTTGTTAACTCAAGTTTCGTACCTGGATGCTGCCGCCGGACGGGGCCGTCTCCGATCGTTAAGTGACGTTATGAATTATGATCTATATATAGCACTCACCATGTCCGTGTTTTAAGGCACTTCTTGATTTAACAAGGTTTACTCGACCATTTTTATCGAGATAATTCGTTATCTCGCTTCTTTCCCTGCAGATGTGGAGCACAACTTCTTGCGCAAAATTGAGTAAATTACATACACCATACAACAAGTTGTATAATTGTATCACTTTAGTCCAATAAGTTGCGAAACATAGAAAGATACATAAACTTGTGAAATGTGTACATACATGGTCATATACTCATATGTACAGCACATTTTCCCATGGTAACATGCCACGTAGCTAGATTGTAGTTTAGATCTGAGCATATTTCAAAACAATAGATCGGCAATTCACATAGGTTTATAACTTAGTCATGTTGTGGAAAATTGTTTTTTCTTTATAAATTTATTTCAAATAAATAAGATCTCAACGCTCATGAACGAAGAGTTAAGTAGATCTCTTTGGTAGTTAGGACTCGATCTTGCAAATATAAATATTAAGCAATATTAGATGGAGCAAAGTTGTACTAAAAAGATATGTATGAGCCTGTTACCCACTTATCCTTGTTGTCCACTATGTGATGGCAGCTATAGTAAATAATAGGCACGTGGCATCAAATTGGTTGCAAAATACTTACTTTTTTTCTTACTCATAAACATTCTATACGTTTTTACCGTGGCAAAATACACTCGCTAGTATACATGTGACTATACTTGCAACATATTTGACAAGTTCATATATATATTTGCACGCTTTGCAATTTATTAGACTAAAATAATATGGTAATACAAGTTGTTGTATGACGGACGCAACTTACTCAAGTAAGTAAGTATATATATATAGAGAGAGAGTTCTCCAAGAAAAACACTCTACAAAAGTGTCTAAACAAAATTTATCAACGTTAATCAAGAACCTACCTGCCATCAAGTGACGGGCCTACCGGCTACTCTCTGCCCGACATGCACAATAGCTGTGCACCGTCCTGTCGGCCGTGCGACAGCCGACTGGCAAATGGCCGCCAACAGGCAAGGCCGGTGCTGGCCATGCCAGCGCCACGAGTGTGCTGGCCATGCCAGCGCCACGAAGTCACTCGACCATTGCCAACAACTATCCTGTCGGCTGTCCAAGGACCGACTGACTACTAGCTATCCGTACTCGTCATACTATATATCCATCATCTAAAAAATATACTGTTCTGGTTATCAAGATTACTTCCTCTATACTGATTTCTCCCGCACCCATCATACTTTATATTTCATCCTC
>CM014271.1:28728173-28768387 GCA_004135705.1 Alloteropsis semialata
CGGGCGGCCGGCGGCCGGGGTGTGTTGTGTGTGCGGCCGGTGTGTGTTGTGTGTGTGGTGTGTGTTGTGTGTGTGGTGTGTGTGTTGGTGCCGGGGGAGATAACAGCTCTTTGCCATGTGCCCGTGATGCGGCACACGACAAAGACACCCCTGCCGTGGGCTCCTCGATCTGGCCCACGGCAAAGGCCTCTTTTTTTTGCATGCTTTGGTGCCAGCGTGGCGGCCGCGCGGGCTCTTTGCCGTGTGCCTATTGATCCGGCACACGGGAAAGTCCCTTTTTTTTTCTTTTTGCTTTTCTATTTTATTGTGCTGTGTTTTTATTTAAATTTTATGATTGATGATTATTGAAAATAGCTTGCCAATATGATTGATGATTATTGTGAGAAACAAATCCGTTATTTTATGTGATTATATCTCAAATTCAATTCCCATAACGTGTTATACCAAATTTATGTTCGATATTTATTTGAAAATATGTACGCAAATTCACTCATCAGTGCATATTTGATGCTTTTAACGAAAAATAGC
Source organism: Alloteropsis semialata (assembly GCA_004135705.1). Taxonomy (NCBI): domain Eukaryota; kingdom Viridiplantae; phylum Streptophyta; class Magnoliopsida; order Poales; family Poaceae; genus Alloteropsis; species Alloteropsis semialata. Next base: position 28,728,702 of record CM014271.1, read on the forward strand.
TTGTAAAAGTCAATCAACAACATGATTTGATGCTAAATTTCCGTTATTTCATGCGATTATAACTAAAATTCAAATTCCATAGCGTGTTATACTAAATTTTTCCATGAAATATTTGAAAATATCTACGCAAATTCAATCATAAGATCATATTTGATGCTTTTAAACAAAAATATTGTATTATTTCATGCAGTTATAGCTCACTTACAATGTATTTCATGCAGTTAGAGAAAAGTTGCAAAAAAAAAGAATTATCAAACGTGTCCAAAAAATAACCAAAATTTGGTATGAAACAATTTATGTAGCCTATTGCATATACAAGAAGTTTTGAAGTAAAAACCCAATTCAACTGCACTTACGCCTCACAATATGAACAACTCCTTCTCAACTCTATGAAACTTCTACGGAGATATTTGGATTTCTAAGCAGGGTACGTGACAACTTGTGCGAAACATGCTCATCTTTTTACCATAGCCTCTAGACATGAAGTTATGATATCAGTACAAATCTTATGATTTTTAGACTTTGTTTCATTTTTATATAATTTTAAAATGATTTGGCCACAATCCATGCTCATGTTTCATGAAGAATATGTTCGAAATTTCATTCCATTCCCTGGATACGGCCTCGGATTGCACTAATTAACGTGAATATTATTTTTTTGATTCATTATATTCTATTATTCGACACATTTGCAGTTCAAATTTTACTTTTTTTCAATAAATCTCTTCACCGAAATAAAGTAACTAAATATAGCAAAAGGATCATGAAACGTACCAAATCTTAACATGGGGTACCACGTAAGGTATGTGGACAGCAGAAAAAGTTTGGGGGGCAAAAGTTGAAAAAAATTACTTTGCCGAATTCCTACAAAAAGCGCACGGCAAAGGGAGAATACACACGGCAAAATTTCAATTTTGCTGTGTGCCACTCAAGCAGCACACGGCAAAAAGGCGCCGTCAGGTGGCCGTGGAGGCGCCGTCACCTTTGCCGTGTGCCGGGTGTCAGGCACACGGCAAAGGCCAGGATTTTGCCGTGTGTACAGCCTTTGCCGTGTGCTGGGTCTCGAGACACACGGCAAAGGGCTACTTTGGCGTGTGCTGAGCCTTTGCCGTGGGCCTTTTGGCCGGCACACGGCAAAGAGGTCCTTTGCCATGTGCCTGCCTTTTGGCTCACGGCAAAGAGGGCGGCCCACGGCAATGCCCTGGTTTCCGGTAGTGATATAAGATTCTATGTGATAATTATTCCACATTGTTCATATGAGCATACATATAAAGAGTAGCAAAATAAAGCTTATATAGTATAAAATAGCAGCGGAAGTGGACGGATCTTACTATTACTAATTGGAGACTCCATTTGAGGCCTCCACGTTAATCTTCACGAGACGTGCTAGAAAAAAAAAGATAAATCCTAGAAATTCCCACTGAAATCAAAAACATCTGGCCGTCAATCCGTAAACTCTAATCTCATAGCCATTGGATCTATTATATTTTCTAATAAATTACCCACTTTTGCCATTATAAAAATAGCCTAAAATAACCCCCTAAATCTGTAGCTAAATTACCCACCTCTGCCATTATGAAAAAATAGTCTAAGAACCTCCTAATATTTGTCTAAATTACCCACCTGCCCTATCATAAAAATAATTAAAAGTAACCCCTAATGTTCATCTAAATTACCCACATGTGCTATTGTAAAAATCATTTAAGATAACCCTCTAAATTTACAACTAAAGTACATATTTCCACTATTATTAAAAATAACCTACATACGGCATCATCACATCCAAAATACATTGATGCATGCTCTCTAAATTACTATATTTGTTATTAGTTGTTAATATAGAAAATACTGACTTAAAATGGATGTAGATCATATATAAATGATGAAGCAATGGATTGTAACAAATATTTGTCGATGTAGATCATATATAAATGATAAAGCAATAGACTGTAACAGATATTTCTATGTTAAATAGGTAGCTCAAACTCTAACCACTTGGATCTAAATAACCCACATGGGCCATTATGAAAAAACCACAAACTACACCAATATATAATTTGAAATTACCTATTTTCACTATTATATTGTTAATAATATGGAAAACACCTTATTAAAGTGTATATGCATGATGTGTGTCACCATACATACCATGTATACATATATGGAGAAAACATTGAGAATACAAATTTCCATGTTGATCATGTAGCTCAAATTGAAGGTTTAAAAGTGTGTTGCAAAGAGAAAAGGATGTATAACAAGCAAAAGGGAGTCCAATGTATATAATTCTGTTTAATCAACAGCAGGCCTAAATTTCTAATGAATTCTTAATACTTATCATGTTCTTTAAATTATTAACCCGTGCGTGAGCACGAGTTGATAGACTAGTACGAACAGACGAAATATGTGTAGCAAGCAAATACTTCAATTCGATTCTTAGCTAGATATCACGTGCTTCATTACATTATTCCCTCGACATGGAAGATTACAAAAACGTACACATGCATCACTTGCGGCGATGGGTGCGGCGGGCAGACAGGGTCACACTTGGGGCAGATGACTTGGCAGTCTTCAACCGTTTTGTAACAAAGAGGCTTTGGCTTTTGGGTCTCACAGCAGTAGCAGGTCAAGTTCTTCGGACACAAATATTTATTACAAAATTGCACGGTGAACTTGTTCTCTCACAGTGATGTGTTCTTGACCGCAATAGCATTTGAAGTTGGGAAGAAGGTTGGGGTGGCCATGGTGTCACCCGTCTCAAGTAGCTCAGGATAGCCTAGAGAGAGAGAGAGAGAGAGAGAGAGAGAGATTTGCTTTTCAGCAGGTGATGTGCATCAATGTATGCATGTATTCAAAACATTTAGTGACAAAGGTTTTTGCTCCGAAGCCGATATACCCATAGTACGTACTTACAAAGAAATGCTAGGTACCCGAAAATCACAACAAATAGGATGGACATCATCATGCTTCCACCGCTGCTCCTCATGTTGGATCTCTGCCTATTTCGGGGGACCTAGCGGAAGATCATATTAGAGACCGTTAGTTTCAGCATAGAACATAATGTGCTTGTCAATTGCATACTAATACATCACGGGAGAAGTAAATAATTAGTAGACAAGCTCGCTCACAGTTAATTGCGGCGGCACCGTACCTCGCAGGGGAGTTAGATCCAGAAGGACCGCCCGTCAGGGTTGGATTGAGGGGGTGAGTGAGACTTGCTTGGGCCACGTTGGCTGCGCCTTTTAGAGCATGGTTAGTAGATGCGCCGACTGCTGGCTGTAACGGAGCTCCACGTCAGTTGAGCCGAGAAAATTGTGGTGGTGGACCCCACTATTTTTTAATGATCTATCTATTCCCAAGGGACCTAAACCAATAGGAGATCAAGGCAGTGCTCAAACAGCGCATGCGCCCGCTTTGAGCCGGCGTTTCGTGACACGCCCGCTTTCCTCTCTCTCTTCTTTTCTCTCTTTTCCATGTCGGATCAAGCTTATGTGTCTCGGTATTTCGCCGGCTGAGCTGTACCTATATTATACTTGCTCTTATAGGTGCGAAGGCGCCTTGGATGGTAGAGAAGAGAAATTACGGAAGGACGCGCGGATCGATCGGGCGGGACTCTGGGCGCCTCCTGCTCCTACTGTCCTACATACGTCCTACCAAAAGGGGCGGAGGGAAGTGCAAGGGCGCCCGAAGAATTCGAATTTCGAACGCGGGAAGAGAGAGAGAAAAGGGAGGAGAGAGCGCGAATCCTAAGAATTCGCCCCCTTTTTTTCAAAAAAAAGGAACCGCGTGCTTACAGCTGTATAATAAAACAGTTATAAAATTTGGAGACAGTGAATACGTAAAGAAAAATGCTTGTTAGAGCATCTCCATTAATTCCCTATTCCCCAATCCTACCACCATACTAGAGGGTTAGAGCAACTCCAGCAACATCCTCTAAACATGTCCTCTATTTCTTTCAGTAGGGGCCGTCTCTATATTTTAGGGACTTATTTTTTCTCCAAACTCCAACAATACCCTCTAAACAACCCTCTACTCTTTAGTGACTCACTTGTTAGTTTCTATTTTGAAATAGAGAGCCCTCTAGAGACCCCCTAGGCCTAGGGCCTGAGAGAGGGGATTTGAAGGTCTCCCTATTTTATCCCTATCTGAAGTTCGTTTTTTTATCCCCGTCCTCTAAACTTAGAGTAAGGACTTATTTAGAGGGTCTGCTGGAGTTGCTGTTATACTAACTCCAGCAACTCCCTCTAAACAAGGCCTCTATTTCTTTTGGTAGTGCCTGTCTCTATTTTTTAGGGACTTGATTTTTTTCTCCCAACTCCAGTAATACCCTCTAAACAATCCTCTACTTTTTAGTGGCCACTTGTTAGTTTCTATTTTGTAATAGAGGCTCCCTAGCAACCCCTAGACCTAGGGGGTGAGGGAGCGGATTAGGAGGGCTCCCTATTTTAGGGATCAAAATAGACGGTCTACTGGAGTTCTTTTTTTTTATCTCCGCCCTCTAAACTCAGAATAAGGGTTTGTTTAGAGAACCTGCCGGAGATGCTTTTATTCAGAAAATAGTGCTCCAGCAGATCCAATTTATCTATCTCCTTTTCCAATAAATATTTATTTATCTCCTTTTCCAATAAATATTGGGATGAACCAATAATCTACCTCAACTCTTCCCAAATAGAGAGGAAGTTGTGACTCTCCCAATACGGCAGTTGGAATGGGCATTATTATTGAGGAACTGCAAAAGCAACTCTCTCAATAATCATGAAAGAGATATTGAGACATCCTCATTAGAGATTATTGAGAAATTTTTATTGGAAGATTATTGGAGATGCTCTTACTGAGTGTCTTGGTGTTAGCGCTTAGGAATGCATACCTCTCTCCAATGTCCATCACCATCAACGGTGCTGATTAGCCAGCGGCGTCCCATCCGCACAGTCGCATAGACCGCACGCGTGTGAAGGGATTTTTCCACCTGAACCTGAACACACGGGACGCGGCGACGGTCTGCTGCGACGGGAAGGAGAGGCGAAGAGAAACAGGAGACGGGTTGAGACATAGAAATCATTATATTCAATTTGGGTCCACCACTATGGACTGCTTTTGGGCTGGCCATAGTGAAGTTTTCAATGATTAGATTTCAATAATTAGACCAGTCTTAAGACCGCCATATCAGCTTTAAAACGGAATCAAACCGTCTCTTAGGCCATTCCCATTGAAAGTTTCATTACACGATTTTCAAGTATGTCATGTCATCTAAACATGTATAGGTTTTGTGAATAAAACAAGTCCTACAATGGACAGTTTCATGTCACGGTTTCATAGGCTACTTGTAGCATTTAAATGCATTGCATGTGATTGGGTGAAATCTTATGAAATGAAACTTTTCTAGCCCCAATGGTGGTTTCAACATGTTTCATAGTCTAGGTAACTGTGCATACACAGTTTCATCTAGATGAAACTCATCCCTTCTCTCTCTTCATCATTTCCTTGCCATGTCATCACTTTTATCTACGTAGCAGCCCATTTAATGTTTATGAAACTCCTATGAAACCTCTACTGGGACTGGCCTTAGTGCACAGTTTCACAGATAGATTGCAGAGTTTAATTCTTGCATGTTGTTGCAATCAAATGTACCACGTGAACTATATATCCATTGGTAATCTTATCCAAATTAAGTGCAATGGATTATATGTCGCCATGTCTTAGTATTTGAAAATTGACATAGTTAAATAATTTGTTTTCACAAATATGTATTGAATAACTACGATATTCGTACGATCATACCACGTTGAGGTAAGCTGCAGTAATGAAAGAGATATACATTGTGGTCACCTTTATATGGGCTTGGAGCACATATCTAACAAAATGTTCTCCGAGTTCTGATTGTGCTTTTTATCTTTTGTGAATGTACAAAGTTCTGATTCCGAGTAAGCAATACATGGCCCTTTGGGTGGAAAACTTCTCCCGGTATGGTTGCCAGAAAAAGATGCGATAGAATTTGTTTCCAAGAATCCTGGCCAAGGAAGCAATAACAAACCAGACGGCAAATGGTTCACATGAAGGTGAGGCCCCGCCCTACTTTTTTTTTTTACAAAACTTGAATACTGACTTCTCTTTGTGTCTGCTAAAAATGGACACTACTGGAAAAACCACCTTTGGTTCTGGACCTTTAGTCTCGGTACCAATTGGACCCGGGACTAATGAGTATTAGTCCCGGGTCTAGAGACAAGAGCCACACAGGAGATTTATTCCCGATTAGAAAGGATGGTCCATATTAGTCCCGGCTGGTGGCTAGACCCGGGACTAAAAGGTTGTTTTTAGTCCCGGGTTACAATACCACCCGGGACGCATAGTTTTTTTTTATTTCTGCTCGGTCCCTCCGACCTCTCCCTCTCCTTATTTTAACATCTCTCCCTCTCAACTCTCTTATCCTTATCTCTTCTTTCCCATCCTCTCTCCCTTCTCTCTTCCTCCTGATCCTTTCTCCCTTCTCTCTTCCTCCTGCGCAGCGCAGGGCGCAGGCCAAGGAGGCGCGGCTCGAGTGNGCGGCCGGCTGGTGGTGCAAGCAGGCAGGGGCCGGCGAGCCGCCCCGCCGTGCGTCCCGGCACGGACGGGTGGGCCCCTGCGAGCGCTCGTGTGCGGAAGGGCGGAGGCCGGCGAGCTACGCTAGCGGCTGGCACATGAATCTCTGTGAATGATTTTTTTCTGTGAATCCTCTGTGTGTGTCTGTGAATTAGAAATCCTTGAAATTTGTTGATGAGTGAATCCGTAGATTTGTTTGTGAATGATTTATTTTGATTGTGTTGGTGAATCATATTTGTGCTTCAATTTGTGATGATCTTTGTCGTGGATTTGATTTCGGTGAAGTTGAGCTCGTGGATTTGATTTCGGTGAAGTTGAGTTCGAGAAGTGGCGAGGGGACGGAGGTGCAGGGCCGAGCGGCAGGGAGCTCATGCCACTTTTTTTATTTTTTTAAGTCTTTGTTCCCGGTTGGTGTAATCCACCGGGACTAAAAGCCACTTTTGTTCCCGGGTAAATACCCGGGACTAAAAGCTGTGACCTTTAGTCCCAGCTTCGTAGTCCCGGTTGGGAACCCGGGACTAAAGGCTCTTCCCAACCAGGACTAAATCCGCTTTTTCCAGTAGTGGGAACCAATGCCATTAGACTGACATGGACGGGCGCTATCCTTATCTAAGGCCCGACAGAGATGTCAGTGTCTTGCAAGTGTTAGCTTTGGTCCCCACAAATCTTTGACATGCCACATATCTCATGATGTGTATAGTTTGGAATGCAGGGTACTTCGGTCGTAAACGCGTGAGTTTTAGCTAGCATATATTTTATCAAATTTTAAAACTTTGACTTAATAAGTTTTTAAATATTTTTTGAAACATAAAATCATGAGCAAATTTGTGTAAAAAATACTTTCAAAATCTTTTCAAAATCTCATTATATATTGTAAATAAATTCTAAAAAATAGCTGATTATCCCATCTCCAAGCCCAAGAAGTAAAGATGCCAAGCATATTTGACTGGAGTGACTAGTGAGAGATGGTATTCTAATCTCCATTCTAAGCTTGTCCTTTATTCCTTATTATCGTCTCCTTTTAATTTATTTTAGCTTATTTGTATGTTTTAATGCTGCTATTTTGGTTGAGTGAGAAAGCTCCAAAAGAAGTGGGTGCAAATGACAGACAAAGACGCATTATTTATGTCTGCTCACAATTAGCCGCAGCCCCTGAAGACCAAAACAGAGAGTCATGGTCTCATCTCATTGTTCAGACTTCAAAAAGGATTCAGATCTGAATTCAGTGTAAAGGCTTTGGAGAGCACTCTGAAAGCCAAATATCTCAAATGGATAATGGTATTCGCTAAAAACATATCCTCGATGCATATATGTATACGTTTCACCCTAAAAAATGCTAATAAGTACATTGATTCATCATGAAATACATTTTCACGGTATATCTATTTTGTGTCATAAATATTAATACTCTTTCATATAAATTTGATCAAACTTAAAATAGATTGATAAAAACTAGACAACACTTTTTTTGGTACACATAGTCACTTTGCTTTTATTTCTTTCTTTAGTTATATGATAACTTTAAGGCCTTGAAAGCAGAGGAGGCGGCTTATTTAGTTGGCTAATTACTAAGACAAGATGTAGTCCATGCATGTCTATATGAAAAAAAAAAGGTCATAATAATTTGGCACTTTTCACTTGCCCCTGTTCCAACGGTGAGGTTAGCTAGTCTGTTCCTAGATAGGGCTCTACACACCACAATGTACTGGCAATGGCATGACCTTTTTGTTTTGTGATGTTGAGAGATGAAGGAAATGTGAAAGCACTCATGCTTCATTCAACCCTCTCAGTGGCTGCTTTCCATTTGTTCAATGATTTTCTGGCACCTGCCGCGCAAGACATTTCCCATTTGTAGCATGGTTAGGGGCGGAGACCAGTTTTAGCAGGCGTTTGAAGTTTTGTTTTCAACGCCTGAGACCGTGCTCTCTTCTTTTTCTTTTCTTTTCTTTTTGTGACATGGGACTCGAGAACTGATTGTTTATATTATCGGCGCTACAAGCTAACACTCGCTAAAAGTACTATATATTGCGATGTTTTATAAAAGTAGCTAGGTTTACGGAGCTAATAGGTCTTGGAAAATAATGGTAGGTTTGACAAATCGTTGCCGGTTTTGAGAAATTGATGAGCTAGGTTCGTTCCAGGAAACTCTTGCTCGGGTTTAAGAAATGTTGAGCTGGGCTGAACACCGATTCACCGGATAGAGCGAGCTGCCTCGTAAAGTAATTCATATTGCCGTTCTTTTTTTTGGGGGGCGAAAATTCATATTGCCGTTCAGGACGGGCCGGTTTGCAACACACTGTCTCTAGTTGAAAGCTGCCCCATAGAATTCTTTGCATGCTAGAATTAGCCATCCGTGACAAAGAGTACTAGCTAGGGAATGTCATTAGGGCCGGACAAAAAGCTCGTTAGGCTGACTCGGTGGCTCGGTACAAAAGTGCTCCGATTGGATTCGTTTTTCTTTAGAATGACTTTCGACTTTGGCTCGGCTCGTTAGGCTCGGCTCGTTAAGCTCGGCATGAAGTTGGGTCTCAAACAATTCAGAAGACTATGATAAATAAGATTATGCTAATTTCAAAAAAAGCTCGAAAAACTGCCTTCAACTCGATATCAGCTCGATATCCAGACCTAAATGTTATGTATAGAATATGACTTTGAAAATGACGTGACCTGTACGCCAGAGACCGGCGCCGGCACAGCCAGCACGCCGGGACCGGACCGGACTGGAGAGTGGAGACCCGACCCGATGAGCACAGCTAAGGACTCAGGTCCGGACCTCCAGTCCAAGCGGGCCTGGTCTCGTTACACGGCGCCTGCTTGCTTGGCGGCCGGGCGGAGCCTTCACTGCCGCGCGTGCCTGGGCTGCAACGACTCCCCCCTTTACCACCTGGTCGCGCTCGTGCTGGACAAAACTAGCAGCAAAAAAGCAAAGCCTTGTCTTGTACGTATCATTGTATGGTGTAGCAGGAGTGTGCTAGATACAAGCTATAGAGTGAGTAGGCGAGTTCTCTTGTATGGTCTCAAGTACACACGTTAACGAACAAATGTTGCAGCAATGATTTGTTCCATATTTCCTGAAAAAGAATCAAATGTCAAAAGAGACAGAAAAAAAGAGCTCGGCCATGGCGATAGCTCCGCTGCCGGCACGAGCTCCAGCTCCAGGCGCCGCGGGGCGACCTCGGTCTTGCCGTCGCCGGCCAGAAACTGTTGCGTGAGGTTAGGTCGGCGGGCAGGGAGGTTGATGACGAGATCGCAGCCGTTGGTTGCAGGAATGCACAAATCTCAAGTTGTCCGATATGAAGGTATATGTTGAACGACCGATAAGCAGGGGCAGACTCGGGGCACGACTTGAGACGGGGCACATGTCAAGGAAACTTCAATTTATGAAGCTTTGTATATTATAAAAATTTGTTAATTGCCTTTGCTTCAAAATTTTAAGTGAGGGCATATGCCCCTTTTCAGCTATATATAGGTCCACCCCAGCTCAGATTGATTAGGTCCTTCATAACCTTGGGTACCATTTTGACCTGTGAGTATCAAGAAAAGAAAGACAACTTTATGGAATGCAACTCTAAAGGACAAGCTGGAGTATTCCGGTGTCGAGGACAGGCTGCCAGCCAAGTGTCTCAGGTACCTCTGACACCAATAACGTTTGGGAACAGTTCGCACGCCGAGACTTTCATGGCGGTCATGATGACAAAGGCTAAAGCTAGAGCCTGAGGAACGGGTATGGTTGTATTGATGCACCCATGGCTCCTCATCTATCCCCATCAGGAAGAGCGCTCGTCAAGCCACCGCCATTTCACTCCTCAGATGGAGCAGCTCTGCTATACTCTATTCCAAATTATTTTATCACTGTTTTTACTTACAACATTTGATTATTTGTATTATTTCAAAATTTGGTACAAATATACGAAAAGATAGGTTACATCTAAGGCACCTTCAACGACAAATTAAGCCACAAATAAATAAATGATGCTCACTTGATTTTTGAGTAAGACAAATGGTTAACTTTTGTGTGACGTCAACACTGATAAAAAATTTAGGACGGAAAGAGCAGTTTGCAGAAGCCTACCTAGATCTAAGAAATGGGCCGGGTTTCTCAATTCCTTTTAGCATAATAATAATAATAATAATAATAATAATAGTACTAAGAAAAAAGTCCACTTTACCTCCCAACTATGCCAAAAGTCTATCTTTCATCCCTAAACTCCAAAACCGGGTAACCCACCTCCCTCAACTTTCAAAACCATGCACTTAGGGCGTGTTTGGATCAGATTCACGCAGCTCCACTCCACCAACTCCACCATAGAGCAGATCCACCGTGGAGTTGCAAAACGTGGAGCACCTTTTGAGGAGCTCCACAAAAAATGTGGAGTTGGCCTCCAGATTCACGTTTTTCGTGGAGCTGCAAAACGTGGAGCTGGTGGTGTTTGGCTTAGAATTGTTGGAGCAGAGCTAAAAAACGTGGAGCGGAGCGGATCCAAACACGCCCTTAACCTCCATGCCTCGGTTATAAGCGGTTTTCAAAGACGGTTTTGTCTTTTTCAGTGAAAAATAAATCTAGTAAATACCTAATAAGATTATTAAACCACAAAAAATATCCCTAGACTTCTGAAAATTTTGAGAAAAATCCTAGAGGTGGATTGTGATACAACAAACCCAAATAAAATATTTAAAACTAGTGAAAATATCAATAAAATATTCTAAAATTTGGATTAGCTCTAGCAAAATGAAAAATATAAAAATCAAAATAATATTAAAATATTCTAACCTATGTCTAATTGCATCTTGAATACATTCAGCATAAATGCATCCAATGTTAATATATGTTATATTTATGATCTCTACATCTCATATTTATATTGTGAAAAGTTCCTAAATTTTTAGTCATGAATTAGAATATTATGGTAGTTTTCCAAAAAAAAATGGATATTTTCTAATTTTACTTGAGTTAGGTATATTTTTTTGAGGATTATATATATATATTTCATGAGATCTAAATATGTTATTTAGGTTTATGATGTCTTGATCTATGTCTATGATTTTTCTCAGAATTTCTAGAAGTTTAGGGATATTTTTCATGGTTTAATAACATTATTAGATATTTACTGGATTTATTTTTAATTGAAAAAGGCAAAACCGCCTTCGAAAACCGCTTATAACTGAGGCAAGGAGGTTAATTGAACGGTTTTGAAAGTAGAGGGAGATGGGTTAGCCGGTTTTAGAGTCTAGGGAGGAAATCCGGACTTTAGGTATACTTGAGGGAGGCAAAATGGACTTTTTCCAGAAACTGCGGGCGAGTTTGCTGCGCTCGCGCGGACGGCTTCCGTCCAAACGGTCGGAGACCTGAAGATGGACTGGGCCAAGGTGTAGATATGGACTCTTATGGCTCCTTCCGGCTGGGCCCCCAGCTGTTGCCCTTCCCGCCTAGGGCTGGGTAGCTAGGATTGACCAAAGTGAATATTGGATATCTGGCGAGACGATGGCTCGCATCTCTCTATTGAACAATTACGGAGATAAATTTGTTTCCGTGGCGCTATATAGACGACCTTGTCTATAGGTTGTACATGGCCTAGTTGGACACTCTTTGTGGGACGAAGCGAGTAGAGTCTGCAAGGAGGTACTTCATCCAGTCCAAAGTGCGGGGTGTTTTATAGTTAATACTTTCATCCAACTTTTGAAACTTTGACTTGATAAATTTTGATTTGTTTTAAAACATAAAATTATTAGAAATTTGTCTTGCGAATTATTTTCATAGTCTCATTGCATTTAATAAATAAAATTTTAATAAAATACATGATTACATCCCGAAGACCTTAAAAAGTAAAAAAGAAATGCCAAATAGATATCACTGGAGTGAGTAATGATATTCTAAATCTCCATTCTAAGTACTAGTCTATTTTTTTAATCTTTATCTCGCCTCCTTTTTATTATTTTAATTTATTTGTATGTTTTAAGGCTGTTTTTTTGGTTGAGTGAGGAAGCTCCAAAAGAAGTGGGTTCAAATGACAGACAAAGATGCATTATTTCTGTCTGCTCACAATTAGCAGCCCCTGAAGACCAGAACAGAGTCAGGTCTCATCTCATTGTTTAGATTTCAAAACGAATTCAGAATTCGGTGTAAAGGCTTTGGAGAGCACTCTGAAAACAAATACCTCAAATGGATAATGCTATTAAAACATATCCTTGATGCATATAAGTAGAAAATTATATTATGTACTTTCCGCAGAGCTTCATCTAAGTTGAGCTTAAAAGTCTTTCCCAGTGCTACTGAGTTTCAACAGATAAACAGAGCTTGCTCCAAACAGATCAAATTGTTTGGTCTTCGAGTCAGATAAACAGAGCTTGTTGCCAGCCTGTTCGTTTGGCTTATCAGCCACCAGCCAGCAGTACTTCAGTCTCACAACAAATCAGCACCAGCCACCAGCCACCAGCCAGCCAGCAGTACTTTTTTCTCACAACAAATCAGCACTAGCCACCAGCCAACCGAACAGGCTGAATACCTAATAAACTGTACATTGCATACTTTATAAGCAGTTGTCAAACTATACTTTTTTGGGGTACTGAAAATGTTCCTTTTTTTTGAGAGAGAGAAGATGGTCAATTGTTTGACGAGAAAGAGAAACCGGAACATGCTCCCGCCAACCAGTCTCTTATTTAAATTTTCTTTGAGAAGCAGATTTGCACGAGTGTGGCTATAACCTGACGACCAAGCTCTGTTTATTCCCAATTTACAGGTATTATTTACATTAGCATATAAACTGGCCTCATAATAAATTCATGCCATAAGCATCTACCGTTACAAACTGTGGCAGACACCACACAAGTAGATGCCACGCATCCAAATCATATGCAGACCTGATCGTCATCAGCCTTGAGGAAGCTCTTGCAGAGCTTGAGCCAGAACTCCCTGTCCGGCGCAGTGGCCTCCAGCTGCCTCTTCACAGCCTCGGCGAACGACACCTGCAGGGTGGCAAAGCAGGTCAAAATCGAGGCCTCTGTCAGTGCGAGCCCAACCAAACAGAATGCCTCGGGATTCAGACCCGTGTGTGAAATATGGGCATTGTTTCATTCGTCAGAGCAAGCAGCGATGGAGTGTGAAGCATGACAGATGAGACTCACGGTGATGGATCCGGCGGTGAGCAGGCGGTCGACGAGGCTGAGGAGGATGTCCTTGGTGTACTCCGGGTGGCCCTGGATGCCCAGCACGTGCTCGCCGACGCGGAACATCTCCACGCCGGTCTTGTCGGAGGATGCCAGCACCTCCGCGCCGTCCGGCACCTCCCACACCTGCTCGCCGCCATGCCATTGCCAGGCACGCAAGGATCAAGAACGCCATTAGATACGTATCATTACCGGGTACATGTGTTCTATTAATGGCATGCTGAGGTGAAACGCCAGTGTGCAAGGAATGCCGGCGTTATACGCGCACCTCGTCCTGGTGGACCTTGGTGATCTTGGCGCGGCGCGGCAGCGGGTGGCGCTCGCGCAGCGCGTCGAGGAACCGGCACGGCGGCGCTGCCGCCGCCGCCGCCGCGTCCGCGATGGACACCTCCCTGATGCCGACGTCCCAGCCGCCGCGGGCCCTGCCCACGCGGCCGCCCAGCGCGCGGCAGATCACCTGGTGGCCGAAGCAGACGCCCAGGACGCGCTTGCGCATGGCGTGCAGCTCCCGGACCAGGAGGCACAGGCGCAGGATCCACAGGTCGTCGGCGTACGCGTCGTGCGGGCTGCCGCTGATCACGAAGCCGTCGTAGCCACCCAGGTCCTCGGGGCCCGGTAGCTCCCCGTCGATGGCCCGGTACACGTCCCACGCCTCGCCGGCGCCGCCGAACGCCGCCACGAAGACGGGGAGGTAGCCGCCGTACCTCTTGAGCACGTACTCCGAGTCGTGCGCCGCCATCAGCAGCGCGTACCGCCTGCCTGTCCTCGCCGCGGCCTCCACAGCAACCATGGCGGATCAGTCAATGAATCCTCGAACTGGACGGCGAGAGAGAGGGAGGTGAAGCTTGCAGAGCTGAAACTCTCGATCGAACTTGAGAGCTTAGCTAGCACGATTTGCGAATGTGTGTGGTGTGTGTGGCAGCTGGCGAGGATTTGCGACAATTTATAGAGGGCGGGAGAGAGAGGGCGACGCGACGGCGAGGACGACAGCTCGACAGGGGCTAGCAAATGTGCAAAGCGAATGGCTGCTCCTGCATTATGCCAAGTCGGAGACGACGACGACGCGACACTTTTCAGACGTGAGAATTTCGCCGGCTAACAAATGCGGCGGCAGCCTCGAATCGAACGGATGATTCCTCTGATCAATCGTGCCGCTGACAGCTAACTCACACGGTTAAACCGGTTGATTGGTTCGTCGCGCGCGCCAGCCGCGGATGCTTAGCTTTTGACTGTCATCATGATTTGGGACCGTACCAGAGCTTTGAGCCGGAGATGGTCTTGTTGACGGGGTAGTGCAGGCATGGCAGCCAGCGTCTGAAGGTCAGCAGTCCGTGTACTTGCAAGCTTGACAAAAAAAATAATATAATTCCCCCATCCCAAAAAGCAAGTCATTCATTGAACCGGATATGTAAGACAAAGTTCGAAGAAATTGAAATAGATTTAGAGATTCGATGAAATTCATTAAAACTTGATAAGTGGTATAATATTTTACTGGTTTGTACATGTAAAACAAAAAGGGGTTTATCCCTGAAAATATTTCATTGCTCGAGTGCTCAAATTTCAAAATTTTCAATCGGTTTGAATTGGTATTTTTGTTGTTGATAGCCCTTTGATTTTTTTTATATGGCTCCTCTTCCTCGACAGTGGAGAGGTTGCTTGCAAGATTATAAGGAACATATTTAGTGATACAATTTCGGTATTGGGCTTACTAGGGAATCTGGCAGCCTTAGAGGGAGCTCGTGGCATGGTGGATTAGGCGATTAGCCTCGCAGCGGTGGTGGTTCATTGGTGGTGCACCGCTAGTCAGGGTAATGTAAGATGGCTGGTGGATACAATCGGAATGTAGACGACGATGGAGACGAGTGATACAATCGGAATGTAGACGACGATGGAGACGAGTGGTGTTCTGAAGATTGAAGCATACTAGCAGTAGATAGGAAAAACAAATAAATGGCACGGTTGAATAATGATCTGATGCCTAGGAAATTCAAGTGTGGGATTACTCCAAAACACTTGATTGATTCATAAGCAAGATGAATAGATTGATTTTCATTGATGTCGGGGTCTATATAGATTTATTTTAAAAAAATTAAGCCCTTTTTTAGATTCGTTCAATTTACTATTTGAATGTAGAACTTGTTTCACAAGCTCTAATTTTTTTTTAATTCCTTGTGTCCCAAAATATCTTCAGGAACTCATTTGAAGATTACAACATGTTTGAATACATTTTTACTGAGAAGGCCAAATATATGTATCCTAAATCTTTTTTTAATAAAGAAGTGGTGAAAACAATGAGGAATTTATAAACATGCTCCCTCCATAAAAAAATATATTTTAATTTTGTACTAAGTCAAACCATCTTAAACAAATTTATATAAAAAAATGCCAATAGGTACCATTGATTCATCATGAAATACATTTCAAGGGTATATTTGTTTTGTGTCACAAATAATTTAGTCAAACTTAAGATAGTTTGACATAAGATATAAACTAAAAAACCATTTTTGGGGATGGCCAGTCTGTTTTTTTATCTTTAAGTAATGAGGAACTTTACAATAGTTGAATCAAATGAGGATCATCCATCAGGCTAATAAATCTAATGGTACGGTTGAGACATAAAAGGTATCAAGTGATACCTATAAAAAGATATCAAATGGTACCAAAATAGATGGGACCTAGGAATGGTATATCCCTTTATTCCTAAATTGCTGGAGTTGAAAGGAAACAATAAGTCCCTAGAAAATAGAGCTTCTTTAGAGAGTGTTGCTGGAGTTGTTCTAAGATAAGATATAATTCATGTCCATATCAAATAAAAAGGGTCATATTTTGGCACTTTTCACTTGCCATGTTCCGACGGTGCGGTCGCTAGCCGTTTGTAACGACCATGTACTGACCTGGCCTTTTTTATTTTGTGATGTTGAGACGAAGGAAATGTCAAGCACACTCATGTTTCTTTCAACTCTCTCTCACTCTCAGTGGCTGCTTTCCATTTGTTCAATGTTTTTCTGGCACCTGCCGCGTAAGACATTTCCCATTTGTAGCATGCTATTGCTTAGGAGAGACCAGCTTAGCCGGCGCTTGATTTGAGCGTTTGTTCTTCTCAACGCCTGAGACCGTCCCTTTTTCTTTTTGTCACGGGACTCGAGAACTGATTGCTTATATTATCGGCGCTGTGCTGGCTGATAAACAGTGTATATATGCACCATATAAACTCATAAAGTCATACGTAACTGTAGGTTTCTATCAAGTCAATCCATTCAAACTTTGGCCAAGTAACATAATATTACTTGTGACACAAAATAATTATAGTTCGGTTCAAAATATACTTTCATAATATGACTATATGAGGCCATAAATGCTAACAATATTTTCTATTAACTTAGTCAAACTTTAGAAATAACTATTGCGATGTGTCCAATAGTAGCTGGGTTAAAGAAGTTGTGGAGCTAGGTTTTAGAAAATAATGGTACGTTTGAAAAATCGTTGCCAGTTTCCAGAAATTAATGAGCTAGGTTCAAGGAAACTCTTCCCCGGGTTTAAGAAACTTTGAGCTGGGCTGAACAACAGTTCACCGGATAGAGCCTGGTAATCGTAATTCGAATTGGCGTTCAGGACGGGTCGATGCTACGCTGCTGCTAGTTGAAAGCTGTCCATAAAATTCTCTGCATACTAGAATGTGCCATCCATGACAAAGAAATATTGGTATTACTTACGTTAGTGCATTTCCGTCTAATTTAAGCAGTCTAGGGAATACACTTCGATCATGGATAGAATATGACTTTGAAAATGACGCAACCTGTTGGTGCCAAGTCTTACAGTCCTGCATTATAGTTCTTCGCTTATGCTATCTTCTTTGGCGAGAACACATGCTAGCAGAGTATAAGCAGCTGCGTTACGGTCAAGTGGTTATCTTTCCTAATAGTGTTACGGTCTTTGGCAGCAGTACCCTGGTGACAAAACGTTGATCGATATTCTTTCATTGCACCGATCAAGTGGCCACCATGCGTTACGGTCTTTGGCAGCAGTACCCACTACAAGAGTGGTTATCTTTCCTAATAGTGTCTTTCTAGAAAATTGCCAATAATTTTAGTATATTTGGTTATTTAATTATAAAATTGTAGGTAATGACGTTGTCAGGGATTAGATTGTTGGCAAATTGTAAAAACTGTAGGAAAAGCTAGTAACTACACTTAAAAAACTATTGGCCATTTGCAAAAATTACTAATGGATACTAACACTGTTGTCCACTAAAAACAATTGTAGGAAAAGATGAAAAGTCTTGTGGTGCCCATGCTGCCTCGCCAAGGAAGCTAGAGTTGAAGAGTAAGGGCCAGTTCAGTAGGGTCTATTGTGGTTTCAGCTTCACCTATTTTGTGCAAAACAAGGCTTGAAGCTTTTTAAACACGATGTAAAAGTGAACTAAAAATTAGGGAAACTAGTTTTTTCATCTCCACCAAAACAAATTCACCAGGTGAAGCCTCTGTTCATATGAGCTGTACCAAACGGCCTCTAAAGCGAGGATTCGGGGTTCATCTAAACCCAGTACTCGTGTATGGCTGACACTTGGCAGTGGTGCCATAAGGTGTGTGAAAAACTTCTAGTCCTAAAATATGTCTACAATTTGAATTATATGAAAAAATATTCTTCTTTATTTATGAACATCAACTTTTGGATCTTGATAGGATGGTCCATCTGCTTTCATCTTCCCTTACCCTTGTCCTAACCCTTCCCAACTGACAGTCTTCCGTCGCATATTGCCTCATGCTCGCCACCACCATCACGTTGCCCTACTTCCCCAGTGAGCTCCCTTTGCAGCGAAGGAGGCCTCTCAAATCATGCAGTCACGATTAACTTCAGTCGATTGAAAATCCAGGCATGAAATACAAATCCATTAGTAAGGACCTAGTGCCATTTGTTCCATGTGTATAGAATGATTAAAATCGATTATGATCCTTGTATTTGGCTTTGTAAATTATTTATCCAACTCATCCAGTATGAAACCATTGTACTTGAGTTAACTCATTACATAGAACGAGCGATCATATGGTTTAAAAGGAAATTAGTTGAACCGCCCTATCCGAGATCATCTATGTATGCATCATTTGGTACATACAGCTAAAGACATCCTGATTCCTGAGTTACGCTGATGTTCCTTTTTATTGGCTATATATATTATTAGGTGTCGCAAGACGATGTGCAAGTGTAACCCAGTTTCACGAGGTTCGTTGCCACCCTGGGAGAGAAAAATACTCAGCGACGACAGTACCCTACAGGCTACAGGCAAGGCAACGCAGGCATATTGGACCAGAGCCAGCATACGATGCGATACAAGGACGGGCGCGAACCAGCGTGCGGAGGGCTAAAAATTGACGCCTCCCTCTGCTCGCATGGCTCGTGTGCAAACACGTCTTCTCCCAGCCGAATCCGATGGTCCATCCACCGATTCCTTGGGCTCGGATCGATTCCTGGAACGCTGCTGCTGGCACCTAGATTCACAAGGACCACCCCTGTCCCGAGCGAAAACCTGCAAAAAGTTACGGAAAACAACGGCAAGTACAAGAGGCGCTAGTGCGCGGTTCCACCGCTCGTCCGCTCCTCGACGCCACAGACCGGCGCCGGCACCTAAAGTGGTCGGGTCATTTCGCTTGCTCGACACAGCCAGCACGCCGGGACCGGACTGGACTGAAGACCCGATCAGCTCGATCAGGATCGGACTCAGGTCCGGCCTCCAGTCCACGCGGGCCGGGTCTCGTTACATACATACACACGGCGCCTGCTTGGCGGGCGAGCAGCACCTTCACCACCGCAAGTGCCTGCAACTCCCAGCGAGGAGCGACCACATAATTAACTAGCAGTAAAATTCAAAGCATTGCACGCGCAGGTCACTGGTGACAGCCGAAAATTTACTGACATTTCTTTAATTCCTTCCGTCACAGTAACAATGTTTCGGATACTACTAGTTCTACACCTTTCTTTGCTCTGACCGTACCACTAAAAATCCTTTGACAACGACTGCGTGCAAAGGACACACACAAAGCACACTGACACACAGCGGCCTCAAAGCACTAGCTACCAAAAAAACCTGTGGGTAAGCTTGAGCATACTATTGGAAAATTCTATGCTGAATCGGTGAGACTGAGACCCTATACATGTATGACAGAAAACCTTCTTCGTCAAAGTCCGTCGTGTTTTTATCTTGGACAGACGAAGTGGCTTAATTTGACAGTTTTTTGCATTGCCCTGCTGTTTTTCTTTTGGGCCGAACGAGGCTGCAAATTGAATGGGCTCCTTGTTTTCGGCCCGCTGAAATCAAATTCTGGGATTCACCGATGTATTATTAGCTTAGCTATATATCAGCCTCTATGCGATTTAGCAGCGCGGGTCGAGGTTGAGTTTATTTCTCATTTAGCCTTCTGTCTGTGGCGCTGGTTTTACCGCAGGGAGGAGAGATAGGCTCATGGCCTTGGCAAAGAGTAAAGCAACAGCAAGAATAAGATGACTTGGAAGCGGTCGGGGAGGAATTAGCTCGGTTGGAAAATTTTTGATGCGACCGAAGGTACAAGTACAACTGAATGTCAGATAGTGTGGAGGGGCTGATGGAAACCCGCTAGGGTTTATGCCTGATCTTTCAATGAGAGGCGTGAGGATAATTCGATTGGAGGAGACGACGTTCACGGCCCGACTACAACCTTCCAAGGAAGCTACGCCTTAGCAACCGATACACCACCTCCTATGGCTGTCATGATCTTGTGGAGCGCGTCACCTGGCCACTAGGGCACCTGTCCTGCAAGCAATTGAAAAACTAGCAAGAACAAGTATCGAACAAGTAATAAAATTAATAGATGGAAATGAAAGCTTTCAATCTCAAACTCAATCTCAAATACGGCGGGGTTTCGAAGACAAGAAGACGGGCGGCTGATCCAGCACGCGCGCTTACAAGCAAGTAGAAAAGACTAAACTTGATACAAACAAAACCCTAACCCTAATGTGGCGGCGACTATTGAATATATGAGGATTAGTTCGTGCAAAACTCTCTAGCCATGTCCCTATTGGACTCTAAAGTGATACAGAGGCCAACAGCCCAAAAGACGGCAGCACAATATCTTGACAGATTCTGTATGTTCACTTGTTTTGACGATTCCATTCGACTCCGATATTATTTAGACATGCATGGACCAGTGCCATTGGGAAATCTTATCTCCTTAGCATTCCAAGCATACATAGAACTCCCAAAACCGAGCCCGTATGCGACCAGGGCATCGTAGTTGGTGCAGGCTTCTCCTAGACTCTGAAACGGACTCGAACTTGACATGAACTAGGCCTCCAACTTGTCATGGACGCCCTTGCTGGCCTCTAAATTTGGTGGCTAAGGAGGAGGACATACAAGGGTTTCCTTGATGTGTTCCCCACATGGTGGAGGCGTGCTCCAACTTGGGCCAGGGTCCCAAGTGTGAATAACAAGTCCACGACGACATCGTAGCACCCGGCAGAAACAAAGATAACATGTCTTGATGATATGGAGGCCTTGACAACATGATATTGAGGTGAGATCAGATCCATTTGAAAGGTAATAAAATAATCTTTCCATCAAGTGGTCATGGACCTCAAACACACTCCGGGTGAAGGAACCATGGCCTTCCCAATGAAGTAACTCCCGAACTGCCGGCGCATTGAGTGTTCAATTTTGATGGACTTGCACTTCGAAATTGGTCTTGTTCATGGTATATCTATAGTATTTCATCATCACTGTTGTTCCTAATCACATTTGAAATACTGATATAAGAAAGTAAACAATTCTTAGTTTTATTGTCAATATGCAAACATGCGAACGAGCTCACCTTATAATCAATGGTCGTATCCGAATGTGTCATGTCCTCGTTAGGGGCGCTCACTAGGACCATTGTGGCGAACCTCACCAGAGGCTGGGCTCGACGTCAACGGAGGTGGCGGCCGAACTTGTTGCCGTTGAAGACAATCGGGGTGCTCCGGGAAGTAGCTATAGCTTACAAATCTGGTTATGTAGCAGTGGCGGAGCCACTAGTATGGTGAGCCATGGTGGCCGCCAGACCTTCTACCGACGAGCCTTCCCTCATTTCTCTACCAGTCTTAGGTGTCAGGTGTGACTGAAGCCTGTGTTTCTGAAGTCTAAAGTCGTTCGTCATCCAGCGGAGGAAGACAACGCAACTGCTTGGGCATTTGGGCATTGGGCTACCATAATTCATTAGGCAAGCAAGCAGCGGGCTGGCCCACTGTAATAAAGACAAGAGAGCACATATGAAATGGAGCTGCTCGATCATATTCTCTTATGCCATTCTCAGTGGAAGTTTCATGCACATCAATTAGCTACCACATAAGATTTTCTAATGACATTATGAAGAGAGAGCATGAACTAGTTTTATCTAGATGAAACCACTTGTACATGCTACCATCTCTCGACAAGTCGTGAAATTAAATGCTATGGGGTGCCTATAAAATCACAACATGAAACAATACATCAGAGAGGTAGTTTTAAACATCATTTCCATTAGCTGCCACATAGGATTTTCTGAAGACGTGGCATCAGACTTATGAAGAGAGAGCATGAACTAGTTTATCTAGATGAAACCACTTGTACATGCTACCATCTCTCGACAAGCCGTGAAATTAAATGCTATGGGGTGCCTATAAAATCACAATATGAAACAATACATCAGAGAGGTAGTTTCAAACATCATTTTAAGGGCTTTAGTACCGGGCCGAGCCATGGCCTGGTACTCTGGCCTCGGACGGAAGCCCAATTCTCCACTAGTGACAGTAGCAATGTAACAGTGGTTAGGCTGTACTTGGCCTCCTCCTATTCTCGAGTTAGATTCGGATGGTTAAAGAAGTGTCACAGAACAAAGCATGATATCAATTAATTGGGGGAGGAGGCGGCAAAACCCTAGGTCGAGGCCTCCAGGAGGAGGCGTGTACGGTTGGAGTATAGGGAACTGCATTGATGTAAAGATGCAACCAATCGGTACTCATAGGACTTGTGTCAAAGGCGTCTATCTATCAGTTATCTATAGATCGAACAAACCTAAAGGATCTGGTGGTTGTATAATTGTAAAATTATTGATGATGGAATACAGATCTAGTTGCTGACTCTATCTACGCAAAGCTGACTCGGATAGTCTTGAAGAGATGTCTTGGAATGTTTGATGGCCATGAAAGTAAGAATTTTTTTTATTTAGCCAGAGTTCTCCTACTTACTTTAGAGGACTAGCTCTTTCTATTGGACTCGTTGGATTGGAGACAGCACAAGCTCAGGTTCACTATATGAGCTAGTGCATTGGACCGATGGATAATAGAACCGACCAGGCCAAAAAAGTGCTTGGGCACTCTACATACGGTGTAGACTCCGTCAGATACATATTGATTTATTTATGATGAATCCAGACTAGATAGATATCTTGTATCAGAGAAAGGCCTCCTGTTTCATAAAAAAATAGATAGAAAAAGGCCAACCCTTATTATTGATAAATTCCCTATCGATGTATCAGGACAAATCATGCCATCTATCAATCGATTTGAAAGGTTCATCTCGTTTTTCGTTCATTTCAGCCACGTCGTAATAGCAGCCACAATAACGAAGAAGCAAGTGAAATAGCTAGAAGTATCCGCTTCGCCACGCCCAACTATTCTTACTCAAAGGAAAGCCAACCGAAAGATTTGATTCGGACTTCATAGAGCCGATGTTGCTGTTGTCTGCGTAAGGCTGTCCCCCACTCCTGTCTCGGGGCGCTAAGGGCTTTTGCTTTAGGAACAAAAAGCGGTGTTTTGCTGATGCCTCAAATCGACTATTGCGCCATGTTAAGTATTTTCCGCTATTGCTAGTAGGTTGATGGGTCGCACGCTCGATACACATGTTTTGGCCTTGCTTGTGTGTTCGTAGGGACACCAGAATGAGGCAGCAATTGCAATTGGAAGGAGAGGAGTTGCGGCGGCCGAGAAATGGCGGCGAAACAAAGCCTAAAATCACAGCTGCAAGGAGCGAAATATAAGTTGGACGGGTGGACCAGAGCTAGGGTTGTTTGTTGTTGTCAGCTGACAATAGTGAATTTCTGCAAAATCAGTGAAGAATTATTGATGTGCACTGTTGTTCTATATAGTTGGCACCGATGCTCAGTATAGCTGACATCAATAGCTGTATTGGCTGGCTCCGCCTCACCCCCCCCCTGGTGCAACCCAATTCCAACCCCTGTGAGAGCCAAACACCAGTCAATTAGGACACTGAAGGGATTGGAAGCTCGAGATCATGACTTCACCATTCAAGAACCTCTGTTCTTGAACGGTGAACTGCATCTGCATATCTTCTTCCTCGGCCAGGAGCAAGAAACCCTGATTTGGTGAAGATTAACGTCTACTTCATCTACATTAACCTATACCACGACTACAGATGGCATCTGAAGGCTCTGATTAGTCTGAGTTAATTTGATTTCCGCAATAATTGTGGTTAGTGACTATAATTAGGCTAAGTAAGATAGTGTTTAAGTTAATGGTGGATTAAGTTAAATCTGACAATATATCAAAAAATCAGACGGCTTTTCGGCATAACCGTCGGAAAGATTGAATCCGATAGAATTTCGTAACTACCATCAGGAAATTGTGAATCAGACAGCTTTACTGGAAACGATGTATCGGACGGCTTTAGTCTGATGTTGATTTCATTAACTTCCTGATTCTTTGTGCTGCATCAAAATTATTCATACAAATGCGGAGGAAATTAGGAAATGACGGCAAACATAACGTGCACAACGGAATACAGGGTTCAACATTACGAATGACCAGTCGCTCACATTCACTACAAACGATGAATGCTCCTCATCCATTCCACCAGCACTTCATCGACGTTGTAGACAAACTCTTCACAGTTGATCGGTGTGTAGTGTGTACCCTCAAACAGTACCTGCCCATGCATCATTGGGTGTTATATTCGCTGCGAAAGGTGGAACTTTGTCAAATTAAATTTTCAACTCCGACGAGCCTTAGTTTGCCAAGTAGAAGTGTAGAACCAACATGGAGACGGCGATTGTTTCTTCTTCTGCTTATTCAGGTTTGTTTTTTCTGCTTTGTAGCAATGTAACTTTGTTGCCTCTCGTTCGAGACGTTTAGGCTGTAAAACTCTAGCTTAATGAAATACATGGCCAGGCAAGTTCCTGAAAAAAAAAATCCTCCCTCTGTCCTTCAGTGAGCACCTACTCACGCTCGTGCTGGACAAAACTAGCAGTAGAACTGCTGTAGAAGGCAATGCATTCGCACGCTCAAAAATCACACCTGAAACAAAAATTGCCAGGACTAACATTTCTTGTCACAACAATAGTGTTTCAGCCTAAAGTGACTGATGCTTTTGCACATTTCTTTGCTGACTGTACCACTAAAAGTCCTTTTAACAGCAACTGCGTGCAAAGGATACAATGACACAGGTAATTTTTCCATCCAGTCATCTGGACGGTGTATAACCTAGGCCCCAGAAGCATGGCATTGCATACCATACCCCTACTGTTTCTAAACCCACACAAACAACACCTTCAAAACACTACCAAAAACATGTCGGTAAGCTTCAGCATACTATTGGAAAATTCTATGCTGAATCGGTGAGTCTATGAGACCCTACATGTACGACCGCAGCTGCGTCAACTGGAACAGATAGAGGTTGTTCATCGATGCTTGGTGTGTGACATTTGGCGGAAGCACAGCACTCGGATATGTCGATGCCAGCGACCTCCATCGCATTACAGACCCACTGTGGAACATCTCCCTTTGGGAACTGCATAACATAGTTTTAAGTATAGATCAGTAATTAACACAATGTCATATCAGAGAACATAATGGGACAGGCGTACATTTGATTTCTAGATGAACTTAGCAGCCATACAGATACAGTAATATGGTGGCAGCTTGTTATATTAGTTTTTTTTTAATTCAAGAGTAAAAAAAAAACAGGCACAGTTATGTTTGTATCTTCAGAATATGCTGACATTATGAGCATGATAGAACAGAGAACAAGACAAACCTGAACCCTCAGGAATCCTCGCACAAACCTACAATACGACACAGAAAAAACAGAGAATTATTTAAAAGCTCCACTTTTAGCTGACAAATCACACAAATTTGGGTTTGATGGAACAACATACTCTGGAAATCGTCCTTCAATAATTGACATATGGAGGTCTCTACTCAACTGAAATTAAAAGGTAAACAATCAAGAAATGATGCTTAAAAGTTAAAAGCAAAGAATAGCATGGCAATAAGATAATTAGCATACCCGCATCATAAACGATAAGTTGTGATATGACAACAGTTGAGAGCCCATAGCATCTTTTGTGACAAGGCAATGTAGGTAAGCACGTGTATACTTTTTGCAGACCTGGCAAGATGACCATGTTATAGAACACCAACAAAGAAGATTGCCAGATAACTTCAGTTTGTTCCCGGTGCTGTTTAAGCCTTACCATGCATGAACAGGTAGGATCAATTGGTCGTTCATCAGTTGCCATTGCATTTTGTTTCAGCTTCAGGACACCCTAAGGAGATAAGGTACATAAGAAAGTTGACGCTATACTGAAGCCATGGCAGTGGGGGATGGGGGGCCAAAAAAGCAAAGCTGCTCAGAATATGAGGTCGTATTTTCAGGCTACCTCAACTCCTCAAGAGTATAAAAAGGGAGAAAATAACAAAAATCAAAAAGGTTGTTCTATGATATGATTCAATGGGAAGAAACTCTAGGTTGTATGGAATAGATTCATCAAATGGATATACCTCAGGAACAAGGGCAGTCCCAAAGCGAGCAGTCCGTGTTGGATAAACACAGTCATACATGTCTGCCCCCAAAGCACTGCATACTACAATATCAAGTGGATAACCAACACCCTGCATATTAGCATAGCAGTGAAGTTAACCAAAGAAAGTGTACACGCCACATGACTGAAACTATATCAAATCTTATGCAGCAGAACACAATATTTCGATTAACATGGCCCCTTCAAGGAGTTCAAACTTATGGCATATACCATAACATATCGTGGTTTATTTTCAGGCAATCCAGCGGTGCACTGGGCAACAACACGCCAAAATGAGTCCTTGTCTTCACCACCAGCAAGACCACCAATTGCATATCTAGCAACATAAAGATAAAAATATGAGCAACGGGACAATTGACTAATAGAACATATTGATATACAGAATTAATTAATGCAAATAATACATCTAAATAGGGACAATTTTGAAAGTATGTCATTGATGGTGGCATACAGGAAAGCCAAAATCATGGAAATAAATTTTGCTCGTCAAACTCAGAATTACATCAAATTCTTGTCAGTGACATACCCAGGAAGATTCCGCTCAACCAAGCCCCTCACACAGATATCTCTGGAATTAGGGGGAAATATGGCACGGTGAGTTATCAACAAATTTATGACCTGAAAAAAAAAGGAGACATGTGCTACATATAATAAGCTAGATGACCTCACCTAAGAACTGGATCCAATCCTCCTTGCACAATCCCAAATAAGTTCTGGACATCAGGTTTCTTGTGAGCTACATTTGAACATTGAACAGAACACGCACACCCCTTAATAAACTATTCTTATCATTGGATAATACATCACTATCAGTTTCAAACGTTCTTTTGGTAAGATAACTAAATGTATCTTATATTGAGAGCTAGTAAATGAAATGATGCAAGTTCTAACTAGACTCTCTCTTAATGCCAAATAACAGATTATACTAATCATACCAGCTATGCACCTGTCAATCCAACGAAGGGTGCGGTACATGGCTTCTTCAATCCTTGGGCCAGTAATTGTTGTCTTCACAACATCATCAAGAGCCATGATTATATCAGCTCCAATATTGTTCTGCGTTCATTTTCAAAAACTAAGAAGGGTCGGAACTGTTTATATATATATAACTAGGATTTTGTGATAGGATAAATCTAATTCTTTGACAAGCTGAAAGCTGGCAAGAGAAGGCCACACCTGAATCTGGATAGATTCCTCAGGTGTCAAGAGCATGGGCTTCCCATCAACAGGTGACTGCACATTGGGCATGGAAGAGCAATAAGATCAGAGAAGGTATAAAAAGAAAATCAATTACCAGCACCAATAAAGTTTATCAAGAGAAAGAATGAAATCAGCAAATGCATGAACTCCCTACCATAAATAAGGCAAAATATGACATCAAAATTAAGTTATGTCTCAAGCTACTGCAACTAAAAATGCATCCTACCAACCATGCCGAAAGCAGAATCTATTTACTGATTCTCCTATACAACAAATATGAATATTGTTTATCTACAAATAAAAGGTACAGAGGTAAACCAAACTGAAATATGTCCTCATACGAGATTCAATTTGACTATAAGATGCAACTGTCTGGGAGCATAGGAACTCTTGTGTGTTTGAACAGACAAGGCCAAACATTCCAGAACTGCTTAGGACAGGTGAGTGTTTCGCCTGTAAGCAAGTGTTTCTTGTGTGAATGTGCAAGTGTTTTAGCCGAACCCCTTATCTTTTCACGCAGCTCTCCTACGTTGCTCGGGAAAAAAAATGATACACCTGACTGATCAATTTCACACAGACCGCAGCAGGGAACAACAAAACATAATTAACTATAATAGAGAACAAGAGCATCACATAACAAGTGACTACAAAAAATCTACCTGAAATGTAACTCCTTCCTCAGTAATATCAGCCAGATGCAGCAACGAAACCTAAACAAGAAATTCCAAACAAGTAGTAAAACAGCAGCAGAACTAAAAATACAGATGGGACCAAACAGTTGGCAAATAGGTGCTAATAGTAGGTATCAAAGATGAAAACTGATGCTTTTGTGTGGAAATGGGTGTCAACAAGTGTTGCACTTTATATTATCCTATACGAACAGATCATCAAACTAAGAAGCCAATAGTTTAGTTCTGCATGTTCATAGGGTCTAACATGACATTTAATATGTTAAGAAAACAAAGATTTGGAACAACCATTTGGAAACCACCAGAGTCAGTCAGCAATGCCCTTTTCCAATTCATAAATTTGTGAAGGCCACCCAGGTCATCAATAAGTTGAGAACCTGGACGTAGTTCAAGATGGTAGGTGTTTCCCAGTATAATCTGGCAACCTATATCCTCTAGTTGGTCAGTAGTCAAGCCTTTTATTGTACCTACATAAAAAGAAAAAGAAAACCATTGTGACATACTAGAAATGCTCACACATTTCCACAAAGTTCAAGCACAGTCAAAATCTCTTAGCCATATATTAAACCATTTGAATGAGAAGACACTGAGTTATGATAATTCAGAGGTTAAAAGAAAAGAGGACAAGGCCGAGGATAGGCCAAAGCCTTTTTATTTTCAAGTACAGAAATACATAAGATTTATTTCAATGAGAAAGACAAGGGTACCATGATATTCATCATCATGGGACATGCATATATCAATAGATTATGCAGTCACCGGGTCTAACATCTGATGTGGAAAACTTCCGTTTGAACTTTGCAGTAAAAAGTACATAAAGCCTGATTATTTATTTCAGATCTTACATAGCGCAGCATATCACACCGTACAATGCAAGGGAAAATGGCAGACTGAACTTGCACATCAAAAAGGACAAAGAACAGACCTTGAGTTCCAACAGGCATAAAAAGTGGTGTTTGGCAAGTAAAGTGGGGAAGAGTTAAGCGAGCTGCACGCGCACGATTGAATCTTCCTAATATCTGCAAGCACAAAACAGAAATACTTTCACATTACATTGCATTGCTACATTCAACTTAATTCTCCATTTTGAGCTCTACTGCTTCAAATTTTATTGATAATTCACATTCCACAATTATAAGTGCGGTAATTTCAATGGGTTCAATCAGACATCCCACAAAATTTCCACTGAAGATGGTGATCTATACAGGAGCCAAGAGAAGAGCTACTGAGCTAAGAGTGACACCAGCACATCTGTACTGTACCATGCCACCAGACAGCATGTGCCATGTGGCATTTACATATGGTCCCCTTCTCCAGCTTTTTCCTGTCTACCCTTTTCCTATTAACTGGACCACTATAAACTTCAGTAAGGAATAACACCGAAAGAAAGTACTAAAGTGTAAGAATGCTGAAAGATTCTACCTTTAAGTTATTCCATTGTCCAGTACATACATCAGCTATATAACGAGGAAAAGACAATTTGCATCTCATAAAAGAAAATCCAAAGGAGAATCTGTTGCTCGGAACTACACGTGCCTAGCATAGGACAGCATTGTACTGGTCACCTCCTACTATTTGGATTAGTCACTGCCCCTTGCAACCTTGCAAGAAAACATTAATTAGAATCAGATATTCCACCCAGCCGCTTATCAACAAAGGTTATCCGCTTCCACACCACAAACTTCAGAGTTCACAGGAACTTGGACAGGCAGTCAAGCGAGGAAGCCGAAACACCCATGTTCGCTTGCTCGCTTCTAATCTCAGCGAATCAAATACACACAAAAAGAAAAGAAAAACTAAGAAGTCCTTCAAAAAGTAAGGGGCAAAACTTCAGGACAGCATCGATTACTCACCTCGAACCGAAGCGCCGCCATGGAGAAACAAGGCTTCAGTCAGCAAATCGAACCTGGATTGATGATCCGCAACCCCAAAAAAAATCCGCTACAGACTGGAGCGCCAATACGAGAAACAGAAAAATGAATTTGAAAGCTGAACCGAAAGGGGGAAAACGGCATAAAAGAAGCTCGGCTTCCTTACCAGCAAAAGAGAAGAAATCAATCCAAGTTCGAACGAGTAGATCTCCGCGCCGTTCCAATCCAGAGGGGTGGCGGAGACAACGACGGAGGCGAGGACGCCGCCACGACAGTCAGGGGGAGACAGGTGGAGTTGTAGTTACGGCGGTTATCCGGAGAAGGGAGAACAGAGGAGAAGAGCCCGGGCCCGAGGGTTTAGGGTTGGTGCGCGCCTACTTTTTGACTCGGTTGGGTTCAGCCGTGTGGCACCAGGGCAACCCGGGGCTTTGGCTTTTTTCGCAGCGACAATTTTGTGTTTTACTAGTTTTTTATTACCATGTGCGCGCGATAATCTTTATCTATCTATCTACAACAGAGTGTGACTTATCTATGAGCCTATTTGGCATAGCTCTACCTTTCAGCTCTATGCAAAAGCTAGTGTTTGTTTAATAAAATAAAATATTTTAAATTTGTAATTTAAATGTAAGATAAGAACAAAATGACTTAACAAAAGATCCTCGATCAATCCACAGCTCTAGCTCTACAAATTTCTAGAGCCAAAATGACCAGCTCTAACTCTACAAATTTGTAGAGCTGTACGAAACGGGAAATTTTTTATCCTTCGTTGATTTTCACCAAGCATATATTTTGACTTTGTTGTAGTTAAAAGAGTAAATTGCACCAGTCGTACAACAATTTGACAGATGGGTGCAAATTAGCCCAACAACTTATAAATTGATTAATTTAGTACAACAGCTTAATATGTGGGTGGAAATTAGACCAACAACTTGTAAAATGTTTACTTTAGTTCAATAACTTGACATATAGGTGCAAATTGGCCCAAACTTGTAAAATGCTTAATTTAGTGCAACAACTTGACAAATTGATACATGCATGGTCCGAACGTTACAACGGCAATATATTAAGCAAAGTAGATGGACTTGTGGATTTTAGAGTAAAGTACTACATGTAGTTGTGTCGTTGTTTCACTTTGGTCCACCAAGTATCAAATGTTGCACCATCATACATGATATTGTATCATTGTTTCAATTTGGTCCAACAAGTTGAAAACATTGCACACACTATACATGAAGTCAGATCATTGTTTCACTTTGGTCTAACAAGTTACAAACGTTGCGCCTACCATACACAAAGTTATCCATTGTGTGCATATACAATCCAATGTACAGCAGTGTTTATTTTATGGATGCCATTGGCAAGCTAATGCCAAAAGTGTATAACGTAGAACCAGCTCAACAACTGTTGTTGCAGCTAATGGAAGATTAGCGTCCGCCCGATCTAGAAAAATTCTTTTGCGGGTGTGGTCTAATTTTTCTTAGTGTTTTATAGAACTTACGAATTAATTCAATAGATGTCTATGCGAGTTCAATAATTTTCCCTGTGTGTTCTGTATACCCCAAGCAAACTTTTAAGACCCTCCATGTCCTCGCTGGTATGCCACGATAAACAATACATAATGTGGTATACATTGGACTGCATGCACACAACGAAGAACTTCATGTTTTGTCTTTTGTGGGTGTAACATTTATAACTTGTTGGACCAAAGTGAAACAATGATGCAACTTCATATGTGGTGGAGGCAATATTTACAATTGTTGGATCAAAGTAAAACAGACATTATCGGTTTTTTATACCGGCTAGCCTACTATGGGGGGTCCCTAAGTAGTCGAGTTGTTCGTGGGGGCCTCGCCGGAACCAGAAGCACGATGGTGAACACGAGACGATTTAGACAGGTTCAGGCCGCCTCGAGTAGAGAGCGTAATACCTTACGTCCTGTATGGTGGATCTTCTCGTATTGATGTGTATGATTTTACAAGGGGTCCCTGCCTCACCTTATATACTCGGGAGACAGGGTCTACAAGGCAAGAAATACAAACTCCTAGTCGGATACAATACACAGAGTCCTAATATGAGTAGGCCGGGTTGTTTCCCAGTACCCGACTAGTTTCCTTAAGCTGTACAGTCCTTCCTTGTATCAGTCAGGGTTGCCGGCCCAATTTCCTAACGGGACTGTGGCCCATGAGGACTCCCATGGATCCTGGACCGTCAAGCCCCCGAGCGTCTTCATGTCTTCACGCCTGCCGGGTTGTTTCTCAACGATTTCAGCATCAGCGAGTTGTTTCCTCATCGTCTTGCATGTTGAAAACCTTCAGAAGTGAACATGATGTGCTCCTTTGCCGACTTCTTTTGCAGCCAGCCCCGGGCCTTGGTTTATGAACCAAGATTGATGCAAAAACTTCCCCATTTACTATAATGGTGTCCAGCTTTTGAAAAAAGATGGACCCATTATGGGTCTAGCCCCCGAGCCTAGAAATGTTTTCAAGGATTAAAAACAATTCCAGGGTCTTCATTGAAAAAACTTTCCAAAAGAAATATACTATTTCCCCCCAGCCCCCAAGCTTAAAGCAGATGACAATAAGCTTAAAGACTTCTGTTGAAATATGTATATTCTTTGATATGGAAATAACTCCTATTAAGCATCAGCCCCCGAGAATGAAAATTCATCGGAAAATGACCTAGCTCGTTAGGAAATGGCCGCACAAATATGCATCTGGTTTGTAACCGCGAATACATAAGTGTTGGCGTATTTTTGGAAAACGGGTTACGGAGAATACGCTTAGGGTTACCGCTTCAATCTTATAAGACAGAGGGTGAACCGTTCGTATTCTCCTCCCCGCCGCCGTCGCTTTCACTACTGAAATCCTCAAACTCTTTTCGCCTCCGCGCGCAATCTGCAATCCACTCAAGCCCCGTTCGAGAATTAATCAAGAATCTCGTCTGGCAAGATGGGTCGCAAACCTGCTTCCAGCAAGGCCACTGAGAGCAAATCCGCCACAAGCAAAAAGAAATCCAAGATCCCAATCACCGATATGCCAGTATTCAAGAACTCTCCTGCGCCGGCTCTCACCTGGAAGCCATCCAAGGCTACAAATGAGATGGTGCAGGGTCTTGCGAAGCAAGGCTACCTGCTGGACAAGTCAATCTCCTGTTGGTGCACCGATGCCGGTAAGGCCTGGCCCTTCGAAGAAATCCACGAAATCGTGGTTTTTGTCGCTTTTTATGAACGCGGTTTCGCCCTCCCCGCTCATGATTTTCTCCGAGGGCTTCTTTCTTACTACAAATTGGAATTGGTCCATCTCAATCCCAATTCAATTCTTCAAATTTCCCTCTTCATTCATCTCTGCGAAACCTTTTTGGGGATCGATCCCCACTTCAATCTGTTCCGCTGCCTCTTCCGTGTGAAGGCCACCCCAGACAACGTAGTCGGCGGGGCCGGATTTCAGTTGCGTCAGGGCATGAAGAACGTCTACTTCGATTTCAAGATGAACGACTCCATTAAAGACTGGAATGACAAGTGGTTCTATGTGGAGAATCAGCCCCCGAGGCTATCCAAGCATTCCGGTCATCTCCCTCGGCCGCAAGATACATAGAATGAATCCCTCGTTAGGAATAAGGTCGACGGAATCTCCAGGCTCATCAAGATGATCGCTGCGCTGAAAGATCAAGGCCTAACCGCCATCAGGATCGCCAGCTCATTCTTGCGCCGGCGCGTACAACCCTACCAGAAGCGGGTGCACGCTGGCTATGAGTATACTGGCTCCGAAGACCCAACCAGGATCTCCACCAGCGATTTGTCGTCAGATGAAGTCGCAGTCCGCGTCCAGGCACTCTTCATGGATGCCCAAGATCTGCCACGCCGGGTACCCGAGTACTCGGCAAGTCGTCCGTCATCATTGGTAAGCTTGAAAACAACCCGAATATCATTTATGATATACGCCTTCTTGCGCCTTGATAACTGATCAATTGCTGCACTATCCAATGCCAGGAATTGCGCACCAGACTAGCTTCCTCGCCCCTAGACATTGCAGAGAACCAATCCGGGTTGCCTGGATCTCCCCCGCCCCAACAAACTGCTGAAAGTTCGGGGAAAGGGAAGAAAAAGGCGCCGCCAAATATGGACCAGGTGATTCTGGAAGAAGTAGTCGACGATTCTGATGATGACACACCCCAACCTCCTCTCGGGAAGATACTCGGGCAAGGAGGATCAGGCTTGAAAAGGCCTTGTGATGACGATGCCCCAAGTCCAACCATCCCCAAGAAAAAACGGGCTATGCGGAAGAGAGTGTCTCCTTCAGTGCAGAAATCATCAGATACCATTCTAGATGAAGCAGAAGCACTTGAAGCAAAGCCTGAAGCCAATGTGGAGAGCCCAATGGGAATCCCACTACAGTCTCCTCTGCCCAAGGTACCCCTATTATCTTGTTTTGCCAAACAATCTTGGTTTTATCCTCTTGCCGAGTTGTTTTCTGAATTGATTATATAATTGCAGAATCCTCAACAAGAAGAACCCGCCCAGTCGGAAAAGCCTCAAGGACCTCAAAACAACCCGTCTGGCGGTTTTGACTTTGTTGTGGAAGAGCCTGAATTCAACATAGAATTTGCCAGGTAGATGTCCCAAAATCTACATAGGGCAAAATTCTGAAACGCGAATATTGCTAATCTTCAATTGTTTATGCAGCCGTCCGCCTACTCCTGCTCCAACAGACGTTCCAAAAACTCCAATGACGGAGACAGGAGGAGGAGAAGGACTAAGCCCCCAAGCATCTTCACCATCCCAACCTCAGGCAACAAGCAGCAACGTCGCGCCACCACCTCCTGTAAGAGAGCAAGCCGCTCCGGATACTTCTGCTCCTGGGTCCTGGCCCAAAGCAACAGAAAGTATCCGGATGGCTAGCCTCCGCTCTGAAGGATTGGACACCACCACTGGCCTGATGAAGGAAGCTGTTATTGAAGAAATCATCCGGGAGCAAAAGAAACCCCGCGAGCCTTCACCAGAGCCATTTCAGATCTTCACCGGCACACCCGGCGTCAACGCTAATGAGGATGAAGACGCCTTCTTATTCAACTCTGAAGTTGACCATGAAGATCTGGAGAAGGCCGCCGAGCTGTACAAACAACTCTCCAAGCTCACAGAGGTTAGTAGAAATAGTGTAGTATTGTAAATACTTATCTCCTTCGTACTGTAATCAACCCTGTTTCCTTTAATCTGGATGTAGAGTATACTTGTACGATCTCAGCAGAAATCTGAGATGCTTCAGAGAGCAAGCACGTCCATTGCCCGCGCCGAGAAAGCCACAGCCGATCTGGCCAAGGGACAAGCAGCTTGGGACCAAGAACGCGCCCAATTGCGCCGAGAGCTGGATGAAGCGTACAAGAAGATCAACTTGTACCAGGACCAGCGCGATGACATGGTTGAGAAGAATAAGTCTTTGCAACAAAAACTCTCAGGTGTGTATGCCGAGTACTTTGTCTCTACCTGCAGTGATCATATAATGAATAGCATCTGATGTGCTGTCTGCAGAGAATGAAAGGCGCGTGGAAGCTCTAAAAGGCGAGTTCATCGATATGAAGAACCGCTTTTATCGGGAGCAGGAGCGCGCAAACCAAGCAGAGCGGAGGGAGACGGAATGCATGGCAGATCTTGCAGAAGAGCAGAAAATGCGCCAGCATGCCGATGCCCAACTCATCAAGGACCTGACCAAGATCCGCAATCAAGAGGCTGAAATCCAGGCGCTTCGCGTGGAGGTCAATCGCCGTGGTGCGGAAATTGAGTCTTGGAAGGAAGCCGCCCTGCCTTTGGTTGATGTATATGCCAAAGTACCCGCTGGAAGTGTTGCTCCTCCTCCCTTTGATCGTCTTCGAGCAACTCCTGGGCAAGTGAAGCTGTATTGCCAACGGGTCGCCCATTCGTGTACTAAACAAGTACTCGGGGTTGTCCGGTCATGGTTTCCTTCACAGCCTTTAGGTGTTACTAAAGGGAGAATCAACCCGGCTTGTACCCGGGCCATGTATGATACTTACATGGAGGAGGAGAAGGACACTGTAGAGAAGATTGTATCTCGTCTTAAGTTCTAGAGCCTCTTTCTGTAAGAAAGCCCTTTGTAAAGAACTTGGTTTCAGATGTAAATACTTAATGTTTTTATTCAAAAAGTATCTGTTTATCTGATTGATTGTGCCCGATCTCTTTGCTTTGAACAAAAAGTAGATGGCAATTGAATGTAGTCTTTCTGGATTGTTTTTTAAACAGCCCGACTAGATTCAAATAAATAAGTGCGCCCGATCTTTCTGTGTGAAACAGAAAGTAGATGGCTTTTGAAACAACCCTTTCTGGATTGTTTTTAAACAACCCGGGATGAGTCAAAAAAGATACGCCCGATCCTTCTGTGTGAAACAGAAAGTAGATGGCATTTGAAACAACCCTTTCTAGATTGTTTTTAAACAACCCAGGATGATTCAAATTTGTAAGACTGTATCTGATTTTCAAGCTTGAAGACAATGGAATATTGATACTTTATTATTATTAGGCTAAGAGGCCAATATCAGTACATAAAGAAGGCTGACAATTTATTGACTCTTAAAAAACTCTAATAATCTTCTTCAGGGGTAAAAACGCCGCAAGTGCTCAATGTTCCATGCATTGGGCACCTCTGTTCCGTCCTCCCGTTGTAGCTGATAAGTACCCGGACCGATGACCCTTGATACTATAAACGGACCTTCCCAAGGAGAAAATAGCTTGTGCTGATCTTTTGTACTCTGAATTCTTTGAAGGACCAAATCACCAATGTTAAACGATCTCATTTGGATGTTACGGTCATGATACCTCCTGAGTCCTTGCTGGTACGTGGTTGTCCTGATCAACGCAGCTAGCCTCGCCTCTTCTAGCATGTCCACATCTTCTGCCCTATTCTGCTCTGCTGCTTCCTCCGAGTAGTTTTGGATTCTTGGAGCATTGTACTCGATGTCCACCGGGAGTACCGCTTCTGAGCCGTAGACCAGAAAGAAGGGTGATTGCCCCGTCGCGCGGCTGGGCTGGGTTCTGAGCCCCCATACCACGGCTGGCAATTCTTGCACTCACTTGCCGCCGTACTTTTTGAGTGGTTCATAGAGCCTTGGCTTGAGACCTTGAAGTATGAGGCCGTTAGCTCTCTCAACTTGTCCATTGGTTCGTGGGTGCGCCACTGATGCGTAGCGGACTTCAATTCCCAGGTTATCGCAGAAATCAAAGAACTCGCTCCCTGTGAATTCTGAGCCAAGGTCGGTGATAATGCGATTTGGGACGCCGAAACGATGAGCAATGTCTTGGATGAACTCGGCCGCCTTCGCTGCTGTAGCGTTGACTAGCGGCTTGACTTCAATCCACTTGGTAAACTTGTCGATCGCCACGTAGAGATACTTGAAACCTCCTGGCGCAGTCTTGAGTGGTCCAACCATATCGAGCCCCTAGCATGCGAAGGGCCAGGAGGGCGGTATGGTGTTGAGGACCGTTGCAGGGACATGAGCTTGCCGGGCAAAGTATTGGCAGCCCTGACAGGTCTTCACGATTTCTTCGGCATCGGCCACAGCGGATGGCCAATAGTACCCGGACCGAAAAGCCTTGCCTACGATCGTGCGGTGAGCAGCATGGTTCCCGCAGATTCCACCATGGATTTCTTCAAGGATTTCCCGTCCGACTTCTGGAGTGACACACTTCATCAAGACTCCAGATGAGGCGCCACGTCGAAAAAGGGTGGAGCCGACTACTATGTAGTGCTTGCTTCGTCTGATAACTTGCTCAGCCTCCACCTTATCTTCGGGCTCCCTCTGGTGCAGTATGTACTCGATGAAGGGCTTTGTCCACTCGGGTGTAATCACCATGACTTGCTGATGGGGTGGTGTTGTAGTCGGCTGTACTTCCTGCTCCTTGATGGATGGTTGTAACAGCTCATGGACGAAAACGCCGCCTGGTACTTGCGCTCGGTGGGAACCCAGCTTTGAAAGTGCATCAGCAGCCATGTTGTTGTCTCTGATGACGTGATGAAATTCGAGCCCATGAAAGTGCTTCTCGAGTTTGCGTACCTCCATGCAGTATGCATCCATGTTCTCCTTGGTGCAGTCCCAATCTTTATTGACCTGATTGATCACCACAGAGGAGTCGCCGTACACCACCATGTGCTTGATGCCAAGGGAAGCTGCCAAGCGCAACCCGTGCAGTAGAGCTTCGTACTCGGCTTCATTGTTGGTGGCTTTCCACAGGATTTGGAGCACATATTTAAGCTGATCGCCTTTTGGGGATATGAGAAGTACTCCTGCACCTGCCCCTTCAAGCTTCAGTGATCCGTCGAAGTACATGATCCAATGCTCGAGGGGTTCTTCTGGTACTGCGTGTTGTATTTCTGTCCACTCAGCGACGAAGTCCACCAGGGCTTGAGATTTGATGGCAGCTCGTGGGACGAAATCGATGGCGTGGGAGCCTAACTCGACCGCCCATTTGGAGATTCGCCCTGTCGCGTCCCGGTTATGGAGTATGTCACCAATTGGAAAAGAGGTGACTACAACAACCCGGTGGGCGTCGAAGTAGTGGCGCAACTTACGAGATGTGATCAAGACGGCATATAATAGCTTCTCGACCTGCGGGTATCGCACTTTTGATTCTGAAAGCACCTCGCTGATGAAGTAAACGGGCCGCTGTACTTTGTATACATGGCCGGGTTCCTCCCGCTCGACTACAATGGCAGTGCTCACGACGTGAGTTGTTGCTGCTATGTAGAGAAGCAGTGGTTCCTGATCAGCTGGTGCAGTCAGTACTGGTGGTGACTGGAGAAATGTCTTGAGGTCTTCAAACGCCGCATCAGCTTCTGGAGTCCATACGAACTTGTCTTGCTTCTTGAGGAGCTTGAAGAAAGGTAATCCTCTGTCACCCAACCTTGAAATAAATCGGTTGAGGGCCGCCATGCATCCAGTCAGCTTCTGAACGTCCTTGAGGGACTTTGGAGGCGCCATGGATGTAATAGCGGTAACTTTCTCGGGATTAGCTTCAATTCCCCGGTGGCTGACTATGAAGCCCAGCAGTTTTCCCGCGGGCACACCAAACACACATTTGGTAGGATTGAGCTTCCATTGGAATTCCCTGAGATGTGCAAAGGTCTCAGATAGGTCATCGATGA
The DNA here is from genome assembly GCA_004135705.1 of Alloteropsis semialata. NCBI lineage: Eukaryota > Viridiplantae > Streptophyta > Magnoliopsida > Poales > Poaceae > Alloteropsis > Alloteropsis semialata. The sequence goes on from CM014271.1 coordinate 28,768,166, forward strand.
GACTATCCGGGTTCTTTGTCTTGACGACGACGTCATCAACGTAGGCTTCCACATTGCGGCCAATCTGAGCCTTGAGACAACTCTGAATTGCACGCGGCCAATCTGAGCCTTGAGACAACTCTGAATTGCACGCTGATATGTGGCTCCTGCGTTCTTGAGTCCAAAGGACATTGTAGTGTAGCAGTAGGCGCCAAACGGAGTGATGAACGCCGTCTTGATCTG
>CM014271.1:28769387-28788557 GCA_004135705.1 Alloteropsis semialata
GCGTCAATCTGGACTGAACCCAATTGTTATTCTGAAACTCATCCAAACCAGCAGCTTAACTTACCTTTTTCTTCAAATTTTGTAGGTAAACTCTTGGAGCTTAAAGCACGAAAGTTGTAGCCCAAACATCAGGCTACATTTTCCCTAATATGACCTTGGTCTAATTATCCACGGATTTTGTGATACAAGCCGCTGAATGTCGGCCCCAAAACCTGCACTTGCTGAAACCCGTGAAAACCAGCAAATTCAAACCGATTTTTCTCCACATTTTGAATGTAAACTTTCAAAACTACAAATACAAAAGTTGTAGCCTGTATATAGACCTTCGTTTTCTCCAATATGACCTTGAGCTGATTCTGCCTAGATCTTAAGTTATGCTGCCCTGAATCTGGTCCTTTTCAACTGCCCATTTTCAGAAAATGTGCAGCTAAGTCATTCTTTGAAGCAGCCACCATCAAGCCACTTTTTCTCCATATTTCAAATGTAAAATTTACTCCAACCTTTAATCAAAGTTGTAGCCTTTACATAGGACTACAATTCTCTTAATAACACCATGTCCTAAAGCTCAATATATTGAGAGATAATGAGCGCTGATTATAGGCCAAAATGCTGAATTAAAGTGTTCCTTCCAGTTTCTCTGAATCCATTCAAAACCAACATGTTTGAGTCAAATTTGCTCCAGATTTTACATGTGAACATTTTGAGCCCCCAATACCAAACTGGTAGAGAATACATAGGGCTTCATTTGTCTCAATATCATTTTGATCATATTCTCAATGAGTTGGCAGGTACATAGATGTGAACTTCGAGCAAAAAGATGATTTCGAGATCATTCAGACTTAGGTTATTTTCAGTAGCCTTGTCAAATTTTGAGCTTTACCTTAATTATCCAAATCTTCAAATCTTTGATCCACATCTCCTCTAACATGTGGTGCATAGTCTATGCTTCACACATCAAGTGCTTCCATTATAGGGTACTTGGGCAAAAACTTGCTAGTCCCTCAAAATGCTTAAATACCCTTACCACAAGTGATGACAAACTTAGTCCAAATTTGAGTTTTCAAGTTTAATCTCTTCTCCAACCTGACCAATCCAAGCATACTTAATGATTTGCTATCCTTTGGAGTTATTAACTCGAGTTTGACTTGGTCAACCTTTTGCAGGGTGAGAATTTTACCAAATTGCCCCTAGGGCAAACTTGTGCTCAAATAATAGCTCTTTAGCTCTTAATCCTTATATTTCTCCTCATTAGTCCTTAATGACCTTCTCATAGTCTTAAGTAACACCTGTGGTGTTACAGCCCTTCCCTCTTAAGAAAATCTCGTCCCTAGATTTAGTGAAGGCGGGTAAACATCCGACTTAAGCAGCGGCAAGGAAAATGTGTCGGAGCTTAAGAATAGAACATCCTCACTAAGAGCACAGTGTAGCTACATGGTTAAATATACATAGGGTTTTGTCCAATACTTCCAAGGACTAATTTAGCAAAAAAGCAATCCTCCTGTTCCCAAACAGTCTCATCTTCTGTGTGGTTACTCTACTGAACCTTGTAGAACATGATACTGTTCCATCGAGTTCTCCACTCCTTTTGACCCAGATTCTTGATAGGTTTCTCATCCTAGGTCAGATCTGTTTCTAGTTCTATATCTGGATCTTCATTTCTTTGGGAACTCGTAGGCACTTTTTGAGTTGTCTTGAGACACATGCAATAACTCCCTCTTCTTGCCTCAGCACACCTCCTAGCTCAATTCTTGATGCATCACAGTGTACATCAAAAGGTCCTTCTAAATCTGGCTGAGCCAGATCTTGTGTAGTTATTTGCAAGGTCTTCATGTTCTGATCAGCTTTTTCACCTTCTGCAATATAGTTACACTTAGGTTTTCTTCTTGACTATCTCAGCAATAGGATGAACTGGTGGTAAAATCCAGCAAACCCTAGAAAAGTCCAAACTCCCAACATAACAGTTATAGGTTCTAACTTCAAAACACCTTGAACTATTACTAAATCATTAACTACTTTTCCAACTGAAAGAATATGTCCAAGGAATGAAATTTCCTTTATCCAAAATTATACTTGCTCAACATAACATATACTTGATATTCTCATAGCCTCTTCAAAACAAAACATATGGGTTGAGCAGTTTCTCTTTCATCCTTGGTGTATACCAAACTAACTTAATCCAAAAGTCAAAACCAGCCATTCATATAGCCCATGCTAGATTAAGTCTTATACTGATATACCTTCCCCCTTAATCCTGTTCAAGTGATAACTTGATCTCAATCCTATGCTGGAGAACAGCTTAGTTCCTGTTATTTTCTTCCTTGCAAATCGGGCAAAATATTTGTAAGGGGATAAACTCTGTCTGACAAAACCTTAGCTCACAAGTTCCTATGGTTACTCCTTTAAGTCTTCCAAATCCTTATACGACCTTCTAAAGATCAGTGGTATTCACTTCTGAGGGCACTTTCACCTTACAAGCCCGAAATCATATCCGTCCAGCCATTCATTGGAGGTGGCAAGAGTGCATATCATCTCTCGATGTTATGGAATGTGACTTTAACCTGTTGAAGTAACAGCCTTTCAAATTCTCTGCTGGCACAGACGAGCATCATCAGGCCCTGGTGTGCAAATGCAAGCACTATTTTCTTAAAACATTAAAGTCAAACTGGTGAACTTATCGAACGTCTGGCAACACCAGATATCAGATAGAGTATAGTAATTCACAGATTTGACTTAGCTCCTCTCGGTTGCGCACTCCGGATAATGCACCATCCGTTTGGACAAGTCTCATCTGTTCCTTACAAAATTTCAATTAAAAACGCCGTCTCCAAGCCACACGTTTTGTTTTGCACTACGCCTGGGCGAACCGGCATAATACAAAACTCAAAGGTATGTCTTGAAGTTGCGCATTCAACTGAAATTGTTTTATACAATCCTTACTAGGTTATGCCATGAAGTCGAATCCAAAATAATTTCAGTTCTATTACCATTGTGCTGATCTTTCTCTTAAATTTTCTGGTCCTGATAAACGGATTTGGATGCTGATAACTGACTCTAATCTACAGAAAGCTTCGGACAGTAAATAACCATCTATGGCAAAATCATGTTGACTAACACTGATCCACTATAGCTATCATCCAATATCTCTTTCTTTGTAATGCTTTCCACTAGAGCCCTAACTTTATGTTCCAAAACTAACTCTTTTCATCCTTTTCATTCATCTCCTAACCATAAACTTGCTTTAACTTTCTTCCTGAGCTTCAACTTCCATGGAAACTTACTCCATTCTAATATACTTCAATTGTTGCTGAAGGGTCATAATCATATACAACTAATCTAATCTTTTGTCTTCAAGTATGGTAATCATGGCACCTAATTCCCTTCGGATCTCCATGGCAATCTGCTTACTATGGTTCACCCCTTTCAATAGCTTCTCCGAGTTGCTCGATGGTACTTGTCTTGGCGGTATCATTTCTTACATAGGCATTCTCCAGTATAGCTGAAGAATCTTAACTCACCTTTTACATTCATTGTTAGAACATGCTTCCTAGCTTGAGTATTTGCAAACTCTTGCTTCTTCTTTAGATATTTTGATTCATACTCTTGATATAGATTGTACATTAAACTCATGTTCTGGGAAGGTACTACGAGGGCACAGGGTTGTATTCTTCTCGGTCTTCTGGTGATGCCTCCAATTTCATCATCTTGATATGCAAAAGGGAATTGCTTCGCTTGTTAGAACTTACGTCGAACTGATACTTTTCATAAGCGACCATTAAAGCCTTGTGAGTAGTGGTTTCCATTGATCCAGCAGATTAAGCTCCTTCCTATGGATGCGGAGAATAACTCCCATTTCAGGATTTATACAAACTGGGACATTGATCATCAGGAAACATAGCTATACTGAGACACAAACTCTTTCCACCATACTCCGGATAGCCTAGTTGCTTATGTGCGCTCAACATCATCTTCAGAAAACTTTACATGTCGCCCAAGTACCTGTGGGTCCATCTTTCATCATCTACCCATCTGGTAGTCATCTGAACAACTAGTGTATACAACCTTAGGCCAGGGTAAAACAAAGGGTTTTAAAGAAAACAAAAACTACCCAAAAACCCATGCAAAGGTATGCAATGCTCATGCTCGGTTTCCTACGGCCTGAAAGGAAACACACAACCTCTCGCATAAACACGATGGCTTTTTCGTACGTCTCTCAACCTATAATAATCTACCGATTCTAAACGTAGCAAACGAAGTTAGGGTACCTGCAGAAGACCATACATTACCATTCACTATAGAAATGGCACCCATGCGTTCAACACTGCATGGACAGTGTTTCATACGCTTACACGTATTCACTTGTCCCATACTCACCACCGTATGGTCGGCGTTTGCGTGCCCCATATCATTGCCATATGGGGTGCCCCTGAGTAGGCCACTCCTCAGGGTTAAGCGACCGGTATGGTCGGCGTTTGCGTGCCCCATATCATTGCCATATGGGGTGCCCCTAAGTAGGCCACTCCTCAGGGTTAAGCGACCGTGATTAGTAAGATCACACGGTAGGAACTCCGCACTCCACATCAGGCGGCAGATGTCGACAAGCCTCAAAGACAAGCCCAACGGGCTAGCCAATGGACAGGTCGCCCCCCGAACAATCAGTGAACGGGGCCCCTCACACAAGCAAGCTTGTGCAAGTCAGAGTCATAATATCATATCTTGCTGAATTTAACTTACCATCATACCTGATCGGAGGTGCGTCGTTACAGAATCGCAAGTTTAGCAGAAAGTAAATACACAACTCTAGAAGTTAGTTTACTAGGGCCACCTCATAATAACCTCATAACTACCCACTAGGGCACTCTAACAGGGTTCAACTCAATACCTGTGATGTCCTGAGGGTATAAGCTCTGATACCAGCTGTGACGGAACAGTCCTACTTAAACTGACTCAGGTGTGATCTGTAGTGTGAGACACTAACACGTCACACACCTGGGTCAGCATAAGTCAGGAGTTCCATCGAAGTGTCTCCGAGACAACCCGAATCATTCACTATCAGCTGTCTCATTACCAATACTCAGGATCCCAACACCAGAGGAATCATCACAGATATTGCAAGGCACAAATATATACAACACAGATAGATACGAGTAATATGAACCAGGGTAGCTCAAATTTAAACATTACACAAGGTTCTAAGTTCAGCAATAGGTTAACAAGGTAATTAACAACCTAGTCGCAGATCATGTCGTACCCTGACATGTCTGGTTCTCCAGACCACCACAGCACCGGCAACAGAAGCTACTCCTCGGCTCCACTGCAACAAGGGGTCAAAGAACCCTGAGTACAAAGGTACTCAGCGAGACTTACCCGACAACTATTCTAAAGGATAGCAAGGGTATGCAAGGCTGTGAAGTTAAACAGAAATAAACAGACTCTAGCAAGGCATAGCTTAATTAGTTACTATTCTAATTACAAAATTTTAAGTTGACAAGATAAAATCCTATTTAGCTAGGTGAGCCAATCAGTACTGCCAAACAATAGGATTAGCGGGTAATAAAGCAGGTATAAGAGCTTAATCACTGAATAACCACACAAATTAAGTGTCTGTCAGGCTCAAGCATGTATCAAAACCGTTGACACTCGGCGATTCGAATCGATTTCAAACCCTGCAGGGGAAAAACCTGGGACACACGCCGCGTGCGCGCCTCGTCAGGCCACACGAAGCTACTTTTCCCGCTATGGCCACCATTGCCTGAACTGTGCCCACATAGCCCGGGGTCGCATCCCCAATCCCTACACAGTGCTCGAGCAAAGGCATGTGGGTTACTGACTACGACCCCGCCCACATTCCTCGCCAGACACGGTGGGTCACAGTTCAACCGTTAGTACCACAGAAGTACATCAGTTTCCCAGCTCCCTATACCGGTATGTGCCCAGTACGTTCAAAGCTTGACCACAGGCAGACCACAGCAACTCCTATACTTATCCAGTGGGCAGGACCAACTCCAACACCAAAGCGTCCAACATATTCTCTTATCAACAACCATATGTCCTGCCCAACTCTTTCAAAGACTTACTAAACAGATTTAGCTCTCTAAGCCAACATTACCTAGTGGCAGGTGATTGGGATAACACCTGATCTATCACTATTGTGAGCAGGTCTAAGCAACTCTACTCTATCTTTTTGAAAAGGTGGCAGAGATGCTCTAAACAAGGGTGGATTATGCATTAAAAGTAGGATTCACTCTAACCTAGTCTAATGCACAAACATAGGCTCAAACATAACCAAAAGTAGTCATGTTAGTACTGGGACGGGTATGCTCCGGGGCTTGCCTGGCTCACAGATCTCTGGCTCTGCAGCTACTGGAGCTTCTGGAGCTTGCGGAACAGCTTCAGTCTCCGCCTCGAACACCACCTCGTCCCCCTCCTGGACGTCGTCGGGGACCTCCACCAACTCCGGCTGCAACGGGTCCTGGTCTACACGAGATGATGCAAAACATGGAAGAATTAAATTAGAGACCCTTAACCACCCTAAACCTTGATAAAACACCTAATTAGCATAAAGGAATTAATTAACATATTTCAAGGATTATAAACAAGAGAATAACTAATTAAAAACCTATTTTCTAATTAACCAAACCCTTAAACCCATCCTAAAAGCAAGGGTAGTAATTATAAAAGCATCTAATATACTAAACAATAATCTAAATGCATGAAGAAAAATGCAACTATTGCAATAAAATTTACTTCATTAATTTTAGAGTTTCCAGCAAAAAGATATGCATTTCTAAATATTATTCCTATTGAAATGCATTTCTAAAAAAAAACACTAAAAACCTAATAAAACCTAAAACTCCCCGGTTTTGCAGAAAACCCCCTGGCCTTTTCCATAAACAAACCCGCAGTCCATCTTTCTCCCCTAATGGGCCGGCCCGATCCGGCCCACTCTTCCTTTTCTATTTCCTTTCTTTTCTTCTCTTTTCCACTTGTCGGCCCGGCCCACCTTCACCTCCTCTTCTTTTCCTGCTGGACAGCAAATGGGCCCGGCCCAGCACCGCTTCTCGGCGGTAGGCAGCCCAGCCCGACACCGCCTTCGCTCCCCCGTCCTCCTCGCGCAGGCGTACGCACGCGCTCGAACGCCCGCGCCAGCGCGCCCGGTCCCGGCGTCCGGCCAGCGGCGGCGAACGGCCATAGCACGACAACAACCACCACAAGCACCCCGAGTCCACGTTCTAGGCCCTCGCGGACTTGCCCCTAGCCAAACCCCCAACAGGGACGACCGGAACCGAAGGAAGAACACCCTCGATGGCGGCGGCGGCGGCTCACGGCGACAGCGGTGGCGCTCCACGCATCCCTCCAGCTCACCCTTCCCAGGGCAACAAACGGCATCCCCAGCCTCTACATTACCTAGGACACGCTGCGCTCCCGCTAAACCCAAGATCTCGGGGACGGCCCCTCGATCTCCTCCTTGCGGCGGCCGTGGACACACCGGCCGCCACGGTGGCGCTACGGCGTTCCGGCCAAGCAAGGCACGAAACGGGTCCGCACGTCCCACTATGAGCTTCGCAAGGACCCTAGGAACACAACCAGGAGGTTGGACGGCAACGAGAGCGGTCGGAAAATGGAGCTCACCGTGGCTCGGTGGACAACGACGGCGACCGAGCTGAAAAACGACGGTGGCGCGGCGATTGTGGCGAGGAAAACGAATACGAACAAGCTGGGGCGACTGGAACCGATCTAGGACACTCACTCGCGAGAGGAATCGGGCTAAGCAGCAGCGATGGCGGCAGAAACAACGGCGACGGCGGTGACACTCCGGTGACAAACAGAAACAAGAAAAAGAACAGCTCGACCGGCTCTTTTCTCCAACCGCGCGGGCGGCGGCCTTGCCAGCAGCTGCTCGCCGCCTGCGTGCTGTGCTCAGCTCACTCCGACGCGTGGCACGCGCGAATTTTGGCGCGCGGCCAAAAGCGGCGGGTCGGCAGCGACGAGCGTCCCTGCATTGCCGAACTGAGGATCCGGCCTGAACCCGACCCAAAAACCTCTCTAGATCTCTTCATTTCCCTTGGCGTCCCAAGATTCCACCAAGGTAAACATTGTAGAGTATACATCCATCTTCAATTCTCCTTATACAATCTTGCTCCAACATGCAACCAAAATGGAGATCGTAAGCGTCAATCTGGACTGAACCCAATTGTTATTCTGAAACTCATCCAAACCAGCAGCTTAACTTACCTTTTTCTTCAAATTTTGTAGGTAAACTCTTGGAGCTTAAAGCACGAAAGTTGTAGCCCAAACATCAGGCTACATTTTCCCTAATATGACCTTGGTCTAATTATCCACGGATTTTGTGATACAAGCCGCTGAATGTCGGCCCCAAAACCTGCACTTGCTGAAACCCGTGAAAACCAGCAAATTCAAACCGATTTTTCTCCACATTTTGAATGTAAACTTTCAAAACTACAAATACAAAAGTTGTAGCCTGTATATAGACCTTCGTTTTCTCCAATATGACCTTGAGCTGATTCTGCCTAGATCTTAAGTTATGCTGCCCTGAATCTGGTCCTTTTCAACTGCCCATTTTCAGAAAATGTGCAGCTAAGTCATTCTTTGAAGCAGCCACCATCAAGCCACTTTTTCTCCATATTTCAGATGTAAAATTTACTCCAACCTTTAATCAAAGTTGTAGCCTTTACATAGGACTACAATTCTCTTAATAACACCATGTCCTAAAGCTCAATATATTGAGAGATAATGAGCGCTGATTATAGGCCAAAATGCTGAATTAAAGTGTTCCTTCCAGTTTCTCTGAATCCATTCAAAACCAACATGTTTGAGTCAAATTTGCTCCAGATTTTACATGTGAACATTTTGAGCCCCAATACCAAACTGGTAGAGAATACATAGATGTGAATACATAGATGGCTTCATTTGTCTCAATATCATTTTGATCATATTCTCAATGAGTTGGCAGGTACATAGATGTGAACTTCGAGCAAAAAGATGATTTCGAGATCATTCAGACTTAGGTTATTTTCAGTAGCCTTGTCAAATTTTGAGCTTTACCTTAATTATCCAAATCTTCAAATCTTTGATCCACATCTCCTCTAACATGTGGTGCATAGTCTATGCTTCACACATCAAGTGCTTCCATTATAGGGTACTTGGGCAAAAACTTGCTAGTCCCTCAAAATGCTTAAATACCCTTACCACAAGTGATGACAAACTTAGTCCAAATTTGAGTTTTCAAGTTTAATCTCTTCTCCAACCTGACCAATCCAAGCATACTTAATGATTTGCTATCCTTTGGAGTTATTAACTCGAGTTTGACTTGGTCAACCTTTTGCAGGGTGAGAATTTTACCAAATTGCCCCTAGGGCAAACTTGTGCTCAAATAATAGCTCTTTAGCTCTTAATCCTTATATTTCTCCTCATTAGTCCTTAATGACCTTTTCATAGTCTTAAGTAACACCTGCGGTGTTACACTTCATCTTAGATGCATTTGGGGTTGGATTTCTTGGGTGGATTTGGTGCTGGGACATGTGCAAATACATCTAGGGTGTTCCCCTACTGAATCTTTGCACGAGTATCTCAAATCTTGAGTTTTCTTGAAACCCTTCCTCTCTAATGTTCTTGACCGATTTCAAGAAATTAGTGGGGATGACTTGATCTTTCTGACAAGATCTTTTGGACAAAGACACACCATGAAGTAATGATGCTGTGGTCCAAGTTTCACGAAGATTGGATGTCGTTTGATTGAGTTTGCTTGTTTTGTCTTTTTTTTTACGCCCAGGAAAATCCGGTGGTACCGGTTTTGGAAATCCAAGGGTAGCGGTTTTGAAAAGATGGTGGTACATGTTTTGGAAATCCGGTGGTACCATTTTTGGAATCCGGTGGTTCCGGTTTTAGCATTGCAAGTGGTGTTTTCCCCTTGGTGTTTTTCGAGTATGTTTTTGCTGTGTTTCAGAGATTTCTAGTGTTGTTCCTAGGTTCAATAGCATCTCAAAGTGGCTATGTGGATCTGGCAACTCTAGAAGAGAGGGTCATTGGGGTTTGATGAGGATATAGGTCTTATTCTTATGAGAGAATTTTAAAGGCTCCTACTCACCCCCTTCTGGTCGACGTTTCGGTCCTTCAATATCCCGACGCCGGCAACTGCAACTACTATTTAGGGTGTGTTTGGTTGGAGAGACGGGACGATTCCATCCTGGCACATGTTTGGTTGGAGGACAGACATATTGGGACAGCATCAAAGAAGAATATCCCTCTAATATGCGAGACGAGCTCGTCCCTCCGAAAATGGCGGACCGATTTGTCCCGCGGAGATGTTCGCTGCCGTCTCGGGCCCTTCGGTGGCAAGGGAGGCCAGGGCGGCACAGTGCCCGTTGGTGGCAGAGCAGGCAAGGCGGCGGCAGAGAAGGCTGGGCGACGGCAAAGGAGGCTAGGGCGGCGCGGTGCCCGGCGGCGGCGGGGCAGACCGGCGCGAGGCGGAGCAAGACTGAGTCGGACGCCGGGGGGAGGGGGGAGGAGAGGGGCAGGCCGAAGCCGGACGGGGAGCGGGGCAGAGCGGCGCGCAGTGCCCGACAGTGGGACAGAGCTCGGCGTGAGAAGATAAGGCTGTGAAAAAAAATAAAGTAAATAGAGAATGACAAATGAGACCCACTAATTGTTGAGCCAACGGTGTTTAAAATGGCATCCATCCCTCAATATAAACCCCTCCAACCAAACAAAGAAATGGGATGACCCTTTCCCTCCAACCAAGCATAAGAGGGGATCATCCCATCCCAAAAACTGGAACGGGACCGTCCCGTCCCTCCGTGCCTCCCACCAAACACATCCTTAGTTGGTCCGGCCCCTACACTGCCAACAAGTATCCCATCACGCACAAAGCGCGCACTCGTCAGTCAACACTTGGCTCGATCTTCTCCACTGCGAGGTACGGTGCCAGTGGCGGAGACAGGATAGAAACTTAGGGAGGGCTTTCTTTCCTCCTTTTCTTCCTCTCTCTCCTTCTCTTACTCCTCTCTCTTTTTTCTTCCTCCTCTCCTTGATCTATGTCCAAAAATTGCAGGGAGGGCTTAAGGGGGATTCATGGGTTGTAGGCTTGTGGGGGGGGGTAGAGCCCCCCCCCAGCCCCCTTGTAGCTCCGCCCCTGTACGGTGCCACCTATCTTCTTTAGTTCAGTTGGATACGTGTTCTTTTACCATTCTTTAGTTCTTGATCGCAACATACTACATACGCACATGCAAAACTTGACCTCCACCTTAACTATATATGGTTCGTTTCTTTTTCTTTTATTTCGACACATGCACACGACATGCGGTTTATTAACTTGGCAATTTTGGTTAAGTTCATAATTATGGTTCGTTTCTTTTTGTTTTATTTTGACACATGCATAGGAATAAGCATGGACTTGGAGGCGCAGTCGCCAATTAGTCCGCGTGGAGGCTTTCGGCTGGAGGACATGAGGGGCATCTCCTTACCTCCACGACCCAGCTGTTCGGCATCGCTTTCGGGGTCGCCGTGCGCTACCAAAATTTGGCCTTCCGACACGTTGAGCAAGGTCTACACAGGGTTCAACTCCAATGTGCTAGGACTACTAGTCGGTGTCCTCGCCATGCTGTTGTTGGTCCGACGCCAGACGACAGCAATAGATGCATTTCCAAGGATCACCTTCATCCTCCTCCTTGTTACGCTGCTCCTGGCTACATCCTTTGCGCTTCTCACCAATGAGAAAATCGAAGGCACGCTGGCCACTTTTGCCACCAGGGGCGGATCCAAAGGAGGGGTAGAGGGGGCTCAAGCCCCCCTACCCCCATGAACACCATGGACCCCCTCCCCCCTCCCCTCCCCCCAAAAGCCCCCCCCAACAATTTTTATCCATGGTTGAAGAGAGAAAAGAAGGAAATATGAAGGAGGAGGAAGGGCAAGAGGAAGAAGAAAAACAAGTTGAGCCTCCATCCAATCAATTTCTAGATTCGCCACTTTGCCACTGTGTGCTTCAGCGCTGCGTTGGCTATAATGCTGGCGCATCAATTTCTAGATTCGCCACTTTGCCACTGTGTGCTTCAGCGCTGCGTTGGCTATAATGCTGGCGCTCGGGAACCTACACCGCCTAGTCCTTTGGATCCGCAATCGCTTCCATTGAGATTGTCATTGGAAGCACGGCAGCTATCGTGCAAATATAAACGAAGCTGCCCGCTTAAGTAGTAGACTTTACATTTTCGTAAATTTACCTTTTCAAGAACAAGAGGATCACTGCTCTTTTCCTCGCCGGGGAAGCCCTATAACAGGGTGCATGGTTTTTAATGAGGCTGATGCTATGTAATTCAAGTTTCATTGAATGAGTATTGTTTCTCCCCTAAAAAACAACCAGAAGTTACGATCAAATGAAAAAAGTCTCCAAAAAAGGATAACTACGTACTCATGTAATCTCTACCTTAATAAGTACTAACTAGCAATCTTGATTCTATATAAGACCATATAATACTATACTAATGCTAAATGTCATAAGTAAATCTCTGCCAACTGCCATAAGTAAACTGAACTCATAAACAATAGAAGAATCAAAAGAACAATGGGAAGGGAAAAAACCTGCCAGCAAAATCTATCGCTTCAGTAGCATATAATCAAAAAGAATAACGAGAAGCTGAAAAAGAAAGTGAACCTTATGTGTGGCTCCACCCGGCAATCTGCAGGTTCATGATAATAAGGGTGCAATGTTAGAATTAGAACATGGCAGGGTCACTGCAGCTAGCTGAAATCTTCCAGGAAGTAAAGGCAATTAACCTATGAGACAAATGATTGCTTGAAAATGAACGCATGTTTTTTCCATTGAATAAATGAGCACATGCTTGCCAGAAATCAAATTAATATGTGTCGTGTCAAAAGAAAAGTGTGGCTCAACCTCAACTTCTGCTCCCTGCTCTTCGTGCTGCTGTCACTGACTCCGGCCCTCCCCTGCCGCTGCCGTAGCTTTAGGCCGCCGCCTACCTTGCATTGCACATGCATCCGCCTGCCCTTCCATGCCAGCTACAATGGACCACTGGCAATTCCTGGTTCTATCGGCTCCTTCTTCCACAACCATGGCACTCAGCATCCTAATAGTACATGCAGAAAACAATATCTTAGCTTATCTTACTATTACTAGTTGGAGGCTCCTTTTGAAACCTCCGGATGAAGCCATCTGGGATCTTAGGTGGACACTATAGAAAAAGAGAGAAATTATAAAAACTCTCAAAAAAAGCAAAACATCAAACATCAATTGGAACACTCATCATAGTCACTAGATCTATTATATTTAAAAAATTACCCACCAATACCATTATAAAAATAGCTTAAATTAACCTTCTAAATCTATATCAAAATTACTCACCTATGCCATTATAAAGTAACCCCTAAATCTATATCAAAATTACCCACCTGTGCCATTATATAAAATAAACCAAAGTAACCCCCTAAACTTCATCAAAATTACCCACTATGTCATTATAAACAATATTTAAAATAACCTCATAAATTTGCAACTAAATTACCCACTATGAATACCTAAAAAAACTTAAATTAACTGTTTTACATCTATATCACCCACATATGTAACTACATTAAAATTATAGTTCAAACTTAGGGTTCATTAAATAAATTCAAGGCATACATGTGATGCAAAGTGAAAATGTAAAGATTATAATTGTGTATGAAAACTTATAGAGTAATTACTAACAAAGATCTATCAAATTCAGATGAAAATAATAAGTATATATCTATATAGGTATTGTGTTCGAATATTTAAACAAATGAGAGATAGCTCATAATAGTTTGGTAGAAATGTAGCCTTAATTTTTTATTTGAAGACTATGCATTAGTTATCATGAGACACGCTAGAAAAAAATAAATCCTAGAAATTCTCACAAAAATCAGAAACATCAATAATGTAAACTCTAATAAACATAGTCATTAGTCTATTATATTTTTTAAAAAGTTACCCACCACTGTCATTACAAAAGTATTCTAAAATAAATCTTAAAAATATATCTAAATTATCGAGCTATGCCATTATAAAAAAATAATTTAAATTAACCCCATAATTTTTATCTGATTTACTCATGCATATCATTATAAAGGATAATTTAAAATGATATTCAAAATTTGTATCTAAGTTACCCATGTACGTTGTTGTTAAAGATAACCTAAACTAAACACCTAAATCTTAATCTAATTATCTTCATGTGCAATGTACCGAAAAGTCCAAAAGTAAACTGCTATATGATTCTAAATTACGGTAATTTATCATTGTTAATATAGAAATAATAAGTTGAGGTATATACGCATCATGAGCACCATGTAGACCATTTATATATGTACTAGCAATCTTGCCCGTGTGTTGCTACGGATGAAGACCGTTATATCGTTTTTCTAAGCAAGTTAAAGTAATTAACTTGCTTTTCCTAATCTGATTGTGGTATACAATGGACTACTCCTAATCCGATCAGAGGACAAGATAAAGCATGTCTAATTCGATCGTGAGACTTATATGATAGACAACTGAAACGTTTCTTCCTTTAGAAATAGGTAAATATATATAGATAGAGGTAGAGAGCTAGGAGATAAAAATTGATGGGTTCAGTTAGGACCCTAATCCAATTAGAAAACCGATACCGACAGTTAGAGCCGTGGTTACGGTTCGTCGCAATAGGTGGGACCCACCTGTCAGGACGGACAAAAAAAGGAAGAAGCAATCCTCTCTTTAGAAATAGGTAAAGATATGTGAGGAAGTAATGAAAAAATATTAATTTTTATGTTAAATATAATGTATGGAGGCGCGATACAAAGTGTAAGAATTGTGGATATGGATGAAAAAAATGTATAGAGTAATTACTAATTAAAAATCAATTTCAGATAGAAAATAATAAGTACACATCTTTATGAGCATTATGTTGAAGTATTGATAAAAATAAAAGAGGAGTATGTAAACAATTTTGATTATTAGATAAAAGTTTAATTTTTGAATAATTTTAAATATAATAGTTTTTAAAAATATTAGCCCGTGCAAGAGCACGAGTTGATTGACTAGTTTTGATAATCTCTACCATGCAACAAAAAGGGATCTAACTGCAGAGTTGAGAAGGCTGCATATACCTCTTGTAGCACCTACATACAGGTGCAGCTGAACTCAAGCAGACGTGCTCCCATAACCTTCAACCCTGTCGTATAATGTAAATAAATACTTGTGGATGGAAAAAATAAAAATACTCTAGTTTCCAAATGGCGATTGATTTGGTGTTGGATACGTGAAGGGTGTCTCGTTTTGGTCTTTACGTGCACAAACGACTAAAGCAGTACTTATATAGTGTGCTCATGGACCGGATTCTGTTCCTGAAGATCATATGTTCCACATATGCATCTTTGCCTGTTCAGACCTCCATAGCATGTAGCTGCTCCTGCTACACAGAAGGCAATACAGGTGGACTAAATAGATCTTGACACATTAGGATGTCTCCTCCTTAATGAGATTTTCCCATAGAGAAAAGTCATGCGGTTGAAACTGCCATTACATTTTCTTTGCATCCTCCGCCGCGACATTGCCAAAGACAAACCAAGCCTTTTTGTTCAGAAACGATAAATGAGGATCTTTCTTGGCACCCCCGATACCGAAAGACGCCAAAAGAAAGGAGGGAGTATATTCAGAGACAATCCAGTCACATGCTAAATCCGACGGGTGCGTTTTTTAAGCCTGGACAGCAGCTACCGGCGAAGCGACGGTGCTCACGAGGATCTCCTCCCCGAGCACCGTTCGTCGCCGCCAAGACCGGCCGACGCGCCGGCGTGAGCAGCGAGCGCGCGGCTTGCCGCTGCATGACCCATCGGTTTCAGAGAAGAAGAACCAGCCAACAGCCACGCCGAACCACGCCCTCGCCGTAGATGACGCGCGCCGCTGCTGACGGCGCCGGCCGTCCGTATCCCGGCAGGGCGGCCGGCGAGCGGCGACCGCCCGGGAGCCAGCCGTTCTGATACGTCGCTGTCCAGAACGAGTGGCTGGCGCACGGTCAGCTAGAGCTAGAGCCGATGGATTTGCTGCCGCGGCCCCACGGGGGCCCGTGCCAGAACGGCACCGGCGTGAAAAGCGCTCAGGACGATCCAGTGACGCTACGACAGTGAAGCAGTGATCCAGCGAGAGTGAGTACTGGCCATTCCCTTCCCAGCCACGTACTCATACCGCATTTCTCACTGCCGGCCAGCGGCCAGTGCACGCCCAATCTGACGGCGAGCACATTGCTGCCGGCGTGGTCGCCGCTTTGTGCCGGCACACGTGCAGCGCAAGGACGTCCTCAAATCTCAGCCGCGTACTTGCGCTGTAGCTGTAGCTGTAACTGTGAGCGAGTGGCTGCAAATCTTCAGGATTCGAATGCAGAGACAGGGCTTCAGAGACCAGCCTCTACTAACCGACAGGATTGCTCAGGAGACAGGACCATCCATGTGAACCGATGCGAGGTTACAGATAAGAACACCCAGCACTTTTTTAGGAGAAAACAAATTCTCAGGTATGTTTCTGAATATATATATATATAAATATATGTCGTTGCTGTTTTCCTTTTTGTCAGGATTCAGGAATGAAACAAATGAAACAATCTCTTGCTCCTCGCACACACGCTCACTCACTCTACCTCAGGTTACCAAGGTGAAAAAATAATACAATCTTAATTGTTCACTAAATCTCACTACCACTGTAAATCTCTCGACAGACTAGTGATGTCTGCCTGTGCTACTTCTCCTGTAATTTGTTTTCCCTCGCCATTTCTTGGCTCACATCTGGTGATCCGATCCTCCTATCGACAAAAAAAACCAGATGATGGAGTAATAGAAGTGATTAACGGCCTATACTGTAGTGGAGCGTGACGAGCTACAAGTCCAGCTCGAAGTGGAACGCCGGCGACGCGTACGCGGCGAGCTCGCCGAAGAAGAGCGCGTCCACGTCGACGCCGACGCCGGCGCCCGCGACGTCCTCGCAGCCGAAGAACGTCTGTATGTCCTCCGGGAAGCCGCACTGCGGCGAGGCGCCGCCGTGGTCTTTGGCCGCCTGCTGCGTCTGCATTGAGGCCAGCAGCGGCGATGGCGACGACCGCGGCGGGGACGGGGACGGCGTCGGCGGCGTCGAGGACGACGACGTGGTCGTGGTGCCGCTCTCGGCCGCCGACGTGCGCTCGATCATCTCCTTGAACTTGGGCGACTGCAGCAGCAGGCTGAGCGCCGACGTCGTGGGCGTGTGGCCCAGCGACGTCTTGGGCGGCAGCGGGAACCCTCCCGCGCCGTCGCCCTGGAACGCGGCGGCGTCGATGGTGTCCGCCATCGACGGCGGGAGCTGCAGCTGCTGCTGCTGCGCCAGGCCGCCCAGCATCGGGTGCGGGTCCTGCGCGGCGGCCGCCCCGCCGTCGGCGCCCGGGCGGAGCCACTTGATGTAGCGGCTGAGGTCGAAGTTGGTGACGGCGTTGAGGCCCCGGTACTCGATCGCCGCCATGTCGTATGCCATCGCTGCCTCCTCCTGCGTCGCTGCCGTGCACGAAAAAGATCCACGCTCATCAGCAGCACTAAAAAGACTCAAATTTTTGGTAGAAATTTGAACTCTGAAACTCCTTCTTGATTTACCCAATTGTTAGTCTGAAACTCATGAATTCGATGAGAGCTCTGATCGAAATCCAACATATTATCCGATTGCTAATACGAAATTGCAGCATTCCGAACGGTCTATCCTGAACAGGACGTGCCTGGGGGGGTTCAGTAGAGGATTAGCTGCAATTTGCAACCACATCTGTGTGTGGTACTGTGGTGCTAGCGACAATTGAAGCACGCATCCACCGTGTCGATCTTTGCTCCACCGGAGCAGTCCTCATTAATGAGTATTGATTGTGGTAATCCCAGTGTTAATGGATGTAGGCTCCGACAGGGGCAGAGCAGCGCGCAGGGGGGACCGTTGGGAGTTGGTGCTGGCCGCCTGGCCCTGGCCGGAGGAGGGGTCGGCATCAGTGAGGTGAGGTCACTGCATCTAATCCCCCAACTAACCGGAGTTGAACTTGCTGCCGATGGCCCCCAAATGGCCTCGCCTCCTGCATCATCAGCCACTGATCTTCTCACCCCAACTGCTTCCCGCCAGACCCTTCCCCACAACTTCGTGATCAACTGATCATAGCCTCCCTTTTTTTTTCAAAGAAAAACCGATCATGGACTAACTAATTCATATTTAAATCGTGGATGCAAATGTTCCCTCTCAAGGAGTACTATTTCTATGCATGAGGATAGTACTATTCATAGAATTCCTGCATATAGCATCGCATTAGAAAACGTGTCCTCTCTCGACACGTTTCTCAATATAACTTTTGCAACTTACTTTTTGCAACTTATTTTTTTCGAGAATCCCCGCATTACAGGTGCACTCGGAACACGTGGCTCGCACGTGCCGTTGCTGGAGGCTAATGAGAAATTGCAGTCAGAGGACGCAGGAATTAGTTGGGGATTCATTTGGTCAATCAATTCGTACCCAATGTGAGGGCACATTCGTCACCCGCTGGCCCACGCATTCCTGTAGTGGCAGCGTAGGCTGCTGGACAGTTGCTGTTGCCCAAACAGCTTGCACTTGAGACACTCAGATTTGGCTTGGCATACTCCAAGTACGGAACCCATAATTCATAGCTCCAAAATTCATGTTATATTAGCTCGAAAACCTAGTGCACTTCATAGCAGCTCGGAAACATGGTTCAATTTGTAAAGCTCATGTATTGGGATTAAATAATAATTATATTCTATTTTTTTTGTACTGTCGTGTGTTCAGAAAAAAAAAATGGTATTTCATTTTTGCAAGAAATTGAATTTACCGTAAGTGCCGAGGTAGAGATACTTGTTCCCGAAAACACGACCGATCCTCGCTTCCCATCTCCCGTTGTGGTGATGTCTGTAAAGATTAATAATTTTATTTTAACCTTTTTTAAGAAAAACAATATTTTCAGCTTCTGCAACCGCACATGACCAATATATATACGTGCACATAACCAAGAAATATGTCTTGGAAAAAAAGGGATTCTAGGACCGTGGAGATTACCTTGCGACACCTCGATATTTCGAGACACCTCTTGAGAACCCACTGCTTTTCCTGTGGATAAATTTCATGGACCTGATTATTTGGTT
>CM014271.1:28792899-28819904 GCA_004135705.1 Alloteropsis semialata
GTCGGCGCCGGAGCAGGGGACGCCGGGGCGACGGAGGAGCAGAGAGAGAGAGGGGGACGGCGGAGTGAGCAAAGAGATAGGGGAGGGGAAAAAGAAGAGGAGGGTAGGAGACAAAAAAAAGAAAGGAAAGAAAAAAGGGGAAAAAAGAAAAGGAGCAAAGAAAAAAAAGAAAAGATAATAAAAGAAAAGGAAAAAAAGAAAGAAAGAAAAAGTGAGAGGAGATAAAAAAAAAGAAAAAGAAAAGGAAAAGGTGAGGAGAGAGAGGATAAGATAGTTGGGATGGTTGAATAAAATATAGGGTAGTTGGTATAGAGGATGAGATTTAGAGTATGACGGGTGTGGGAGAAGTTGATACGGTAATGCTACGATACTTACGTCCGATAGGACTGTAAATGTCAGACGCTGCGATGTGGAGCGTTCTCCACCACGATCTGCATATGCACCTGCCGCCGCTCATCATCTTCCACACACTGCTGCTTTATTCTTTCACTGTTTCTTTTCACCGTATCATTTTCTCTCTGCTGTTGCAACGGATGAGCTTCTCTCTGCTGTTGCAATGGACGAGCGGGGCTGCTGCACCGCGCCGCTGATTGCCCGACCTGCCGGCCAGGAAGCAGCTACCGGGCGCTTCGTCGGGTGCGGCCAGGTGCCGGTGGCCGGTCCCCCGCGGCTGGGGACGAGCTGCACTGGTCGCCACTCCTGTGCGGCCGGGGGCGAGGTGCGCCGAGGAGGAGCTGCCTCGACGGCCGACTTGCCGGTTGCGGGCTGCCGCTTCCCACGGCTTCCCCCGCGCCAGCCACTGGAGAAGCTCTGGGCGGCGTCCATGGCTGCAGCAAGCAGGTTTCGGTGCATGTTGCAAGTGTATGTTTAACATGTTTAAGATGTTTCATAAAAATGTTACAAGGGCCTGTTTAGTTTCGTCAATTTTTCATCGCTACAGTAATTTGAATGTTTGGGTATTAATTATGAGTATTAAATGTGGATAACTGACAAAACTCATTCCATAACCCTGATGAAATTGCAAGACGAATCTATTAAGCATAATTAGGTCATGATTAGACAATGTTGTGCTACAGTAAACAATCTCTATTGATGGATTAATTAGGCTTAATAGATTTGTCTCATGATTTTCCGTCCATCCATGTAATTAGTTTTATAATTAGATCATGTTTTGTCCTACTAATCTTCGGTTTAAAATTGCTACAGTAAATTTCACAAAATTTTTCACCGGATTTAAACACCCCAAGTGTTTTATGTGGATGTTGCAAAGTAGATTCAGATGTTGCTATGTTGCAAAGTGTTCTTGGCATATTGCGATTATTTCATCTGAATGTCGCAAAAGAAAATCTGATGTTGCACAGCCACATGTTGCATATATTTCACTCACACGTTGCAAGTGTTTAATCTGGATATTGCATTTTCATTGAGATGTTTCATGTGGATTTTGATTGTTTCATGAAACATGAGAGATGTTGCGGCGAGTTTTTTTATCATCATCAACGTATGGCTAACAACAAATTTTGTCAACATGTTTTGATGTTGATTGTTTGATGTTGCGAATATTGATTTTCTATGTTGCTGATGTTATTTTCAGATGTTGCAAAGGATTACTATAGTGTCCGATGGGAACATCCAAATGTTGTAAGCAATAACATCATTCTCAAAAACTATGACATGGATCCCATACCTGCAACATCCTTGCAAACATTTTGAAACATCGATAACTATGCAATGCAATATCTACACAAAGGGCTGATTACGAGCTGTTGAAGACGCTCCACCATCAGAATATATGCACCACGCAGATCACGTGTATACTTTCTGATTTCCACGGAGCGGTCGAAAACATGACTTTCACTAGTAAAGATGTATCGAACATGAGGACGCCTCTAAGAGGATGGATCAACTATAGAGATATGGACGTGACACTTGAGTATTTCCAGCGGCAGCAGGCTGAGTGTCCTTCGTTCTACTATGCAACGATGATTGACCACGGCAATGCGGCCAGGGACCTTTTCTGGGTGGACGGAAGGACGAGGGAGCTGTACAAGAGCTTTTGCGATTGTGTATTCTTCCACACAACCTACTGTACCAACAGGTACGACATGCCGCTTGTGCCAATAGTCGGTATAAACAACCATCTTCAAAGCATACTCCTGGGGATGTGCGTTGTTGCCTGACGAGACAACAGAGACATTTGTTTGGGTGTTGCAAAGGCTCAAGGAGGCCATGGGCGGGCAGGAACCGATCAACATAATGACAGGCCAGGATAAGGCAATGAAAGCGGCCATCGAGATAGTGTTCCCCAATGCAACTCGCAGATGTTGCAAGTGGCATGTGACCAGTGAGGCAAAGGACAAGCTTGCCTAGCTAATCAGCGAAGAAGATGACTTTGCTGGTGAGTTTGACCATTGTGTGAACCGGAACGAAACACCGAATGAGTTCGAGATGGAGTGGGAGAGCTTGGAGCTAAAGTACCACTTGCAGGGCAACGATGTTCCAGCAAGCCATATCCCCCCGACCTTCATCCAATTTTGCATATATGCAGAAGATATTTTGTACGATCAACATATTTGAAACATTTTGAATAATTCATATGTTTCAGGAAATCATTTTAATTGTTGCACTAATACAATAGGAATGTTGCAGTACACAAATGACCAATAAAATGCCGAGTCTGCTAATCAAACATTTGCACTGCAATATCCATGAGAATTTAATGCAAACATGGATGTAATATCATAAAGAAAACTAACATTTGTACATCAACAAGCAAACACCATGTTTCAATAGAGAGAACCCAATGTTTCATTCTCATAACTTAAATGTTTCACATGTTTAACTTAATTCTGAAATAAAAAAGTAATGTAAGATCACAACGTAAGTTTATTGTCGTTTCCTTTGACCACCTTCTAATCAGATACTTGTCTGAGATTCTTTGGACGTCTCGGCTTGTGAGCATTTCAAGTATGTGAGGGCAAAGGAGACCATCATGGTCGACACATGTTGCAGGAGCACGAGTATGATGTTGCATCCTTATCAAGTGTGACCACGCGAACTTGGGTGGTTTTGGGTGCTTCACCTGAATGGAAAATCCCTGATCTTCTTCAGCTACACCACACACTATAAACATCGTAGAGTCACGAAGTAGATGCTGAAACTTGGAGAAGACTTCACCAGTGTAGAATACGACAACCTGCTTCTCAAAGGCATACCTCCCCCACAGCGGCAGTTCAAAAATTTCACCCTTGCAATGCTGGACGTTCTCCTTTTCTACCCGAGTGTCTATGATGTAGTCATATTGCGTGACAAACTGCAACACTGAATCTTGTGGGTGCACCAGCTTCTTGAAGAATGAGTTCATGCTTTCAGACCTTCCTGTTGTACATGTGAAGGGAAAGAAGCACTTTCTGTAGTATGCTGGCGCCCACATTCTCCTTGTTGCGGATATGGCCTGCCAAAAAACATTGCTCTGCAAGTGGTACTTTAGCTCCAAGCTCTCCCACTCCATCTCGAACTCATCCAGTGTTTCGTTCCGGTTCACACAATGGTCAAACTCACCGGCAAAGTCATCTTCTTCGCTGATTAGCTAGGCAAGCTTGTCCTTTGCCTCACTGGTCACATACCACTTGCAACATCTGTGAGTTGCATTGGGGAACACTATCTCGATGGCCGCTTTCATTGCCTTATCCTGGCCTGTCAGTATGTTGATCGGTTCCTGCCCGCCCATGGCCTCCTTGAGCCTTTGCAACACCCAAACAAATGTCTCTGTTGTCTCGTCAGGCAACAACGCACATCCCCAGGAGTATGCTTTGAAGATGGTTGTTTATACCGACTATTGGCACAAGCGGCATGTCGTACCTGTTGGTACAGTAGGTTGTGTGGAAGAATACACAATCGCAAAAGCTCTTGTACAGCTCCCTCGTCCTTCCGTCCACCCAGAAAAGGTCCCTGGCCGCATTGCCGCGGTCAATCATCGTTGCATAGTAGAACGAAGGACACTCAGCCTGCTGCCGCTGGAAATACTCAAGTGTCACGTCCATATCTCTATAGTTGATCCATCCTCTTAGAGGCGTCCTCATGTTCGATACATCTTTACTAGTGAAAGTTATGTTTTCGACCGCTCCGTGGAAATCAGAAAGTATACACGTGATCTGCGTGGTGCATATATTCTGATGGTGGAGCGTCTTCAACAGCTCGTAATCAGCCCAATTGATGCTGTGGTGAGATCTTAAGTGTTTTTTTTAGTGGAACCGATTTCACCAAAGGATGGGTATGCTCAGGCTGTAGTACAATCACCCTCAATTTGCCATCGCGCTTGCCAACTGCCATGTGAGCCTTGCAGTCAAATTTTTTATGGTGTTGCGCTTCCTGGTTGACGTTGTCATTACAGTTGCTGCACTTCCCTTCTTCGACATCTTTTGTGTTGTGGTGTCATTTGTTGATGTGCTGGCTAAATTGTTCTCTTCATTCACTTTCTCTACATTAGGGGCCTTCTTGCATATGAACATTCCCACTCTTTTCTTATCAATTCTTTACTGATAGTGTTGGTCCTTGATGATGCCACTCTTATGTTAAATCCCAGCTTGTGCGCTGACATCCATGTTCACTTGCAACATCATGTGCGCTGACAAAGTAATTGCTTGAGCTCGCTTCAATCTGTGGCTGTTGCAGGGAACCACGAAGCTGCAGAATCAATGTTGCAAAAGTATTATCAGATGTTGCAAATGATATAACAAAATGTTGCAATAGTAAAAACACAATTTGCATCTACTGTGAAAGCCCAAAGGATTGAAAAAAGCATGGAATTATCCTCGTATATTCATTACGAACATCAGTGGGGAACAAATCCATCCAAATTCAAATACTCGAGGTGCAGATCTAACCTGAGGTTCAGATGTGCGGATAGACAAGGGGTGTGCTCCCCCAACATGCACTGCAACATGGCGATTTCCACCCCTTGATGCATACCCCAAGTTTCCTTGCAAAGCATTGGATTCACCGGATCTTATGGGGAAAGGAAGAAGAACGGAATCCAAAGGACTTCTTGCAACAATTAGCGGTGGATGGTCGGCGTTTGCTTCTCTCTTGGGGGGAACTCGATTCTCTGTAGTATATGCGACATAGCTCGAGATTTTGATGGCGGTGGAGACCTGGACGGCGGCATCGCTCGTGCGCTCGTGCTCGAGCAGGAAGAAGAGATGGGAAAACGAAGGGTAGATTCGCGATAATGTTTCATGCAACATGAGGTTGATGTTGCGGTGGGAATTTCGTGCCACCAGGGACCAAACGAGGTGCAGGGCTCGCGAATGTTGCGCGCAACATTAAACAGATTTACATGATGTTGCGGTGGGAATTTTTATCGCGGACGCCAAAATGTTGCGTGCAACATCAAACAGAAGAATCTAATGTTGCGGCGCGAATTTGCTCTGGATAACGACCGTCCGACGCCAGCCCCGGACGTCGGACGTCCGGGCGCTAGCAGCGCCGAAGTTGATATAGAGGAAAGAATTCGATGACCAGACAGGAATATTTCTTTTAGAGGATGAATTTAGAGTACGACGAGTGCGGATAGCCTTAGGTACTTGAGAGTTAATCCAAAATTGGATAACGTGAATATGGACGGATCTTTTTCATCACAAGTAACTTTTTTTTATTTTAATAAGTTGAAGATCATTTCCCTTTCCCTCAGAGGAAAGAAAGAACCCTGTGATGAATATGGGCGGGATTTATGACGGAATAGAGCAACCCCCAACGGATTCCAACCGTCCGAAGTCACGATCCACGCCCCTTCCCTTAAAACCGAGTACATTCTCCCAGTTTATGGCGCCGCAACGGCAACCCGTGATGCCCATAGTGATACCGTTGCACATGCACGTCCGTCACCAGAAGCTGAGGCTGGATTCAGAGCATGTTCTGAAGCAGGCATCAGGCGTGTTATAACCTGCTGATGGGACAGGGACCTGCACCGTGTAAAACCCTCGCCCAGGACCGATGGTGCCAGTGATCGCGACTGCTGTAGCTTATACCGTACTTGCAGGATCGCTGTGGCTTGACTTCTTTGGTGGTGGCTAGTGCTTCAGTTGGACGAGGCTGTGGCTTGGGAGTGTGGGACTTCCATCATCCGGCACTTTCAAGAAGCGTCTTGTTCGGAATGCAGCAAGTTGAAAAATGCAGAGTATGAATGTCGTGGCGCTTTGCTAAATCGGGCAAGACGTGAAAAACAATGGAATGCTAGAGGTGATGCGACTTGGGAACAAGGCAAAAAAGAAGTTGGGACTCGGGAGCGACGAAGGGAGAGAATGGGCAAACAAAAGGAGACGGGGAGAAAATGCACTGGACTTCTTGAAGTTTCAGGTATTGAGCACATGTTTGGTCTCGCAAGGAGTTGGGGTTAGGAACGCACTCCAAGAATTTTGAGCAAGTCAATTGCTCTGTCCAAAAGAATCCTTATGTAAAAAGTAATTCGAATCATTCAAACACTAAAACTCATATACAATCCAAAGGGGGGGTCTTATATACTGTAAAATTGGACCAAGTTATCTAAGATTTACTTTCAATTCATAATAATGCATAATAAATACAATAAACCTTACTCATCCTGCCCAACTGCTGAATCATTACCTTGTCAATACCCAGCTCGACTTAGAAATAGCCAAGAAATCTGTATTCCATGACAAAGTAAATAAATAAATCTAATTTATTTCTCATGCCTTGCTATCTCAAGAAAACCTTTTAATGCGAAGATCCCTGCCACTGATTTTGCAGATGGACAATCCTTAATGCCAAGTCCTGATGTTCAGTCCAGGACCGCAATGGCAACTGGGAGCAAAAGGACTTGAAGCCAGCCAGCCGGCCACCTGTGTCTGAAACCAGACCTGATTGCGAGAGTCATACACTCCAGCAGCTTCCGGGGACCAACCAGGTTCAGCATGCCACGCTCAGCATGCACCAAATGGACTGTTGATGTTCCTTAATCCTTATGGTTGGACTGGACAGAGTAAACCAGCACCACACGCAAACCCAACTCTGCACCATTATTCTGCAGAGTGCTAACCCAAACTAGGACAACGTCTCAAGATTCCCTAATCGACAAGCAATTGGATGCCCCGCATGTATTTGTGTGGTTGACCTCCATGCATAGGGCTATCTGGGGCATGACAAAATTCCCTGATGTGCGCATCATTTTCACCCAGTTCTCAATAGCAAAACAGTAAGATAAATAAAAATAGCAATCCAAATCTTCCAGTCAGGATGGGACAGTAAGGGCAGTTTGAGAATGTATCTGAAGATATGGAGTAACTATTTACTGGATGATTAGAGATGGCCTTGGGTTGTCTGGCTCCTCTTCATCTGCATCACTTCTATAAGTGTCCTGATCAACCATCACATAACAAAAAGGTAGGTTTTGATCATTTGATACAGGTCAATTTTTCTGAATACAGCAGAGCTAGAAACAATACTGCAAGAACTCATCATGGTAAAGTTACAGACAACAGAGACTACGTAGTCCTATATTGTGAGACATTAATTTGTGCATACACTGTATAAATTCCATATATCTAATGCAGAAGTTTCGCAATTTGGGGTTACAGTAATATGCCATACAAGTCACAATCAATTCATACAACTCCAATCAATTGTCGTTTTGTTTTGCGCTGTAAGTTCTATCAATTGCAATGGCAAAGAAACAACAGCTTTGGCTACTTCCATTTGGAGGATCTGTGTTGTATGGCTCAAAGCAGTCCAAACCTTGGTACAATTTTTGTCTTAACTGCTGACTCCATCTCTCCCCCATAGCCAAAAGAGTCCGACAGAAAAGATAAAATAGCCCGCAACAAAATATTTAAAGACAAAATAGGGAAATATCAAGAAGTTCCAGAAATCAATGCATGATCCCCTATTCTACAGAATCATTCGCCATTAGTTTTGCCTAAGATAAGGTTCCCAAAGACAAGGTTCTCATAGACAAAATTGATGGCATGGTATAATAATCCAAAAATAAATAACCAATGCATACAGCCTTGTGGTTACAGGTTAATCAGCTCAGAGCTACATTATAAATAAATGAATTTGGAATAGCAAACATACAGACAATTCAATTCATTAATGTTTAAAAATATTGCAATATATCAAGGGCAATATGCACTACTCAACCATCAGCGTAGATATAGAAATGACCATCTTGGAAGTTACAACGCACTAACCAAATGTACAACTAAGGTAAACAAAACAATACCTAGAATAAAAGCCATAATTGCTGAGGACAAATAGCTGGCTTGTCCATATTGGTACAACAATACTGCAAGCTTTGCAGCGTTATCCCTTCCCTTCAGACCTTTTGGATAATTTGATTTACTTCCAAAGGAAGAAAACAGCAAGCATAGGGTAGATAGAAACATTGTCTTTTGCGTGCTTGGCCCTAATGCATAGGTTAAGAGGCAGTGCCAAAGCCAACTAATAACTTTGTTCAGTAAACAGCTATGGACTGGCTAGATTTTTAAGTCAAGGCAGTAAGTCCATGAACGGCCATATAAAATTCATCTAGCTAAGGGATGCTACGGCCCTCAAGTAGTGCTGAAAGGGATTTGGCATCTTCAGTAATTTACTAGCAGAAAACACAAAAGCACACCACAATTGTTTAGGTTTATATTACACAGCTTTGCTCTCATCAAATTCCCAGATTTAAATAGTAACAATTTTCTGGAATTTAGAAGCCAGCTCATACAAAGTTCCTATCCGATACACATCAAATTAAGTTTGATCTAATACTTGTTCCTGACAAAAGACAGATAAAATCTACCCCTTCCATCTGATATGATCAGATACAGCTATGTGCAGAAATGGTGCAAATAATTATCAGAAACATGTGCAAGCACACTGACAAACAAATGCACGTACTCAAATATAAGTTGTCAAAAAATGCTCTGGTCGTGTCACTACGGGTTTGTTGCTGAATACAAAACATATCCCTTCTAAGTTCCAAAATCATTTTGTTACTATTGAAGGTACAAAGCACATGGATTTGTTGACAGCTAATCAGACATCGATCTCAACTGGCAACATTTTCTGCACATGGATTCAAATGAACAACAATACTCAGTACTGCTGTAAGTTGTATCAACGATACGTAATTACAACAGAGCAGATCTGTGTTTCCAATGATGATTTGGCTAGAAGATTTCACAAGATTTCATAGTTGTAAGCTGTAACATGTACCGAGGTATCTAACTAGAAAAGAAACAGTTAAAAAGAATATGCTAGACTGAATCTCGCTACTCACCTTACCTAGCCAAAGTGTTCACATTCTGCAAGGGCCTATTTGTAACCTAACTAAATTAACAATACTGAACGAAACTATGCAAACTTGTTATCCATAGCTGCTAAACAATTTATCATCTTTTCTCATCTTGCATCAGGACCTGTACGCAATTTTTAAGATTGGCTTTTTCCCCTTCATGTGTTGAGGTATTGGTTGGCTGGTGCTAACATGAGACAAGACTACTCTGATTTGCTGGTGAAATTTACAGTTAAGTTGAAGCTCATTTTCACTATTTTAGGCCTAGATTGCCTTTTTTTTCTATGTCATGGCATCAGCAAGTCTGTTTGAAATTTTTATAAATTTCGACCATCAGAAAAGTGTGGAGAAAACATATATGCTGACATAAATTATCTGATCTCCTGATGATACAATACATTAAAGAAATAGGATATAAGTGTAACATGATACATTGTACTGCGCATATGAAATTATTAATAGCTTAAACAATAATAGAAATGAATTTCCTCAGAATGATGTTAAATAATAGTGCCCTGAATAGTAATATGCATCTCCATTCTTTTATGTACAAGATAAGCAAGAGAGAGAAATGGTATATCCTAATTTCTGCATGTAGCAAATTGCACAAGAAAAGATGCAAAATACTGAAGCAAAATCTGCGAGACAGAGAGAGAAATACCTCTAGCAACTCATACTCTCATAGAAAAGGTGTACTGAATAATTAAGAACAGTCGCCATAGGCATGGGACTGATGCAGTTACACGAAAATAATACTGCCATAGTTACAATATATGGAGAATATGGACACAGGTAACAGTTCAAAAATATGGATACAGGTACATACAATTAGCTAGTTTACTGTGAAATGGCAAAATTTACAGTATGGTTGATTTCCTTAGCTCATTTGTCAACAGGAGGCTCTTCAAGCCACTTGGCACGAAATCCAGTCCCTTGGCAATCAGCACAACTTGCAAACCCCTGAGATACAAGAATATCTTGTGTAAAAGTTTAATAGATTACTCCATAGTCATGTCAAAATGAATTGTTCATGGAGGACAAAAGTGCTGTACAGTATACTTATTTCACGTTAAGTGGTCTGCATTTAGATGTACTAGCAGAATCAGTAAATGAATGTCAAGGAACAACTGATACAACCTTTCCAGAGCATATCACACATTTTGTATTTCTTGAGGGTACTTCACACAGCATGTTGTTACCAAGGATAAAGAAGCCTGTGCCTGTACACCACTTGCACTCCACATGGCCAGCAGATTGACAGGAAGAGCAAGAAATTGGTCTTGGTTGCTGCATACCAGATCATGAATGTTAAGACTGCAGCACAACTGCACAAGACTGGGCAACTAATAAACTGCACTCATGTAGATAGAATAAAGATTAGGTTTACCCACTTCTAAGTTCTAATCTAATTTAG
The DNA here is from genome assembly GCA_004135705.1 of Alloteropsis semialata. Lineage (NCBI taxonomy): Eukaryota > Viridiplantae > Streptophyta > Magnoliopsida > Poales > Poaceae > Alloteropsis > Alloteropsis semialata. The sequence goes on from CM014271.1 coordinate 28,803,612, forward strand.
CTCTCTTCTCTGATCACGAACCTCGGATGATGAAATAATAAGAAACTTAGTACCTCTATTTAGCTGCCCCTTAGGAAATTTGATTTCTAAATCATGCAAAGCAATGTGCACCATATAATTAACATTGTGTCTTTTTTATTAGTTAGAGCTTCGGAGAAGTAAAAGCAAGTAATCAGGAGGAGTAGCATTTCCAATCAGTCTTCTCCAAATTAGGCTATTGCCACATACATCGACAAAATCCAACACCATGTTCTTCCAAAACTTTGGAACACTTCTCCTTATTTTGTAGACACAAGTAATTGAACTAATCAAATGATACAAAAGTGCTCCTAGCAAATATTTATTTGTTGAATACCACACCACACTCTACAAAGCTATAGCATTCTCAATACTCTTATTAGTTATCATATAAGGAAAAAATAGTTGTACAGCTTAGCAACTCCTAATGGACGAAGCTGGCCAATGCTCGCATAGAGACAGACGCAAAGTCAGTAAAGGCTGGATAAGGTATGTCTTGTTTAAAAGAGGTTCTGCATAGTTTAAATGAACTGGTAGTTTAAACTCCCTCAAATGGTATGGATTCTTGGGCTTCACAAGGAAACTTAAAGCCCCCTAAATTCTAAGAAGTCAAAGCCCTTTGCCAGCACTCGTGAGAGTTAACTAAGCTCCCAAAAACGAGGTGTGGCTTCTCAACAAAGCGTTAGAGGGTGCTTGGTTCACTACCAGTCTACCATGGTCTGTCACAGCAAACATAGGCAAGGTTACAAGGTTCACTGAGTATGACTATTGTTTGGTTCATGACTAAATACATGGTTTGCTGCAATTTCTTAGCTTCTGGCCCCAGCTACCATACATCTTTTTCTAGCTCAAAATTACCGCAAGTACGTCGAATAATTTGTGCCATGAGTTGTGGCTTGCCACAAATTTGGCACAAGAAGTGTTTAGCAAAACGTGGTAAGGATTTAAAGCCACTCTCCACCAACCTCTCAGAAAAGCTAGCTAAGCTCCTGAAATTAGTGCCTTAAATATCTGTTCAGGAATTTCACATGAAACAGTCCAACTTGCAAAGAAAGTATTCATGGAAGACACACATCATTAATCAATAATCATTAACCCTGCGATTTCTTGTATGTCTGAATGCATGCACCCAAAATGCGTGAGGCCTCTTTTGTTAACCAATAGTGCCTTATATTTTGATTAACAGCTCAACATCTGTGAACAGGGGCGGATCTGCGGCTAGGGCCACTAGGGCCGTGGCCCTAGTCGCGGCCCAAAAACCTGCAGCGCCCCTCGTCAATTTCTGCACAAGGCAACTGGCCCAATGCACTGATCCGTCCACATCCACACGCCATCCTCGCCTCAGTGTCCATGCGACGGCGCATCTGGCATCGCTACCCGTCGCCAGCGCCGCATCGCCGGCCGCCGCAGGGCGTCTGCTGCCCACCGGAGCCCTCGTCGTTGAATCTATTGATTCGTTCCTCCTTGGACGCGTGAGAGATGCAGTGCACGCTGCCGGCCGGTAGACGCGTGCAGGGCTGCAGCATGCAACCTGCAGCCTGCGCCTCCGCGGCTGCTCGCCGGTGTAGTGGCGTGAGGGCGCAAACGCTGAGCAACTACGCGCACAGGCGCTGCTCGTGGCCCCCCTCAGCAACTCCTGAGCACTCTCTAGAATCTGAGATGTTTTCTTCCCCAAATTTCCACCCCTTTCTAGTTGCTATTCCAATACATTAGTTGGAATTTTGGATTGAAGGATGAATCATCTAGCCCAATTTTGTGCTCAGATTCCAGTACTTAGACTGCAAAATTTAAGGATTAGGACTAGGATGGGCTAAATTTATTGAACGATCATGCATGTAATATCTGATTATTTCTTACCAGCCATTTCTTTTTTTGTGTAACATGCTGTTTTTTAACTATTATATTGCACTATTAAACTTGTGATTTCATGCATTTTCTCAATTTGAGCTCTTTGCCGTACTTTGTTATATGTGACATATATATGAGATAGTTTTTGTCACTAAATCTTTGGCCCTAGTCTTGAGCAATTCCTGGGTCCGCCACTGTCTATGAACATATGCTATTCCTGGCATCTTCTACCAACAGAACAAAAATGTATGTTTGAATCACAAATAGCAACAACGTATAGTTGTCCTCCTACGGATACCTAACTATTTTTTTTTTCCTGATATAAGGATAACGAATTCTGATGGTGAGCGAGAGAATTTCCCATCATTCAGTTTCACATACGAGGTTCAAACCCAGATACTCTGTTGCAACATACACCTTGCAGTCTTGCACAAAGGGGCGAAATCTAGCTACACGGCACACGCCCACACCCACGACTACGGAGTACATCACATGCCGGAGTGCCGGACCGATCGAAGAAACAGACAACACTGAACAGCGAGTGATTAGGGAGTGTGGGGAACCTTGGAGATGAGCCAGGCGCGCTCCATGCGCTTGGCGAAGTCGGAGGAGCTCCCGGGCGAGTCGACGGTGGAGGCCATGGGAGCGGCGAGCCGGAGCCCCGGCGTCCGCCGAGAAGGCCCAGGAAAGGGGTTCCTGCAGCTTTCAGCAGCGGCGGCACGGCGGGGAAATGGGGCGAAGGCGGCCGCGCGGGCCCCGCAGGCGGTCGCCGGCGTCTGCATCGGTCGGCGCGGCTCCGCTCCGCGTCGGAGAGGTCCGGAGGGAGGGAGGGAGGGAGGGGAGGCTTGGGGAAGGAGGAGAGGAGAGAAGCTCTGGTGCCGTGGGCCTCCTGTGGACCAAGCGCGTGGTGACCGGGCAAATCTAGGGCTGCTCGGTGACTGATAGGTGGGCCAAAGATGGCGCGGTTCGGAAACGGGTGGCCTTTGGCTGCTTGGCCGGTGCGCGCCGGTGGCATCCGGGACTCGCGCAGATAGGAATTTTCTGCACGAGTGCGGCGAAAAGAAGAGGAATGAAAAACTGACGAGTGACATCCTTATTTTCTACAAAATCTCATCCCCCCTCCCCCAATATGTACATAATCAACACGCATCAAGAATAAACAGAAATCTTGCAAATTGCAAAAGAAGTGAAGGAAGAACCATATCCATTTTTGCATGAAGAGATTACAAATGTGGAAGTAACCACGAGAGCATGAGGCCAGCACTTGTAGGCAATTTGTTGGGATTGAGAACATATCTCATGAGTCTAGAGAAAATAGATGATGGTTAGTATTCATGAATTAGTTTGAATGATGGTTTACTACGAGATCATCAGTATTCTATTATGGTAATGCCCAAAATGACATACATTTGAAATCAAAGGAGTACTTCACATTTTTTATGGTGTATGAAAATGGAAGAGACCGTAGCGAGTCATTCATTGAGTTGGGAACAAAATTGACTATCTAGTGCCCCACATTTATTTGTAATCAGTTATTTGTCATGGTACATTAGGCCAGACCCAATGCTCCATGGTTTCTAGTAGTCTCACCCTTCATATTTAGATCCCATGTCTATGTTGCACTGGATGAAAATTTTGCAGCATAGCTGCTTGCACAGGAAGGGATGTCCAGTCTAACAAAAATTAGTGGAGCATGCACTACGGGCGAATGGAGAGACTCTTCTCCACGCTTTTATCCTCCGTAGAGGCAAAAGAGGAAAGCGGTGTTTCTCACGAGACCAAAGTGCCGGGTGGTGATCTTGTTAGCTCGGGTTCTTCTCGAAATACATCAGTTTGTAGCTTTTAGCCGAACCATACACTTTCTAGTACCTACATTGGGTTTGCCCTCATCTTGTCCGTTATTAAATTGAAGTCCCTTAGAAATTTTAGATAATATCCATCGTATAGAAGGTATGGAATACAAAGTTCCAAAAGAAATTAATATAGCCAATTAGTCACATGTAACATGTCTCCCGTAATTTTTCTGACTTCACACTTGTATGATTTGTCAGGTAGAATCTTTTACACTTTTGAGTACCAACTTTTGCCGGGTCACAATCGCAAAATACAAAGACCTCGTTGGTCACGACGCATGAGCCGAACCCAACATCAAATTCACACGCCTCGCCTACTCTAACGGCCACCGACTGGGTGGGGAAGCCACACGGACCCAACCCATCCTCGTCGCGAACAAAACCGACGCGCACCCTCCCTCTCGGCTGTGTGGCTCACCTTCGCCTCTCCCCCACACCACCACCGCGCCCCCGCACTCGAATGTGTCGAGACTGACCTCCTCCCTCGCCGCCGCGCCCCGCGATGCCCGCGCCGACCGCCGAGCCGGCGCTCCCGGCCGCCTTCCTCTGCGTCCCGTCGCCGCTCCTCTCCGCGCCCCTCCCCGGCGCCGCCTTCTCCGCGTCCCCCGCGCCCTCCCCGCACCATGCCTCCTTCCTCCCGCGCCCGCGCGGCGGGCCCCGCGCGCTCTCCGTCGCCATGTCCATGTCCGTCCCGGGCCCCGCTTCCATCGCGGCGTCGCGCCTCCACCGTATGTGGGGCGAGTTCGCGCGGTTCGTGCGCCTGCACGGGAACCAAATCGCGCCGCTCGGGTTCGCGTCCCTCGGGCTGGGACTGGGCGGGGGCGAGGGCGGAGGGCGTAACGCCGCAGGTGGGGGAGGAGGGGGCGGAGGAGATGTGGATGGGGTGGGCGAGGTGGAGGAAGCGGCGGTGCGGCCCGAGGCGCCGAAGAAGGTGCTGATCCTGATGAGCGACACTGGCGGCGGGCATCGAGCGTCCGCCGAGGCCATCAAGGCCGCCTTCATCCAGGAGTATGGCGACGACTACCAGGTGCCGTTTCGCTGCCATTTTCTGCGCGAACAATTTACATATACAATTGCACATGTTGCTCTCTAGGCTCTGCTTACCATTACAGTAGCAGTGTAGCACAATATGCTTGTACACTCTTAGGGCCTTTAGTTGGTGGAGAAAGTTTGCGAAATTTACTATAGCAATTTTAAACTGAAGATTAGGAGGACTAAACATGATCTAATTATAAAACTAATTACACGGATGGACGGGAAATCGCGAGACAAATCTATTAAGCCTAATTAATCCATCATTAGAGATTGTTTACTGTAGCATAACGTTGTCTAATCATGGCCTAATTAGGCTCATTAGATTCGTCTCGCGAAGTTACCCGGGGGTTATGGAATGGATTTTGTCATTAATCCACGTTTAATACCCTTAATTAGTGTCCTAACATTTGATGTGACGGGTGAATAGTGAAAAGTTTGAAAAGTTCGTGCAACTAAACAAGGCCTTAATAGTCTCACCACATTATAAGTTGTACTATGGCCTTGTTTAGTTCGTGAAAGTTGGTTGAATTTCCTGTAGAAAAAGTGCATTGGGAAGCGTGTTGCAGAGAGAGGGGCACGATTTCCAATGCGTTACTTTTGGTTGAATTGCAGAAGCTTGCAGGAACTAAACAAGGCCTATGTATTATTAAACTCTACAGTCTTGCTTGAATTATCACATTATAAAGCTGCAAGAACTTGAATGGAGCAATTGATTGGTGATTTGATTTAGCTGTTGTCTGTTTGGCATTTAATAAGGTTGCCCTACCCTGTTATGTCAATGTGCTCACAGCAACCAATTGTGAATAAATGGTTTCCCATGGAGCTGTCTGTGCTCTGCTCACAGCCCTACCTTTTTTCTGATGCTTTAGCATAGTGCTGTGTTGATGCTGTCCTTTTAGTGGAGAAGAAGGATGCCCTTTTCTTTGCTTATGCTAGTGCCCATTGGTACCATCCAGTCACCTAGCTATGTTGGAATTTTGAAACAGTCAGTACTGATATGAGTATATGACACATGATGATTGAGAGTATAGTGCTGCCTTTGATGTATATATTAGCATGGGGGGAGTTTAGGCAGTTGGAACTTCTCCACTTGTGGTGGCTAGTGTCATCCTGTATTGGCTTCTTTCTTATATGTAGAATGAAAGAGTTACATATTTGTGTTCGCTCTTTTGAAGACTTTTTTCAATATTAATTTTTATAGGTTCTGTTATTTGTAACAAAGGAACTTTGCTGCAGGTGTTTGTCACGGATTTGTGGACCGACCACACTCCATGGCCATTCAACCAACTGCCTAGGAGCTATAGTTTTTTGGTGAAACATGGACCCTTGTGGAAGATGACATACTATGGTACTGCACCACGTGTAGTTCATCAGCCACATTTTGCTGCAACATCCACATTCATAGCAAGGTTATTGATTACATCACAAAAAGTTGTATTTTACATTTATGGAAGGGTCTCCATAGTTCTCATTAGATTCAGAATTACTAGGCTTGTGCATTTGTAATGCAAAATAAGGCACATTGTTTTCATATTATTTTGCTTAAGACCTCAGTTCTTACACTTCCAGATACTGTCCTTGTACAGCTGGTGTCACTGAGTAACCACTATGTTATTTTGATCAAGAAAATTTGTTTTAAATTTTTCATTTCTTTGCTTTCCCTTCTGTATATATCTTTTATTGGCGCTAGCTTTTTACCCTAAATTTTCTGCCACATTTCTAGAGTCAAGAGCAAAAATTTTATGTGCCTTGGTATTTGACCTGTAATTGGCCATTATGAACTAAAGTTGTTATTTAGATAAAAAGTGTTTGAAGAACAATGATGACCGCCTTCAATATTCCAGACTATATTTATATCCAAGGGCTTTTATCCTATGACTGCCTGTGTTGACTAGGTCATGTGTTCATGTGTCTGTAGGATTCTCAAACCCTGCTTGAGAATTTAGACCATGATTGCTTTGTGTAAGTTGTGTTGTACTGTAGCTACTCTTGCTTGTTTTCTGTTTTTGCTTTTTTAATGAGGTAGCTTTATTATTTAGAAATTGCCACTTCTTTGTGCAGAGAGGTTGCGAAAGGTCTAATGAAGTACCAACCAGATGTAATTATTAGCGTACATCCTTTAATGCAACATGTGCCCCTCCGAATTCTAAGATCCAAAGGTCTCTTGGATAAGATCCCATTCACTACAGTTATCACAGATCTCAGCACTTGTCACCCAACATGGTATGCTGGCTTCAATTTTTTCATAACTGTTCTTAGTTTCTTACCAAAATGTGAGACATACATCTTACATTGAAATAGCTATTCTATTGTTGCACTTCAGGTTCCACAAGCTTGTCACTAGATGTTACTGTCCATCGACCGAGGTGGAAAAGAGAGCACTAAAAGCTGGACTTAAGCCTGAACAGATTAAAGTCTATGGCCTCCCTGTCCGACCCTCTTTTGTCAAACCTGTTCGACCAAAGGTACACAATTTCATCAGATATTGTTCGTGTAGACTATTCTATGAATCTTTTTCATCTGTAAGAAGTTACCAACTGTAGTGTCTATTCTTATCTTCTTTAATAGGATGAACTGCGAAGAGAATTAGGCATGGATGAAGATCTGCCTGCTGTTCTATTAATGGGTGGGGGTGAAGGGATGGGTCCAATTGAGGCAACTGCTAAAGCGCTTGGTGATGCTCTGTATAATGAAACCCTAGGGGAACCCACTGGCCAGATACTTGTGATTTGTGGGCGTAATAAGAAGCTGACTAATCGATTGCAGTCAATAAATTGGAAAATTCCCGTTCAGGTGCTTACTTTAAAGCTGATTTGTAACATCCAGTTTTAGCATTATAATTGCTGCATTACCAGTTTCTTGATGTTGCTCTTTCCTCAGCAAGAGCATTTTTATCCAACCTTTTGAACTGCATCATAGCTTCAATGAACTTTTCTTGGCAAGCAGCAATTACATATTATGAACTTTAGAATTCATGAACCTGATCTGTTTACTGTGGTAAAAAAAATTATCTGGATATGTTGAACTGAAAAGGAAAAAGTCCAAATTACCCTCTCAACTATAACCAAAGTCTAGATAATCCCCTGAACTATTTTTTGGTTCAATTAACCCCCTAAACTATGTCAATTGGTTCAACTTACCCCTCAATTGAATTTGTCTTTTTTGTATCTCCACATACAAATAGAGTTTTAAGTTCAGATTTTGCGGTGTGATAGTCAACATCATAACTTATGTTAGAAAAATATATTATGATTTTTTCAGTATTATTTTAATAGGCTAGTACATCTAATTATAATTAATCATAAACTGTATAAAATTTAAGTACAAAAAAATTATATGATATTTTTTTAACATAATACACGATGTTCTCTGTCATCTCACAAAATTTGAACTTAAAACTCTGTTTGTGCGTGGAGAAACAAAAAAGACAAATCTTACTAAAGGGTAAATTGTACCAATCACCAAAGTTGTGGGAGTAAATTGAACCAAAATATAATTTAGGGGGTTAACTAGACTTTTGACCATAGTTGAGGGGGTAATTTAGACTTTTCCAACTGAAAATATCTCTTGTATTTCACTATTTCAGATCTCCAGCAAGCTATACACTATCGAGACTTATTTAACCCTCGTTCTATTTAACATCTTCAGGTGAAAGGTTTTGTTACAAAGATGGAAGAATGTATGGGTGCTTGTGATTGTATCATTACGAAGGTATGCCTTACATTAGCAAGTTATGTTAAAATCACACACTTCGTATTTGAATGTGAATATATGATACAACTTTCCTGATTGGTGGCGATGTGATAATACGCGATTTATGTTGAATTTCAGGCAGGGCCTGGTACAATCGCAGAGGCGATGATACGTGGTTTACCAATTATTCTAAATGATTATATTGCTGGGCAGGTATTTTCTTTATCACCCCAGGGTTTTTTTTCTTGTACCGGTACCTGCTACCGCCGGCCGGCGGTAGCGGTAAGCCGGACCGGTTTTTACCGGTTCCCGATGAACAGTACCGGTTTTTTCGGTAACCGATGAACAGTACCCTAACCGGTCCGGGGCGATTTGAGCGGTAACCGTGGGAACCGGACCGGTTCCCAACGGTAAAAAAAACCCTGTATCACCCATTGTAGGGTCTGCTTGATTCTGTTTTCTTTTCATGGTGCTAATCCATATTGTTGTTACCATGTGCCATTTCAGCATTTTGCTATCCTTAAATGTAGGCTGTCATAAGAACATTTAACTTAACCCTGTGGTCATTGACACATTCCTTATAGAGAATGCTGTACTTTCATAGATTCATTTACCACCGAGTGCTAGCATAGCTCCAGATCATGGCCCATGTTCTTTTTATGGATAGATATCTGAAATTTACTTGCCCATGGAAGATTATCATCTGTTTGCTTCATCCTTGTGGTTCATGCTATATGACCTATGCAAAGTCAAAGGCATAAGCAAGCCATAGGCTTGTAAGCTTATACCCTTGGATGGCTCTATGGCAGGTTCAAGGAAAACACTGAAAGCCAGACAATGTTCTGTTGAGACTAGCCAAATTGACCTAATTGGTTTTCTACAAAAGGGCCAATTCAGGACATCATTTAACCTTATTTTTAGGCAGCATAGATAATAAGATATAATGTTACTTTTTTGGAAATGACCCAGGTGGCAAAGCCTGAAATATTTAAAAACTGACATTCTAAGTTTGGTAAATGGAAAACTGAGTGTCAGGTATGTACTTGTGTGCTGCATCTATAGTAGGGACTCTGGCCTTGCGCCAGGTCCTGTGCGGGCCCATGTGCCCTGCACGGTTGGTTGGGATAGGCAGGGGATCTCTCTGGATTGGTTCTGTTTCTATAAACCTCTCCTTGGGCTGCTTATATATACATGTACTACTGTATACCCTGATCAACCTATTATTCCTCACAATCTCAATTGCTCTCATGGTATCACAAGTCTGGGTTCTACCGTACTCACCTTCCGCTACCCAACCCTAGTGCGGCCTCGGCACTCCTATATATACATGTACTATTGTATACCCTAATGAATCTATTATTCCTCGCAATCTCAATTGCTCTCACTGAGTTTTTGCTAATTACCTGGGTAGGATTCTTTTCTTTTGCCCCAAATACAATGCTAAACTGTGCAATATGTCACTTCTGTATGCATCAAAAGCATCTTTTTTTATTTCTTTTCCTAGCTGATGAGGTATTTTACCATACCAAGAGTGACAAATGTACTAGCAACCTAGTACAACTCAATAAGCCTAAGATCATTAATCTTTTGTTAAGCATGATATGTCTTAACACTAAAATGATTTATTCACTCAACAGGAAGCGGGCAATGTTCCATATGTTGTTGAAAATGGATGTGGGAAGTTCTCAAAATCTCCAAACCAGATTGCAAAGATAGTCGCAGACTGGTTTGGCCCAAAGTCAGATGAACTCAGAGTTATGTCCCAAAATGCCCTCAAACTAGCTCGACCTGATGCTGTGTTCAAAATCGTCCACGACCTGCACGAGCTGGTCAGGCAAAAGTGTTTTGTACCTCAGTACGCGTGTGCAACATAAAGGTCATTTCTCCATTTTGTTTGCTTTTTTTTCTTCCCTTGCGGCACTAGTTATAGCTGATTGTGAGGATTGGAAATATTAATTGATTTCAAATGTCTCCTTGAGAGAAATGAAATTGTTTTAGCGCTTTATTTTTGTTTCCCTCAGCTCACTCGATTATTCAGATCAGAACTGTTGGGAATGCAAAGGTCGGGCCAAGTTGTTGAGTGGGTCTAGGGGTCTCAAAACTCCCCACCCAGTGAGATCCCCAAGGGCTTAACTGGAAGACATGCATTTTTCTTGTCATTAGGTTAACCAATTCATTTGCTCCCATAAATCATTTGAAGGGACTGAATCTAATCCTCTAGAGGTTGTGGTAGGATCTGGTCAAGTCAAACATGGGAGCTCTGTCCATCTGCTTACTTGACTGACACTTCCCTGATCCCTGAGCCCATCACCCAATGGCACTATTCCTGCATGTGGCAAATCCCCTGCCCTCTGATCTCGAGTGTCAGGCGCTCATCCTTAACCCTGTATAAAATACCAGCGTGACCTGCTAAGTCCCAGCATCTGGCTGTTTCAAAACTCAGCAGCCATTAGCTGGAGGAGATGCTCGTATGCATTGTTTTGGCACGCTGGAGCGCATGCGGATGCGGCAGGGCAGGGGCCTCCCTCACAGCCTGTCCCTTGGTCGCTTGCGCTGTCTGCGCCTCACCCACCGCAAGTCCGCAAGGGCGGCTCCGGCACGCGGGTCAGGAGGGGGGACACCGTCAGGTCCGGTGAGCTCGTTATGCTTAGCGACTGTGCTGTACTGGTTTCACGGATTGTGCGTCCGTGATTGTACTATACGTCTCCTTTCCTTTTTTTTATCAAAAACATTCCCGGGTAATGTTATGAGATACTTTTTGATGTAGTTTTCGTTTTCTCAAGAATGTCTGTTTTCAAGTGCATGGCAGGAAATGGGAAGTACTGTCTTGTCTCTCTCTCTCTCTCTCTCTCTCTCTTTTTTTTTGCATTTGATAGATTCTCTCCTGTACCTAAAGCAACTGTCTCCAGTATATTTTTTTTGAGGTCTGGTTCTGTATCGAACTTTATTATGGTTTATAGTAAAGTGAAATACACAACTCTTGGCGCATTTAGGAAATAAGTATATCTAATGCGTAAGACGATTGCAAGAATTCATGTTACCACTAGAGGTTCGTATTCCGTTTACAGGGGTGGCAGATCGAGATTTAGCGAGGTCACGCTAGATTTTCTTCGTTTTCTTTTGTGATACCGATGGAAACCATCACGCGACATGATATGATCTGTATTCTGTAGCATCACATTCCTGCACAGTGCGTATATATTCCCTGGGTGCTGTTTTCTTGCAGGCGTCTTCAAATGGAAAGGCAGTGACGCCCTCCATGTCTGAATTCTGACCACTAAAGGGCCGGCACCGCCTGATCCCCTTTTCTGATTTCTGCACCAGCATAAAATTTTATAATTCTGATTTCTGCATCCCTCTCTCATGTGGCCGTCGACATGTCTTTTGTACAATTGTCTCGGTATTGAGTAGATCCTTTCGTAAAGCTGCTGGGAATTGGAATTCTCGTAATATTTACCTTTTTTCTTTGCAAACTTGTTTATGCCAAAATCCCACAAGTTTCTTGCAGTGCAATTGATCTTGGAGCAAGGACATGAAAAAATGGGCACAGAAACAGATATAAAAAGCAATCGTGAATGCTTGACTGCTTGTACATTTGCCAGCAACTAAACACTGTATTACCATTTGCCAATCACCAGAGGTAATCTCGAAACAAATCTGCAAGTATAAAGATATTCACATATGTAGCTCATGGCTGCCACCCCATCCCAGTCAAGTCAAATGTACCCACAAGTCTCCTGTGCAAACCCAACCTGAGACGCCGAGGTGTCGAAGATGACCCTCATGTTCTTCTGCTGGTAGTTGCCGATGATGGAGGTCTCGTACTCGGATCTCAGGGCGGCCATGGCCAGGCATACCTGGGAAGAGTCGCTGCTGACGAAGTAGAGCACGCCGCTCGAGTCCACCTCCACCTCCACCCCGCCGTCGAACACGAGCTTCAGGCTCGGGACCTGGACCTCTCTGAGCCCCGTCATGTTGAAGCAGGTGTCGAGGATGGAGAACGCCGGCGCCTGCGGGTACTCGGCGAGCTGGCTCAGGAACTCCGCCTTCACCGCGCTGTAGATCGACGGCGCGAGGCTGGTGATCACGGTGCCGGAGTCGACGATCACCCTGCCGGCCGAGAACCCCGAGGACTCCACCTCCTGGCCGCCGACCGTGATCCCGGTGAGGTTGAGGAAGTAGAATGGCCCTTGCAGAGGGTCGGACACCATGGAGGCGTACACGATCGGGGTCGAGTTCCGGTACACCGACGAGTCGTCGCCGAGGACCAGCGAGCCCGACGAGCCGGAGTCCTTGAGCGGCAGGCAGTAGGAGAAGACGCCGCCGAACTGGTCCATGGTCTGGGAGACGAGCGAGAGCTGGCTCCGGCCGAGCCCCATGAGGCCGGACGTGCCGCCGAACGGCGCGCCCTGGTTGCTGGTGCCGCAGCCGAACACGAAGCCGTCGACGGCCTCCCCGGCGAGGCTCAGCCTGTCGCGCGCCAGGACGCCGCGGGAGTAGGAGCCGTCGCGGTAGCTGAGCGTGTAGCTGCAGGCGGCCTGGCCGGGGCCGCACGCCGCCGCCGCCGCTGACGCGCCCGCGGCCGCCTGCAGCGCGTCGCATGAGGACGAGCCGCACGGCACCGCGGCGTAGGACGGCGACGAGGTCGGGTCGAAGAGGGGCTCTTGCTGGTCGTGGCACGACTCGCATGGCTCGCACTGCACCCACGTCAGCTCGCTGGCCGTGTCCACGATCACCGTGGCCTCGCCGCCGCCCAGCCCAACGGTGGCCACGTAGTTGAGCGTCCGGAGCTTCGCGCCGGAGGCGACGGGCACCTGCGCCTTGGACGCCGCCGCCGCCGCGCCCGGCGACCCGATCGTCGGCCTGCCGTAGCTCCCGATGCGCCATTGCAGCGACGCGACGCGCGCGGCGTCCGAGGACAGGAGCCCGTGGGCCTCCTCCTCCCTGCTCCTGCTCGGCGCCGGGCCGAAGCTGTGGTGCCTCAGCTCGAGCACCGTGGCGCCGCCCACTGCTCCTGAACATTGCAACCAAATCGAAAGTGAACACAAACACCATGGGGGGATGAGAAGAGTCAGCATGTGACGCCTCGCTCTCTCTTTTTTCTCTCTTCCCTCCAGCAGAGCAGCTGAAAAATCTGCGATGGTGTCACCACCTACCACATGGAAATTTAGTAATTTACTATTCTCATCGTTGTTTATGCAATCCACCCACATTAAAAAGTACTTGGGACGTGCTACTTCTGGCAGTGTCTGAGCCCTTGGCCCCAAAGACTGAAAAAACACCATAAAAATTTGCGTTGCATTCCTCGTGCAGTCCCATCTTGGTATGGTGGCCTCCATGTCCATGGCGAGATGAGTTCTTGGCGTTCCTGTTTTCACAATTAGGCGCCTTTCTAACAGTAGCATTGGCACAACTTCCAATCGGATGCATTCCGTTTCCAGAACGGGTGTAGACTGCAGAATCCACAGCACTTCGCCAAGAACAGAAACTACGCCGCCATGAATCGAAAAGGATTGCCATTGGTGGCATCGTTGTACATGTGCATCGGGACCGACCGGCTGACTGAATCTTGCTGGTGTCCCCCATGCCCCAACCCGTCGATTCCTCACCCGTCCAAGAACACCGGAGAAACCAAGGAACGGAGCAGAGAGAAGGGATGGCAGGATTTATATGATTTATGAGTAGAGAACTTACTTGACCTCAGGTGGTGCCTCCTCTGCAAGGCTCTCCTGCTCCGGCTCGGCCTCCTCTCCTCCAGGCAATGCACGCCGCCATTATCGCCGCCTGCCAAAGCAAGAAGGAGCAGGAGCAGCAGAGCAGCAATGCGAGCTCCCCATGCCATCACTCGCTGGCTCAGCTCAGCTCAGCTCGGCCTGCGATTCTCCCTCCACTTCACTCTCGAGGAGAGAGAGAAAGGGAGGGGAGGTGAGGGGCGAGTGGAGTGGGGGGGAGGAGAATGAAAGATTCTCGGTGGCGTGAGCAAGTGAGGAGGTGAGGTGAGGTAGGCTTGCTGCGGCGCATGGGAACAAAGGCGCAGCAGCTGGCGGCTGGCCGCCGGGTCGGGGGTGGGGCGCGGTGGTGGTGGTGGTGTACTCGCTGTGGGTGAGGAGAGGAATTATTGGGTTCTTCACATGCATGTCCTCTTGCTCGGCCGCAGCGCCAGACAGTGCTCACAGCGCAGCGCACACACAGTCTCTCTCACTCTACAGTCTACACCCTCCGTTCTCTCTCTCCTGTGTCTCTCTCTCTGACCCACTGGGGCCCTGGCCCTGACACGTTTCTTTATTACCAGCGCACCAGTGAAGGAGAGGAGAGTAGCCATGGTGGATGGAGGAGATCAGGAGAGAGGGAGGGAATGGGAGAGTATCTTGTGGTGAGGAAAAAGAGGCGGGGGAGTTTAGTCATCAGAGTGCGTGGGTGAACGCATTGAAAACCGGGCGTAAGTGACATTAATGTCCGCGGCAGGCAGGGCGAGGAGGCGCCTCTGCCTCAATCTCAGTCTGGTCAGCGATGGACGCGGCCTTGGCCTTTGCCTGGCGCCGCGCACTGTAGCACGGAGAAGCAAGAAGTGAGCCCACGAGGTCCGGAGGAGGAAGACCAACCCGGCCATAGGGCCAAGGCGTCGCGCTGCATTGCACTGTAGTACTTGGAGGGGAATTGATACGCGCGTGAATGTGAGTGAATTGGGTCCGAACAAACAAACAAACAAACGGAACAGTGTGGTTGGTTCATTGGTTTGCCGTGACGAGACGAGCGAGCGAGCGAGCGAATGCAAATTGTTTTCCGGTTAGTCTTTTATCTCGATTTTGGTTTGGAATACACTCCATCTCCATTGGGCTCTTTTTATACGAGTTCGTATAAGACAGTTGTTGGTCACACTTTTACAGCTTTTTACCATAAATATATCAGAAGTCATACGATTTGACATTTGTAAGGGCTAAGCATAGTTTAGATAGTTAGGTTCCTTGTGGTAAATCTGTCCACCTGGGTTCGAGTCTCCGACTTGTCACGAATTTGTTTTAGGATTTAACTGGCGCTATTCTTTCAGTTTCAGTGGTAGGTGACGTACCCCTCGATAGTAAGGTGCATGTGGTGACTTCGTCAATCTCAAGATCGGAACAGTCGGCCCGGTCTATCGGATGTGCTCATAGGAATAGTGGATGCCTGTGGTGACTTCGTCAATCTCAAAATCGGAACAGTCAGCCCAGTCTATCAGATGTACTCATAGGGATAGGGTTTGCGTGCGTTCTTTCAGTGGTATGCGACGTGCTCGTCGATAGCGAGGCGACTATGGTGACTTCGTCAATCTCAAGATAGGAATAGTCGGCTCAGTCTGTCGGAGATGCTCATAGGGATATGGTTTGTGTGCGTGTATTTATAGGGGGTGAGTGTGCGTACGTGTGCGAGTGTCTGCATGTGTACTAGTCCTTCGAAAAAAAAATGTTACTAGATTGACCATTAAGAACACTTTTACATATATATAAATCTTTCTACTATGTTTTTGAA
The DNA here is from genome assembly GCA_004135705.1 of Alloteropsis semialata. Classification (NCBI taxonomy): domain Eukaryota; kingdom Viridiplantae; phylum Streptophyta; class Magnoliopsida; order Poales; family Poaceae; genus Alloteropsis; species Alloteropsis semialata. Next base: position 28,819,565 of record CM014271.1, read on the forward strand.
GAACCTTTTTTTTTATAATGTAAGTCGATCAAGGTGTCGTATTCAACACTTTCGATGTTATAGTGCACTTATATTTGGGATAAGAGGAAGTATGAATGGATTAATTAATAGGGCATAGACCTGTTCTATAAAAATGAGATTTTAATCTTGCAATTTCTATGAAAAATTCGTATTCAAATAGAAATAATTGAATATTGTGAAGTAGCTTTCGTGATGAAGACAGTACATCGATCTTACATAGTAAGTCAAAGTAATCTTTTAGTACATGTTTATGGTCAAAGTGAAACTAATTTTGTGGCACCGGAGAGCGACGAGGATGCTAGAATGTGGTGTGTGTTTT
>CM014271.1:28820904-28839961 GCA_004135705.1 Alloteropsis semialata
AGAGGATTAGATTCAGTCCCTTCAGGCCGCCCTTGGGGATCTCACTGGGATGGGAGCAAATAAATTGGTTAACCTAATGACATGAAGAAAAATGCATGTGTTCCAGTTAAGCCCTTGGGGATCTCACTGGGTGGGGAGTTTTGAGACCCCTAGACCCACTCAACAACTTGGCCCGACCTTTGCATTCCCAACAGTTCTGATCTGAATAATCGAGTGAGCTGAGGGAAACAAAAATAAAGCGCTAAAACAATTTAATTTCTTTCAAGGAGACATTTGAAATCAATTAATATTTCCAATCCTCACAATCAGCTATAACTAGTGCCGCAAGGGAAGAGAAAAAAAAAGGCAAACTAAAATGGAGAAATGACCTTTATGTTGCACACGCGTACTGAGGTACAAAACACTTTTGCCTGACCAGCTCGTGCAGGTCGTGGACGATTTTGAACACAGCATCAGGTCGAGCTAGTTTGAGGGCATTTTGGGACATAACTCTGAGTTCATCTGACTTTGGGCCAAACCAGTCTGCGACTATCTTTGCAATCTGGTTTGGAGATTTTGAGAACTTCCCACATCCATTTTCAACAACATATGGAACATTGCCCGCTTCCTGTTGAGTGAATAAATCATTTTAGTGTTAAGACATATCATGCTTAACAAAAGATTAATGATCTTAGGCTTATTGAGTTGTACTAGGTTGCTAGTACATTTGTCACTCTTGGTATGGTAAAATACCTCATCAGCTAGGAAAAGAAATAAAAAAAGATGCTTTTGATGCATACAGAAGTGACATATTGCACAGTTTAGCGTTGTATTTGGGGCAAAAGAAAAGAATCCTACCCAGGTAATTAGCAAAAACTCAGTGAGAGCAATTGAGATTGCGAGGAATAATAGATTCATTAGGGTATACAATAGTACATGTATATATAGGAGTGCCGAGGCCGCACTAGGGTTGGGTAGCGGAAGGTGAGTACGGTAGAACCCAGACTTGTGATACCATGAGAGCAATTGAGATTGTGAGGAATAATAGGTTGATCAGGGTATACAGTAGTACATGTATATATAAGCAGCCCAAGGAGAGGTTTATAGAAACAGAACCAATCCAGAGAGATCCCCTGCCTATCCCAACCAACCGTGCAGGGCACATGGGCCCGCACAGGACCTGGCGCAAGGCCAGAGTCCCTACTATAGATGCAGCACACAAGTACATACCTGACACTCAGTTTTCCATTTACCAAACTTAGAATGTCAGTTTTTAAATATTTCAGGCTTTGCCACCTGGGTCATTTCCAAAAAAGTAACATTATATCAAATTATCTATGCTGCCTAAAAATGAGGTTAAATGATGTCCTGAATTGGCCCTTTTGTAGAAAACCAATTAGGTCAATTTGGCTAGTCTCAACAGAACATTGTCTGGCTTTCAGTGTTTTCCTTGAACCTGCCATAGAGCCATCCAAGGGTATAAGCTTACAAGCCTATGGCTTGCTTATGCCTTTGACTTTGCATAGGTCATATAGCATGAACCACAAGGATGAAGCAAACAGATGATAATCTTCCATGGGCAAGTAAATTTCGGATATCTATCCAGAAAAAGAACATAGGCCATGATCTGGAGCTATGCTAGCACTCGGTGGTAAATGAATCTATGAAAGTACAGTATTCTCTATACATTTAGTATAGGAATGTGTCAATGACCACAGGGTTAAGTTAAATGTTCTTATGACAGCCTACATTTAAGGATAGCAAAATGCTGAAATGGCACATGGTAACAACAATACGGATTAGCACCATGAAAAGAAAACAGAATCAAGCAGACCCTACAATGGGTGATAAAGAAAATACCTGCCCAGCAATATAATCATTTAGAATAATTGGCAAACCACGTATCATCGCCTCTGCGATTGTACCAGGCCCTGCCTGAAATTCAACATAAATCGCGTATTATCACATCGCCACCAATCAGGAAAGTTGTATCATATATTCACATTCAAATACGAAGTGTGTGATTTTAACATAACTTGCTAATGTAAGGCATACCTTCGTAATGATACAATCACAAGCACCCATACATTCTTCCATCTTTGTAACAAAACCTTTCACCTGAAGATGTTAAATAGAACGAGGGTTAAATAAGTCTCAATAGTGTATAGCTTGCTGGAGATCTGAAATAGTGAAATACAAGAGATATTTTCAGTTGGAAAAAGTCTAAATTACCCCCTCAACTATGATCAAAAGTCTAGTTAACCCCCTAAATTATATTTTGGTTCAATTTACTCCCACAACTTTGGTGATTGGTACAATTTACCCTTTAGTAAGATTTGTCTTTTTTGTTTCTCCACGCACAAACAAAGTTTTAAGTTCAAATTTTGTGGGATGACAGAGAACATTGTGTATTATGTTAAAAAAATATCATATAATTTTTTTGTACTTAAATTTTATACAGTTTATGATTAATTATAATTAGATGTACTAGCCTATTAAAATAATACTGAAAAAATCATAATATATTTTTCTAACATAAGTTATGATGTCGACTATCACACCGCAAAATCTGAACTTAAAACTCTATTTGTATGTGGAGATACAAAAAAGACAAATTCAATTGAGGGGTAAGTTGAACCAATTGACATAGTTTAGGGGGTTATTTGAACCAAAAAATAGTTCAGGGGATTATCTAGACTTTGGTTATAGTTGAGAGGGTAATTTGGACTTTTTCCTTTTCAGTTCAACATATCCAGATAATTTTTTTTACCACAGTAAACAGATCAGGTTCATGAATTCTAAAGTTCATAATATGTAATTGCTGCTTGCCAAGAAAAGTTCATTGAAGCTATGATGCAGTTGAAAAGGTTGGATAAAAATGCTCTTGCTGAGGAAAGAGCAACATCAAGAAACTGGTAATGCAGCAATTATAATGCTAAAACTGGATGTTACAAATCAGCTTTAAAGTAAGCACCTGAACGGGAATTTTCCAATTTATTGACTGCAATCGATTAGTCAGCTTCTTATTACGTCCACAAATCACAAGTATCTGGCCAGTGGGTTCCCCTAGGGCTTCATTATACAGAGCATCACCAAGCGCTTTAGCAGTTGCCTCAATTGGACCCATCCCTTCACCCCCACCCATTAATAGAACAGCAGGCAGATCTTCATCCATGCCTAATTCTCTTCGCAGTTCATCCTGTTAAAGAAGATAAGAATAGACACTACAGTTGGTAACTTCTTACAGATGAAAAAGATTCATAGAATAGTCTACACGAACAATATCTGATGAAATTGTGTACCTTTGGTCGAACAGGTTTGACAAAAGAGGGTCGGACAGGGAGGCCATAGACTTTAATCTGTTCAGGCTTAAGTCCAGCTTTTAGTGCTCTCTTTTCCACCTCGGTCGATGGACAGTAACATCTAGTGACAAGCTTGTGGAACCTGAAGTGCAACAATAGAATAGCTATTTCATTGTAAGATGTATGTCTCACATTTTGGTAAGAAACTAAGAACAGTTATGAAAAAATTGAAGCCAGAATACCATGTTGGGTGACAAGTGCTGAGATCTGTGATAACTGTAGTGAATGGGATCTTATCCAAGAGACCTTTGGATCTTAGAATTCGGAGGGGCACATGTTGCATTAAAGGATGTACGCTGATAATTACATCTGGTTGGTACTTCATTAGACCTTTCGCAACCTCTCTGCACAAAGAAGTGGCAATTTCTAAATAATAAATAGGGCTGGACCAAAAGCTCGTTAGGCTGGCTCGGTACAAAAGTGCTCTGATTGGACTCGTTTTTCTTTTAAAATTAAAATGACTTTATTTAGAATGACTTTTGACTTCGGCTCGGCTCGTTAAGCTCGGCATGAAGTTGGGTCTCAAACAATTCAGGATACTATGATAAATAAGATTATGCTAATTTCGAAAAAAGCTCGAAAAACTGCCTTCAACTCGATATCCAGCCCTAATAATAAAGCTACTTCATTAAAAAAGCAAAAACAGAAAACAACCAAGAGTAGCTACAGTACAACACAACTTACACAAAGCAATCATGGTCTAAATTCTCAAGCAGGGTTTGTGAATCCTACAGACACATGAACACATGACCTAGTCAACACAGGCAGTCATAGGATAAAAGCCCTTGGATATAAATATAGTCTGGAATATTGAAGGCGGTCAACATTGTTCTTCAAACACTTTTTATCTAAATAACAACTTTAGTTCATAATGGCCAATTACAGGTCAAATACCAAGGCACATAAAATTTTTGCTCTTGACTCTAGAAATGTGGCAGAAAATTTAGGGTAAAAAGCTAGCGCCAATAAAAGATATATACAGAAGTGAAAGCAAAGAAATGAAAAATATAAAACAAATTTTCTTGATCAAAATAACATAGTGGTTACTCAGTGACACCAGCTGTACAAGGACAGTATCTGGAAGTGTAAGAACTGAGGTCTTAAGCAAAATAATATGAAAACAATGTGCCTTATTTTGCATTACAAATGTACAAGCCTAGTAATTCTGAATCTAATGAGAACTATGGAGACCCTTCCATAAATGTAAAAACAACTTTTTGTGATGTAATCAATAACCTTGCTATGAATGTGGATGTTGCAGCAAAATGTGGCTGATGAACTACACGTGGTGCAGTACCATAGTATGTCATCTTCCACAAGGGTCCATGTTTCACCAAAAAACTGTAGCTCCTAGGCAGTTGGTTGAATGGCCATGGAGTGTGGTCGGTCCACAAATCCGTGACAAACACCTGCAGCAAAGTTCCTTTGTTACAAATAACAGAACCTATAAAAATTAATATTGAAAAAAGTCTTCAAAAGAGCGAACACAAATATGTAACTCTTTCATTCTACATATAAGAAAGAAGCCAATACAGGATGACACTAGCCACCACAAGTGGAGAAGTTCCAACTGCCTAAACTCCCCCCATGCTAATATATACATCAAAGGCAGCACTATACTCTCAATCATCATGTGTCATATACTCATATCAGTACTGACTGTTTCAAAATTCCAACATAGCTAGGTGACTGGATGGTACCAATGGGCACTAGCATAAGCAAAGAAAAGGGCATCCTTCTTCTCCACTAAAAGGACAGCGTCAACACAGCACTATGCTAAAGCATCAGAAAAAAGGTAGGGCTTGTTATGAATAGCACTTGTATTCATCAGAGGGGCACTAGGCCCAAATATATACAGGTACAGGTGTGTAAATATACACAAAGACCCCTTATACAATGGGGTAATACAAGAATACATATACATCTAACACACCCCCTCAAACTCAGGGTGGATCAAGAACACTGAGTTTGGAGAGATAGAACCTGTGCCTGACTCCGGTCTGTGCCTTTGTAAATAAATCAGCCAACTGAATCTCTGAGGGCACATACCGAGGAGCAACAACACCAGCCTGTACCTGTGCTCGTGTATAAAAAGCATCAACACCAACATGTTTACTAAGTTCATGCTTCACCGGATCACGAGCCATACTAATAGCACCTGTACTGTCAGACAAAAGAGGAGTCGGCATAGAAACAGAAACACCAAAATCCTCAAGCAACCACCGTAACCAAGTAACCTCTGATGTCACAAGAGCCATAGCACGCAACTCAGCCTCTGCACTCGAACGAGAAACTGCTGTCTGCTTCTTAGTTTTCCAAGAAATAAGAGAACCACCAAGAAACACACAAAAAGCAGAAAGAGAGCGACGATCAGAAGAATCGCTAGCCCAGGTAGCATCACAATATGCTTGTAGCTGTAAAGAGCTAGAGCGAGGAAAGAACAAACGACGAGCCATAGTACCACGAAGATAACGTAGTACACGAAGCAAGTGAGTATAATGAAGCTGGGTGGGAGCCGAAACAAACTGACTCAAGATATGTACAGAATGCGAGATATCAGGACGAGTGACACCAAGATAAACAAGACTCCCCACAATATGACGGTAGCGAGTAGGATCAGAGAGAGGAGCACCATCAGTGGCACAAATGTGAACATTAAGCTCCATGGGAGTCTCAACTGTGCGATGATCAGTGAGAGCAGCACGATCAAGAAGATCATGAATATACTTTTCTTGGGACAGATAGAACCCCTCAGGTGTAGAGGAAATCTCAATCCCAAGAAAGTAACGAAGAGGACCAAGATCAGACATCAGAAACTGCTCACTGAGACGCGCCTTCACAAAAGCAATATATTCAGAATCATCTCCCGTAATGATCATATCATCAACATAAAGAAGGAGAAGAGTCCGACCACGAGCGGAAGTGTGAACAAAAAGCGCTGGATCATGATTACTGACAGAAAAACCAGCAGCAGTGGTCACAGATGCAAAGCGATGAAACCACGCTCGGGGAGCCTGCTTCAGACCATAAAGTGAGCGACGAAGACGACAAACCATACCCTCAGGAACAGGATAACCAGGGGGAGGACGCATATACACCTCCTCATGCAACTCACCATTAAGAAAGGCATTCTTAACATCAAGCTGAGAGATGGACCACTCACGGATAGAAGCCACTGCAAGGAGAGTGCGAACAGTGGTCATATGAGCAACAGGTGCAAAGGTCTCATCATAGTCACGACCATACTCCTGCTGAAAACCACGAGCCACCAAACGAGCCTTATAGCGCTCAAGAGAACCATCAGAACGAGTCTTAACCTTATAGACCCACTTACAAGTAATAGGACGAGCATGTGCAGGAATAGAAACAAGATCCCACGTGCCAGTGCGCTCAAGAGCAGCGATCTCCTCGGTCATAGCAAGCTGCCACTCCTGATGAAGAATAGCATCACGATAAGAGGTAGGTTCAGGAAGAACCGTGGTAGAATAGGCAGAAGGAGAGAAAAAATCAGGACGTCGACGAGTAGTACGATCACAACGTCTGAGAAATTGCTCCGGCGAAGAATCCTCAGAAGAAGGTGCATCAAGTGAAGAAGATGGCACATCCGGAGAGGAAGGCTCATGAGGAGAGGAAGACACATCAGGAGATAAAGGCTCATCGGAGGAAGGCGGAACACGGCGAGCATAGAACTGTGTCACTGGTGGCTTCACAAAATAATCGGGTCCCATAGAAGAAGGACCTGAGGAAGACTCTCGAGTAGAAGGCTCCACAGGAGAAGATGCCGGTGCTAGGGAAGAAGGCACCAAAGATGAAGGTGCCAGTGGAGGAAGCACCTCAGAAGAAGGTATCGACGGAGGAGGCACCTCATGAGAAGGTACCGACGGAGGAGGCACCAAGCGAGTACTAACAACAGAAGCATCAGGCAAAATCAAGAACGAGAGTGGGTCGACTAAAGATGCAGAAGAGGTATCCGAGGAAGGACAAGGATAATAAGGACGAGACTCGTCAAAAACAACATCACGAGAAATCCGCATCCGGCGACCAACAGGATCCCAACAACGATATCCCTTATGCTCAGCACTATAGCCTAGAAAAACACACTCAACTGATTGAGCGGTCAACTTAGTGCGCTCACGAGGTGCAAGAAGCACATAGCACACACAACCGAAGAGACGAAGGCTGGAGTAATCTGGCAACTTGCTACACAGACGCTCATAAGGAATCCCACCATGAAGAGCTGAGGAAGGCTGAATATTAATCAAGTAGTTGGCGGTAGAGACAGCCTCAGCCCAAAAATGAGGAGGAACACAAGACGCCAACAAAAGAGCACGAGCAGTCTCAAGAAGATGGCGATGCTTGCGCTCAGCAACACCATTCTGAGCATGAGCACCAGGACAAGAAAACTGAGCAAGAGTGCCATGTTCAGAGAGAACCTGACGAAGAGCTCCAGAAAGATATTCTCCTGCAGAGTCAGCACGAAAGACACGAATAGAAGTGTCAAAATGAGTGCGGATCATAGCAGTAAAAGTCTTATAGACAGATAAAGCCTCACTACGATGTTTCATAAAGTAAATCCATGTGTGGCGAGAGAAATCATCTATAAAAAGTATATAATATCGATGCCCCCCTGTAGAAACAAAGGGAGCAGGACCCCATACATCTGAATGAACAAGATCAAAAGGACGCTGAGACACAGACTCGCTAGAATGATAGGGAAGCTGTATCTGCTTGCCTAACCGACATCCCTGACACTGATGTAAAGACTCATGACCTGAAACAGACCCTAAAAGACCACGACGAATCATGGTGGACAAGCGAGAGCCACATATATGACCCAAACGATGATGCCACTGAGCGAAGGACGAGGTGGACGATGCAGCAAAAACAGAGCCAACAAGACTGGCAGACGCAGCGGAAGGAAGATGAAGCCAGTCAAGCTCCCAGAGACGCTGTGAATCACGGCGCCGAGGGCCAGTACCAACCACCTGACCCGTGCAACGATCCTGAATATAACAAAAATCAGGGTCAAGAATCACACGACGGTTATGATCAGTAAGCTGACCGGCCGACATAAGCTGCATGGTCAGATCAGGTACGCAAGAAACATCAGGGACAGAAAAAGAGTCCGAATAAAAGAGTACCCTGCCCTACAACAGGAAGAGGAGATCCATCGGCTGTATGAACGACACAGGAACGAGACGGAGAAAACATGGAAGAGAGACAAGTACGATATGGAGTCATATGAAAAGAAGCACCAGAGTCAAGAATCCATGGACAAGTACCTGGAGTAGAAGAGGATGGTCCCTCAACAGAAGACTGAGAAGCAGCAGCAGAACCTGACAGTGCAGAAGGCTGAGTCACAGAACCAGCAGCTCCTGAGGACGGAGAGGCGACGAGGCGACCGAGCAACCTGATGATCTCCTGTGTCTCAGAACCAGCAGAGTTCCTCTGAGATCCTCCAGAACTAGAACTAGCAGCACGCTGTGAAGACCGACGAGAACGAGCTTGTTCCCTCTTCTTCCTGTAACAATAATCTTCCACGTGACCCTCCTTTTTACAATGACCGCACTTAAGAACACTAGTGCGACTCCCAGACAAAGGCGACGTGGGAGGAGGCACCATAGGAGGACCAGCAGCTGTGGATGACGAGGAACGAGCAGCCAACACCGAAGGGGAAGGTAACAGACCAGCTGTACAAAGACGAAGCTCCTCATTACGAACCTCAGCAAGAGCATCCATAAGAGAGACACAAGGGTGACGAGCAATCAGCTGAGCACGAAGCGGCTCAAACTCATCACGAAGTCGAGTCAAGAAGTCATAGGTGCGACGAAGCTCCAGAGCCTGCTTCTGACCCAAGCAAAACTGACAGGTGCTAGGAGACAGCTGAGGGCCAAGAGTGTCAAGCTGACGCCAAACAGCAGAAATCTGACCATAGAAATCATCAACTGTGCCATCACCCTGTCGAACAAGCTGCTCCTGACGTATGGCAGCAAGGTAGGTGGACTGTCCAGAAGGCTCATGACGCTGACGAAGGAAAGCCCACATCTGATGTGCATAATCAAACTCAACAATATCGGCAGAAAAGCGATCCTCCATGCTAGCAACAAGAATAGAAGCAGCTCGAGCATCCTCATCAATCCAGGCCCTGTATGCAGCATACTGTGACTCATAAGAGGACATACGATCCTCATAATCAGCCTGCAACTGCTCCACACTAGCATCATAGGCTGCAATGGCCGCATCCCTCTCTGCTTCAGTAGCTGTCGGCGAAAGAACAGGCTGTACTGGAAGCACAGGCTGTGTAGGAGCATTAGGACGAGGTGGACAAGGCAACTCTCCAGTAAGAAACTCCCAAAGACGCAGACCACGCATATGAATCCGAAGACGAGGAACCCAGTCGCGATAATTGGTGCCATTGAAAAGCACCGGACAGCGAAGAAGGGGAACACCTCCAGATGAAGTCGAAGGAGCCATATCGATGCAGTCAGATGAAGTCCAGCAACAATGGACTGAACAGAACAGTAGGTCTCTCTCTCTCTCTCTCTCTCTTTTTAATACACTACTGACCTCAGACCAGCGACAGAAGAAGTCGCGAGAAAGGACTGAACAGAACAGTAGGTCTCTTTTTTTTTCTCTTTTTTTTTTACAAGCCGAGCCGAGGAGCCGAGAACACGAACCGAACGGCTCAAATCAGAATCCAAACTTCCGACGCAGTGGACGCACGGAGACTCCCGACGCACGGGCTTCTCGGCGGACGGGCTTCAGGGCGACGGCGACGGNGCAGCGAACAGCGGCGGCGGCTGCGGAAATCCGGCGTGCAGGCAGAGCCCACACGACGGCGGCGGCGGCGGCTGGAGGGTGACGAAGACACGTACCAGTATGGAGCTCAGGACGACGAAAATTGCAGCAAAAAATTCCAATCGGATCGTGGAGGAAGAAGCTCCGATGTTCAAGAACGAAGAACAAGGGAAGAGCTTCAATGAAGATCCGAAAAAAAAATCTAACCCTAACCTGGCTGTGATACCATGTTATGAATAGCACTTGTATTCATCAGAGGGGCACTAGGCCCAAATATATACAGGTACAGGTGTGTGTAAATATACACAAAGACCCCTTATACAATGGGGTAATACAAGAATACATATACATCTAACAGGGCTGTGAGCAGAGCACAGACAGCTCCATGGGAAACCATTTATTCACAATTGGTTGCTGTGAGCACATCGACATAACAGGGTAGGGCAACCTTATTAAATGCCAAACAGACGACAGCTAAATCAAATCACCAATCAATTGCTCCATTCAAGTTCTTGCAGCTTTATAATGTGATAATTCAAGCAAGACTGTAGAGTTTAATAATACATAGGCCTTGTTTAGTTCCTGCAAGCTTCTGCAATTCAACCAAAAGTAACGCATTGGAAATCGTGCCCCTCTCTCTGCAACACGCTTCCCAATGCACTTTTTCTACAGGAAATTCAACCAACTTTCACGAACTAAACAAGGCCATAGTACAACTTATAATGTGGTGAGACTATTAAGGCCCTGTTTAGTTGCACAAACTTTTAAAACTTTTCACTATTCATCCGTCACATCAAATGTTAGGACACTAATTAAGGGTATTAAACGTGGATTAATGACAAAACCCATTCCATAACCTCCCGGTAACTTCGCGAGACGAATCTAATGAGCCTAATTAGGCCATGATTAGACAACGTTGTGCTACAGTAAACAATATCTAATGACGGATTAATTAGGCTTAATAGATTTGTCTCGCGATTTCCCGTCCATCCGTGTAATTAGTTTTATAATTAGATCATGTTTAGTCCTTCTAATCTTCAGTTTAAAATTGCTATAGTAAATTTCGCAAACTTTCTCCACCAACTAAACAGGCCCTAAGAGTGTACAAGCATATTGTGCTACACTGCTACTGTAATGGTAAGCAGAGCCTAGAGAGCCACATGTGCAATTGTATATGTAAATTGTTCGCGCAGAAAATGGCAGCGAAACGGCACCTGATAGTCGTCGCCGTACTCCTGGATGAAGGCGGCCTTGATGGCCTCGGCGGACGCTCGATGCCCGCCGCCAGTGTCGCTCATCAGGATCAGCACCTTCTTCGGCGCCTCGGGCCGCACCGCCGCTTCCTCCACCTCGCCCACCCCATCCACATCTCCTCCGCCCCCTCCTCCCCCACCTGCGGCGTTACGCCCTCCGCCCTCGCCCCCGCCCAGTCCCAGCCCGAGGGACGCGAACCCGAGCGGCGCGATTTGGTTCCCGTGCAGGCGCACGAACCGCGCGAACTCGCCCCACATACGGTGGAGGCGCGACGCCGCGATGGAAGCGGGGCCCGGGACGGACATGGACATGGCGACGGAGAGCGCGCGGGGCCCGCCGCGCGGGGCGGGAGGAAGGAGGCATGGTGCGGGGAGGGCGCGGGGGACGCGGAGAAGGCGGCGCCGGGGAGGGGCGCGGAGAGGAGCGGCGACGGGACGCAGAGGAAGGCGGCCGGGAGCGCCGGCTCGGCGGTCGGCGCGGGCATCGCGGGGCGCGGCGGCGAGGGAGGAGGTCAGTCTCGACACATTCGAGTGCGGGGGCGCGGTGGTGGTGTGGGGGAGAGGCGAAGGTGAGCCACACAGCCGAGAGGGAGGGTGCGCGTCGGTTTTGTTCGCGACGAGGATGGGTTGGGTCCGTGTGGCTTCCCCACCCAGTCGGTGGCCGTTAGAGTAGGCGAGGCGTGTGAATTTGATGTTGGGTTCGGCTCATGCGTCGTGACCAACGAGGTATTTGTGTTTTGCGATTGTGACCCGGCAAAAGTTGGTGCTCAAAAGTGTAAAAAATTTTGCCTAACAACTCATACAAATGTGAAGTCAGAAAAACTACGGGAGACATGTTACATGTGATTAATTGGCTGTGTTAATTTCTTTTGGAACTTTGTATTTCATACCTTCTATACGATGGATATTATCTAAAATTTCTAAGGGACTTAAATTTAAGAACGGACAAGATGAGGGCAAACCCAACATAGTTACCAGAAAGTATGGTTCGGCTAAAAGCTACAAGCTGATGTATTTCAAGAAGAATCCGAGCTAACATGATTACAACACAGCACTTTGGTCTTGTGAGAAACACCGCTTTCCTTTTTTTGTCTCTACGGAGGATAAAAGCGTGAAGAAGAGTCTCTCCATTCGCTCGTAGCGCATGCTCTGCTAATTTTTGTTAGATTGGACATTCCTTTCTGTGCATGCAGTTATGCTGACCGCAAGATTTTCATTCGGTCTGGAGACCACTAGACACCATGGAGCATTAGATATGGCCTGATGTGCTATAACAAATAACTATTACAAATTAATGTGGGGCACCAAATAGTCAATTTTTTTCCAACCCAATGAATGATTCTCTACAGTTGTCCCTTCCTCCTTTGCCCGTCGCCACTTCCGCCCGTCATTGTTGCCCCTTTCACCCCTTGGTCGCTGGCAACCCTTTCATCCTTTTCTGCACGTCTCCTGGTTGCGAAGCTGTCCCACCTTACTGGCTTAGGCTGCGATTGTGGCCGAGTGCGTGCAGTTGGAGGGGTTTGGATGCCATGGGTGAAAACTTTGCATGGCTTCTGACAGTGCTGGCAATGGCTGCGCTCCTGCGTAGTTTTCCCTGTTGGGGGCATTGTCACGGTCTCCTTTCCCCTTCCTCTGGTTTCGTCGGGTGAAAACCTGGTTTCGTCCTTTGACGAACAGTCGATGGCGTCGCTTTTGCGTCGTAACCTTCCTGAAGGCATTGTCCTACTTGCCCGCTGGCCCTCTGCTTCCTCAATCGCCTTCTCCATCACCGGTGTGGTCGTCTTCGCTATGGGGGCCTGTCGTTTGGTCGCTATGGTAGTTTGGGTTCTTTGGTCGTCTCGAGCAGCTTGGCGGAGAGCTCTCCAAGGTCCCTCCTCTGCTGTGTCGTGGTTTGCTGTCTTCGACGCTCCTCGCACTTCGGTCTTCTCCAATAAAAACGTACTTCTGGAGTCATTTTTCTCTTGTTTGTTTGTTGTAGCAGTTGTGTTTTGTCCCTGTTGATGTTGTGGTGTTGCGTTGTTGGGGTTGCTGTGGCTTCTTCTTGTTGTGTGTGTTGTTGGTGTATGTAAACCTCTTTCTCTTAATGAAATACGTGCTCAGCACGTTCTCTAAAAAAGAATGATTCTCTACAGTCTCTTCAATTTTCTTACACCATAAAAAAATTGAAGTACTCCTTTTGATTTGAAATGCAAGTCATTTTGGGCATTAACATAATCTCGTATATAAGAATACCGATGATCTCGTAGTAAACCATCATTCAAACTAACTCATGAGTACTAACCATCATCTATTTTCTCTAGACTCATGAGATATGTTCTAATCCCAACAAATTGCCTCCAAGTGCTGACCTCATGCTCTCATGGTTACTTCCACATTTTTAACCTCTTCATGCAAAAATGGATATGGTTCTTCCTTCACTTCTTTTGCAATTTGCAAGATCTCTGTTTATTCTTGATGTGTGTTGATTACTTGATTATGTACATGTTGAGGGAGGTGGGGATGGATGTCACTTGTCAGTTTTGCATTCCTCTTCTTTTCGCCGCTTTTTTTTTTTCTCAGAGAGGACTGACTCTTCCTGCTACGGTGCTACCGCGCACTCGTGCAGAAAATTCCCATCTGCGCGAGTCCCGGACGCCACCGGCCAACCAGCCAAAGACGACCCGTTTCTGGGCCGCGCCATCTTTGGCCCACCTGTCAGTCACCGTTTCCCCGGCCACCACGCGCTTGGTCCACAGGAGGCCCACGGCACCAGAGCTTCTCTCCTCTCCTCCTTCCCCAAGCCTCCCCTCCCTCCCTCCCTCCCTCCGGACCTCTCCGACGCGGAGCGGAGCCGCGCCGACCGATGCAGACGCCGGCGACCGCCTGCGGGGCCCGCGCGGCCGCCTTCGCCCCATTTCCCCGCCGTGCCGCCGCTGCTGAAAGCTGCAGGAAGCCGCCCTTTCCTGGGCCCTTCTCGGCGGACGCCGGGGCTCCGGCTCGTCGCTCCCATGGCCTCCACCGTCGACTCGCCCGGGAGCTCCTCCGACTTCGCCAAGCGCATGGAGCGCGCCTGGCTCATCTCCAAGGTTCCCCACACTCCCTAATCACTCGTTGTTCAGTGTTGTTTGTTTCTTCGATCGGTCCGGCACTCCGGCATGTCATGTACTCCGTCCGTAGTCGTGGGTGTGGGCGTGTGCCGTGTGGCTAGATTTCGCCCCTTTGTGCAAGACTGCAAGGTGTATGTTGCAACAGAGTATCTGGGTTTGAACCTCGTATGTGAAACTGAATGATGGGAAATTCTCTCGCTCACCATCAGAATTCGTTATCCTTATATCAGGAAAAAAAAAATAGTTAGGTATCCGTAGGAGGACAACTATACGTTGTTGCTATTTGTGATTCAAACATACATTTTTGTTCTGTTGGTAGAAGATGCCAGGAATAGCATATGTTCATAGACAGTGGCGGACCCAGGAATTGCTCAAGACTAGGGCCAAAGATTTAGTGACAAAAACTATCTCATATATATGTCACATATAACAAAGTACGGCAAAGAGCTCAAATTGAGAAAATGCATGAAATCACAAGTTTAATAGTGCAATATAATAGTTAAAAAACAGCATGTTACACAAAAAAAGAAATGGCTGGTAAGAAATAATCAGATATTACATGCATGATCGTTCAATAAATTTAGCCCATCCTAGTCCTAATCCTTAAATTTTGCAGTCTAAGTACTGGAATCTGAGCACAAAATTGGGCTAGATGATTCATCCTTCAATCCAAAATTCCAACTAATGTATTGGAATAGCAACTAGAAAGGGGTGGAAATTTGGGGAAGAAAACATCTCAGATTCTAGAGAGTGCTCAGGAGTTGCTGAGGGGGGCCACGAGCAGCACCTGTGCGCGTAGTTGCTCAGCGTTTGCGCCCTCACGCCACTACACCGCGAGCAGCCGCAGAGGCGCAGGCTGCAGGTTGCATGCTGCAGCCCTGCACGCGTCTACCGGCCGGCAGCGTGCACTGCATCTCTCACGCGTCCAAGGAGGAACGAATCAATAGATTCAACGACGAGGGCTCCGGTGGGCAGCAGACGCCCTGCGGCGGCCGGCGATGCGGCGCTGGCGACGGGTAGCGATGCCAGATGCGCCGTCGCATGGACACTGAGGCGAGGATGGCGTGTGGATGTGGACGGATCAGTGCATTGGGCCAGTTGCCTTGTGCAGAAATTGACGAGGGGCGCTGCAGGTTTTTGGGCCGCGACTAGGGCCACGGCCCTAGTGGCCCTAGCCGCAGATCCGCCCCTGTTCACAGATGTTGAGCTGTTAATCAAAATATAAGGCACTATTGGTTAACAAAAGAGGCCTCACGCATTTTGGGTGCATGCATTCAGACATACAAGAAATCGCAGGGTTAATGATTATTGATTAATGATGTGTGTCTTCCATGAATACTTTCTTTGCAAGTTGGACTGTTTCATGTGAAATTCCTGAACAGATATTTAAGGCACTAATTTCAGGAGCTTAGCTAGCTTTTCTGAGAGGTTGGTGGAGAGTGGCTTTAAATCCTTACCACGTTTTGCTAAACACTTCTTGTGCCAAATTTGTGGCAAGCCACAACTCATGGCACAAATTATTCGACGTACTTGCGGTAATTTTGAGCTAGAAAAAGATGTATGGTAGCTGGGGCCAGAAGCTAAGAAATTGCAGCAAACCATGTATTTAGTCATGAACCAAACAATAGTCATACTCAGTGAACCTTGTAACCTTGCCTATGTTTGCTGTGACAGACCATGGTAGACTGGTAGTGAACCAAGCACCCTCTAACGCTTTGTTGAGAAGCCACACCTCGTTTTTGGGAGCTTAGTTAACTCTCACGAGTGCTGGCAAAGGGCTTTGACTTCTTAGAATTTAGGGGGCTTTAAGTTTCCTTGTGAAGCCCAAGAATCCATACCATTTGAGGGAGTTTAAACTACCAGTTCATTTAAGCTATGCAGAACCTCTTTTAAACAAGACATACCTTATCCAGCCTTTACTGACTTTGCGTCTGTCTCTATGCGAGCATTGGCCAGCTTCGTCCATTAGGAGTTGCTAAGCTGTACAACTATTTTTTCCTTATATGATAACTAATAAGAGTATTGAGAATGCTATAGCTTTGTAGAGTGTGGTGTGGTATTCAACAAATAAATATTTGCTAGGAGCACTTTTGTATCATTTGATTAGTTCAATTACTTGTGTCTACAAAATAAGGAGAAGTGTTCCAAAGTTTTGGAAGAACATGGTGTTGGATTTTGTCGATGTATGTGGCAATAGCCTAATTTGGAGAAGACTGATTGGAAATGCTACTCCTCCTGATTACTTGCTTTTACTTCTCCGAAGCTCTAACTAATAAAAAAGACACAATGTTAATTATATGGTGCACATTGCTTTGCATGATTTAGAAATCAAATTTCCTAAAGGGCAGCTAAATAGAGGTACTAAGTTTCTTATTATTTCATCATCCGAGGTTCGTGATCAGAGAAGAGAGCTAAATTAGATTAGAACTTAGAAGTGGGTAAACCTAATCTTTATTCTATCTACATGAGTGCAGTTTATTAGTTGCCCAGTCTTGTGCAGTTGTGCTGCAGTCTTAACATTCATGATCTGGTATGCAGCAACCAAGACCAATTTCTTGCTCTTCCTGTCAATCTGCTGGCCATGTGGAGTGCAAGTGGTGTACAGGCACAGGCTTCTTTATCCTTGGTAACAACATGCTGTGTGAAGTACCCTCAAGAAATACAAAATGTGTGATATGCTCTGGAAAGGTTGTATCAGTTGTTCCTTGACATTCATTTACTGATTCTGCTAGTACATCTAAATGCAGACCACTTAACGTGAAATAAGTATACTGTACAGCACTTTTGTCCTCCATGAACAATTCATTTTGACATGACTATGGAGTAATCTATTAAACTTTTACACAAGATATTCTTGTATCTCAGGGGTTTGCAAGTTGTGCTGATTGCCAAGGGACTGGATTTCGTGCCAAGTGGCTTGAAGAGCCTCCTGTTGACAAATGAGCTAAGGAAATCAACCATACTGTAAATTTTGCCATTTCACAGTAAACTAGCTAATTGTATGTACCTGTATCCATATTTTTGAACTGTTACCTGTGTCCATATTCTCCATATATTGTAACTATGGCAGTATTATTTTCGTGTAACTGCATCAGTCCCATGCCTATGGCGACTGTTCTTAATTATTCAGTACACCTTTTCTATGAGAGTATGAGTTGCTAGAGGTATTTCTCTCTCTGTCTCGCAGATTTTGCTTCAGTATTTTGCATCTTTTCTTGTGCAATTTGCTACATGCAGAAATTAGGATATACCATTTCTCTCTCTTGCTTATCTTGTACATAAAAGAATGGAGATGCATATTACTATTCAGGGCACTATTATTTAACATCATTCTGAGGAAATTCATTTCTATTATTGTTTAAGCTATTAATAATTTCATATGCGCAGTACAATGTATCATGTTACACTTATATCCTATTTCTTTAATGTATTGTATCATCAGGAGATCAGATAATTTATGTCAGCATATATGTTTTCTCCGCACTTTTCTGATGGTCGAAATTTATAAAAATTTCAAACAGACTTGCTGATGCCATGACATAGAAAAAAAGGCAATCTAGGCCTAAAATAGTGAAAATGAGCTTCAACTTAACTGTAAATTTCACCAGCAAATCAGAGTAGTCTTGTCTCATGTTAGCACCAGCCAACCAATACCTCAACACATGAAGGGGAAAAAGCCAATCTTAAAAATTGCGTACAGGTCCTGATGCAAGATGAGAAAAGATGATAAATTGTTTAGCAGCTATGGATAACAAGTTTGCATAGTTCCGTTCAGTATTGTTAATTTAGTTAGGTTACAAATAGGCCCTTGCAGAATGTGAACACTTTGGCTAGGTAAGGTGAGTAGCGAGATTCAGTCTAGCATATTCTTTTTCTAGCATATTCTTTTTAACTGTTTCTTTTCTAGTTAGATACCTCGGTACATGTTACAGCTTACAACTATGAAATCTTGTGAAATCTTCTAGCCAAATCATCATTGGAAACAAAAAAAGATAAGAAGCAAAGTTTCCCCTTTGAGTTTGAGCGAAAAAACAAAAATGCAAGAAAAATTGCAATCCCTACCACGTAATAGTGCACCTACACGCCTTCATCGACGTTGTTTTTTAACCGGAAGACCTAGAGCTAACTATCGAGACTTTGGGCTATCCGGACACATACTTCGAGAAATGGTTTATGCATGTTTGTTACCGGGTGCAACAAGATCCAGTTGGTAAGGTTTCATATTTATATGGTTTTCTCGAATTGATGATCGTAGAAGAGCCCTCTTTACCATTCTATATAAATGGACTATTCTATTTGTATAGATATGGTAGAGGGGCCTATCCAACCCCCTTCTTATCCACTAGTTGTCCGCTCTTTAGTTTAAGAAGGTAGAGCTATTTGGTAGCTCACAAAGCTGATAACCTTGGGGTTATGGGTTCGATACTCACTACCCGCTCCATATTCCTTCTTACAGTTTTGTATTTTTTCTCTTGTTACGCGAAAATACAAAATAAAGAAAGAATAAAATAATAAAGAAAAGCGTCCATTGTCTAATGGATAGGACAGAGGTCTTCTAAACCTTTGGTATAGGTTCAAA
>CM014271.1:28840961-28936069 GCA_004135705.1 Alloteropsis semialata
GGGCCGGGCAACAGTAATGACAGGGCACCAATTACCAGCGGCTAATTGAAGCTCGGCTCTAGCCACGCGCTTGTCCGTAACAACAGCTCGGCTCGCTCATGAAGAAGCCAGCACACGGATCGCGAAATTAAAACGCCAGTGAATCGGACGTGGGAGGTGTGATCAGATGACCTGGCTACAGAATAATTATTCTATGGCCGGCCATAGAGTATATTTTTCACAAAATAACTATTCTGCAGCCAGTCCACCTGTCAAGCTAGGATTGGCCACCAGCCTGGCCCCCGCGCGCCTCCTGATCCGGTTACCTAGCGCGCGTCCGATCCGTGATTCTCGCTGAGCGCGTCCAGAACGGCTCGAGGCTCCAGCCGATCAGAGCCTGCAGGCTGCAGCTAGCGACCGAGCCGAGGTTAATCATTTACGGCCTGGTCCCGACGTCCATGTTTACCGGTAGGTTGGCTTGCGTTACTAGCCTTCCGTGCTTGTCCCCAAAAAAATGGCTGCTGGATTTCCAATTAAATTAAACAAACATGCATGTCTAGTGTCCCTTCACGTGTTTGCGAGTGCAGTACACGGTTACGAGAAATTAGCTATTGTATTGTTTACGTATATATTTCCGACAAAATATATGAATCGTACTTTTGTATATATATAGCATGCAAGTGCAAAAATAAGTTACCAGAATATTTTTAAATGGTGAGCTCTGGAACATAGATCGATCTAGCCGATGGAAATTTGGAGATAAATTTAGCACTAGATA
Source organism: Alloteropsis semialata (assembly GCA_004135705.1). Taxonomy (NCBI): domain Eukaryota; kingdom Viridiplantae; phylum Streptophyta; class Magnoliopsida; order Poales; family Poaceae; genus Alloteropsis; species Alloteropsis semialata. Next base: position 28,841,719 of record CM014271.1, read on the forward strand.
TTTTCAGTAATGGGAATGACTCAAGATGTGAATTAGGACAGAGAATTACCCAAATTGGCGTTGATGATATTTTGGGAACCAGTTAATCTAACAAGACGATATATTTTCATAAACTAATTAATATAATTTATATGGATCGAGCAATAATTAATTTGGTGAGCCACGGCGAGACTGCATCATGATAATTCGGTAAGCTATTGTGGGACCGCGTCGCCACGGTGTAAACACTAACATCTCAGTTACCAAACTAAAAATTATGGTAATTCGAATGAGGCGGGATGGTAATTGGGACAGAGTTACCACAATTTGGAGAGTTACCAAAATTTGTTGTATGATGTTCGAAAGAAGCGGTTACTATAATCAAGAGATGTATTTACCATGAATAGGTGCAGGAGTTAGAATTGCTTGAGACAGTGCAATTTTGCCGTAAGTCGTTCCAAAGGGATTCCTTACTATAATGACAAGATCAATATATACCAAATGGTTATAGTATTTCAATTGGCTCGACACAACATTTGTATGACTTTGGGGAGTTGCCCTATTTGGCATGGAGATGCTACATTAACAGGCACAGATGTGCCTGCAGTAACATCTTACAATATTCTTATGATTTTCCAAGAATGGTGTTGGACAATTAACTTACAGTACTTCCTCTGATGAATTACTAAAACATTCATATGTGCCATTGCATAACCTATATAAAAAAATGTGCTTCTACAAGACTAGCGTTGGCAATTTACCATGATTTGCCACATGCATGCATTCGTTATCATCCTCACTTCGGTTGGTCTTCTTCGGATAGTGATCGAACTGGCAGATCCATTGCTCTTGGGGTTGCTCTCTAAAGATTTAGTCTCCACTGTAGTTGCCAAGGAGGTCCCTGTCTCCTAAAAATCGTCATGAAAGTAACAGTCCAAATGATATGAGAAATTTACAAAACTTTCATAGTTCTGTTGAAATCAGTAAGAATAATTCTCTACTCCAAGCAAACCCATCAGTAGCTAACAGAGGAGACTAGAAATTCATTTGTACACTCGTACTCACAAGCTATATGAATTTAGGAAATGATAGCAGATTACATGATATAAGAAAGCCAGTACTATGATAGAACATGTAACTCATTGTTGGCCATAGGTGGTCAATGGTTGGCGCAGACGCAAGGTCTCGGGATCTCCCTATTGACACCGCGGCACTGCAATTATCATCTCACATAGACCATGAACGCTTGTAATTCCAGTAGCTATGATTTTTGAGATTTTTGTTAATGATTTACTAGAGTGTTTATGAGCTTAATTTTGATAACAATTTCCATAATAACTTACTATAATCTGTGCCCCTTACATATCAGTTACTAGAATCCATGCCTACTAACCTCATAAATTAAGCAACTTGATGTTCAAGAACATGTAAAAGATTTCCTAGATTTATGACCCTTATATATGTGATTTACGATAATATTAATTTGTATAGGGTGCAGTTCCTGTTATTAAAAGCCGGCACAGCTTCTCCTAGGAGGTCTCATTGCCTGAAATCACCAAAAATAAAGAATATTCTTCAATTATATAATCTTTGACATGCTTAAAACATTGAATCTGTACATTCCAGAAGTAAATGAAAACACAGATGCTTCTAGGATCAGATCAACTACACAGGCTGGCAGCTAATATGAAATGCATGTGTACTGAAAACAGTACAGCTGCAGAACTCCTAGGCTAGAAAATAAATTAAACATCCAGGTGCTGCAGTTGTGGACCACAAGCTCATTTGCCCAATAAATCTGCACTAATTTTCAATACCCACGAAGGATGAGCAATAGAACTATCTGAGAAAGTTACCAATAGAGTGGGGATTATTAGTCATCAGAAATTTAAGTTGCAAGAAGGCAGTAGGTAACTTTCAGGTTAACGTACTATGAAAACAGGATTTTTTTTACTACATTTGCTACTCACCAGCTCTGATGAAAGAACATATTAGAATGACGAAACCTAGAGCAAATTACTAGGTAATGGAAGGAGCGACGATGCAGAACAGAAGAGCCCATCTGAATATGCGGGTGTGCTGCCGGCGAGCCTAAGAGGTGATGGTGATTTGGGAGTTTTATGATGGTCAACGGCTGCCTAAATCTGATGAATCAAACAAATTATGGAATCTGATAAAATGGCCATTCAGAAAACATGGACACAACGACAATTCTCAATACAATGCCACGCGCTAATCAGAGTTACGGTAAAAGCAACAAAACACAGTACCTTAACAAAATCGAATCGATTCGAGGACGGAGGAATGCGGCTGCTCACATCAGGATGTAGTAGTCTCTACAAGCACGGATTGGAGATCGGCAGGTTCCAAGATGGACGGCCGCCGCGAAGCGGTAGCCCATATGTGGAGGCATGGCGATGGGTAACCAGGGGGAGCAGATTTGAATGCAGAAGCGTGGCTGAAACCAGGTCATCGCCGGTTGAGGATTGGGTGTCTCCGGCGACAAAGAGGCACATCCCTGCGGGGCAACGAACAAATCAACAGGGGAACGGGCACGGACGTGGCTGGGCCAGATCTCTGAAGCAGGCGACGAGGATTCGGTTGTTTCTGCTCGAAAGAGGAAGCGGAGATCGGTTACCTGGACGAACCGGGAGACGGTGCATTGACGGCTCGACGGCGACCGTCGCCGACTGCTCCAAATCAGGTCGCCGTCGCAGGAGGGTGCTTGCTGCCATTCTGAAGGGGGAAGGCGCCGCCGCCAGGCCGTCGCAGCTCGCAGGGCCGTCGACAGCTCGACGCTCCAACCGAAAGCCCGTGGAATAGGAAAGTGGCGCAATTTTAGGGTGCCGTTTGGCTCTTGCGGGCGTGTAGGCCGTGAAGCCGGGCAGGATGGTGGCTGGCTGGCTGGTTGAGCCGAGCCGACGGGAATGGCTATATATGTATGTATGTATGTGTATATATATGTATATGTATGTATGTGTATATATATGTATCATGTATATAGGCCCCCTTTGGCCTTATGTGCCGGCTCAGCCTCCAGCTTTTGAACTCTGTCTACCAAACGCAAAAAATGCAAACAGCTCACGTATGAAAGCTGAGAAAAGTCCCAGGAAACGTACTCTCTCATCCCCCATCGCACAAGAAGCCAGAAATACTTTTTGAAAAGATGAAGCCAGAAATACTAGCTTGTACCAGCTTATCTCCATCTCCAAATGCTAAAATGACGCATGTGCCCTTGACTGTTCCATGAAATTACAAAAAATTTGCCGTCCCTGACCCTCCTCACTCTCGTGGGCAACAGGCAGACAGCAGAAGCACGAGAGTTAAGATATCGGAGGAAGGGAAGGCAAAAAAAAATGAAAAGTAGAGGAAAAAACGATGAGAAAAAATAAATAGGAAAAAAGAAAAGAAAGGGTATTGTGGACATTTCACCTCATCCATCTATTTTTAATGACTAAAAGTAGCCATTCTACCAAACATTTTTTCACCAGATAAGCCAAAGCAAAAAAAAAAGCTGCTTCACTAAAAAAGCTAGAGACAAAACCATTTTTACTCAAGCTAGAGTTGTGCCAAACAGACCCATAGTGTACCAAGGTTAGCTGGGCCTGGCCCGTAATACAATCGCTAGAGCTTTTTCTGTCCGCACTCGTCTCCTCCACAGCACTGCACTCGTCGCCTCGTGTCCTGTACTCCTGTGCAAGGCTGCAATCCTGCAAGCACACGACTCCAGGCCAGTGGCGAATCTAGGATCACAGTTTAGGGGGGGCTCTCATCTCCTTTCTCCTCTCCTTCCCCTCTCTTTCTTCTTCTTCCTCCCTCTTTCTCCCCTTTCTTCTCCTCTCCTCCAATGGAGATCCTGGCCATAGGGGGGGCTGGAGCCCCCCTAGCCCCCCCTGTAGATTCGCCCCTGCTCCAGGCGGAAGGCGGCTAGACCTCAGACTCCCTAGCGGCGAACCGTGGTCTGTGGGTGGGTCCCTAGTGAGCCGCGTCTCCGCGAGTGGCGGCGACTCCATCCGACTCCGCGCGTTGAATCAGCTATTGGGAGATACACCGAGCCGCGACTGCGATTGGCTCACTCCGTTCGCCCTGCTCCTTCCGTAGACGACCCGATGCGGCGATTTCGGCGAACCGCGAACGGGGCTGCGACTAGCAACCATAGAACAAAAAGCCGGACCGGAGATCGAACCGGTCAGGCTACTGGTTCATTGGTTCACTGGTCGAACCAGTGGTTCACTGGTCGAACCAGTGGTTTAATAATTATCAATATAATATTAATTTCTTATAACTTGTATGAAAAATATACATCTTTTGCAATAATTTATATGTAAACACATCAATTATGACATAATAGATGGATGAACATAGCAATATCATAATAATTTATTGTCCAAAGTTTCAATTAATACCTGAACATCAAAGTAATCACTGGTTTACTGGTTCACTGGTTCATTGGTTCACTGGTTTAATGTAAAAACCGGCCGGTTCAACCGGTTCACACCGGTTCAATTGCATAACTGGTCTTTTGCTTGAACCGAACCGGTCAGGTCACCGGTTCACGGTTTTTCCGGTCCAACCAGTGAACCGGTTCGGTTTTTTGTTCTATGCTAGCAACGCTGGATTGTGTGAACCAAAGGACCAAATAAATCAACAGTCCTTACGGTATGTATGCCAGTCACTATCTGTTCCCTTTTGCCAGTGTTACAAGCGAAAAACGAAATTGTTGTTTGATAATCGAAAGTTTGATAAATGATGATCATAGGCCATTAATAATTGAATGATTGGAGATTGGTCTGCGATAAATATTGTTGGGATTTGAGAGTACTACTCCGTGATAATCAGTAATAGTTGTTTTATATAAATCTTTTTTATGTACTTGAGTGTTGATGGGTAACTTTTCAATTTGTACATATGGCTTCTTTATTTAATGTTTATATTAGGGGCTTCAAGTTTAGTTCCGCCCTAGGCGACAAAAATCTCATGACAACATAAGATAGTTCTAACCAATAGATAACAGTGGAATAATCATCACACGGACACGGTCGCACCATCCACAAGCGACATTGTAGTTTACATGGGAAACCTCCTTCAATCAAAAGGAGTAAAAACCACGGGCAATCAACTCCCAATAATAATCTCTTCCACCAAATTGTGATGATGGATAAAATAGGATGTCACCGTTAATATATGGATAAAATAGGGTGATAATAGATAAAATAGGCAATCAACTCCCAATAATAGTCTCTTCCACGGGCAATGCTACATAATGAGTCTCACCATGTACAATGCGAATACATATATGGAGGAAACAATGAGAATACAAATTTCCATGGTAATCGTGTAGCTAAAATTGAGGACTCAATAAAACACATCTAGAAGTGCGATGTAAAGTGAAAAAATATTTAATTAATAAAAGATAGTGTGATGTAAAGTGTGATGAATAATATCTATTGTTATATAATGATACAAGATTTTTTATTAAATTTTAATACTCATATCTTCCAAATTATTAGCCCGCAAGGATTGATAGACTAATGGAATAAAAATATATACACAACAACAATGAGTATATCAAGGGGGCAAGGGACCGGTCAAGTGGTTGCTTGAGAGGTCGAGGCGCTCTAGATTGGTGGAGAGACCGAGGCTCGCCGGTATCTCCCCGGACAGCCTATTCCTCTGCAGGAACAGATACACGAGGTTGGGAAGGCTCGGGATTGTCCCAGATAGCTGGTTGCTTGACAGGTCCAGCACGAGGAGGCCCGTGGTGTTGCCGATGCATCGTGGGATCTTGCCTGTCAAGTTGTTGTCGGACAGCACGAGGGACACCAGCCCCGGCAGCCGGCAGAGTGACGTGGGGATGGTGCCTGACAGCGCGTTGCCCGCCAGGTTCAGCTCGCCGAGGTGTGTGGCGTTGTCGAAGCACGCCGGGATTTCACCTGTCAAGGCGTTGTGGGATAGCACGAGCTGCTGCAGACTCGGCAGCCGGCAGAGGGATGTCGGGATCATCCCGCTAATCTGGTTGCTGGACAGGTTCATCATCGTCAAGCTGGTGATGTCCCCTATGGACGCCGGGATCGGGCCATGGATGGCATTCAGCTCCAGGTTGAGGTGCCACATGTTTTGCGGGAGCATTGAGCCAAGCCCGCTCGGCAGCTCGCCGCCCAGCCCCATGGCGCTCGCCTCAACCTCCTGCAACATGGAGCAATTCGACAGCGCGGCGAAGAAGGGCTCCAGGTTGCTGTTGTTGTCATGGCTCCGGAAATAGTTGCTGGACAAATGCAGGTACCTGAGGCTTTGCTTCCCCGAGATGATGCTAGTAGGCAGCTCGTCGCTGAACGAGTTGTTCTCCACATCTAGCAAGACCAGCGTCGTACAATTTGCGAGCCACCTTGGAAGTGTACCGTTCAGATTATTGGAGTAGATGTTGAGGGCGGCAAACGTGTCGGCGAGGGTGCCGGACGCCGACCGGGGAAACTCGCCGGATAGGTCATTATAGCCGACATCGAAGACTCCCAAGATTGTGCAGTTCAGGAAGATGGCTGCTGGGATGTGTCCAGACAAGCTATTCTGACCGAGGTTGAGGTAGAACATGCCCGTCAGCTCTGAGAGAGAAAGTGGTATGCCGCCGTGGAGTAGGTTATTTCTTAGCTCAAGTGTTTCAAGGCTACGGAGGTTGGAAAGCTCGGCTGGAATCTTCCCCATCAGGTTGTTGCTTGACATGTCGAGGTTATAAAGCATTGTAAGGTTGCAGATGGCCAGAGGGATGCCTCCAGAGATGATGTTGTTGTACATAATGAGGTCCTCAAGGAGAGTCAGGTTGCCGATGGACGGAGGGATAGTGCCGGAGATGTTGTTGTAGGAGATGTTGAGGCTTTGGAGTTGCCAGAGGCTGCCTAGGGCCGGCGGCATGGTACCGGAGATGAGGTTGTAGGAGATGTCGAGGTTCAGGAGCTGCGAGAGGTTGCTGATGACGGGAAGGATGGCGCCGGAGATCCGATTGTTGTTCACGAAGAGGTTCTGAAGGCGCGTGAGGTTGCCAATTGACGTGGGCACGCTGGAGAAGCTGTTGTTGGACACATCGAGGCTCCGCAAGTGAGAGAGCTCCCCAATGACAGGTGGAATGGCACCGTAGATGTCCATGCTGGCGAGAGAAAGACCAACGACATGCTCCCGCCGCCGGTCGCAGGTGACGCCGGTGAAGCTGCAAACGTGGGCGTTGGACTCGCTCCAGTCCGCCAAGGCCGCTGCCGGCGTCAGCTCCTGCTTCAGGGCCAGCAGAGTGGCCTTCTCTCGCCGCAGGGCCTGCCGCCGGCGGTGGGCGACCGTGGAAGCTGGCTCGTCCGCTGCCGACGTCGACGTGTGGAGGAATAGGACGAGGTGGAAGAAGAGGAGGAGAGTGGCCGCATGCTTCAAGACAATGGACCTCCCCATCCTTGGTCTTTCCTGGACTACTAACGAAGTGGCTATGGCCAACAAGGTAGGTTGGTAGCTAGGCAAAGCCGCGGATTGAAGGTGAACAAAACGGGAGGAAGGAAACGCTTCAAGGTCATGGATGTGCCCTGCTGGATAATCGCCCTGGCCATTGGGTTTTAATTGGCATGGTTTATCGGTAAGGTAGGTACAAAGGTTTATGTGAAGTGGCCATGATTAGGCAGCGCACAAAATTGGTAATGGAAGCGAAAAGGATGGGGCGGTAGCAATGGGTGGGCTGGGTGGGCTCCGGCGAGCACAGCGGGCGAGTTTGTGGGAGAGGGAAACCTGCGGATCGGTTTTCAATTCAGAAATGCAAACGAATTCGCTCGCGCGCGCACATGATCGTCTAGCCTGGCTGGTAGCTCACTTTATATATATTCAAAATGTTCAAAAGCATGGCTACAATATAGTGGGTTGTACGCGAAAAGTATGGGAATTTGCCAAAGACAAACAGGGAAGACAGAGCTACCAATACTGCTCAATCAAAGATAAGTTGCTCTGCCAGTCAGTCATCTTGGAGGGTGAAATTTTTTTCACCCTCCTTTGACCACTAATTAGGGGTATTAAATAAAGTCAGTTTACAAAACTACCTCCACAACCCCCTGTAAATTCGCGAGACGAATCTAATGAGGCCTTTGACCGCACGATTAGAGGATGATTACTGTAGCAAATTATGGATTAATTAGGCTCATTAGATTCGTCTCGAAAAGTTACGCTCATCCGTGAAGAGGTTTTGCAAATAGACTTCATTTAGTACTCCATGCAAGAAAGATTCTTTTTTGTAAAATTTGTTGGAGCTCCATCTAAACATGGGAGCATTCACACAAATCCCATTCGACATCAGAGAGTCCCTGGCAGGGACCCATTATATTGTCCCAGACATGAGACATACAATGATACAAATCCACCGGGCAGTGTGACCCCACCTTTCACTACGCGCACACACATGATTCACACAACCTTCACGACGGTTTGGCCCAAAACCTAAGGTTATAGGTAGCTTTCAGCCTACAAGTGGGCGTGAAAGCTAACCGATGACACATTGTTCATGCGTTTGTGACCAAGAAATATGAAAGCATGATTAGCACCTTTTTTAGCACTCATGAAGCAGGAAGTGGCTACAAACATCAGCAAGGAGATAATATTCAATGGTTTGTTAGGCATACGGCACTACGGGAAATCCCAAGTTTACCGAGTGTCTCCATGTTTGCCGAGTGTTTTTTTTCTTGCACCGAGTGTTTTTCAAAAAACACTCGGCAAAAAAAAAACACTCGGTAAAAATGAGGTTTGCTGAGTGTTTTTTAAAAAAACACTTGGCAAAGATATTTTTTGCCGAGCGTCAAAAAAAACACTCGGCAAACCATATCTTTGCCGAGTGTTTTTTTGACACTCGGCAAAGGTACTGTTTGCCGAGTGTTTTTTTTGACATTCGGCAAAGCCATAATTAAAATCACATTTTGAAGTAGTAAATCAATTCAAATTAAAAAGTTTTAAAATACAAAGTTATATAACTTTTCAAGATGTAAAACTTTTAGTTTGGCCATTTCTTCATTCGACAAATTCATATGAATGTTGTTCACAAAATCTATATCTCTTGTAGAGTTTCCTGAAACTATAAGAGAGATCTATAAGATTTGTGAACAATATTACTCTCACTACATCGGATAAAAAAATGACATATATCAAAGTTGTAGATCTTCAGAAGTTATACAACTTTGTAGTTGAACTCTTTTTAATTTGAATTTGTTTTGCTAATGAAAAGTACATTTGTAGTTCTCAAAATTTGAAATTTGAGTTTTTTCAAACGACCTCGGATGAAGAAACAGTCAAAATGAGAGTTGTAGATCACAATAAGTTATGAAACTTTGTAGTTGACAACTTTTTCATTTGAAATCATCTTGTCAACGAAAACTAAGTTTGAATGTTCTCAAATTTAAAATTCAAATTTTGTAAACGACCTCGGATGGAGAAACTACCAAAATGAAACTTGTAGATTTTAAAAAGTTATGAAACTTTGTAGTTGATAACTTTTAATTTGAAATTGTTTAGGGCCTTAAACAAGCAATTTATATTTAGTTTAGTATAATATGGTAGGAATCAAAACAGTATCAAATCATAGGCGAGAGTGTGGTGCAGTGGTAGAGGAGGTCATATGCGAGGGAGAGGTCACGAGTTCGAATCCCGCCGGACGCGTAGCGTGCGAAAAATGGCGCTGACTTGCCACATTGGAATAAATTTTTTTTGCTATTATATTTGGTTTTTTGGTGCGCAGAAAAATATACTTTGCCGAGTGCATTTTAGCACTCGGTAAAGTCTTTGCCGAGTGCCTGATAAAGGACACTCGACAAAGGGGGCTTTGCCGTACCCTCCTGTGCCGAGTGCCCTTTACCGTGGGCGGCCCACGGCAAAGGCTTTGCCGTGGGCCAAAGGCCCTTTGCCGAGTGTCCTTGGAGGATCTCCCGTAGTGCGGTATTATGCCTTGCCTTTTAGCCAAATCTAGTGGGGCACTATTGAGATGTTTCTTCTTTTCTCCCTGCTGTTCCTCAGTAGAAAACGTACTCCTACTTAGCTTGCATGTGAAGGGCACAAGGGAAAATTCGAAGTAGCTATATCCTCACTTTCTAACTTGTTCTGTTGGTTGCATGGAGCCTTTGAAGAAAAGAAATCGTCAAGTTTTTGACAGGTCAGCTCTGCAACAGGTGGCCCTTAGGCAGAGCATCATGGAGGTTACGTGTGTCTGGTCATGTCCTTATAATGTCGGGGTTTGTTAAAGGCTGCTCGGTCCTAGAGCTACGTTCGTATTTACGCTGCAGTGCTGTCTCCACGGGTCGATGTATGGCCTCAGGCTGCAGCCTGGCAAGCTGTCATAGCTACTAGCTGCACCACGTGGTGTGTCCCATAGTTCTGACATACTCACTCTACCCTATAATACAATGCATCCTAGCAATTTTAAAACAGATCAAGGGAGAACAAAAGACACATGTACCCTTCGAGATCTTTCCGTTTAGTAGCCATAATGAAAGTTGTTTCTAAGATTATGCAGTGGAGAATAGAATAGAAAAGACAAGTATGCAGTGGAGAGACAAGAAAAATTAAATAAGTTTCTTTAATATATGTCTAAAGTCTTAGAATGCCTTATATTTCAGTACGACAGGAGTATAATATAATGTTTTCTAGGATGAATGGCTTCAATTTTTTTCTCTGTCATTGATGCATCTAGATAAATGGATATTCCAAGTGAACGCCATGGCTTGTGATGTATTATATATTTGATAACACGAAGTAGGACTACTGATTTGGAAATTAATGTGGTTTACATATTAATGTGGTTTACATATTTGGTTCAATTTGATGTTTATCGAGCCTTCACGACGAAGAACTTGCAACTAAGATGGTAGTTAGCATTCAAATTTTATTTCATAAAAAAGTTCTTTTAGCTTGCAGTGATATTCATCTAATTAAAGCAACACTGAACAATAAGAAAAAATTAATAGAGAAATGTATAGAACTAATCAAATGTTTAATTTACTTATTTGAATTCATGCTTAATGTGGTTTGCGTGCCATCAATTTCTTATTCAACTTATTGTTTATGAACCCTTCAAGGATGAAGACGAACTTGCAGCTAAGACGGTGCTCTCTCCATCTTAAAATAAGTGTTCCTTTTGCATTCAAATTTTGTTCCATAAAAAGTGCTTTTTTATCTTGCAGTGTGATTTATCTAACTAAAGCAATGTCAAACTCTAAGAAATCATATGGAACCAATAAAATGATTAATAGATGATATTTTTCCTGTTCCAATGCATGTGCCTTTATTGATAGCGCGCCATTATTTGATCACAACTACAATGTGTAATTAGGGTTAATATAGTTATTTTTCATGACTAATAATGTGCAATAAATTTTGTTAAAAAACACTTATTTTGGAAAGAAAGGAGCATGGGTTATGGCCTTATGGGTAATGGTCTATCTTTTATCACTTTGAGAAAAAGCTATCAAGCAAATAGAGTAGTTTCAACAGATATAAAATATAAATATAAAATAGGTTATGGCCTTATAGATAAGTACAAGTATTTGCTTGAGAAAGTGACAAGTCCTAGTCCAGAAGTGGACAAGTGGCTTCAGAAAGATCATCCTTTGTTGTGGTCTAGAAGCAAGTTTTCAACAGATATAAAATGTGAATATATCAACAACAATTTGGCAGAAAGTTGGAATGCATGGATCAAGGAACATAAGGATTTACCTGTTGATGCACTTGCAGATGCTATTAGAGAGAAAACTGTGATTTTGTTTGAGAAAAGAAGGAGAGTCTCAAGGGCTCTCAATGGGTTAATCCTGCCAGCTATTGTTCGTCAACTAAATGCTGCATCTATGGGTCTTGGACATCTTAGGTTGATAAGGGGGGATTTTGACCAGGCTGAAGTCACAGAGATCTACAAGGATGAAGAGGTCAGAAGGCATGTTGTATACCTAAAGAATCACTTGTGTACCTGCAGGGAATGGCAAGTTAGTGGGAAGCCATGTCGACATGCCTTAGCAGTCATCACTTCTGAAAGAAGGCATATAATGGACAACTTTGTGCATGAAACATTTTCTGTGTAGAGATTTCAGGCTGCTTATGCTGGTGTGGTGCCCAACATTACAGATAAGAATCAGTGGCCAGAAGTTCAAAAATGCTTCAAATTGTTACCACCAATTCCCAAGCCAAAGCAGCTAGGAAGGAAGAAGAAAAATAGATTCTTGTCTTGCTTAGAAAGGACTGGTAAGGCAACAAGACAGGTTACCTGCCAAGGTTGTGGTCAACTTTGCCACAGGAAAGGAAGCTGGAGGTGTGCTATAACTGGCACCAAGAAAAGGTCAGTGATATCATATCTTTGCATTTTTTGCTTGTTTCTCATATTTGTTTCAGTGATCATCATTCATTTGCTGCAGGAAGAGGAATAGAAAGACCAAGAGCAAGGTGGGGAGGAAGAAGAGCAAGACTGATGAACCTGCACCACAACCTGCACCTGCACCTGCTACACCAAGAACTAGGGCAGCAGCAGCCAAAAAAGCAGCACAAGCAGCTAGAGCATTAGCAAATAAGGCAGAGAAGAAGCACAGATTAGCCCAGGGCCACTAACAAGAAGGTTAGTCACTAAACTAGCTGTACACTACATCATTCATTTTACACATGTTTTAATCATTTCAATGCAAATTAGGAGGTTGGCTTTGGAGTCTCCCCAAGCATCAGAAGCTCCCCAAACCTTGGCAGTTGCTCCCACTTCACCAGTACCTTTGGAAGTTGAAGCACCAACAGTCAAGAAGCTAACACCAAAGAGGAAGAAGATGCTGGCAACTAAGGTGAAGAAGGCTACTTCAACTAAGACCAAGAAACCTTAATGATCAGCTGGGCAGTAATATTTTGAGCCTAAGAGGCTATGTAACCATGATGGTGAACTGTGTATCACCAAGACCAAAACATGAGTTTGTTCTGTAATCTAATGCTCAAACATGGATTGTGGCAGAACCTTATTCTGTAATGTAATGCTCAGACATGGATTTCTTATTCTGTAATGTTATGGCTTGACCTTATCTATGTTCTGGTTATGTGCCATTGTGATTGTGAACAAGCATTCACAACAACAACACATACACCTAGCATAAACATCAACATTTCCACTGTCCTAGCCAAAAGTTCTAGTTTTGCTTCCATCAAATTGACTCTGTGCCCATCTATTCTAGCTTCCATGAACCGAGAAACTTCTTCTTCTTCACTGCTATGTTCTTGCTGCTGAAAGGATCGACACTAGGCCTAGAGGGGGGTGAATAGGCCTTGATAAAAATTTCTGCAAACTTAACAATTAAATGTCAGACGGGCCGGATGTTCTGGCGCTGTGTCGGAATTTCTGGATTCCCGGAATTTCCGGCACAGGGACAGAACTTCCGGCTCAACACAAAACTGAACTCGAGATTCAAAAACTGATAAGTATCTGCAGATTCTATATGAATTGAAAGTTCACCACAAGTATAAGGAAGTCTAAAACTATGATCTCTAGCAGCGGAAACTAGTAACAAGATAGATCAGATGAATTTAAGCTCAAGAACAATATGAATATGAAGAACAATAACAAGAACAAGAGACAATGATTTGTTTCACCGAAGTTCACTCCACTTAGGAGCTACGTCTCCGTTGAGGTGCTCACGTAGAGCCGGGTCAACTCTAACCCCTTGCCTCCTTCAATCAACCACAAAGGCCGGATTGAAATTCTTACTATTGTTCCCACTTAGGGATGAAGATTACAAACGTCCGGCACTCAACCACACCAAGTTGGGAGTTGCCGGCGACGCCTAACCGTCTAGGAGCTCAGCTCCAAGAGTAATGAACAAGAATCGATGAGCCAAACTTGCTTCAAGTGCTTCTTGAGATGAACAATGGATGAACTCACTCAATGGCTTGGTCTCACACCTCAAGAATCACTCACACCCAAAACCCTACTCAAATCTTTGCAAGGATTGGCACTAGAGGGAGTTGGGAGAGTGAATTGAATGCTAGTGAATGTGTTTGTCTCGGGTTAGGTTAGCAGCAATGAAAGGGGGGGGGCTGAGGAGGTATATATAGGCAACCCCCAAAAACTAGCCGTTATGCACTGCCAGGTCACTTACCGGAATTTCCGACATAGCGTCGGAACTTCCGACAAGGCACGGTTTTGAACTAAGAAACGACCTGACGAACAGCCCCACCGGAACTTCCGGTACTTCCCATCGGAATTTCCGAGACCAAATCGAGCCCACCGGAGAATGTCCACCGGATATTTCCGGGCAGGCCCAAATCACCAGAATTAGCACGAAGAACAACTCATCGGAACTTTCGGCACTACGCACCGGAAATTACCGGGATGCCACCGAGGCTGCCGGAGCTACAGCACCGGATATTTCCGGGCTTGCCGGAACTTCCGGCACAGCGTCGGAAATTCCGACCAGCTGCTGTGCAGCGCCTGAAAAACTGAAGTTAGAAACCGGTCAGACCGGTTCCCAGAACCGGTCAGACCGGTTTTTGCCTGAAAAACGAAGCTATATTCTCTCTTGGGTAGTTAGCATCTCAAATAAGCACTTTTGGCACTTTTGATCTATCAAGCACGTCCCCCTTGAAAGTACGGTGATTTTCTATACTCAATTTCAAACCAAAAATAAATTTAAATCTTCGATGAGCCCATCCACCATACATAAGAAATTGGGGGCCATCTTTTGATATTCATAAATTCTTCTTTTCTTTTTATTCCTGCATATACTTAATACAACCATCAAATCCCAAATTCTAATTGTCATTATTACCAAAACACATGGAAGGCCTAGATGCACTTTCAATCTCCCCATTTTTGGTGATTGATGACAACTCAATTTGGGTTCACAAGATAGGAATAAAATCATGTTTTTGTACCCAATTATATTTAGAAAAGCTCCCCCTAAATATGTGCATATTCAACTCAAATGGCCTCAAATGCCATTGCACATATTCATGAAAGAACTTAACCAATATCTTTGCATACAAAGGTACAAATGTGCAAGAGGTGTTAAATTATAACCGTGATGCATATGACATGGTATATCACACAATAAAAGTGGAGAATAACATTACACCAACCATTCATCATCCTCAAAGCATCACATCATTAATAAAAGGAGTTCAACATCACACTAGCACAAATAAGTCTTACAAATAAAAGTTCTCGCTTGGCACACATCACACATGACGCCAAACATAGTTCTTACATGTCCAAAGATAAAAACATGAATAAAAAGATGGATATGTGTCTCCAACCACCAAAGCCATCACAAATTCACTCCCCTTTTGGCAACAAGCCCCAAAAAGGAGAGCTACTCATCATCGTTGCCATCCCCATTGCCATCATCATCGTCATCCTCTTCTTCTTCTTCATCACCATTGCCATTGCCACCTTCATCATCGCCTTGGCTCTCATAAGAGCCCTCTTCTTCGGTCTCCTCATCCTCTTCATTTCCCTCACCACCATGAAGATCTTCTTCTTCAATTTCAGTCCCAAAAGTATAAGCTTGAGAGGATGAGCCACCTTCCTCATAAGGATTAAAGAAAGGTGGAGGAGGAGGGTAATCCCTTGGAGCATGAACGGGAGAGTGAGGAATATCAAGTTTATCAAGTATATCTTTTTGCCTCTTCTCAGGCTTCACATTGTTCTCATCAAGTTGCCTTGTGCGCTCTTCAACCACGGCCACACAATGCTTAAGCATGTTGAAACAAGCAAATATGCTTTGGGCAAGTTGATCAAACTTACCCCTCTTCTTGGGAGCACCACGTGTAGGAGCAAAAGGACCATGAGGAGCTGAGGGTGCACTAGATGAAGGTGGAGCGCGAGATGAAGAAGCACCTTGAGCTGAAGAGGAAGAACCCTTTGAAGGATAAGCACCCGGAAAGGGTCCCTTGGGAGGAATAGGAGTTCTTCCAGTGGCATCAACCTTGAGAAGCTGAAGAATCTTGCCCTTGGATGCCTTGTACCGCTCATGCTCTCTATCAGGCAGAATGTTGAGCCTAGATACATTCTTGATCAAGTGAAATATATATGGGGCATAGTGGCAAGCACTTGAAGCATCATGTGAGCAGAACACAATCTCGTACCAAAGATAGTCAACCACATCAAACTGGGCTCGGTCAGGTGCAGCTTGAGCCAAAAGATTCCATGCCTTGTGAGAGATATTGCTTGCATCACCACCACGAGGGCAAAGAGTGAACCTGAAAAGCTGGTTGAGCATCTTATAGAATGGAGTGAGGCCCTTGGTCTTACCAAACTCACATTGTCCATGTTCCCCATAAGCAGAATCATACATAAAATGCATCTTAGTCACCTCAAGATCAGCATGCTCATGGATATGATACCTGGCGGCACAGCTATAATCAACATTTGGAAGTCCAAGGAGTGCTGCAAATTCACTTCTGTCAATGGTAAACATTTTGCCTCCAAGAGTCCAATGAAGCCTCATATGGGGTTTATCCACATAAAGGGTGGCATAAAACTGTGCCACCACTTCCTCATTCCAATCACATCTAAACCCTATAAGATTCACAAGCCCCAACTCATTGCACCTATCATACACAGCGTCCACCACTTCCTTGACCGGTGAGCTAAGTGTCTTGAGATAGGCCCAATCAATCCATTTCATGTCAGTGGTGATGGATTTCTTCCCCATGATAACGGATTGATACCAATCCGCTTGAAAAGGAAGCCAAAAGCGAGGATCACCCTTGAATTCCTTAGAAAGAGCAGCACGAGGGTCCTCACCATACCTTAGTGCCTTCATGTTTGTGTAACGTCCCGACCACCCTGGGTCCGGACCCGCTTACGCCTGGCAGCTCTCTAGGACCTCGAGAATGCCCTCACAGACCAACACGAGTCTTTTCTGCGCACTTTGTCCTCACTCATGCGCACCCGGGAAGAACTTCCTGGTCGGTCACCCATCGCTCCAGGTCAAGCACGCTTAACCTCGGAGTTCTTTCGAGATGAGCTCCCAGAAAAGAAGTTGCAACTTGTTGGTATAAGTATTCTATCAATCCTATTAAGCCTTGGCCATGATGTCACATCCTCCCCCTCTTAGAAGACCGACGTCCTCGTCGGTCAACCCCAAGCCAGGAACGTCCTCTCTTGGCCATGTCTGTGTGCCCAGTGCCAGCGCATGTGCCATGCTGTGTGACCACTCTGGGCTCACACCAGCCATGCGCACCATGCCTGCGCAACTGCGACCCCACGCGCCCGTGAAACCGCGAGAGTCGGCTCTGATACCAATTGTAACGTCCCGACCACCCTGGGTCCGGGCCCGCTTACGCCTGGCAGCTCTCTAGAACCTCGAGAATGCCCTCACATACCAACACGAGTCTTTTCTGCGCACTTTGTCCTCACTCATGCGCACCCGGGAAGAACTTCCCGGTCGATCACCCATCGCTCCAGGTCAAGCACGCTTAACCTCGGAGTTCTTTCGAGATGAGCTCCCGAAAAAGAAGTTGCAACTTGTTGGTATGAGTATTCTGTCAATCCTATTAAGCCTTGGGCCAGTATGTCACAGTTTGTCTCCCCCTTGCTATAGTCAACCAAAGGAGGATCTTCAGAGTTTCTCACTGGGGGAAGAGCCTTGGTCACTTGACTTTCAAGAAGAGATAGATCAATGTTATCATTGTATGCCTCACCGGTTGGATCAACATTAGCATTCTTGGTGCGGCGACCACGGGGAGGATCAGCAGGAGCTTGGGGATTTGCACGTCCTCTTCCAAGGCCCCTCTTGGGCACGGCTTGCTTCTTGACCCTCTTCCCTTTCCCTTTGGTTGGTTGCACCCTCTCATCCGATTCGGTCTCGCTTGGAGAGGGGGATGGAGATGGTGATGGAGTGCGGATGACAATGCCCTTGCCACGTGGACGTTCACGACCCATCTGAAAAGATACGATAATATAATCCTTAATCCATAATCTTTAGCCAACAAACAAGATTTATTGGCGTTCACTGTGGCCTGCCGGAAATTCTGGCCCAAGCCGGGTCGGCAATTTCCGGCCAACGCAGTGCACGACCAAGAAATCTAGGGATCGAACGATTTTGCCCACCAAACTTCACCAAATCACAGGCATTGCATCTAGAGAGGTTCTTGAGTCTATCCCCCAAAGGAAATCCACTAGAAACTACAGCATTGAGAGATCGGGATTCGGTGATTTTGAACGAAGTACCTTTGAGTTTTCCCGCGCGATTCGATGAAGATTCGCGGAGGAACGGAACTTCCGGAGGGTGGGGAATCGAAGGAAACACCAAGATTCAAATTTCCACGGTCAAATATGGAGATCCCCTCACGGGATTGAGAGAGGAGGGTGAGGGGCGGCGGCTGGAAGTGTAAGAACTGAAATTAGGGCTGTGTAACGGTTCAGCCCGACATTTATAGTCGAGGCAGCTGCCGGAAATTCCGGCAGAAGGCTGCCGAAAATTCCGGCAAGCGCCAGAGGCTACCGGAAATTGCAGCCGGCAATTTCCGGTCGCAAGTTCCGACAGGCTCTGGACAAAAGCAGATTTTGAGATGAGATTTGATTTGAGATTTTGATAGATTTGGAGATTGGACATGTAAGAAACTTGACTCAAAATGATCAGCCACATTCAACATTATATAACCATGATCATTTGAGCCAAGGAATGATCCAACGATCACAACTCCAAATATTTTGAAAAACTCACACAAATAAATCAATTTTGCCTAGTCTAAGCATCAAACAATGGGTGTGTGCAACAATTCAACCCATGTTACGAGAATCCA
Source organism: Alloteropsis semialata (assembly GCA_004135705.1). Lineage (NCBI taxonomy): Eukaryota > Viridiplantae > Streptophyta > Magnoliopsida > Poales > Poaceae > Alloteropsis > Alloteropsis semialata. The sequence goes on from CM014271.1 coordinate 28,860,463, forward strand.
AGATATTTAGCTCATTCCTCAAAGCACAAAACCTTTGCTCATCAAGAGGCTTAGTGAAGATATCGGCTAGTTGTTTTTCGGTACTCACATGGCTTAGAGCGATATCTCCTTTGGCTTCATGGTCTCTCAAGAAATGGTGTCTTATGTCAATATGCTTGGTTCTTGAGTGTTGGACTGGGTTGTTGGCTAGTTTTATGGCACTCTCATTGTCACACAAGAGAGGAATATTTTTGTACTCACAACCAAAGTCACTCAAGGTTTGCCTCGTCCAAAGTAGTTGAGCACAACAAGCACCGGCTACAACGTACTCGGCCTCGGCGGCGGATAGGGCAACGGAATTTTGTTTCTTAGAACTCCAAGACACCAAAGACCGGCCAAGAAATTGACAAGTCCCGGTAGTACTCTTTCGATCTACTTTGCAACCGGCATAATCCGAATCGGAATAGCCAAGTAAATCAAAAGTGGAGCACTTGGGATACCATAAGCTAAGGTGTGGAGTATGCACCAAATATCTCAAAATTCTCTTAACGGCTATCAAATGACATTCTTTAGGATTAGCTTGAAATCTTGCACACATGCACACTAAGCATAATATCCGGCCTAGATGCACAAAGGTAAAGCAAAGAACCAATCATGGAGCGATATACCTTTTGATCCACGGATTTTCCATCTTCATTAAGATCAAGATGTCCATTGACGGCCATGGGTGTCTTGATAGGTTTTGCATCGGTCATGTCAAACTTCTTGAGCATATCATTCACATACTTGGTTTGACATATGAAAGTCCCTTCCTTCAATTGCTTGATTTGAAATCCAAGAAAGAACTTCAATTCACCCATCATGAACATCTCAAACCTCTCGGTCATAATCTTACTAAATTCCTCACAAAATGTTTCATTAGTAGAACCAAAGATAATATCATCAACATATATTTGACAAACAAATAAATCATTGTCTACTTTTTGAGTGAAGAGAGTAGAATCGGCTTTGCCCATTACAAAACCGTTTTGAGGAGAAATTCCCTAAAGCATTCATACCATGCTCTAGGAACTTGGTTGAGCCCATAGAGCGCCTTATGGAGCTTGTACACGTAGTCGGGATGCTTGGGATCTTCAAAACCCGGTGGTTGCTCCACATATACCAACTCGGAGAGAGGCCCATTCAAGAATGCACTTTTCACATCCATTTAATAAAACTTGAAATCATGGTGAGTAGCATAGGCAAGTAATATACGAATTGATTTAAACCTAGCTACGGGAGCATAAGTTTCACCAAAATCCAAACCTTCAATTTGAGTGAACCTTTAAGCAACCAATCTTGCCTTGTTTCTTGTGACAACACCATGTTCATCTTGTTTGTTGCGGAATACCCACTTGGTGCCAATCACATTTTGCTTGGGTCGCTTCACCAATTCCCAAACTTCATTTCTTGTGAAGTTATTCAATTCTTCTTGCATTGCCATTACCCAATCCGCATCACCAAGTGCTTCTTCAATCTTGAGAGGTTCCAAAGAGGAAACAAACGAGTAACTAGCACAAAAATTTGCTAAACGAGAATGAGTAGTTACCCCTCTTCGAATGCTCCCAAGAATATTATCCATGGGATGATCCCGTTGGACACTTTGATGAACTCTAGAATGAGATACTTGAGATTGCCTTTGAATTGGCCCATCATCATCTTCTTCATTAGCTTGAGGAGCAATATCATGAGTTTCTTCATCTTGACCTCCCCCTTGATCAATGCCATGACCATGATCGTCACCATGACCTTGATCTTGATCATGAGAAGAAGTTGATGGTTCAACTCTTGTTGAAGAAGATGGATCACTAGCACCAACATCTGGAGCTTGAGCTTGCACTTGATCCTTCATGAGAGTCTCCCGTGGCCTTACTTCACCTAATCCCATCTTAAGATGGATTCACTTGGAGGCTCTTCATCATCTACAAGGTCATTTTCAACTTGCTCTACTTGAGAGCCGTTTGATTCATCAAATTTCACATCCACCGTGACCTCAACACAACCGGTGGTTTTGTTGAAGACATGGTAGGCGTGTTCGTTACTATCATAACCAAGTAGAAAACCTTCATCAACCTTAGGTGCAAACTTAGAACTTTTGGCCTTCTTGTTAAGAGTATAACATTTGCAGCCAAAAACTCTAAAGTAATGCACCTTAGGCTTGTTACCGGTGATTATCTCATAAGGAGTCTTGTTCAAGTACTTTTGGAGATAAAGCCGGTTGGTGGCATGGCATGCGGTGTTGATTGCTTCGGCCCAAAAGATATCCGGAGTGTTATACTCATCAAGCATGGTTCTTGCCATTTCAATCAATGTCCTATTCTTCCTCTCAACAATGCCATTTTGTTGAGGTGTATAAGGAGCGGAGAGCTCATGCAAGATGCCTTCTTCATCAAGAAATTCCTCAACACCGGTATTCCTAAACTCCGAGCTATTGTCACTTCTCATGCGCTTGACCTTCAATTCAAACTCATTTTGAGCCCTTCTAATAAACTTCTTGATGATTCCTTGAGCTTCACTCTTCTCTTTCAAAAAGAATACCCAAGTAAACCGAGAGAAATCATCAACAATGACAAGACCGTATTTGTTGCCCCCAATGCTAATGTAAGCAATGGGTCCAAATAAATCCATGTGAAGAAGTTTCAAGGGTCTTGAGCTAGATAATATGTTCTTGGGTGGATGTGGAGCACCAACTTGCTTCCCGGCTTGACATGCACCACACAACCTATCTTTCTCAAAGACAACATTTGTTAGTCCTAGGATGTATTCATTCTTTTGAAGTTTGGCCAAGTTCCTCATGCCAACATGAGCTAGTCGGCGATGCCAAAGCCAACCCATGCTAGATTTTGCCACTAAACAAGTCTTCGGTTCCACTTTAGTAGTTGTGAAATCAACTAGATAAAGCTTTCTCTTAAGTTGACCCGTAAAAGCAATAGAGGAATCCTCCCTTCTCAAAATGGACACACCCACATTAGTAAAGAGACAATTGTAGCCCATCTCACAAAGTTGTGATACCGACAACAAATTGTATCCCAAAGAATCAACTAAGTAAACATTTGAAAGTGATGAATCATTTGAGATAGCAATTTTACCTTGACCTATCACATCACCATGATTATTGTCACCAAATGTGATCTTCTCAATAGGTGTATCATATTCTTCCAAAGATGAGAACATATTCTTCTCTCCGGTCATATGATTTGAACATCCACTATCAAGCAACCATGAAGTCCCACCGGAGGAATATGCCTACAAAACAAGTTAAGCTCAAGTTTTAGGTACCCAAACTTGTTTGGGTCCTTGAAGGCTAGAGTAAACAATCTTAGGTATCCACACACTCCTCATCATCTTCCTAGTGTGAGCACCAATATACTTGACCACCATCTTGCCATTTTGGAATACAACCGTGTAGTCAATGGTGTAGTTGGGAGAATGAGAATGTGTCACATTCTTGTTGCTTGCATGAATCTTGGTTGAGCTCTTGATGTTTACCTTGTTTGAGCTCTCAACCATGGCCTTACCTTGTGCAACATTCTTCTTGGTGACACCATGAGCTATGTCCATCAACTCACCAAGGTTGGCACCCTTCTTCCACAATGGACGTGACTTGCCATTCACAATCTCTTCACCATTTGTCTTGTTTCCTCTTGTGTGGCCAAGTCCATCACGAATGGTGGGATACCTTGCGGCTTTGTAAGCCGGGTGAGTATCAAACTCACTCTTACCTTTGAGCTTGTCCTTTCCAATATACATGTTCAATCTATGGATTTGAGCATCCTTGTCCTTGATTGATTTTTCTAGTTTTGAAAGGTTAGTAGTACAAGCATCGATATCAACATTATAACATCTTGAGCAACCTTTGCTAGTGGAGACATTGAGTCAAGAGTAGTTTTGGAATTAGTTTTGGTGCTTTTCCAAGAGTACCAAAGCTAACTTCAAGTTCTTTGTATGTATCTTCTAGGCGTGAATGCCTTTCTTGAAGCTCGCTATGCACATTCTTTAGGTTAGCTAGAGCATCATTTGCCAAAGCATTTTCTTTTGACATCCTCTCATATGAATCATTGGCAAGAGACAAGTCCATTGCCAACTTTTCAACCTCCACCTTTTCCTCAACTAGAGATTCTTCTAGAACAAAGTTTCTCTCCTTCTCAAGGATGAGCAATTCCTTCTTGTTCTCTAAGTTTCTCTTTTCTTTTCTCCAATTTCTCCATAAGCTTTTTAATTTGTTTATAACCCTTTTTGTCAAACTCTTTTATCATGTTTGCTTTGTGTTCGGCTTCTTCTTCCTCATCTAAGTCATTTTCTACATTACTAGATGTGGAGGTAGGAGATGATGGAGGATTGGAATAGTTTGATACCTTAGTCCCCTTAGCCATGAGGCACATGGGATAATCATCTTCATCATCGGAGAGGTTGTTGAAGAGCCTTGGTGTTGGTGAAGCTTCATGCATGGCAATGGATGCCACACCTTCTTCATCGGACTCATCACTTGAATCCCATCCTTCACCAGCATGAGCATGGCCATTTTTCTTCTTGTACTCTTTGCTCTTCTCCTTGTACCTCTTCTCCTTGTCCTTGGATTTCTTCACATCCTTGTGGTCCTCATCATCATCATCCTTCTTGTCCGGACACTCGGCAATGAAGTGACCAACTCTCTTGCAAGAATAGCATCTTCTTGAGTTGTTCTTTTTCTTGTCACTTCTTCTCTTCATGAACCTCTTGAAGTTCTTGACTATCATTGCCGTTTCTTCATCCGTGCTCTCATCTTCACTTGAATCAACTTTCTTCTTTGGCTTTGATGGCTTCTCAATTGATTCAACTTTCTTGCTTGGTTCGGCTTTGAGAGCAATGGCTTTGACTTCATCTTGCCCAATTGACTTGGTGATATCCAAGTCATTCATCTCATGATATTCCAACTCATTTAGTAGTTGGATAGGCTTCATCTTCTTGTAGTTTTCCTTCCCTCTAATGATAGTTGCCAAAATCCGGTTCTTGGGAGCATAAGCTCTAAGCATCTTCTTTGTGACCTTGCTATCATCCCAATCCTTGCTTCCAATAGATCTAATGTCGGTCATAAGCAACTTGAGCCTATCATACATTTGTCGGAGAGTTTCATCCTTCTTCATGACAAATGACTCCAATTCCCCTTGGAGTAGATCCATCTTCCCTTCCTTGACTTCATCGGAGCCCTCATGAGACAATTGAAGTATGTCCCAAATCTCCTTGGCACTCTCAATCCCTCTAACCTTGTTGTACTCATAGGTGCAAAGTGAGCTTCTAATAACCCGAACGGCTTGAGCATTCCGAAACATGTCATGCTCTAGCTCCGGAGTGATAGGTTCATCCTCATCATGTTGTTTCACACCTACAACCACAATGGTCCAAAGAGCGGGATTAAGACCATAAAGATGCATTTTCATATCATCACTCCAACGAGCATAGTCACTCCCATCAAAGTGAGGGGCTTTGCCCATTAGAACTGGAGTAAATGAAAATGGAGAAGGGTTAGAAGTATTTTGTGAAGATGCCCCATATGGATGAGACACCGCATGAAGCCCATCAAGTGTATTCTTCTCCCTTTCTTCTTTGATCTTTTTCTTGAGAAGCTTTTGAGCCTTCTTCTCGGCTTTCTCTTGAATCTTCTTCTTTAGCTTCTCCTTTCTTTTCTTCTTCTTTTCTTCTTCGGTGAAGTCACCCTCAACATCGCTCACATCAAAATCATCATCACTAGAGCTTGAGTCATATGGAGTTGAGGGATGACTTGTGCGGCCAATCTTCATGAGTTGGGCAGCGGTAGCGGAAGCATCAGAGACATTGGCGGAAGCACCGGTGACAACAACTTCATCCTCTTTACCGGCCATAGTGTTTTCCCTTAGCGGTTAAGCCTAAATCAAGAGATTAGGCTCTGATACCAATTGAAAGGACCGACACTAGGCCTAGAGGGGGGTGAATAGGCCTTGATAAAAATTTCTGCAAACTTAACAATTAAATGTCAGACGGGCCGGATGTTCTGGCGCTGTGTCGGAATTTTCGGATTCCCGGAATTTCAGGCACAGGGACAGAACTTCCGGCTCAACACAAAACTGAACTCGAGATTCAAAAACTGATAAGTATCTGCAGATTCTATATGAATAGAAAGTTCACCACAAGTATAAGGAAGTCTAAAACTATGATCTCTAGCAGCGGAAACTAGTAACAAGATAGATCGGATGACTTTAAGCTCAAGAACAATATGAATATGAAGAACAATAACAAGAACAAGAGACAAGGATTTGTTTCACCGAAGTTCACTCCACTTAGGAGCTACGTCTCCGTTGAGGTGCTCACGTAGAGCCGGGTCAACTCTAATCCCTTGCCTCCATCAATCAACCACAAAGGCCGGATTGAAATTCTTACTATTGTTCCCACTTAGGGATAAAGATTACAAACGTCCGACACTTAACCACACCAAGTTGGGAGTTGCCGGCGACGCCTAACCGTCTAGGAGCTCAGCTCCAAGAGTAATGAACGAGAATCGATGAGCCAAACTTGCTTCAAGTGCTTCTTGAGATGAACAATGGATGAACTCACTCAATGGCTTGGTCTCACACCTCAAGAATCACTCACACCCAAAGCCCTACTCAAATCTTTGCAAGGATTGGCACTAGAGGGAGTTGGGAGAGTGAATTGAATGCTAGTGAATGTGTTTGTCTCGGGTTAGGTCAGCAGCAATGAAAGGCTGAGGAGGTATATATAGGCAACCCCCAAAAACTAGCCGTTATACGCTGCCACGTCACTTATCGGAATTTCCGACATAGCATCGGAACTTCTGACAAGGCATGGTTTTGAACTAAGAAACGACCTGACGAACAGCCCCACTGGAACTTCCGGTACTTCCCATCGGAATTTCCGAGACCAAACCGAGCCCACCGGAGAATGTCCACCGCATATTTTCGGGCAGGCCCAAATCACCAGAATTAGCACGAAGAACAACCCATCGGAACTTCCGGCACTACGCACCGGAAATTACCGGGACGCCACCGAGGCTGCCGGAGCTACAGCATCGGATATTTCCGGGCTTGCCGGAACTTCCGGCATAGCGTCGGAAATTCCGACCAGCTGCTGTGCAGCGCCTGAAAAACTGAAGTTAGAAACCGGTTAGACCGGTTCCCAGAACCGGTCAGACCGGTTTTTGCCTGAAAAATGAAGCTATATTCTCTCTTGGGTAGTTAGCATCTCAAATAAGCACTTTTGGCACTTTTGATCCATCAAGCACGTCCCCCTTGATAGTACGGTGATTTCCTATACTCAATTTCAAACTAAAAATAAATTTAAATCTTCAATGAGCTCATCCACCATACATAAGAAATTGGGGGCCATCCTTTGATATTCATAAATCCTTCTTTTCTTTTTATTCCTGCATATACTTAATACAGCCATCAAATCCCAAATTCTAATTGTCATTATTATCAAAACACATGGGAGGCCTAGATGCACTTTCAGCTGCGGCTCCAAATGCATCTTGATAAACTTCAGCTCGACAAGCTTCTCCAGATACTGCCGTTGAAAATAGTAGAATCCACATCTATTTGGTGCCTACAAAGGAATCCATGCTCAGATGCGAAATCCACATTGCCAAAAAAAAAACACTCACACACCATGAACTCACCCCTTGTATGTTCCTCGGACACTTGAAGAAAACCCGTCCATTGTTGGTTTCAGTCCATGCACGGAACTCAATCACCCTTGCCAAGCCACAGATTGTGCACTGAATCAAAGGCAGCCCGGTCTCCTTGCCGACTGCAGAGGGTGGCAACTGGTTAGCCCTTGACGCCCTGGATCCTGACGATTCCGCCCTCCTCCGCGACATTGCTAGGTGCACGGCGCTAGGTGCACGACGCGTAGGGGAAGAGAGCCAGAGGGAAGGGCGAGCAGCAGCAAAAGGGAGGAAGCAGTGCCGGCGAGAGAGCAAAGGCAAGGTCAAAGGGATGCAATGGCCGAGTCCGGTCTGGTCTAGATAAGAAGATAAGGCCAAGGGCAGAAGCGACATTTCGTGTGTGGATGCCAGCGTGTCTGGCCGAGCTGTCCGTCCACGTATGCGATTTTGGCAATTTTGTTAGAAATCCTCTCTCTCCAGTGGCAAATATGTAGGGGTATCCATAAAGGTGGCATTTGAATGCTAGCCGTTTGCAAGGATGGCAAAAAATTAAATATCCCGAGTAAAATGTATGTTCTCTCTTCCGTGAAAAATCGTTTATGGTCTCTTATGGTTACACACTTACACTGTATTTATCTATGTACTTGACCCCGACGTAATGTGACAGCGGTCAGTAGCAACGCATTTTTGCAGCTTGATGAGGAAGCGGACCTTCCGTCTCGTTGTGCTGGGAATTGACGTGTTCGGCATCGCCATTCCGTGCTCGTTTATGCTGTACGAGCTCACCAGCTCGTAGTTATTTCGCTGGAGAATGACCACTTTCTTCGGCCAGTTTCAATTCCTATGGCGCTTAGTTTTCATATCATGTACTACCTCCGTATCGAAATATTTGACGACGTTGACTTTTTATTATAATTTTGATCATTAGTCTTATTTAAAATATTTTATGTATATAATTTATTTTGTTTGTGATTTGTTTTATCATTATATGCACTTTAAGCGTGACATGTATTTTTGCATATTTATATAAATTTTTTTTAATAAAGAATGGTCAAACATTTTAGAGAAAATTAACGGTGACAAATATTTTGATACGGAGGAGTACCTTTTTTAGTTTGGTTTTATTTTCACTACATACAAGGATGTATTGCAGCGTCAAATATTTGATGGGTCATGAATCAAATATGTTGATGGATCATGAATAGTGATCATCATGAATTTCGAACGAGCAAGAAATATGATACTACATTTTGAACGAGCAAGTTTGTCCATAATGTTTCAAGCCACGGTGAGCATGCATATTTGAGAGACATTTCCACCAAATATAGAGAGGGAGATAGATGACCTACTACCAAAAAAACAAAAGCGCGTTAGAATCATCAAGAGGAGATATGTAAGGCTTGTAACAATTTTATCTGAATTATGAGGACTGAACCTAATCATCGACAAAATTGTCTGAACTATGAAGAATGAACTAAAGAGCATGCACTTACAGCACTTCAGCTATCCAAGTAAAGAAGACAAATGCTCTGAACTACGAAGACTGAGCAAAAGAGTAGGCACTTTTACATCGCTGCAGCTATCCAAGTAAAGAATCCTTTTGCATTTTTCTGATAAATCTTTCTCAAGAATCCAATCTCTTTAATTTATAAATATGAGAACATAAATGAAGAGAGAAGAGGGCGATGATTCTATTTTTACTATATCCCGACGTGACGATGTGCGGCAAATTAAGGGCTTCGTAAAGAATAATGCACCAAAATAAAATGTAGTATTGGGATGGCAGAAGGGAGAGTTATGGTTAAACATCGGAATAAACCAAAAATATTCGGTTAAGGGAAAGGAATTAGAAGACTGCTCGAGCAGTTCTTTTTCCCAATAATGGCGTTTTATTAGGGATAAGAAGACTGCCGGAGAAACCCAATAGATTGTTTATTCTCACCCGTGTCATAATTAATTTGCCCGATAGGCCAAGGGCAAAGGTCGACCACTATGTAGCAACTGAGATGCCCTTTAAATATATTTGGGCTTTTCAACGACACACATGTGCTAGTATATGCAGTGAAATGGGTTAAAAAATAAAATAAAAATACCATAAGGCATGGATATATTATCATGAGAAAGCTAGGATGCCTCTCATTGGCACGATCTTTCCCTTGTCGAAATCATATATGTACTGGTAAACAATGTCAATGGTCTTACCTTTGACATGGTCCAAGGTAAAGACTAGTACTAAGGGGGTGTTTAGTTGGGTAGATTGAAAGTTACCGTTTACTGTAGCAATTGTAAATCAAAGATTAGGAGGACTAAACATGATCGAATTATAAAACTAAATACACGATTGGACGGGAAATCGCGAGACGAATCTATTAAGCCTAATTAATCCATCATTAGAGATTGTTTACTGTAGCACGACGTTGTCTAATCATGGCCAAATTAGGCTCATTAGATTCGTCTCGAAAAGTTACCTAGGGGTTATGGAATGGGTTTTGTCATTAACACACGTTTAGTACTCCATGCATGAAAGATTCCTTTTGATGAATAGTTGGATGTGACGTTTTGGCAACTTTTTTTTTTGCGAACGGAACAGGCCCAAGCGACGGCAGGGATGAAGATATCTTTGATTATGCATTTCCAATTTTTCCATGCTTGACAAATGACAAGTGATCGAGGCAGCGACCATATATCTCTCCACTCCAGAGTCCACACCTGTTTAAAACTCGCTGGTATCTATACTCGCCGTCGGGTTTCAATAACAACCATAACGAACAGCTTGACACCTTTTTTTCAGACCATGAGCACGACTGCAGGGAGTACTCCTTTTGTTGTACGATGATGATTGATGGGCCGGCCGGCGGGCGCACGCGTACTGGGCCTACTGGCGTACGTGATGGGCGGACCAGCTGGCACGTTGTTGTGGCGTCAAGGCCGATCGAGCGGCGCCAACGATGATTGCCTTGCCGCCTTGTATAGTTCTGCCACCGATTGTTTACTGTACCGAGTACGCCTTTTTGTTTGCTAAAGAAACGTAGCCACTACACCATCGATTACGGGCGGGTGATCATAGTGTTGCGCACGTTGCGTCCGCCCTAATCCATTTCCGCGGTCGTGCATCATGATTCATGGCGTACTGGGCAGAGGCCAGAGGATCAGCATAGCACAGGAGTCGTAGACTGCATTCGATCAGCCTCAGAGAAAAGAAAAGCGTGGTACGGTCATGGCTGCATCACAAAATCCTCCTTGATCCTGGACAGATCACACATAATATTCGCAGCGTTGTGCCTGCCATTTTTTTTTTCCCGCTTTCCCGACTGCAAAAAACACTCGCCGAGATGCGATCCATGCCACTCGCCAATTTGCCGCTCCACTTGCCCAACCCAGGCACCTAGGACCCTGCAGATGTAAAACCACAGCAGCGAACCTGCACGGCCACATGCCAGATTTGCCCCGCACGCACGCACCTCGCATCCCGTCGCGGCTCCGTCTCCCGGTCTCCCCCCGAAACCTCGCCTCTGCTCCGTCGGCCACGGCGCTTGTCCGCATCCGCCCGCTGCCGCAAAAAATAGTTGCGCCCTGGTCCGGTGCCGTTCCCTACCACATGCCATCCCCCATGTGCGCTCGCGCTTGCGGGGCAGGGGACACGGCAGCGCCCCTGCAACTGGCGGGACCGCGCGGGGGCACGGTCCCTCGGCGCGGCTCGGCCTGCCGGGGGCAACGTGGCGGTAGGCGAGGGGCCGACGTGGACGCCTCGATCGGAAGCTGGCGGGGAGGGTCGTCCGGCCCCGCGCGGGAGCTAACCGCTTCGGTTGCGGATGGCGGGCACGTATGATTGTAGGATGGCGGGAGAGAACGGCCGGACAGAGGCCGTGCGATGCGAGCGTGCGCGAATTTGAATGTGGTTGGTGAGCTCCCTTCGATCAGCCTCGAGGGCACGGCACAGCGCGAGGGAGTATTCCTAAGAGCACACAAAGTCTCTCACACCGTTTTGTCGTCTTTCTTACTGTGCGGTGTGCACGAGATCAAGCTTTTTTTTCAAAAAAAACCTACAAGGCTACAATACCCCCTCGAGTGTAATCGAAGTCTCGATACCTCCCTAAGCTATTTTTTTTTTCAAATGAAACCAAAACATAGATTATGACGTCGGGCTTTTAGGATACTTGAGGGGTAATCTGGATTTTTTTTTTAAAAAAAACAATGAAGTATATAAGTTTGACAAGCTAAACGAAAAGTGGGGTGGCATGCGGGTCCGTTTGGTCCTCGTTAAGTCTGGCTCACATCGCCAGATCATCTTGTTTACGCGCGCCGGGTGGGATGTTTCCCACCGGTCGATTTTTGACACGCTATTAATGGAAAGTTTCTCACGTGTCCCTTAGTTCTTCCTTTCCTTCTTTATAGCACAGAGTTTGTCATGCAAAGAAACACCAATTAATAGGATTTCAAAAAAAATGAAAATATTGGGAAACAATTTTGAGAACAAAATTTTAAGACCAAAACAAATATGTGCAAAAAGTTTAAACGAAAAGTTTGGGAAAACATTTTGTGAACAAACAAATCTGTAAGAAAAATTTTGAAACACAAATTTGTCACAAAAATTCGACAAAAAACAAAATCTGAAAACAAAAACCAGGAAAAATTTGGGCAAAAAATGACCTAGATTTTATATATACAATTGTTTTGGAGAAACAAGTTGGTGGAAAACTTTAGAAACAAATTTTGCACATAAAAAAATAAAAGAAAAAAATGGGGAAAGGAGGGGTGGAGATCCAACCGCCGGAGAGCGGATCTATCCCAGTGGCGACAGCGGGGCGTCGGAGAGCGGGTCGGGCCCGATGGATCTCGCCGTAGAGGCTTCAGGCGGCCCACCGCGAGGCCCCGCGGGTGGAGCTCACTGAGGACATCGCGGGTGGCGTTCACCACGACCCGCCGTCGCTGAGGCCCCTGCGGAGGCCCCAGTGGGCAGAATTCACCACGGCCTGCCGCCGCCGAGGCCTCTTCGGGCGGACGTCTCACTGCGCTACAACAAGCGGAGCTCTGCCTGGCCCTGCGGGCAGGTGTCCCTGTGGCCTACTTGGTGGTCCCGCTGCAGCTCTTAGCATGTGTTTGGATGCGAGACAACGTGGGATGGGATGGTTCCATCCTATTTTTTTGGGATGAGTTGGTCCCGTTCAGTGTTTGGTTGGAAGGGATGGGTCCATCCCTGATTTTTGTTTGGTACAAGAGACCGAAAAATGGGATGGATGGCTCTTTTAACGCCGTTACACAGTGTCCCTTTGGCCCCACCTGTCATTGACTGTGCTGATTTTTATTTTTTTCCTTTTTAACAGCTTTATCTTCTTCCTGTGGGGCTGTGGGCTGCATCTCGCCGCGAAGCTCCAGGCCACGGAGCTCACCGGGGCAGAGCAGCAGCAGGCCGCGGAGCTCGCCGGCGCGGAGCTCCAGCAGGCCGNTAGGCACCGTCGTCGCTCGGCCGTGGCACCCGGAGCACCTCGCGCCGCCGCCCGGAGGATCTCACGCCACCAGCCGGAGGAGCTTGCGCCCGTGGTTCCTCGGACGGTGAGGAGACGGAGCGAGACGGGGACGAAGTGGGACGCCCCCGTCCGCTCGTTTTGGGCGGACAGATCCATCCCGGGTCTGAGAAGAATATTCCCTTATGGGGATGGACTCGTCCCCTTTGTATCCTAACCAAACACTTCGAAAAAAAAGACCGTCCCAGACCGTCCCGTCCCTGGAACCAAACGCACGCTTAGCAAGCTCGCGCCCCGCTGGATTTCGTGAGAAGAAAAGACAAAAGAAGGAAAGGGAACGGGGATACAGGGAAGATTGGGAATGCGCAGGTGGGGCCCACAGCAGCACGTGCGGTGCATGCAGACGCCTCGGTCGAATTGATCATCCGGTCTATAAGAGCATCTCCAGCAAAATACTCATCCCTCTCCCCAATACCAAAAAGATAGCTTTTGGTGATAGAGGTGCTCCAGCAGATTACCAATCACATCCCCATTAGCAAAACATGTTCGGTGATTACCAAAACACACAGTCATATTACCCGAATAGAGGGGGATTTATTCCACTATCTTATCTATTAAAATTGTTTTGGTAATCTGCTGCAGCACTGGTTATAAAAACAAAAAAGATGTATTGATAAACGATAGAGAAACAATATAAGGTATGATAGTTTTGGTAATAGATGCTCCGACTTACGGGTGACTGTAAACACAGCTTCGCGTTGCCTCACTTCGCTGGCGCACGCAACTAAGGTCTTGCCAGACCTGGCGAGCCGATTCTGCTCTCTTGCGAAACCGTGCTAAATCTTGCCTGCACAAGCACCGCATGGACATTTGCCCCGTTAGCTATCCTTGACAGGCAAAGTAATACAGTAATACTCAGCAAGAGATCCAAAGAGAGATGAAAGGGACCAAAAGTTTTTGCCATTATCACAGTTCTGGTCGTATGTTTATGGATTACTCGTGGACATTCAAATTCTGACCGGGAATTTCCATTCGATTCCTGTTCTGAACGCTAGCTGCCTACTAGTAGATAGCGCGAGGTGAGCAAGGGTGCAGATTCAAGAAGCAGTCAAGAAAAGGAAACTTGGAAGCATGAGTTTCATTTCTAAAAGATTAGGTCAACCGAGCTACCGGTGGCATTGACCCGGGCCTGTGCGTGTTACTTTCATTCTAGAGAGAGGAGCTAATCCACCAGCAAGACCGCAGCTCATATCTTGCTCTCTTCTCCTACCTTCTGCAGCTTGCTCGCACTGAGATTTGACCTTTTCCAGTTCTCCTGCACCCTGCAGAAGCAGGTCATCCGAAAAACCAAAGCTTTTAGTTGCAGAGCTGACCTGCTCTCCATCCGCTCATCAGCGCCAAGAAAAATGGATCGCATATGCTTTGCGTGCGCTTTTCCATGATACTATATTGTTTTCCCATAATTTCAGCCATTTTTCCGCAGGGCCATGGTCCAAGCCAAGACTCAAGACTCGACGCATGATCAGGGTGCACGGCCGGGGTACACGTAGCGGAAACGGAGCGGTAGCTTAACAAGAAAAGGGCGCAATTAGGGAGCCGTTTGGTCTCCCTTTAACTCGGGCGACCCGCCTTAATTCCCTTCTTCCCTTCCGCCGCGGCAACCGCCGTCCCCCTCTTTCTCTCCACCTCCTCTGTCCTCTCCCCCACACGCCGCGCTCGCTCGCTCGACCCCCTCCCCGCCGCCTCCTCCAGCTCCAAGGGAGAAGCAAAACCCCCGGCGATCCTCGCGCGCCCCGGAGATCCCGCGAGGACCCCGGCGGGCGGCGCCGCGAGGCCGAAGACGCTGCGGGTTTAAGGGCGCGGCGGCTTTGTTCGGGGGTCTTCGCGCGCGGCCTGCCAGGCGGCGCTCTCGAGGTGAGGAGGCTTGTATCACTTGCTTACTAGTGGGTTCCCGAGCTAGGGGTTAGGGCCTGTTTGGTGCGCGGCGCCGATCTACTCGCCGTTTCTCTCCCCTTTTTCTCGATTTGAGCTGGGGAGGCGAGCAGGATGGGCGAGCTGGGCCGGGCGTGGGGTTGGGTGATCGGGATGTGCCGCGATGGTAGAGGCCTACCCCTGATCGCGAGCTCAGCGGGGCTGAGGCCTCGCGTGGTTTCGGAATTCTAGATGCGCTCTTCGCTGGTTTGTACGGAGGATGCTCGGGGTGAAGGTGAATCCGGTCGGCTCCTCCTCGGGTTCCTCGCCGCTCCTGAATGGTTCCGACGCGCCACTTGGGCTTCTCGCTGCGGAATGGGTGGGTCTTGCCGCGCGGGTATTGAGGATTTTTGGCATGGAGTGGCTCCCCGTGATTTTTTTTTAGAGTAGGAGTCGAAGTTAATCTCGCCAATTGCAGCATCAGTTTTTGCTCCGTCCTTTGGGCTCGTCGGTGATTTGGAAGCTTAATTACTCAGCTGTGCATTTTTTAAAGACTAGGGGCGTAGCACTAGGATATTAGCGACTTTTAATAGTCTAGTTAAAACTTAAAAGGTTAAACGGACATGTACAGAACATCTGCGGTAGATCCTGAATCCTAGACTAAATTACTCCCCATTCTATTTCTTCTTAACTTGCTCTTGGTCTCTGAATTTTCCAATGAACAATTGTTTTAATCACCCACTGATGCAAGCAGCATGTGCGTTGCCTTGGGTGCAGCAAATTTTGCACCATTAGTCGACTTCGCCGAAGAGAATTTCCGGCAACTTCAAGTGAAGTCTGCCATTTTTATCTGGTGCTTATGTCCTCTGTCATATTTTCCCCTTGTCTTTATCGGGGCGGGCATATCCTTGATGCACATGCATAGTTCATAAGTGGCAAGTATTAAAAAGTTCCCTGTTTCCCATGCTGCTTCTGGCGAGAAATTATTAGGCAACTGATTTGTCTCACATGCATGTGCATTGTCCTGTCTGTTCCAAAACCATCAGAATCTCCGTGAATAATCTTTATTTTCTTCGTCCTTGCTCAATTGATGTATGATCCCATGTAGCAGCTGCCATCTGTCCAAAAAATCCTCTTTTTTATGCTTTACTAGTAGATCTATAATGTATTTATACATGCCGATGCGACCTTCGTCCCCTGTTTCTGAGCCTCCATCCAGTCCCTTTCCAATTGGCCATTATACCCCAACGAGAGGGATTTGGGGCACCAACTGTAGCTGTTTAAAGTTTTCATGCTGAAATTGGTATGGTTTCATCTCCACACGCAATTCATTCACCTATAAATTGTGGATGATCAGGATTCATTGTTCTTTCATGTTAATTTGGTGCCCTTTCTTGTCTTTTCTTGTGAGCAGAAAGTTCCTATTGCTTGTTTCAAGTTGAAGTTTACAACTCTCTTCTTATTTGAGGCTCACCCTACTGGTTTTGTGTCTGTTTTGGGGCCTTTAGGTACATATTGGTTGCTGCAGTGAACTGGTTTCCTGAGATTCACATTGATGTGGTTTGTCCTGGGATTTTATATTCTTCATGGATGCCCTTAAGAGCGACACGAAGAAGGCTTCCCTTCTTGATGAGACTCTAAGACCACCGCTAGTTCCATCGGAGAAGCACAATGCTTTCCGTGGGAGGGATGTTGCATCCAGGTACAAAACTGGTCTGGCTGATGCCACTAAGACAAGACGATGTACATCACCAAGTCTTGGCCGGACATCAGCAACTGAAGGCACACCAGCACCCAAAAGAGCACAATCAGCAGATAGAAGAAGACCGTCAACACCTTCAACTCCTTCCTCTAGGGTGTCAACACCCTCAATGGCTACACCAAGGTCCATTACACCAGTTCGTGATACTGCCAGAGACTTACACAAGAGTTCCAAGCGTATAGCAAGCACAAAGGTTCCTGATGGCCTGTGGCCAGCAATGCGTAACTTGTCATCCTCCTTCCAGTCAGAATCTGTTGCTGCACCTGCTAGTAGAAAAGATAAGGTAATCTCTGCCTCGTCATTGGATTGTACCAAGGGTCAGGTGAGTGCGTTAACCGAGAGGAAGAGAAGTCCTTTCAGAAGGAAAAACACTGGTGAACAATGTGAGAATGCCCGGCCTTCAGAGGATGCCCCTAAGCGGGTAATTGAGCAACACAGATGGCCCGCCATGATAGGTGGGCAGATGCCAAAAAATCTCTTGTCAAGAAGTATTGACCTTTCTGACAAAGCTAACAGACTAGTCCCTTCGTCAAATACGTCAAGAGGCCTTTCACCAAGGAAGACCACTTCTGTTGAATCTTCAGTCAAAGGGTTGAATCAATCATTGGATGAAGTGGCAAGAAGTTTGTCTATTCAGGCAAGCACAAGGGATGATAAGGTAGATTCACAGAAAGCAGAGAGATCTAAATCTGTGAGCCGACCAAACAGAACAGCTACTTTTCCTCTTCCAATTCTGCAACGCTCGTCGTCACCAAACAGGGCGTTGTCAGCTGCATCAACAACTTCCAGGGCCTTTCAGAGCCCATCTCGGACAAGGCCTTCAACACCCTGTCGGTCACAAAGTGCTGGAGCTATTCAAGCAGGTGTTACATCTCCTTTTATTAACTACATGGTTGATGCAAGAAAAGGAAAGAAAAATGCCAGCCAAATTGAAAACATCCACCAACTGCGTTTATTGTACAATAGACATTTGCAGTGGCTCTTTATAAATGCTCGTGCAGAAGATACTCTATCTTTTCAAAAGGCCACTGTTGAGGTAAAAGTTAGCAAATTATCAACATGTCTTTCTTTTTATCTGATATCGTTTTAGTTGGCCTGGTTTGTGTCATTTTGTCTTGTTTGTTTGGGATGCCTGTACTTCTTGCAATTAGTGTAACTTGTAGAATGACATAACAAACAGTTCATATAATACTTCCTATTCACAACTCACAAGTTCATCTTGCAGCTGCAAAATATATATGCAAAATTAAACATAAGCTTCACAACTAGTATGTGCTTTTCTCCCCCCAAAATGAAGTGGCTTAGTAGTGATGATACCCACTATTTGATAAAAAAAAAGCTGGCAGAAGCTTTTGCTCTGTAAAGTTTGCTCATATCTATGTTTAGAAGTTTGTGATCTACTTACTACTCTTTAGAATTGTTAATTTTGGTGTGCCAGGAGTGTATTTTCCTTGGAATATTGCTACCTTCAATTTTTTCTGATTGATATCTTATTGACTAACGTGTTTCCTCTCTTGTCATGTGAAACAGAATACTATTTATAATGTTTGGAGGAATACCATAAACCTGCGGGATTCTGTTAACACGAGAAGAATAATGGTGCAACACCTTCAGCAAGAACTGAGGCTGTACAACATTCTGAAGGAGCAGGTAAATTCAATGATCATTACTTGTAAAACAGTACTATTGTAATTCTTGTGCGAGCATGGATAATGTGGGAAAAAAAAAACTTAACATCGTTGATCAATTGCATTGAATAATGTAGGGATATAGTTATAGTTTCAAATTATCTCTTCAAAGGAGGATGTTACGGAACATAACTATGACTATATGCAATACCTTTTAGCACTCATATTATTGGAATTATTACCATCAAATGAACAAATTAAATTGTGCTGTTGTCTTGGTTCAGATTGCTTACCTTGAACAGTGGCCAACACTAGAAAGGGAGAACAGTATCTCTTTATTCAGGGCAACTGAGGCTCTGAAAGCAAGCACCCTGCGCTTGCCAGTTACATCAGGAGCAAAGGTATGCTTGGAAATGTATTAAGCTAATTACAACATCTTTAGTATGCCATTCTCGTGATTTGTGCGATGTTACTATCATATCAACAGGCTGATGCAATTGCTCTCAAGAATGCTGTAAGCTCAGCTGTTGATGTCATGCAAGGGTTAGGTTCATCTGTTTGCTGCATGCTTTCAAAGGTCAGATTTTTACATGTATTTGATTTTGGATTTGTTTTTTACTTCGATGTTTGTTTCTTTGATAAAATTGAGTCTTTCGATCATAGGGTATGTACTATTTTGCTTAAATTATGATCTAATACTAGTAGTCATTTATCACAAGAGTTATATAAAGAATGCTTCAGATGCTAAGAAATCGTATAGATGATGTTAACAACAGCAATGTGAAATTTTGTTACATGATGATGGGTGATAACCCCACATATGTTTAAATAGTTTTATGGAACTCAATATGTTGTGATTCATCTGCTAACATACCTTTATAATATACCAAATTATCTCTTTCTAGGAAAATAATAATAAACCAAACCGTATTGGATAATAGTTTGAAATAAAATGGTACGCGCACAGGCCTGGAACTTTTTGAAAGGTCCATTTTAGTTCCCAGATCATCGAGGATGGGTATAAAACTTGGTTCCATTAAAATATTGTCAAATTAATTATACCACTGAGTTGCTAACAACTGCACCTAGTCTTAAAAAAAATCCAATGAACTAATTGTCCCCCGCATGTTAGTGCTTGAAAGTTTGTTGTACGGCGTCTAAAATTGGTGGCCTTAGAGAGACTAATGACTTCTAGTAGATTGAGCAAAGAACATGAGGGCCTAAAAAGGACATCCTTTAGTCTTCCCTCTAGTTGTTGTGAAGGTTTGTTTCACTAACATTAGATTATCTTTACCAGGTCACAGACAGGGAATCCTTGGTTTCAGAACTCTCTGTCATAGCAGGACAAGAAAAGGTCATGCTTGATGAATGCAGAGAACTCTTAGCAACAGCTGCAAAACTGCAGGTACTTATACTGCTTCCAAGCTAGACTTAACATTTTTTTTTCTGATGATATATAGCATTGGTCAAATTTAGATGTTGTAATATGGAAATATACTGTATCTTTAGTGACGTGCCCTTTATCAGCAGAAATCAAGGGTCCAGATTACAATAGGATAATAATGGCTTTCTGCATTATATATGTATAATTTGGTATCATGGTACTGTAGTTGTAAAAGAAATGGAGCATACATTAATTCAATACAGTTGAAAATTAATAAGCTGTGATACCAGTCAGAGGACAAATAAAGCTGAATCTTTTGTTTCTAGGTATACTATATGAGCAGTGATTGCGCCCCCACTCTACTGAGATATTCTCACCATGGAACATCCAATCCAAATGTAACCGTTGTCTAGCCAGTAAAAGTATTGAACTGTACTAGAGGAGATTGAAGGGCATGGATCATACACAAGGGGCATGAGGCTCGTAATTTTTAATAATATATGTCATCTCTAATTGATGGTGAACTTTTGGTGATCAACTGTTTCACCGTTTTTCATCTTAGACATGGACCCATGTGGCAGCCGTTTGTACACAAAAACTTACCTATTTTGTCTTTCCCATTACTATTCAGGTGCAGGAGTCCAGCCTACGCACACATCTTGTGCAACAGAGACACAGGCTTAGTGGTATTCATTGAGAAGTTGATCAAGATGTAAAAGCCCCAGGCCATGCCATCAAACAGGCACAACGGTCCAAGTTGAACCTGCAACTTAAAGAAATCGTGCAAACTGCAACAGAAAAGGAATATGTACAGATGAAACGATAGGAACAAAACATATGTTAAACATCCCCTGGAGATCATGGTGTGATGCTGTGCAGCTAACTACCCACAGTGCATAGATATGATAGGTTTACTTAAAAAAGACCTCATCATATGCAAATGGTTTTGACCATATAGTGCACTCCCAGCCTTTCTATAGTCCTTTTTCTTCTTATTTTTGTTCCTTTGTATAGGAGTGGAGCCCTCTTCTTTCCCATTGTATTTTTTTGTCATTTGGAAAGAAATACATAGATGAAATGGATGGGCCAAGTGGATAATTTATGTTACATTTTTCCTTTTTAGAAACCAGCAATATTTTGTACCATTGCTCTCATTGTAGCTGCTAAAATAACTTCAGCGGTATGTATTGAGTGCTGACATCTTTTCGTGTTTAGATTTCTCTTTCCTGTACCCAGAAGTACTGGTGCTGGACATCACATCAGTTTTTAAGCAGACGCAAACTCACCTCTTGAATCTGGTTTGCTGTTTACTCTAAAACAAAACTGGTGCAGGACACACATCGGTTTGTTGAAACATAGACTTTGCTTGTTCTGCATTTTGCTTGCGTTGCCAGCAAAGTTTTCAAGTTCACATATCACCTTCAGCATATTCAGGCTCTTCACCTAGACTCACAAAAGCACAATTAAACAAGAGCATCCAAAAGTGAAACTCGCATTGCTTGAACTTACGTGCAGATTGTAAAATCTAATATTGAGATGATAGTGCCCTGCCCTCCATCTGTTCCAGAGCAGATAGATGGTTTGGACACGAACAGTTTGACACCAGGATTAACACTGAACTTGAATATCGTTTGCTATTTAACATTCATTCAAACCTTGTCCTTTGTTCAATTCCTCGTCCAACAATTCTGGATCCCAGAACATTACACAAAACAGTAGCATATGCTTCAAAACATGAACAATACAAAATTTCTAAATTGTTGTTTCTCCCTATGCACAAGCTCCAGAATTTTCGAGTCTCTGATGCGCTCTCATCAGCAGTTGATGCCACACTGCTTGACATCGGGGCCCTTTGTCCTGACGATGAAGGGGTCGATCCTGACCCAGAGCAGGGAGAAGATGGAGGCGAGCAGCACGGACCAGATGACGACGATGGTGGGCGTCCTGTTCTGGCGGCCCATGAGGCCCTTGAGGAACGGGTAGAGGTGGACGATGACCCAGAAGGCGAAGAAGAGCTTGCCGAAGAGCGGGCCCCAGGACTGGTATCCGTTGTTGATGGCGTCGGAGATGCCGGCGACGACGCCGATGATGTTGATGATGAGCAGCGTGGTGGGCGGGATGAGGAGCGTGGTCCACTTGAAGGCGTAGAGCTCGGCGAACTCGTCGTCCTCGTCGCCGGTGGCCTTGGAGGTGACGGTGAAGTTGGTGTCGATGCCGGCCAGCACCTTGAGCAGGCCCTGCACGACGGCGAAGAGGTGCGCCGACACGCCGCCGATGACCCAGAACTGCTCGTTCCTCCACCACTCCTCGATGCTGACCCCGCTCCAGCGCATCTCCAGGATGCCCGTGGCGAAGATGGACATGAAGAGCGCGATGAAGAAGAGGCTGGCGAAGGTGCTGATGGACGGCATGATGAACTTGCCGGTGAGGAGGCAGACGGCGGGGAGGGTGCAGTACGCGAGGAGCGGCAGCGAGGTGAAGGGGTAGATGGTGGTGTTGATGTAGGCGAAGCGCTCGAGCCACTTGAGGTTGCCGTTCTTGTAGCCGTACAGCAGCGGGCTGTGCCGGCTGAAGAAGATCTCCACGGACCCCAGCGCCCACCGGAGCACCTGGTTGAGGCGGTCCGACAGGTTGATGGGCGCCGACCCCTTGAACGCCGCCCGCTTCGGCATGCAGTAGACGGAGCGCCACCCGCGGCAGTGCATCTTGAACCCCGTCAGGATGTCCTCCGTGATGGAACCGTAGATCCAACCCAGCTGCATCCATGCAGTATCCATGGAATTGGAAATTGGAATCGCAGTTCAGTTCAGATTAGTTCATCACTAGTAATTTGCAGTTCAGTTCAGATTAGTTCATCACTAGTAATTTGCAGTTGCCTCTGCCTTTATTACCTCGAGACCCCAGTCGGTCTTGTCCTCGTAGCCGCAGCTGATGACATGGATGGCCTCCTTGAGGAGCGCGGCGGGGCTCGACGACGGGGGCACGCCGCCTTCCTCCATGAGCGTCGACGTGACGAACGCCGCCGACTGCCCGAACCGCTTCTCGAAGTTCATCTGGGACATGAGCATCTCCTTGTCGCTGTCCATTCCTGAAACAGGAAGCATGTTTCAGTTTCAGCGATCTTCAGATAGAGACACCTGACCTGATTGAACCAAATGAACCAGTGTTCTGAAAAAGCTCACCGACGACGTCGGCGGTGGACTCCGGCAGGCCGTCCTTGGCGTGCTTGCGCTTCTTGCGGCCGAAGCACGGGCAGCAGTCGCAGGTCACCATCTTGGGCCTCTTGGGTCCCTTGGGCGGGTTGTAGCCGTAGAGCGCCTGCCGCCGGAACACGCACCCTGTGCCCACGTACACCGGGCCCTGGATGCCGTCCAGCCCCTTCATGTTGATCTGATCACCACCACCAGCAATGTCGTCAGAGCTCGCTCATAGATTGTACTGTACATAATCAGGAGCAATGTCACC
This sequence comes from Alloteropsis semialata, assembly GCA_004135705.1. Taxonomy (NCBI): domain Eukaryota; kingdom Viridiplantae; phylum Streptophyta; class Magnoliopsida; order Poales; family Poaceae; genus Alloteropsis; species Alloteropsis semialata. The sequence continues at coordinate 28,883,729 of CM014271.1, forward strand.
AGCAGGCTTACGTCGAAGAAGACGGTGTTCCTGTTGGCGTATCGGTCGTGCACGTCGATGCCGTCGAACCTCTGCGGGAACTGCACGTAGCAGACCTTGCGGCCGACCTGAGGGTCCATGAGAAAGCACATGGCCTCCCGGATGGCCTTGCTGTTGTTGATGTAGTGATCGCAGTCCAGGTTGAGCATGAATGGCGCGTTGGTCAGCACGGCGGACACGCGGATCTGCAAGCAATGCAAGAAGTTCAGATTTCACAGAATTACTCGATCTGCTTCTGATTTCTGAAGGAGCTAGACCCAGCTGAAGAGACGATGGTATCAGCAATTCAGCAGTAAGTACCAGGGCGTTCATTGCTCCGGCCTTCTTGTGGTGCTGGAACCCCGGGCGCTTCTCACGGGAGACGTAGACGAGGCGGGGCAGCTCGTTGCCCTCGGTGTCGTGGCCGCCGCTGTGGCCCAGGAACACCTGGATCATGCCGGGGTGGTCGCGGGTGTTGTTCCCGGGCCACGGCGTGCCGTCCTTCATGATCCACCCCTCCGCCGGCACCTTCATGGCCTTGGCCACCAGCGCGTTGATCCGCACCTTGAACTCCTCGTACTCCCTCTTCATGGCGCGCCGCTCCTGCACGAACGTCGGCTGCACCTTGTCCTTGAGGTAGTCCACCTTGAGCGAGAAGTAGAACTCGGGGGCGCGCGGCTCGATCCCGAACTTCTTGCAGAAGGGCACCCACTTGCGCGCGAACTCCGCCGTCTCCGACAGCGCCTCGAACGTCAGCATCGACGCGCCGTCGTCGGAGACGTAGCACGACACCTTGTCCACGGGGTAGTCCACGGCCAGGATGGAGAGCACGGTGTTGGCCGTCACAAGCGGCGGCTCCTTGAGCGGGTCCACCGTGCTGACGAACAGGTCCACCGCCGACAGCAGCGACGGCTCCCCTTCCCGCTCGTACCGCAGAGAGAGGCGGTCCAGGTAGGTCTCGCGGTCGATGGGGAACCACTTGGGGAACTGGTCCAGGATCCAGGAGAGGGCGAACCAGATCTCGCAGATGATGGAGACCAGCCACAGCCCGATGGCGTCCGGGACGGGGTGCAGGATGCGGTACCGGAGGAAGAAGGCGAGCACCACCAGGCGGACCACGATGACCATGCGGTACGGGTTCACCTTGCTCGACGCGATCGACACCTTCCTCGACAGCGGCTGCCTAGCCTCGTCGTCCCTGCTCGATCAGAAGAATCCAATAAGGTGATCAGTTCCTGTTCCTTGGAAATGTGGATCAGCTAATCGAGCTGCAGTGGAGATGGTAGGAAGGATGCTTAATTACAGCGGCACGTCGGCGTCCATGTCGTCGGGGTCGGCGCCGCCAAGGATGCCCTGCTTGGACTTCCAGTCGTCCATCCTCTCCTTCCAGCTCACTTCTTTCTTCTCGTCCCACTTGGCGCTCCCTGATGAGACCAAAGCCCATCATCAGAAAGTGATCAGAATGCCGTATGGTCTGAACTGATTATTTTAACCAACGTTTTCTTACTATGAATTTGATCATGAAATACAAACGAACCTGGCTCAGACACAGGGTATGGATGGATGCGCTTGTGCAGGGAAGACGAGAGCTCGCCGTGGCCATAGCCGTTGGTTATGGGGAACTCGCCGCTCACCTAGACCGTTGCGAGAATCGCTCGATTAGAACCGTAGCTAGAAATCCTGACGAGCAATAATGAAGAAAGAACGACATCGATCGACAGGGTGAGTGTGGAATGCATGTGCATACCGGCACGGAGCGGGAGCCGGTGATGATGGGCGGGATCATCTGCGGGGTGTTGTTGCCGTCGCCGTCGTCGGGGCCGCCCCTCCCGTAGCTCATCTTGCCGTGCAGCATCGCCTCCGTGATCTGGCTGTTCTGCATGCCGCCCTGCAGCTGCTTCTGCTTCTCCTCGTCGATGTTGAACTCGTGCTCCAGGTCGTCGATGTCCTCCTCGTCCTCGTCCCCGGCCACCCTCGGGCTCCCTTCAGGCCGACCACGAACACGAAGCAATCAGCAAGAAACAAATGGCGAAAAGAAGCAAAAAAGAAAGATAAAAAAAATTCAGTAGTACCCTTGAGGCGCTTGTAGCGGGTCTTGCACTGGGGGCAGTTCTGGGTGCCCTCCCGGCGCTCGTACTCGTAGCACGGGCGGCAGACGGGGAAGCCGCACTCGTTGCAGGCGACGAAGAGGTCGCCGTCGACCGTGAGCCCGACCTCGTCGCCGCATATCTCGCACACCTGCCCGCTCAGCGCGCGCAGCGGCTTGGGCTCCTCGTGCCCCCGGATCAGCACCAGCTCGTTCCGGTTGTGCGAGCCGGCCACCAGCCCGGCGCTCGCCTCCATCGCGCGCGGCGGCCACCGATCGACGACCAGAGCAGACGCGCTCTCGATCGGCGAAGGCAGGGGCGCGGCGCGGGTGCGAGCGATGCTCTGCCTTGTGGCAGGCGCTAGCAGCTATATGAATGTGAGAGGAGAGGTTTTGGCGGGTGGGGGAGGTGAGGGGTGGCTGTTCGATCGATCGGAGTGCGGTCTGGTGTTCGATCGATCGGGCGAGGGAGGGAGCGCGCGTCGGCGTCGGCGCGCGTCGCGGCGGGTGAGGGGGAGCTCGGGTTGGTTGGGTGCGGCGTCCCCGTTGCCGCTAAGTGAAGCGAAAGGCTCGCTCGCGCCTGCTGCCTCTGCTCTGCCTGCCTGCGCTGGCTTGCGCCTCATGCCGCTGCCGCTGCCGTTGTCAGGCTGCGTCGTCCGGACCAACCCCCCGCGTGCGACCTACCGAGACTTGGCTTTCCCGCCATCTCGTTTTTTGGAACTTGCTGGTGCGTACTGCTTTTTCAGAAAACATTTTTTGAAACTAATCGGCCGGCCTGGGTTTGTTCATTAATGGGATTAAGTTTTTTTCTGGAAAAATAAGACATGTACTTGGGATGAGACATCTTGTCTTACCATGGGACCCGCTATGAATTAAGAAAATGTTTTTTATTTTAATATACTAGATGCAGATTTCCAAACATGGGCTAATATTTGTACTTAGTGACTATTTTAATATATTTTTATTGATAGTGCATACCTGAAGAAGCTATAACCAACAATTCCTCTATTATTATGTCTTATACTTCAACACTTTTGAAGTTCCCTTTTGCTTCCATGCTTCAGCAGTAACGGTATGTGCTTTCATGATGTTTGGTTTTCAAATTTCAAATTCCATGTAGGGTCTAGTCTGCGGTTGTGTTGTGGTGTTGTTTGGTGTTTGCACTAGGTGTGGCTTACAATGGTTTGCCTTTTGTCCTATTTTCTAATATAACTAGTGGAGAGGCATAAAAAGTTAAATATGCATCACCATTATATATCATAGTTTTCAATCAATTTATATTTTAATTTATTGTTGATATTATTTTTGCCACCACTAAGTATACTCCTTGAGAGTCGTGTTTGAATTTGAGCTTTTTTGTGGAAAAAATTGATCCCATCATAATTATATTTTCATCTGATTGGTGCTGATTCTGGCTGGTGGCTGGTGCTGGTGGCTGGTGGTCTTATCTCCCTTCTTTCCCTTGGGAGCTAGTTATGTTTCCATTTTTGATTATATTTTAGTCAGAAGATTATGTAATTTGCAGCCTTGATCTCCTAAATGCATATAATTCACACTGAGTTAAGCTTATGCATTACTTAAAATTTTTGCTCTTTATGCTAGTGACCAATTCAAAAACTTTAAATAGTAGATAAAGCTAGGCAATAGACAATCCTGTACAATGGAATTTTTAATGAAAGTGTTGGCAATTTATAAATAGGTATATTTGTATTTTTAGCTTTTTTCATAACAATAGTAGTGGGTATTTTAGGAATAGGTATGGGTTGCCCGTTCGGCTGGCTGGTGCTGATTCTGGCTGGTGGCTGGTGCTGATTTTCTGTGAGAGAAAAGTACTGCTGGCTGGCTGGTGGCTGGTGGCTGGTGCTGATTTCCTGTGAGACTGAAGTACTGCTGGCTGGTTCTGAACCAGCCAGCCGAACAGGTTGTGGTCCTACCTCTGTTTCAATTTATGGTTCACTTTAGTCTTTATCCTAAATCATTCTTTTCTAAATTCGACCAAGTTAATAGAAATAGAGCACCAGCATTTACGGCATTTAATTAGTCTCCTAAAATCCACCATGAAAAATATTCTTTTGATAGTGCATTAATATTGGTACGACACATGTAAATATATTTTTGTTTTCTAAGAACTCGTTCAAAGTTGAAGCAGTTTGACTCATGACAAAAGATAAAGTGAACTATAGTTTCGAACAAGGGAGTAATTTTCAGCCCTTGAATGAGAACATGCATGCTTTCTTATGTTGAGCAAACACTAAGATAATGAATACGCATGTTTCTGACAATTTGTTTAACAAAATTAAAATCATTGTCTTTGATCTCTTCCCCACGTCGATTTTATTAGTTAACACTTGGTCTTTAGTTTCTAACTAATCAACAGCCTGAACATCCAAGCAAGCAGGCCCGCCTGTACAATGTACGTATATATTTTCGTAGGAAGCGACGCAACGTGAAACATCCCAGCAGAGAGTGGCCATGCATGAACAGTCAGATATATGGATCGGCCGGCGACGGATGATTTGCTCTTGAAGCATCGTGTAGGTTGGTCCGTCCCATGCAACCATGGTCTCAGCCCCTCGCTTGCCCCGCAGCAGCTAAGCATTGAACGAGAAGTAACGGGGCGCCACGCGAGCCCCTTTTTTGACCCACGGTGCTCAGAGGAAACGTGACCAGGCACCTCAATTTGGTAGGAACGTGCCCCCTCCACCTACCACGCTATGATCGTGTGCGACACGAACGCGTGCCTGCCCTGCTGCAAGCTTTGCCTTGTCAGAGCTCATCAGTTTTGTTGCCGCTGTTGGTGGAGAGCAAGAAACCGTCACGAGGAAACGAACCAAGTGCATGCGTCGATCTTTTCGCTGCGATCGTTGGAGAAGGAACGTCCCGATCGCGAGCGCGACATGTAGGTGCGCGGTTGCAACATCTTAGGACGCAAGTTTCGATCGTTTGTTTGTTGTGATGGTAATTAAGATCGATCGTCGTTCCAGCTCGAACAGGCCAGCCTCAGATTGAAGCCAAATGCGATTAGTTGCATGATCGCGTGAAGGCTAACTAAGACTATGACACCATGGCACTGCAGAGGATATATGCTCCGTTTTCTTCTTCTCTCAATTCGGTCTGGTTTGGGCTTATGTATATTGGGCTACTCCCAGTCCCAGTCCTGGGCTAGATAGACGAATTTGCATTGGCACCAGCTCTATTTTTATTGATGATGCCGTCGTCATCTCTCGAGTTCCTGACTACCAATGAACTTCTCCACTTAGAGTCAACTATTATAATGCCCGTGCTAGCTAAAAGACATATAATTATTAATAGTAGTAGAAAAATTGGAAAAATCACGCATCAAATTTGAACTCATTTATCACCAAAGGCATGGATCCTCTCTTCTGTCACAACTCACAAGCATGAGCTCTCTAGTGCCTCCTTGTATAGTATGCTCCCCATCAGGCATCAGCAGCAACCAGCAGCTATCTCAGCACCAAGATCAGCTCTCTGGTTCCTCAGTTGTCAGCCTTTCTTTTTAGTATAAAATAGATCTCTGCAGTTCCGTTCCTTCCGGGATTCTCGCCCTTCCTTGCACAAACATCTAGAGAACGCAAGGCCATCAGAAAAAAGAGCAGCAGCAAAACCATGGACCACAAGCCCCACGTCATGATTTACAAGTAATGTTTGTGCAAGTAATCTATGAACACCATTAAACACTTGCATCATGATTTACAACTATCAGGGAAGTGTGTACAAATGTGTACTACTGATCAAGGCCAAAGTGCCAAATGTGGTAATAAAGAAACTATCAGGGAAGTGTGTACAACTACCAGAGAAACAGAGAAGGGTCACAATACCATGGACACTCAAATCCTGAACAAATTCTCAATATCCTGCAAAAGAACAATATTAAGGAAATAAATTAACAGATGGGAAATCAATAGTAAATTAATTAAAATCAATGATCCAGGTGCCTAGCAGAAATACCAGATACATTTGTAGGGACCATCTTAATTTGTTAATATGTGGAGAAGATAAGAGACAAGAGAGTGAGCTAGGAAGGACAATGGATGAATTGCGCCATACCGTCAATTTTGATTATTTAAAATGAAGTTATTTTTTAAAATTACAGAACATGCTATATTGCAATAATGATGATCTCAAATTCTCAGTGACAGCAGAAATATCCAACTGAACATGGTTTACTGATATCTACTGGGTAGAATTGTTGTTTAGATTAACTTACACCCAAATGTGATGTTCAGGTTGATAAAAACATTTAATTTTTTTCTCAACCTTCTTGTTAAAACAATATGTTATTCTATCTATTTAATCACCTCTGCTCCAAACTTATACAGTCTTTTGATCTTTAAAAAGTTATTGCCTAGTGAAAACCATGAGAGAACTTACTCAGGATCCAATATCCAGCAGTTCCTCTCACTTCCATTGATGGATTGCTGTCACCTTCCTGAGGTGCATACTTAGAAAACCCGAAGTCCTTGCTACACACGATGTGATCCAGAAGTATGTTGCTTGATTTAATATACCAGCCCTGAACATGCAAAACAAGCAATGGGTTATGAAAATTTAGAAATAAAAGTGTTCACATTGTTCAATACTTATAGAACAGAAGTCAACATAAAGCAACAGGACATTCCCGGAATTCGCTAGAGGTTTGGATGCAGAGTATTACTTCCTGGTGTAAGCTGCCTTGCTTCAGCTGTGTCTTCCAAATATTTAAACGCAGCTTGGTTGACAGCCTTAAGATTTATTATTTTAATGTCTTGATATCGTGAATACTTCAGGCATGTAACGAGATCTAGAGCTAAGGTGAAAAACATGAACTATGGTAATAAGTTTTGTCAAAACGCAAAACAATGTACCAAACAGCTCAAAAGTCAAAAGTTCAAAACAGGAAATATAGCAAGATTTCATTTAATAATTGCATTATTGTCAAATCGGGTGATAAATGGCAGCATCTATAGGACAGTCTCATAGCATCATATAGTAGATTTTTAGCCATGGTCCTGAGAAAAAGATCAAACAGTGTAAAAACTATGTGTATATTGCTTGCAGTTGCAGTAACCTGTCAGATTTTAAAATTCCAAACATGTAGATTACTATCCATGGTGAAATAGGAAACTCACACGTTTGTTGAATGTAGGGGCAAAGCAATTCTATAACAAAGGGAACAAACTTCAAATTCTGACTCAAATGCTCTTAAGAGCATATTGAATGGATATATCATTTCTCATACACCATTACTGAATGCATATTCCTTGAAGCTAGTACTCAACTTACCTGCACAAAATTCCGCCCAGAAAGGCAGCTATCAAGGGCAAGAAACTTTGTCGTAGGTCCATTTCTCCATGTTGGGTAATATAGCTGGAAACAGGCAGTGCCAATGTCTGAAAACCAGTAGGGTGGTTTTAGTTTGTTCAGTAATTCAGCTGCAGGTTTGCGGCCTAGCATTCTATTGTTAACCTCAAAATAAATGGACATTAATAATATTCAGATGCAGCAACATTCGAAGTTAGGCAACAAACATTCGAAGTTAGGCAAGAACAAAACATGTGTTATGTAAGAAAGTGAATTCACTCAACTTATCAAAATCAAATCAAGTCATCTTATGAACAGAGCCTTTCCAAGATAAGAATAAACAAAATCTAGGCCCTGGGTAAAAGGAGATAGCAAAGTTGGACCGAAAGATTGCACAACTTTAGGCCAAAGCATGATTAGGTATATGAGATGGCCAAGTTTCACCTGATAACTCTTGGCGAGATTTATCATTTGTAAAAATGCAAGACCAGTGCACATTCGACAACCAACAGGGTGTTTTGGTTCTCAGAATGAATTATGCAGTATTCTGGCACACAAACATTGAATCTATCTTGAGACATTTTCACGAAGTTATAGGTAATAGGAGAGATCATGATGCCATGCCATTTAGCTTTAACATAAAGGCAATCTCATAAGCTAGTTGAAATTACCTCTTCTTCAAAGTGCTTCTTCACGCTAATGAACTTCTGCCATGCCCAGAGGCCAATCATGTGGCAAGAATATATCTAGTGTCTCCTTCACAAGCATGAGCTTGAGAACATCATCTTTGCATGGTACACAGACAATAATTTTGGAGAACTCAATGCATAACACCAAAGTTACAATTGGATCATTTTTCATTAGGCTTCTGTCCTATGATATCTTCTAGATGCAAAGGTTAAAAACAGCAAATCCAAAGTGCCCCTTGTAAAATAAAAACAGACTTGCCTGAGTGATAATTGTGTTGCCTATGTATTCTGACAGTCCACCAATTCAGATGTTTCCAAACTTAACAGCACCAGGAAGCCCCAAAAAGTATATGTCGATGCTGCCCATCCTCCATTGTACCTAATAGTAATAAGAGCACAGCGCAAAATAGCAGGAATTACACCATGAGCGAAGGAACACATCAAGTTTAGGTACAATATGGATCAAATCTACTGTTAATCTCCTAGCTATCAATTGTTAGATTAATTATCAGTTAGAAGCAAAAGAAAGCATATTCTAACAACCAAGAGTGGGTTCAATTCCTTAGCATGCCAGTGTTTTTAACCTTTTATGTGGTCCATACAATGACTACTGGCACCTGGAGACCTTAACTATAATGGACTATAGAGGTGACTACTGAATACACAGTCACACACAATACTTAAGTTATGCTAAAAAATGTCCATAGTACTAATTCAGTTTGCCCAATTCCGTGGCAACCAATTCTAGTTATTTGCGAATGAATATGTTACAAAAAACTACAGACAAAGGAAACAACAAATTATAGATACAAGGAAAATTTCAGAATAAGAAGGGTGCGTATATATAATATATGACATGTTCATCTCTTCTACAGCGTTTCCCTATCACATTAAGATGATATCAACATCTGACACACAGACATAAGCACCAGCTGAAAAAGGCCCTGCCTTTCTATTTCACCACACAACAGTGTGCTAGGCAGAACCGTAGAATACTAAATAAGGTGAGATGTAGCATCTAATAAGTAATGAGAAAAGAAGTTTATCTAAAGTCCTTAGGTAGGCTTGGGCAAACTTCTCACTCTATATTTGTTGGCATACCGTATTAGTGAAAACAACAGAACTGATCTAGTATCAACGATAGCAAACTACAAATTGGTCGGTAATTTGATACAGTAATTTTACTGCATGAAATCAAATACCTGTACTGTAACAAACAAAATTTCATTTCCAAATAACATAAACACAAGTGCAGGTGACATCTCACAGAAGCACAAACAATGGTAATCAAAATTCTGACTCTGTTTTCTGGAGCGGTTAATCAGTATGACAAAATCATGAACATATTAGTCCTTTTGAGAACAATCATCACCACATTAGTATATCTTTCTATGGGAAATAATTAGCATTTCTTGTGCACCCACTGCTTCCACAGGATGAGATATCATCATATCACCAATAGCCACCACAGGAGCAAGAGCCCTTCTTGAAATGATGGAATCGACTCGAGTCTCGCACTATTATCTCATGATCGACAACCTTCGATATGTAAGTGAATGCACTGTGACAATCGCCACAAACACGCAGGTTTTTTGTGATTCGTATGGGACAACCAGGGGAAGTCGTGAGGAGACCATATGCGAGGGCAAGCTTCTCACTGTGTTCCACAAGAAGGTTATTTTTCTCCTCATCATCGACATCGTGCATTGCGAAGTTTGTCTCAGGGACATAACCCATAGCCTTGATGCGATTGATAAGTCTCTCTAAAAGAGCATATATCTCCGGAGATAGAGGGTGTGAACGATCTCCAACAAAGAAAGACGCGGTGCCTTTCTTACTCTGGACCCAGCTGCATCCTGGCCTCTTCTTAATTCCTGATTTCCTCATCAGTTGTCTGATTCTTGCTACATCTTTCCACCGCCTTGCAGTGGCATATATGTTGGAGATCAGTGTGTAGGATCCATCGTTCTCTGCTTTCATATCAACCAGTTTGTTCAGAGAAAATTCAGCAAGTTCCACATTTGAATGTACTTTGCAGGCACTAAGTAATGCAACCCAGATTACTGCAGTAGGCTCCATTGGCATTTCCTGAACTGTTTTCCATGCCTTATCTAATCGGCCAGAGCGAGCCAGCAAGTCAATAACGCAAGCATAATGCGCTGCACTGGCAACTACACCATAATCTCTACGCATGCTATCAAAGTAATCCAAGCCCTGATCGACCATGCCTGAATGGCTGCAAGCGTAAAGAAGAACCAGGAAGGAAACATCATCAGGAACAAAGCCTGCCTTTTGCATTTTGTCAAATATGTCCACGGCTTCATTACCACAACCATGCATTCCATATCCTGACATCATTGAAGTCCAAGATACTTCATTCCTTCTGGGCATGCTATCAAATACATTTCTAGCAGTATCGACATCACCACACTTTGAGTACATATCAATAAGGCAGTTTCCAACAAAGTACATAGATGCTTCGTACTGATGGTGGCGGGTGACATAAGCATGAATCTGCTTGCCCACACGAAGAGCAGCCAAATGTGCACAGGCCATCAAAATGCAGGAAATTGTATAAGCATTTGGGGCAACTGCATATGGTTTTGAAATCATCTCCGAGAAAAGCTTGAGGGCATCATTTGAGTCCCCATATTGCGCGTACCCACCAATCATGACAGTCCAAGTCACTACATTGCGTTCCTTTCGAGGTATGTAATCAAATATGGATCGTGCAGCTTTGAAGCTTCTGCATTTTGAGTACATATCTATTAATGCATTTTGCACCATTAGATCCTCACCATCTCCATCACCACCAAAATGATTATCCAAGAGTAGAAGGCATTTCTTCAGAGAGTATGCATGAGTTTCCATACCCTGAGACAATGCTCCCAAGGAAGCGCAGGCAGACAACAGAGAGATGATTGTGACAGAATTTGGCTCTGATCCATAAAGAAGCATTTGCCGGAAAGCATCAAGGGCCTCTTGGCCGCATCCCCTCTGGGCATACCCTGAAATTACAGCACTCCATGTTATCACGTCTAGTGGGATATTTTCTTTGCGCATATCCTTGAAAAGCTCAAAGGCTGCCTCAAAGTCCCCACTTTGGGAGTAGCCAGTGACCATTGCATTCCAAGAAACAACATCTTTCAATTCCATTGTATTGAAAACCTTTACTGCATCCTCCATTGACCCGCACTTTGCATAGGTATCAATCAGGGCATTGCATACAAAAGCATCTGGAAATGTGCCATTCCGAATGGCATAGCCGTGAATTTCTTTAATTTGAGGCAATGCCTTTAGAGAAGCACATGCAGGAAGAATGTTGACAATGCTAATGATATCTGACCTTTCATTTGTAGCTTTTTCATGGACAATCATTGCCATCTTTGAAAACAGGTCTAATGCAGTCCACGGATTATTACCCTTAACATGGGCAGCAACAATTGAATTCCATGAGATAACATCATCAATTCCCTTCCGAGTTATTTCATCAAACACCAAACTGGCATCATCCAAAGAACCACAGCGTTCATACATTGCAACCAATGCATTGCAGACAAAGATATTTGACTCAAATCCATTGCAACATATGAGTCCATGGAATGTGCTGCCACAACGGTATGAAGGTAGCTCTCCACATGCTTTTAGTGTGTATGGCAGAGTAAAATGGTCTGGCCTAGTTCCAGCACGCAGCATGCGGCAAGATACACCAATTGCCCTGTCAAGGCGGCCTTCCTTGATGTGTTCTCGTATGAGTAGATTCCACCATACAGCTGGCGATGGTGTGACACGCTCCAACACCAAGAGAGCATCGCTTGTAGCACCACAAGCAATATAAGAAGCTACAATACCAGTACCCAAAGATTTTGGTATTACATACGAATGTGATGGAAGCGGCGGAAGTGACACTGACAGCAAAGATGCTGGACAAGAAAGAAGGCCCAGAGCAATTATCTTCTGGTGAATTTGGCGAACTGCATTCACAGACTTGCAGTCCTTTAACAGGGATGCAAAATGCGTCGGGGAGACATCTTGACCAAAGCATTCTGCAGTTGCAGTTGATAGGGCCTTTACTCCAATTCGTTTTGCTGTTTTCGGCAAGCTGAAGACCATAACGCTAGTGGAATATCATTGTGCACTCTAAGTCATGGCATCACTGTATCATCAAACAAACAGAACTTACTTAGAAAGAAGTATCACACACACTATGATTGAAATAAGGCAGAAGAGGAAAGGAAAATATATTGATAATATGAATGCACAAAAGCTCCATTAAGGTTATAGTATGCTGCCATCATGTAATATCAATAACTTTTGAGCAAGTTCATAGGGAACTAGGAGGAAAATTGATGTATATATACACGACGAAACACATAATAAACATAAAAATCCCCAAAATCCATAGCCCAGCAACATCAACATCGGGAAAAACAAGCTAGAGCAGAACAAGTGGAATCATCAAGCGGACCGAAAGCATGCCGCAATGTTGGTGTCGTTACCGCGCATTGCTCCTCCATCCTCTTCCCTGTGATCCTGTGCCCGGCTGCTCTCCTTCCCCTAGCGCTTGCTGCAGACTGATTGGGCGGAGGGAGCAAGGCGGGCGGGCGGGCGGGCAAACGAGCAGAGACGAAGGGTCGGAGCGGCGGCGCTGGGCCGCTGGCGGATGGCGGGGTGGCGCGCGTCAGGGAGGAGGTGTGCGACAGCGGGCGGGGATGGGCGATGCGTGGCGGCGGCGCGCGGTGCTAGGCCGTGACGGGGAGGGCCAGGGTTCGTCGGTGACCTCCTGTGCTTTGGGCCTGGGTTGACGAGAGGGTGTTGGGCTCGCTTTAGCTCCGCTCATGGGCTTTTAGTGGGCTGCTGGTCCCGTCCGGGTTTGCCACCAAGCACACCGCGCCGGTCGCGCGCGGGCGCGGCGACCCTGCCCACGTGGAGCCGCCGTGCCGGTGCCGGAACGCCGGTAGCCATGGTCAACAGGTCAAGCGGAGGGGCATCATCACCCGCCCGCGAGCGCGTTAATTTCCTTGGTCCCGGCCACATGTGACGTGTCGATGCGCGCGCGGGCCGGGACGTACGGCACGGGCGGGCCAAGAGGAGACGACGCTCGTCTGCTGCTCCAGCACGAGACCGCCGTCTCCGCGCCGTATTGTCTGGACTCTGGACTTGCTGTGTGCCGGACTGCTCGTCCCCCGTCAGTCAGTCGCAACTCGCAAGGAGCGGCTCGGTTCGGACGGGACGACCGGCCTGAAAAGTCTATCGAGATGGGCTCACATTTCCTTCCGGATCGACGACACTGTTGACTGTTGAACTCCAGGCGAGACTCGCCCCTCGCTCGCACATGGGCGTGTTTTTGGCACCGTTTGGTTTTCCAGCGCCAGAAACTGTTCACAACTTTGACCACTAATTAAAGGTATTAAATAAAGGTATTTTACAAAACTAACTCCAGAATCCCTGCACTAGAAACTCTGAAGAATCTAATGAGGCCTTTGACCGCATGATTAAAGGATGATTAGAGAATGGTTACTGTAGTATCACTGTAGCCAATCATCGATTAATTAGGCTCATTAGATTCGTCTCGAAAAGTTACGCTCATCCGTGAAGAGGTTTTGCAAATAGACTTCATTTAGTACTCCATGTAAAAAAGATTCTCTCCGTGCTACTAGACATCCAAACGAGCCTTTGTTTCCTTGCCCGCGAGGTCCGTGCACATGCGCTGGTGTTCCCTCGCCTGCCCTCGTTCGTCGTCAGCTCGATGGCACGCGCTGCCCGTTGCAGTCACACCATGGCAATGGGCTTTTCTTGGTAAACTGAACTTGCGGAAGCATCCGAGTATTTTTGTAGGTACGTGCTGCAACCTCTCTGTTTTTTTTCATCCTTCTCTCACTGGTGCTTGGCTGCTTGTTCTTTTTTATACAAAAAAAAAAGTAGAAACAACAACATGATGTCATGATTGTTCAGATTCATACTCTTCCACGAGAAGGGAACCATTCCTCAGAAACAACGAATCAAAGACGAGCAGATGACCAGTCCCGTCCCGGGAACCTGCTTATAAGGCCATTCGCATGGTTCCATTGCGCGATTTTCGAAAATGCCATGTCATCAAAATGTATTTGAGTAGATGAATGAAATGAGGTCTCTCAATGCAAAGTTTCACTTCACGGTTTCATAGCCCAATATATCACTTAATTGTTGGACCCAAATGATCAATGAGAGTTGATGAATTGGGTGAAGATGAAACAAATTGCTCTCAGTGGGGGTTTCATCCCAGTTTTATAGTCTTGGTAACTTTGTAAACAGGGTTTCATCCTCATGAAACTCAAATCTTCTCTCTCATCATAAATCTCATGCCATGTCATCAGCCTTGGCTATGTGGCATATCATTTAATGAGAATGAAACTCATGAAACTTGCATTGAAAATGGCCTAAAAAGAGCTGAAGCGCACGGGCGCCGACCAATTGGATAAGTAAGATGCGGTCACGGCACGAATCCAGCTGACAGTGGCCACAGGAATCAGATCCTTGTAGCATTGCATATTGTGCAGTGGCAATAATGAAATGCATAAAGAGTTAACAATGGCAACTGCGTGGAGTGATATGACTATCACCAAGTGAGAGGGAGGCCGCCCATCCATCCGTTCCCCAGCCAGACCTTTTCTTTATCTTGTCCGATGCACATGACCGAGTCAGAGTCATATGGCAGCCCTCCAAGTTGGTCGATCAGAGAGGTTCTTTCTCTGCTAAAACGCAGAGAACATTTCTACTTTTGGTCCTTGTTATTCTACTGCTAGTGGGCTGCAAGGACTCCGAGGTAAACAAGTCTATTCTCCAAGCTTTGCAGTAGCCGCCCAAAAGATAATATGATGAGGTAGGAGTACGATATAGCTCATCTTCGGACATGTTTTCATCTAATTTTGATTCTCTATAGGCTCTGAAAGAATTGATTCTGTTGTTGAAAGTGATTCTCTTTAATTCTCTAGCATAAACTCCTAAATTTAGGATGAAGAATCACTTAATAGAATTGAGACAAGCTATTTTTTCAGTTTCCAGGATTTTGGTTCATTATAGAGAATCACTTTACATAATCAGTAGAGAATGACTTCTCTTTGAAAAACTGTTTAGCGAAACTCATACAGAGAATCACTTCTGGGATATCTATCAAACAGAGCCTTTAAATTGCGAGCATGGCACAACAACTTGTCTAGCACTAGAATTGGAGAAAAACTAATTTGCTGAAATGCCTGTGGCATGCTGCATTGCTGCTAGTACTGGAATTGGAGAGAAGTTGCCCATTTTAGCCACTACAGCGATCCCAATGCAGACTTACTTGAATTTGAATTTCTCTAGTGCAAGTTAGGGGGGCTCATGCCCCTCCCCCTCCCCTCTGTGTCTCCGCCTCTGGTAATATAGTAGGTTGTATAATGGATGGATTAACATGTACAGCTTATCACTTAATTAGGATAAGTTGTCTCGTAGGAAAAACAACCACATAAATGATGGCAAATGATCTGGGAACACGAGTTGCATGCGTTTGCTTGGCAAATTGCAATTGGCTTACAATAAAAAAATGTGAATATTTTTTTTTGCAAATTCTAACACATCAAATAATAATGTATGAATATTGAAGATATACTTCAAGAGATCTAATTATACTCATTTTATAACAAAAATTTTGTTGCAACGACTGGCAACATACTTCTTTGGGTTCAAAAAATATGCCTAAATACACGGCATTTTATGACTTTTGGATAAGCATTAAAGGAAATCATTTACTTTCGCTTGGCTCTCCATTGCATATTTATCTTTTATATTACTCCCTCCATTGCTTAATTCGAGAAATAACTTTAGGCCTTGTTTAGTTCAGCCAATACGATCGAATTTCTTGTAGAAAAGGTACATTAGGAAGCGTAAAAGTAGAGAGGGGCACATTTTCAATGCGTTGCTTTTGGTCGAATTGGTGCCCTTTTGGTGTAACTAAACAGGGCCTTAATTATGGTAGGTCTAGGAGGACACGTGTCTTTTGTTCCCATCCTTAATCTGTCCTAAAATTGGTAGAACAGAGGGAGTATATATACATCAACAAAACAACAGTGGTTGTGCAACCCTGGCAAAATTTTAGTTAAGCCCCAATGTCATCTCACTTTGATTCCTCTTTCGCTATTCCAATCAGACAGACGCATGCATGCCAAATGCCATCTTGTATTTTTTTTTTTGGGACCACTGCATTACCATTGCTAATGTTAAACTACGCGCCGTCTCTGTCTTCATGTCGATGATGGTTGCAGGTCTCCGTTTCCCGCGATCCTTTCCTTGAAATGAGAGTCTTTTCTTTTTTTTTTTTCCCTGCACCGGCTGGAATCTGGTGCCTCATGGACCGGAACGGGAAGCATGCAGCTCTCAGATGAATTCTCTCGCTGTCGGGATCTCTAGGGCGCGTTTGGATAGTTGCATCTCCCTCCAGCCAGGCTTGCCGCGTGCAGAATCTTTGAGTTTGCGTTTGTTTGGTTGTTGGATGCGTCTCGGGTCTGGCTGAACTCATGCAGCAGGAGCCTCCGAGCCTTGCATTAGCTGAGCGAGCCAGGCTGACTTGGTACAAAACCAAACACGGGTTATTGTAATTATGTTCGCTGATCCAAACGAATATGCACAGCGCAGGCCTCGGATCGAGCTTGCCTTGGCGCCTTGGTTGGACTCGGAGGCTGGAGCACGTCCGCCTGCTATTTCGTTCGTCCCTCCTCGCTCGGACCTCGGAGGAGACCAGCCATGTCTCGATTTGGGACACTGGCAGAGACGATCGATCATCAACCTGGCGCATTGTGCATGTCCGCATCCTGCCGTCTCCTTCCGCTGAGCTTCGTCGTTCTAGGACCCGCCCGATCCCCACAGCTTTTGCAGCTCGCGTACCAGGAAAGGGCACATTCGCTAGCACCAGGACCACGTCACCAGCTAGCTTTCACGTGCTCCGGGGAGGGAAAAAAATAGTGCCTGTTGAGTGTTGTTTGTTTTGTTACGGTCATCGCTCATCAGTCCACAAAGACACGAGGTTAACTGGGTTAAAAATAAACCGTAGCAGCCATGCCGCACGCAGGAAGCTGCACCGAAGCACTCGAGCACCAAGGATAAACAAAAAAGTGCCGACAAAAAGCGGCCTATCCCAGTGTCCCGATAAGAGGGGTACACGCAAGCGAGACGTGCCGCCGCGCTCCCCGACAACGCGCGCGAGCTTTCCACGATCCAACCGTGGTCTATTTTAACCATTGTGTCGCGTTAACAGTAACAGTGGTAACACCACGCTCGAGTTCAATCTATCTATTATCTTAATACAACAGAGTTAAAAGAAGCCACCACGTTCACCGAGAGGGTCTAGAAATTCTCACGTTAATCCAAAAAAAGAAAAGGATATACACCGTTGGATTCTATGTATATGGGTCCTAGAAATTCCCACGTTAATCCAAAAAAGAAAAAAATATACACCGTTGGATTTTATGTATATCTAACGGTACTAGAAATTCCCACATTAATCCAAAAATCTATTATCTTAATACAACAGAATTAAAAGAAGCCACCACGTTCGCCGAGAGGGTCTAGAAATTCCCACGTTACTCCAAAAAAGGAAAGAATATACACCGTTGGATTTTATGTATATCTAAAGGTCCTAGAAATTCCCATGTTAATCCAAAAAAGAAAAAAGATACACCGTTGGATTTTATGTATATCTAACGGTCTAATTCCCACGCTAATCCAAAAAAGAAAAGAATATACACTGTTGGATTTTATGTATATCTAACGGTCCTAGAAATTCCCACATTAATCCAAAAAAGAAAAGAATATACACCATTGGATTTTATGTATATCTAACAGTCTATCTTACTCTAAAAGTTCTCATAAAAAATAATTAGTAATAGCTAATTTTGAAATAAACAAAGTAAATTAGCAACAAGTATCCACGTCGAGTACGGTTATAACTCAAAATGAAGATGCCCACGTTAATCAAAAAAGAAAAGAGTATGCACTGTTAGCTAATTTTGGAATAAAAAAGTAAATTAGCAACAAGTGTCTACGTCGAATATGGAGCCAAAACGTTGCTAGAACTTGGCGACTTTTCATGGTTTAAGCACAACTTTTTTGCGGGAACATCTTAGAGAAGCACAGGATACACCGATTTTCATGTCTGAATTTGCAGCTATTGGAGCCGTGATATGTGTGAGACTCTGGCTGGCAGCGGGCAGGCGGCACACCAATTGTGAAAATTGAGCAATGATATGGCTGAAGGCTGAAGTTGTGCCTGCATGCTGTGTCCATTCAGGGGTACAGTAAATTGCATGTGTGTGGCTGATGACCTGCTGAAGTGTTGCATATATACTGGCCACGCCGTGCGCATATGACCGACTGAAATATAGAAATGATCGATAATGATGCATGCAGATTGATTGTGAACCAGATCAAGGAGGCCATAGAAGTTGGAACTGTGTGATTCAGTAGGTTAGATGCTCCACTGTATGGACAAATAGATGGCATCAGAAGATGCTACCCTTAGCCACATGGTGCTGCAAAGGAAGAAATTGATGAAATTGATGTGTTTTACAGACACGCCCATGCATGCTGATGTATCTAATCTCTAGACCCTTTATTGGATAATTCTATATTGCCACTAAATAGATGGGATAATCTCCAGGCAAATGCATATAAGAAAAAAAGACAGGATGACCAATTTATTAGAGTCGGGTTATAAAGATTTTTTTTTGAAAAACCAGTACAAACACAGACGCTCACACATGTATGCACACTCACCCCTATAAATACACGCATATAAACCCTACCTTTATAAGCACCTCTAAAAGATTTGGCCAGCAGTTCTGATCTTGATCGAGAAATTGACCAAGTCACCACAGACGCCTCGCTGTGCGACACCCGCGCCGAGTTAGGAACTCAAACCCGGTGACAAATTCCATCACAAGAAACCTAAGCAACTAAACTATGCTTAATTCACGGTATAAAATTTTTTTAAGTGCAAATAGTAGCCCACCAAATTTGTCGACAAAGAAATTTCATCAGCCACGATTTGTTGCAAACATAGATAACTTTAGATTTATGAATCGAAAAGGAAAAAATATACACCATTACATTGATCTATCGATCTATGTTATCCTAATAAAAGATCCTCATTGAAAATAATTCATAATAGCTAATTTCAAAATAAAAAATTAGTAAATTAGCACCAGTATCCACATCAAATATGATTACTAAATAGTTAAATTTAAAATAAAATAAAAATTAACGTACGTATCGAATACAAATAGTAAATAGATAAATTACAAATTAAAAAATATAAATTAGCAATTAATTCAAGAGTCTACATGAAATAAATAAATAGATAGCTTATTTCATCATAAGAAAAGAAATTAATAGTTGTTTTTATACGAATTTGGAATGAATATATAGCTAAATGAAAGTATGTGTCAAATACAATGAACAAAGAGCTAAATGGATATAAACTAATTAAACACTTATTGTATTATTATATATCTTTTAATTAGGAAGGTAAACAATATTTTATTATATATCTTTTAATTAGCATGAATTAAATACAATTACTAAAGAATTAAATAGATACAAATAAAGCTTAATTTTGACATAGGTCCTGAAATTACCATGTTAATAAAAAATAATATACAATATTGATTTTATATGATAATATTAATCATTCAAATTAGTCCAATAAGTTTGTTAAATTCGATTAACAAGAGATAATAAGTAGCATTATATATGAATTTGGAAGAAAATAAAAAAATAAAAATTATATGCAAAACACAAATAAATATAATACAAGAAAAAAATAAAAATTGGTATTTCATTTATGTTTAAAGAATTTTACTTATACAAATATTAGAAGCACAACAATTATAGCATGGCTATAGAGTCATGTCGTAGCCCCTACATAATCACATTAGAATTAGGCAATCAAGGCCAAGTATCATCCTACCGTGACAACCAAGGCATGGTGATAAACCACTACAAAAATGAGAATTAGAAATATGGTGATGTCTTGCTATGCAGTATTGTGATTAGTGGACCAATGAGATCTAATGCAATTACGAGCAGAGTTCTAACAAGATACATAATAAAGCAACATGGAAACCGAGACTTGACATGCAGATCCATCCATAGCAAGCTGAAGGTTGCGTTCAAAAAGAGGAAAGAACATGCATGGTAAAATGTTAAGCGTCAGGAATACATCTTCATGGTATAGCGGGTAAAACCACTTGGAAGCAAAAGCAGGAGAGAGAGGATGAGTTCAAAGAAAAAGGCTATACCATGCCAACTGCAATAATGAATGTATAAAAAAATCATTATGGAAGCACACATAGAATAAAAATGGTGAAGAAACATAGAAGGTACCTTAGTTTGATGCATCTTGAAAAAAATAAATAAATGACACCATTAGAAATAAAACTATATGCATTTATTTTTTAAATTTGAACAAATGTTTAACATCTGATGGAAGACAAACGTGAGAGGCAAGAACTTACATCCTTCAAATATAAGTGTTTGAGTAACTAATAGAGTAGAAGGTCATGCTGGAGATCCATTCCAACAAGAAAATGCTAAAAATAAGATGACATAAGCCCATAAGGCTATAAGCAAAAACGTGATATATACTTTTTTGGTTTGGACTACATACACATCCTGGGAAACAATTAGTGGACCAATGAGATCTGAAATATTTAGGACAAAATGAATGATAAATGACTCAACAAACATATATGGGGCTATAACAATTGGATATTGGGGGATCAAAATAAAAAGAATTGGTAATTATACGCATTGAGCCAATAACCTAGATCTCAAACTCAAACTAAAAGTTAAATGGTAATGGTATGCATGGGACAAAAATAAAAACAATGTATCTATTGACCATTAAGGTTTCAAATTCAAATTCAAAGTTAAATTCTAACTATTAACGAAAATGTTATGCATTGAGCCAATAACCTATATATCCCTGTAAACATGAAAATATAATTTATCAACATCACTACAACTTTCAACGAAAAATGTGCATCGCCAGTTAGAAATTTTAAAAATGCAACCATGTTAAAAATACATAATATTTATATTAATTATATTAAAAAAATTCTATATAAGTTATTTCCTTCTCACTTGAACTCACGTTCCGAAAAAACTATAATATATAACTCTGGGTTTATAGAACAAAATAATTACAATGACACAACTAAATAAAACTATTTTTATCTATTAATTTAAACTTAAACTAGTAAGTTTAACCCTTGTGTCGAGCGTCGTTAGCACCGCGCTCACGTCACAGCGGACGACCGGCGGGCGAGCCACCCCGATCTTTGCCGTTCCATCGCACGTGACGGCGGTTAGCCGCAGCCGTTGTATCAGCGGATCGATCACAATCTAATCCCATCCCTTCCCCTCTCGTCCTCTCCCCCCTCTGGCCCTGCTGTTTATAAAACCTCATCGGCTCGAGCAGCACGGAGACACTGCGACACACGCATCCGCGCCCAAATCGAATCGGAGAAGCAGCAGCAGGAGGCGAGAGGATGAAGGTGGAGGTGGTGGAGACGGCGCTGGTGCCGCCGAGCGAGGCGACGCCGCGGCACGCGCTGTGGCTGTCCAACCTCGACCTGGCGGTGCCCAAGACCCACACGCCGCTCGTCTACTACTACCCCAAGCCAACCGCCGCCGACGCCGAGGGCGGCCCCCCTTTCTTCGAGCCGGCGCGGCTGCGGGACGCGCTGGCCAGGGCGCTGGTGCCCTTCTACCCGCTGGCGGGGCGGCTGGCGACGGGGCCGGGGGGCCGGATCGAGATCGACTGCAGCGGCGAGGGCGCGCTCTTCACCGTGGCCCGCGCCGACTTCGCCGGCGACGAGGTGTTCCGCGACTTCGAGCCGTCCCCCGAGGCCCGCCGCCTGCTCGTCCCCTTCGCCGAGTCCGGCGACCCGCCCTGCGTGCTCGCCATGGTCCAGGTGCGCGCGCGCTCCCCTCCCGCCGCCCCCTGCTCTCGTGCTCTGCTTCGCGTCGCCTGCTGTATGAAATGAAACCACCGCGGTTGTTTTTTTGTTACGTTTTGACCCCGCCGCCGCCACGGTTCATCTGCGGATCTGCCGGCCCTGCCCGGCTTTCGTTTGGGCACCGCCCCACGTCGGTGGAAAAGGTGAAAGGACGAGGTCAGAGAGAGGGACGGACTAGTCGAACTCTTAGCGCAGGCGTCGTTAACTCCGTCGTCGCTGGCCTGTGGGCCTCTACGTGGGCCCACCGTGACAGCGGCGATTGCGTGTCGCGGTGTAGGACAGGCCCTAGATACGTGTCGACCTAGGGGTGGTCTAGCTTATCTAAGCCGAGCAGATAAACAAGTTTAGGCACATATATTAACTCCGGCCTTGTTTAGCTCCTGCAAATTTCTGCAATTCAATCAAAATTTTTTTAACTATAATTTAATCAAAAATAATGTATTGAAAAATGTGCCCTCCTCTTCGTAACATGTTTTTCACTATATTTTTTCTATAGCTACAGAAAATTCAACCAACTTTCACGAACTAAACAAGGCGTGAGGAGTAATATATGGTTATGGCAGTAATAGCATACGGTACAGAACAACAACGGGTAGAAAAAGGAGAGAGGACTTCGGTCTTGCGTTCTTTCCGTTTCTTGCAGATCCCTGAGCTCTTCTTGGGCGCTCTTGGGCAGAGGCAAAAAAAAAAAAGAAAAACCAACAGTGCTATGGCCACTGAAAGAGCGTGGCGTGCCAGACATGCCGCTGCGCTACACTCGTCGGTCACGGCAAGATGGTGGCCGGGCCGCTACCGGAACAGCAGCAGGGCGTCCGGGCGTGGGTTTCGCCTCGCCTGGAACGGTCGCCTTTCGTTTTCCGTCGGCGCCGTCCGATGCCGGCCGCGGCCGTACGTGTGTATTGTGGCGCGGCCGAAGGCGACGACGCAGGAGTCGTGCAAGGCCGACTGGCCTGTGCGTGCTGCCGACACGGACACGACACGAACTGCTAAAGAGGTCGATTCCGTCGCCGGGGCCCGCCGCGGCGGTGGACGCTTCCGTGCCCACATCGACAGCTCGATCCATCGGACGGCTGGCGATGGGTTTTCATCGTACTCCTACTGCTGTACTGGCAGTACTTGCTGCGGTGCGGACGAACCGAGGCCGGACCGGCTGCAGCTGCAGCTGCATGCAAGTTATTGGGCAAGCCGGAGCTGCAAGCCAGAACCAGGCACGTTCGTTCCAGCGTAAACTAAGGCCCTGTTTAGATTCGCGAAAAGCCATCAATTCAATCAAAAGGCAACGCATTGAACTACGTGCCCCTCTCTACTTTTTCAATTCCTAATGCATCTCCAATCATTGAATTCAATCGAATTCACCCAATCTAAACAAGACCTAAGATGGGTCATGTGGGGGGTGTTAAAGGCTATCCGCACTCATTGTCCTCTATTTTCAACCTCTAAAAAGAATATTTTATCCTGGTCATCGAGATTCTCTACTCTATACCAACTTCTCCCGTACCCATCGTTCTCTATATCTCATACTTATATCCTAGTCATCAATATTTTCTACTCAAATCTACCATACCTACCCCTTCTATAGACAGTGACGAGTGGGACCTAACCCAACCTTATCTCCACCGACCACCGCACCCTCTCTTTCCTCTCTCTCCTCTCTCTCAGGCCCCTCCGTCCCTCCAGTCATCCCCGCGCCCCCTCCCCTCCCTTCCTTGCCGGTGTCCGGTGCCGCCCCTCCCCCGCTCCCCGCGCCTCCCTACACCGCACCGCCCCTCCCCACACCGCACCGCCCTCCCCACGCCGCTCCCCGTCCGGGCCTCGCCGCCCCGAGCCGCGCCTCCCCACGCCGGCGGCCGGTCGCGCCTCCCCAAGCCGCTCCCCGTCCGGGACTCGGCCTCCTNGCGCGGGAGGTCCTTAGTGTTCTCGCCGCTCCCCGCCGGGAGCATGGGCGTGGACGGGAACGGCAGCGCGGCCACGCCCACGGACGGGCACGCGGCGCGCAGCGGCGCCAGGAGCGGGGCGTTGCCGGCCGTGACGGCTATGGTGACCGCGAGCCCGCGCGCGGCCAGCAGCGCCGCGAGGTCGAGGAGCGGGAGCATGTGGCCCTGCGCCGGGTACGGCACGAGGAGCACGGGCGCAGCGGCGGCTTCCGGCAGACGGGACTTCCTCTCCGGCCGACGGATGCGCCTCCCTCCCCGGCGCGGCCTCCGTGGGCACGCGGGCCCCGCGCCGCGTGGCCGATGGCGGAGATCCGCTACGCCCGCTGGGAATAGCGTACCCGGGAGGGTCCGCTTGTTTAGCATGGCCTTCCCAGTACATCGCTGCAGCATTTTTTACGCTATCTCCATCCTTGAAGGATGGGGCAGCGCACAGCAGTGAGGACAGCCTAAGGCTGTCCGCACTCGTCGTCCTCTAAATGCATCCTCTAAAAGGAATATCCTGTCCTGGTCATCGAGATTCCGTACTCTAAACCAACTTCTCCCGCACCCGTCATACTCCAAATCACATACTTTATCCCAACTCTACTATATTTTATCCATCTATCCCAACTACTATATCATCTCTTTTCTCACCTTTTTTTTCTTTTCTTTATAAATTTTATCAAAATATATCCATCTGAGATCTTGTTTTGAAGAATTTATTGCAACGAATTTAATGGTGCAATCGGAATTTAATTTGGTTTTTTGGTTTGTGAGTTATAACATTTTTTATCTCAAAAAAAACGTGGGGCCCGCGTCAGTCTTTCCTCTCCCTCTCCCGCCGCGGCTGCTGTCAGCGCGCCGTACCGCGCGCGCCGTACCGCTCGCGCGCGCGGTACGGGACGTCGCGGGCGGCTTCCGGACCACCGCTGCAGGCGTTCATCCGGTAAGTCGGTCCTTCAGGATGGCGTCGCGTACATCGCTGCGGACAGCCTAACTTTACGCACTGCATTTTTCACTGGTGATGAACAGCAAGAGGTTAGAACAAGGGGTAGGGCGCTTGACTTGACGCACAGTGCAGCTGGTGGCCTTGTCCTCGAGGAGGTCGAGGACATCTCTTTCTTTCTTCCTTGTGTGGTCCGCTGGAGGAGCATGTAGTTTACTGAAAAGGGCAGTTGACTGAACATCCAACCAAACGGCACGTAGTAGGGCCGATGAGACCACCGGTGGGCGCGGTGGCCTGTGTGTACACTGTACAGTACAGTGTGTTCTCCTTCGTGCTGGCGATGGCGGAGCGCTAGGCGGAGGACAGGACAGCAGGGCCCGGGCAGCGGGCTCACTGACCAACCGTCGCCTAGTAGTCTAGTACATCGGCTCAGTTCGCCGGTGGCCGTTGGATGATCTTGACAGCGCGCGTCGTCACGCACCCCGCCGCGGTGAGCACGGCACGGCGCAGTGCCGCACAGCGTACTGTCCGGTGCGGCCGTCCACGCCTTTTCCGTGTCGTGCCCTGCCGCTCCCCCGGCTTCCGACTTCCGAGCCGATAGCCTCCCGTTCCAGTCGCGGTCACGGCGACGACGCTCTTTGGCGCGTCTCCCCGGCCGGTGTGATATTTTTCACGGAAAGCCGCGGAATCAGCAGCACCTGTTTCGTGCAAAATGTTGACCGAAAGCGCCGAGATGCTACTATTCCGTCGGTAGTAACCTTAGCAAGTACAAGCCGCTGCAAACGGTAGCGGGATGGGATCCGGAATTTCAGATATGTGCTGCTTAAAACTGTTCAACATAGGCCTTGTTTAGATTCGCGAAAAGGCACCAATTTAATCAAAAGGCAACGCATTGAACTACGTACCCCCTCTCTACTTTTTCAATTTTCAATGCATCTCCAATCATTGAATTCAATCGAATTCACCCAATCTAAACAAGGCCATAGTAACACGGTAAGATTCGCCACAGCTCAGGCCCATTCCCTGCTCCGTCGTTCCTAGGAGCTAGCCAATCATGCCCATGCGAGTCACCCCTAGCATTTCCTTCCTGCGTGTCCGCGTACGCAAAAAACCATTGCGTTCGGCTTGATCCGATCATTAAAGATTGACATGTGGTGTCCCGCCACTCTTCCGTGCCTTATCGCTTTGCCCCCCTCCTCGACTGCGACCGTACCGTGCTCCCAAGACCAGCAGGAATTCTGGATGTGCTCAAGGACTCGGGGGGAACAAATATCTTCGCACGCCAGAGGCTAGAGCCGGGTTGAAGATGGGGACAAAATCATCAGGGTCATACATACATCAGAGTTCACAAATGCGACCCACCCGATGTGCCATGAGCCCACTCCGGATGGACATGCCAGGACTGCGACGGCGATGCTGATGTGGTCGATCTATATCGCGCCGCGGCCGCCGCCGGTGGTGGCCGGTGTAGGAAGCGCGGACGGTGATAGACTGATAGATGCCTGAAAACGAGCTAGCCTGAGTAGTATTTATCACGACATTAATGGGTGGCTGGCTATGTTTGTTTTTCTTAAGGGCCTGTTTAGTCACGATGTTAACTTTACGTTCGACCGCAAGTTCCGGTCCTCGCGGTCGATTCGTGGGACCGCGCGTCGCCCCTTCCTCGCGGATGTTTTTTTTTTTGCCCACCTCCTGTCCCACTTTCTCTTTTAAAAAAAAATTGCTATATAGTCATGGGTCCACACATATAAATACGTTCCTACATATGACCACATGATTGGTTATGAGTTATTTTTTTAATGCCGATAAAGTGGACCACATTAATGACCTGCTCTCTTTTGTGTCAAATTATTACGTAAAACTTTTACACAACAAAAATGATAAACAAGGTACAAAATTAGCACATTTACGTAATTTTACATAAAAAATTTTATGATAATCTTTTACAATGTAAACTTTTATGATAAACTTTTATAATAAATTTTTACATTGTAAACTTTTATATAAAATTTTACATTACGAATATGACTTAGCAGCAATATTATCAGTATTTTTTAATCTAAAACTTTTATATTATTAAATTTACGTTGGGAAAATATGGTTTTATGCATGTCTTCAAAATCTCCTTTTCTTCGGCTTTGGTCCCTCTGTCATAGAAGACCGAATTGGTTAGTGTTCAGGGTTGTCGGGGGCGACTCTGTCCTATCGGGTTCAGAAGGATGTTTGGGGTTTAGGGCAGCCATGTACCTCTGCCATAGAAGGCTAAATTGTTTCGACATCGATCCCCTGCAATAGAAGTTGAACTGGTTAGGGTTCAGAAGGATGTTTGGGTTTGAGGTGGCTATGTATCCCCTGCCATAGAAGGCTAAACTGTTTCGTTTTCGGTTCCCCTGCCATAGAAGGCTGAACTGGTTAGTGTTCAGGGTTATTGGGGGGCGACTCCGTCCTATCGGGTGCAGAAGGATGTTTGGGTTTGGGGCGGCTATCCTAGAAGGCTAAATTGATTCGGTTTCGGCCCCCTGCCATAGAAGACTGAACTGGTTAGTGTTCAGGGTTATTGGGGGGCGACTCCGTCCTATCGGGTGCAGAAGGATGTTTAGGTTTGGGGTGGCTATGTATCCCCTGCCATAAAAGTCTAAATTGCTTCGGTTTCAGTCCCCCTGCCATACAAAAGTTTCATTTAAAGCGTTAAAGTTGTTTATGAAAGTTTGCTATAAATGTTATGGATGAAAACTTTTTGTTTCCTGTTTGTAGAAAAATTTTGTATTAAAACTTATTTGTAGTTCAAAAAACATAGGTATTACGTAGTTGTAGGAAACTTCTGTATTTAAACTGATGTGAAATTCGAAAAACTTGTGTAAGTAATTTTTTCAGCAATTTTTCTTTTTATTTGTATTGTATTTTAGTTTTGAAAGTTACTTATTTTATTTTTCCCGCCCTTTTCTTCTCTCTCTTTCCCCCATTTCGAATGTTTTTAGTTTGTAAAAAGAGAGAAAAAACGGCGCAAATAAAAAAAGCGCGAAAAGAGAATGTACGTGGGGACCGAGAAAAAAAAAACAGAGTCTTGGGGGATCGTCCGGACGGAAGCTTCCGTCCGGGCGACCGTAAATTAGGTCCGTCGCTGTTTAGTTGGTAAAGTTTGAAAAGAAAGTTATCATTGGGAAGCGTGCACTGTGAGAGAGAGCATGGTTGTCAGTGTAAAGACTTTCACCGGGGACTTTAACGGCCAACCGTTCTGCAGGGACAAGTTGATGGTGCCATTCGCGATCAGCTTGCTCGCTTTTGTTGACAATTTGGAGGAAAACGAGTAGTCCATCGCTGTTTAGATTGCCTCGTCGTGCTTTAGGATAACGGTGTGGGTGTACAGCGTGTTTTTTTTTTGGGTGAAATGGGAACCTCTTTTACTTGTTAGGTTAGTTCAGATAGAGCTAGCCGGCGGCAACTTGCAGTTGCAGCTTGATTGGCCTTTGGCGCTCCGAAACATTAGGACCTGTTGTGCTTGGGACGAACCACCGATGCGAATGGTGAATTGATCGAACATTTTATGACCTGCTGTTGCCTGCAAATCCGCTTTGGTATGGTGCTTTTTATACTAATCGATCTGAACTAGTTCAAGGGAGAGCAGAGCACCAGTCAGAGATTCAGGATGCAATGTAATAAGCTGACGGCGATGTGGGAACTCTCTCTCTTTGCAGGTGACCTTCCTCAAGTGCGGCGGCGTGACGGTGGGCACGGGCATGCACCACGTGACGATGGACGGCGCCGGCGCGATCCAGTTCATCCGGACGTGGACGGCGCTGGCGCGCGGGGAGGCCCCGCCCACCACGGCGGGGGCGCCGCCGTTCCACGACCGGACGCTGCTCCGGGCGCGGTCCCCGCCGCACGTCCCCTTCGAGCACCCGGTCTACTCCCCGAGCTACCTCAACGGGGCGCCCCGGCCCTTCGTGACGCGCGTCTACGCCGTGCCGCCCAAGCTCCTGGCCGACATCCGGTCGCGCTGCGCGCCGGGGGCGTCCACCTACTGCGCGGTGACGGCGCACCTGTGGCGCGCCATGTGCGTCGCCAGGGGGCTCCCCGCCGACGCCGACACGCGGCTGCGCGTGCCGGCCAACATCCGGCAGCGCCTCCGCCCGCCGCTGCCGGCCGCCTACTTCGGCAACGCGATCGTGCGGGACCTGGTGACGGTGAAGGTCGGGGACGTGCTGTCGCAGCCGCTGGGGTTCGTGGCGGAGCGGATCAAGCGCGCGGTGTCCCGCGTGGACGACGCCTTCGTGCGGTCCGTGATCGACTACCTGGAGCTGGAGTCGGAGAAGGGCAGCCAGGCGGCGCGCGGGCAGCTGATGCCGGAGTCGGACCTGTGGGTGGTCAGCTGGCTGGGCATGCCCATCCACGACGCCGACTTCGGGTGGGGCCGCCCGGGGTTCGTGGCGCCGGCGCAGATGTTCGGCAGCGGCACCGCGTACGTGACGCAGGGCGCCGACAAGGATGACCCCATCAGCGTGCTCTTCGCGCTCGAGCCCGAGTACCTGCAGACCTTCGAGAAGGCCTTCTACGGGGAGTGACTGACAGGCCGGGCGCCGCCCGTGCCGAGGCGCTTATAGAGGAGTAGGAGAGGCAACCTGACCTCTTCTGTGCTGCGATGTGAATGTGATGCCCTGGACCCCTGGTGGTGAGTAGTGACTTGTGTCAGTTCGTGTGGAGATCGGTCGGCGCGGAGTCAGGTCCGCCCGATGTGCATCTGCTGATGTCTGTATCATAGTACACGTCTCGGGATGCTACTGCATTGTGCTCACTGTGTCGCTGGTGTCTGTATAAGTGCGATAAGGTGCTTGGTTCCCAGCTTTAGTACGCCAAGTCACCAAGCACAGTCCGTCCAAGTATCTGTATACAAGAAATATGTATGGTAATGCATGGCTGAAAGAGGTCTGCAGCTTCGAATAGCTCATGATGCTGTAAAATCTTCCATGTCCTGTTTAACTGACGCGGCAGAACTCCAGGTAAATTGTGTGTTCATCCATGGCTGAAGTTTTGGCCGATTTGAGGCAAAAAAAAAAAGATTTGATGGGCTTAAGCGTCAGTGCATCATCACTGGGCGCGCGGGCCCTGCACGAAGTAACAGTGGGAGCGTGGGCCTTCTGGGCGCTAGGCCTTAGTAGGCTGTGCGGGATGCTTTCAGCGTGGACTTGCTGCGCAATGGGCCGTCACTACACAGCTGAGGAAAGATCTGCGCCAACTTTGCGTGTTCCCAGCCATCTTGGCCTCAGATAGCAGCCCTAGCCCACGGCAGCAGGCAAGCCGGCTGGGCCGGCTGCTCGTTACCCAGCAAGCCAGCAGCATCTGACCTCGAGCGTACAAGTTACAGCACCTTGGCCCCTAGTCTATGATGAAGGACAGAGGACGAGTAGGCGCTCCTCGCTGACTGCCGCCTCCTGCTGGCTTATGTAGATCAAACGTCAACGCGGCTACCTCAAAAAAAAAAAAAATCAGGAATTGCTTTAGCCCGTGTCTGTTTCCACTTTAGGAATGTATGTGTATCAACGCTCCTAAGCATGGTGAAATTAAAGATAGGTTGAAATCATTCGTGGCATACTGGCAGCACCATCAAAAAGCTAGCTTATGATAGTTTTAATCAGCTTCACTAGAAGCAGCAACAGTAACTAATATGGAACGCTTTGGATCGGCTGTCATCAAATTAGCCAATTAAAGTGAAAGAAGCAGACGCACTAACACGAAGAAAACGAGGCAAAAAACCAGACGAGTGCAACTTACTTATGCCAGTGGGCTTCTGTTAGACTTCTGCCGGTGTGCTGCTGTTGGGCCAACTAAAAGTCTTTTTTTTTAACGAACGTAGCACAGATTGTGCTCGTTTCTATTAATATAGAAAAGATAACTAAAAGTCTTGAGCTGATCAATTAAGTCTAATACTAGTGATTAGCTATATATTTAAGAGGGCTCTTGAGGTGTCACGGATCCATAGTGGGGTCCAGGCCCATGCGCGCCCTCCTTGTCTCCGCCCTTGAGGGCACGTACAACGGGCCGTAGACGGCCGTAGACATGCAGCGACCATTTTCAGAAAACCCCCTGCGCGACCATAGACAACGCGGCCTTGTCGTCTCGTTCGTCAACGAGCGAAGCTCGTGCTCCCAGGCCGGAGCGACGACTCGGTGCCCGTTGTAGGATGAGCTGCGGGGAGACGGCGGAGGCTGGGATCCGTTGCGCGCGGGAGGGATTTCATTTGCCGCCCAAGGTTCGCGCCATTTGCTTCCCGAAATCTTCTTCCTCTTCTCCTTCAAATACTGAATCTTCCCTCCCCATCCAACCCTAGGTCGGGGCCCAATGTCGCGGCAGGCGAGGAAGGAGGCGGCGGCGGCGGCGCGAGATCTACTGAAAGTTGATGCGGCTCGGGTGCGCAAGGCAGGTGCAGCGCCTATGCGGAAGGTTGCGGCGGCGCCGATGCGGAAGGTCCCTGAGCGAGCTCGAGCGCCGCCTGTGCCGGAGGTGAGTAGTTCGAGCTGGGCAGCGTGTGTGCCAGAGCAGAGGAGTTCGGGATGTGGCGCGGCTACTCCACCAAGATCCTTCACTGACGGCAGCTACTTCTTCAACTGCAGCGCCGGCGACTTCTTCGGCAGCCCCGGACAGAGCTCCCAACCATGGAATCCTCAATCTTCAGATCCTGCAACTTGGTACTCTCTCTCAATTTTGCTCAATGTTCCTTATGTGAAGAAGTAAACACAAGTGTAGAAGCATGATTTGGCATGATTTAGCATCGACATTGCTCAATGTTCCTTGATGGATTCAGTGATGGTTGAGCATGGTTAGCAGTTAGCACTGCTAGTTGTTATCATGAATTGAATTATTAGAATGAGTTCTCTGTTTTTGTGTGTTAAAATTAAGATCTGGTTAGTCCCTTTAGTTGTGTCATGTCCTTGATGCAATGTTCCTTGATGCATTGTTTATTATTATGATTGCAGGGGAACAAATGCAACACCTCCCGGAGGCTTCACCAATTTCATCCAGCCGAACATGTCCCAAAATTTTATTTTTAGTGTAGAACCTTCTCAGTATGCACCATTCAGGCCGCCGCGGACTACGCAAGATGTACAATCAGAAGAAGAATTTTCGACTCCTATTTCAGCAAAGGACAATAACAGCGGTGAAGAGGCACCTAGGACTGAGAAGCGAATTTTTTGGAGTCAAGAAGAAGATGTCAGGATGGTGAGTCTCACTGCAATTTCATTTACATTTGGACTCCTAGCTGCTTAATACAACAGATGAGATAATATTTATTTTTTACATTTACAGATAAGCTCGTGGCTGCTCAATTCAACAGACCCAACCTGCGGTGCTGATAGGAAGAATGACCAATATTGGAGTGATGTTGAGGTTACCTACAATGAGACTTCACCAAGTCATAGGGTCAGGAATGCCAAGCAAATCAAGGACCGTTTTCATAAGGTAAATAGGTGGACTGATCTATTTCATAGTGCTTGGTTGAAGGATAGAATGATTTATACTAGTGGCTATAATGATCAAATGTGGATTGAGAAGGCCCATGTATTCTATATAGAAGACAATAAGAAACTCAATCTAGGACCTTTTGTGTTGATGGAAGTTTGGAACACAGTAAAAACTGAAGCAAAGTGGATTACATACAACAATGGGCTTAAAGCAGCAAGAAAAAGAAAGGGTCCAGGCAATGAGAAGGAAGGAGAGGCTGAGGCTCATACAGATGTAGGTGAACTTGATGATCAGGCAAGACCAATGGGGCAAAAACTAGCTAAAAAGCTGAAATATGCCAAAAGTAAGGAGGTGGACCATATAGATCTTGAGGAGCTGGACAAATTTGGTAAAATCCAGGATGAACAGAATGCAAATAGGCTGAAAGTATTGGAAGTGCAGCAGAAGTTATCATCTGAGAAGATAGAACAAACAAAGCTTGCTCATCTTGCAGCAAAGGAACAAAAAAAGGCAGCAGAGATGCAAAGGGAGGCAAGAAAATATGAATTAGAGACTAGGATGTTTGAGACATACAACCAGCTTCTGTCAATGGATTTATCATTGATGTCCAATGAAGAAAAGGAAGATCATGCAAATACTATGAAGTGTTTGAAAAAGAAACTATTTGCTGAGAATTGAGGTTAGTGTCATGCAAATAACCATTTCTAGCATTCATTATGAGAAATAACCATTTATGTTATTTTGGAAATAATCATGCAAATACTATGTCATTTTCAGATTATGAAATCTGTCAATTTGGAGACTGTGGCTGTTCTGTCTACTGTGGCTGTTCTGTCTACTGTCTCTGTGGCTGTTCTGTCTACTGTGGAAGTGTAGCACTGATCTATCTCTTTTTTTTTGGCCGTGTGTGTCAAGTGTGTCAAGTGTGAACTGCCGTGTGCACTCATTTGTGAACTGAAGTGTCATTTGTGCCATGTGAACTGAAGTGTCATTTGTGAACTGAAGTGTCAATTGTGAACCGAAGTGTCATTTGTGTCGTGTGAACTGAAGTGTCATTTGTGCCATGTGAACTGAAGTGTCATTTGTGAACTGAAGTGTCAATTGTGAACCGAAGTGTCATTCCTGCCGTGTGCCACTGTATATAAATTGAACTGAACTGTGCCTTGTGCATCTGCATTGCATCATTTCTGTTATCTCAATGTCATCTGGTGAAGGACCTGGTGGCGATGAAGCAGCAAGCACTGAAGGCGATGGTGTCTCTGGTGGCGATGAAGTGCTGCTCTCTAGTGGTGATGAAGGGCTGCTCTCTGGTGGCGATGGAGTCTCTGGTGGCTCTGGTGGTGATGATGGACTGCTCTCTGGTGGCGATGCTGTTCTTGAAGAAATTGATCCAGCGGAAGTATATACACTTGATGATTTTCTTGCCGAGGATGAAATAATGGAATCATTTGGAAGGAAGATTGGCAAGAAATTGAAGGCCAATATGGAAGGAGCTTCTTCTGAGCCACCTCGCCGTCGCCAGCGTCAAAGTGGACCGCGAAGGTACATACCTAGGCCAAGAGAAAAGGGACATGAAGATTTAGTTGCTAATTATTTTTCAGCAAATCCTATCTATACCGATGAGATGTTCCGTAGGAGGTTTCGGATGAATAAGCCTTTGTTCCTTCAAATTGTCGATACCCTCTCTAATTGGGTTACCCAAAGAGTTGATGCAACCGGTCGAGATAGCCACTCACCTCTCCAAAAGTGCACTGCAGCTATTCGAATGCTAGGATATGGCACACCAGCTGACCAACTAGATGAGGTATTGAAGATTGCAACGAGCACTTCTTTGGAATGTTTAGGAAAATTTGCCGAAGGGATAATTGAATGTTTTGGTGGCGAGTACTTGCGTCCTCCGACAAGTGATGGACTAGAAAAAATACTACAAGAGAATGAGTCCCGTGGCTTTCCAGGCATGATAGGAAGTATTGATTGTATGCATTGAGCGTGGAAGAATTGTCCAAAAGGTTGGGCTGGCATGTTTACTCGTGGTGACAAAGGGAAACCTACTATGATCCTTGAAGCGGTAGCATCTCGGAACCTTCGTATATGGCATGCTTTTTTCGGTACCGCCGGGTCTCAGAATGATATCCAAGTGTTAAACAAGTCACCATTGTTCATTCATGCGATAAAAAGGAGAAGCCCCCCGAGTGAGTTATACTGTAAATGGAACGCAATATGACACGGGGTATTATCTTGCTGATGGAATATATCCTGAGTGGGCAGCCTTCGTGAAGACAATAAGAAAACCTCAAACGGAGAAACATAAATTATATGCGCAACGACAAGAAGGGGCAAGGAAGGATGTCGAGTGCGCGTTTGGCGTGTTGCAATCCCGTTTTGATATTGTCAATCGTCCGTCACGGTTATGGAAAAGGAATGATGTTGTTAATATCATGCAAGCTTGCGTTATCCTCCATAATATGATAGTGGAAGATGAAAAAGAATTGGTTAGAATTCCATTGGATTTGAATGAAAATCCGAGTGCAACCATTGTCCTACCACCTGAAGTGAATACAAATGACAACCCTGATCCATGCTTTGTTGAGGTGCTTAACAGAAACTCGGCTATCCGGGCTACCTCTACACATCGCCAACTCAAGAATGATTTAGTTGAGCACATATGGAAGCTTTATGGGCCAAGAGGAGGTTAGAGCCATATGTCCAATCAAATGGTGACTTTATTATTATATCACATCATGTATTTCTAAGACTATTTCATATGTCAAATGAAATGGTGACTTTATTATTATATCATATCATGTATTTCTAAGGCCATTTGATATGAATATATATAATTATTATACATGTTTATTTTACTAGTCATGCGGAATATTTGAATGTATTGTGCATTGTCTCATGTATGCAACAAAATGGCTACAAAGATTAAGTATGCACTAGATCACCATGATTTGTGTGTCAAAGAATGAACTAAACACCCTGCAGACAGCCAAACAGACAGCCCATTGTACAAGCTGTCTGTTTAAGCTGTCTGTTTGTGTCAAAAAGACAGCAGCTGTCGGCACTGTTGTACTTGCCCTGAGGGTCCTAGAGTTTCAAGCCATCGAGTTCACCTATGAGAGGGGAGAATCCCACATTGACGCACATATTCTGGTTAAGAAAAGAGCTCTCTGTATAATCATATGTGGCTGCTATTTCGGCCTCAAGGCGGTTGTAACTCATACAACGTTGCCGCCTAATTAAAGTGGATCGCTAAGAAAAAAAATCTGAAAATGATGAAACGCTGCCTGTACTTGTCAGAGGGAGCTTTTGTCACCATGCCTGTTGCCGCCGCTACAATCCAGGAGCAGCCACGCTTTCGACCGTGACCCGGGGGCGGCCGGCGCCTGGTGGATTTATCATTTATTGGCCTCGCGCCAGCACGCCAGTCCCCACTCCCCAGAACCCAGCAGGGTCGGAGTCGTCGCAGGTAACCCAAGATTCCAGTCTCCCTCGGTTGAAAAAATCGTGATCCCGTCTCGTTCCGTCCGTCCCGGGGACTTCTCGTGGCCGCCTGTTGCAAGGAATCGATCGGCCTGCACCTGCACGCAGGTTGGTCCTTCCGCTGCTGGTTTGGTGAGCGAGCGCGACGGGCGCCGCCCGCGCAGCTGGCGACGGCACGGGTGGCACGCTGGCAGCGCGAAACCTCGCGAATTAACAACGAGTGATAGATTGCGACGACGGGGCTGCGAAGAGACAAAGCGCCCACGACAATGCAAGGGCTTCGTCCTTGTCCGGGGCATTGGTCGGCCACCAACTTGGGTTACCTGCCTGCCTGCGTGCTTGTGTGTTCGGAGTCGACGCCGCCGAACCCAAGTGTTTGAAAACTTTAAAATGATGAGTGGCCAAGGAAGAATCGAGCCTAGATCTCAGCTCGTCGAGGTGGTTTTTGGGAATCTGCAGACGGCGCTGGCAAGCTGAACGGGACGCAACAGGTGGACAATGGAGTTGCTGGCTACTGTATCTTCTTTCTCGCAATGCAGTGAGGAGCTGAGGATGTTCGTATATGAGACCAAGCAGCTTGACGGTTTTTTTTGCGAGGCTAGCTTACGTTTTGCTCCTCTGGTTATTGGAGTTGGTGGAGTGCACACTGCGTGCTTATCCCTTGTGTGCTAATTTTAAGAATAGCCGATAAGAATTGGGTAACTCTGTTATGAAAAGGGAAAATGTTCCTCTTCCTCCTCAGTTGTTTCAATTTTTTTAAAATTATTAAGCAATCTAATTAAATCACGTCCTTGTGTATGGTTGCTTATTACCTATTATAGCATGTACGTGCACGATAAGCCTGCCGATGCTGCCGTGATGAAACAAAATATCGTTAAATACGTCCCGGACCGGGAAAGTGGGTTTGGTGGGGTGCAACCGTGCAAAGCATGGAGCTACCGTACCGAAAGGGACGCCACTACACGCAGGTGGCCGCTGTTTCCGCCTCGATGCCGCGCTCCACGCCGTTGCTCATACTCATAGCCCTGCTTGTCACGTCCCCTGAGGCCTGAGCACCCGCGCCTGAATAACAATGCCACGAAAATCTCAGGGGTAGGTCGTGGATGCCTGGATGGGATGGGAATGAAATGGGGAGACATCATCCATCGAGGGGTTGGTGTGAACTACGGCTAGCGTAACACTGTTGGCTGACAACGTGGAAGCTAAGCCTGGAACTGATAGGCTGAACCGATGGGGCCGATGAACGGCACGTCAAGAAATTAGCGGCCCGTCCTGGACTTGTATCGTTAGCTGGTGGATACGTGTCGTCAGAGGCGACCAACCAAAGCTCCAGTGTTCTGATGGACTCTTGCCACACCTCTTGACAGACAGGTTTGCACGAAAGATGGCGTCTTAATAACAATGTTGATTGAGCGCGCAGTGCAGTGGGCCATCAAAATCTGCGTGCACGTTTTTGGGACGAGTGATCAATGCATGGAGGGGTTGGTTCGTCCTTAACCGCGCGCAAACCAGCATTGTCCCAGACGAAAGAGGGCTTACTCTGCCCCGATCAATGGCACGCAGGAAATTTAACGCCAATGTTTACGGCCCAGACGGCGACATTCGATCATCTGCCACCATGTTCAAGGGTTCAAAGCAAACGTCGACTTGATTTGTTTGTTTGCTACTTAAATTATATAGTTTGATATATAATTTAAGGTTAACATGGTAAATTGTCATTATGGACCATAAAAATAACCTATAATATAGCGTGAGAGGGCTCTCAGATTTTGCTTAACCCGAGAACCCCATATGTGGTCAACAAAGCCACCACATGGGTGGGCCCCACACCCACCGATGCCAAGCCTTATCTTCTCGCATTGCTCGTCTTCCTCCGCAGCTTCTTCCTCTCCTCTATCTCTCTCTCCCAAAAATCCATGACGGCATCGATGAGATTAGCGAGGGTGGCGGGGGAGGCGGGGGCGAGTGCGTCATCCTCTAATTCGATTGGTCACTGGCGAAGACCCAGAGCAAGATAGGGCCACGGTGAGGTTAGGGTTTGGGTTTGGGTTCGGATTAGGGTTCTGGGTTTGGAGGGTGTTTGTGCTCTTTAGGTCTAGAGGGAACTCCAGGGAGGCCAGTTGACCGGCGGTGATGGTGGACGAGACGGTGGCGAGGCGGGGCGGCGGGGGCGCTGGCCGCCCACCGAGCAGTGGAAGAGGCCGGTTGGACGGTGCCAGCGACGGGGTCGAGCAACCATACTGGTTAGAAAGGGGCGGGGTGGCATGGTGGGAGTGGGAGGCGGACGGAGCGGCGAGGCACCGCCGGCCGTGGGCGGCGGCGGGGAGGGCAGGTGCGGCACTCTGTATGGAAAGAAGGTAACAAGTGAGGAGAAGAAAGTACCAAGATGATGAAGGCCCGCCGATGTAGGGGTTGCTTGGTTCTCGGCCACCAGTGACCAAACCTAACTTGTGGCTGCCAAAAAAAGTTTCGACTGTTGTTTGGTTCATTCATTGACTGGCGTGATTTGTACTACCAGCAGTTAATATTTTCGCCACAAACTTGTGGCGCTCATTTTCGCCGCCATCGCTGCAGCGGCCACGCGCGTGGCGTGGTGATCTTCGGCGGGGAACCAAGCAGCCCCGTAGTCGTGTCCTAAAAATAAACTGAGGGCCTGTTTAGATGGCCAAGTTGCCAAAAAATTTTGCCATTTTTCACTATTCATTAAAGGGAATCTTACATGCATGGAGTATTAAATGTGTGTTAATGCCAAAACCCATTTCATAACCCCTAGGTAACTTTTCGATACGAATCTAATGAGCCTAATTTGGCCATGATTAGACAACGTCGTGCTATAGTAAACAATCTCTAATGACGGATTAATTAGGCTTAATAGATTCGTCTCGCGATTTCCCGTCCAACCGTGTATAGCGCCTTATAATTAGATCATGTTTAGTCCTCCTAATCTTCGATTTAGAATTGCTACAGTAAACGGTAACTTTCATTTCTACCCATCTAAACAGGCCCTGACAAACGAACACCTGGCGTCAAAACAACAGCCCTCTCCTTGGATAAATTCTGCCGCCGGACCAAACCCACATGGCTCTCAACCCCTATAAAATCCCTGCCTCTCCCATGGAGTCGCTGCATGCACTTCACGCACCACACTAGAAGAGCACAGGTCCAAAAGGACAGAACACTCTCGTTCACGGCCGCAGACGACATCCGATCGATGGCCGTCGAGGTCGTCAAGTCCGAGCTGGTCGCGCCGAGCGAGCCCACGCCGCGGGGCGCGCTCTGGCTCTCCAACCTCGACCTCGCCGCCAGGAACGGCTACACCCCGACGGTCTACTTCTTCCGCGGCCCCGACGGCGCCGGCCAGCAGCCACGGCCGGGCTTCTTCTCGGCCGACGTCCTGCGCGCGGCGCTGGCCGCCGCGCTCGTCCCGTTCTACCCCTTCGCCGGCCGCCTGGCCGCTGGCCGCGACGGGCGCGCCGAGATCGACTGCAACGCCGAGGGCGCGCTCTTCGTCGTCGCGCGCTCCGAGGCCGCGCTCGACGACTTCGAGGGCTTCGCACCGTCTAAGGTCATGCGCGACACGTTCGTGCCGCCGTACGAGGGCGCCGGCCCCGGCGCGCCGCTGCTCCTGCTTCAGGTTGCTGCGCTGGCCGACATCTTTCTGTTCGAGCCAGCCGATTTCTCGTCTCTTTGATCGAGTTCGTGCATACGTACCACGTGCATGGCATAAGCGCATAGCTCGAGTGACTTAATCGAACTAATGACGTAAACTGGGATTAAAAAACCGAAAAGAAATGGACACTTTTTTACCGAAAACGAAAGCGAAGGTGAATGAACAAAAATGCTTACGCGAGATGGAAAAGTTGGTGAAAGGTCAAAGAGAATTGGACTACCTAACATTGTCTAACAGATTCCTTACGTGTCTTGTCGACAGATCACCTTCTTCCGGTGCGGCGGCGTGGCGC
This sequence comes from Alloteropsis semialata, assembly GCA_004135705.1. Lineage (NCBI taxonomy): Eukaryota > Viridiplantae > Streptophyta > Magnoliopsida > Poales > Poaceae > Alloteropsis > Alloteropsis semialata. The sequence continues at coordinate 28,923,618 of CM014271.1, forward strand.
TGGGCACGGCGATGCACCACTTCGTCATCGACGGCCGCAGCGCCTTCAACTTCATCCGGACGTGGGCCGGCATAGCCCGCGGGGACGCCGCCGCCGCTGTGGCGCCGTCCCTCGACCGCACGCCCCTCCGGGCGCGCCCGCTGCCGACCGTCCTCTTCGACCACACCCACGAGTACGGTGGCGGCCGCCGGGTCTCCGCCGCTCCGGCCGCTGGCGGCGGCAACAAGTCCGAGTACACCAGCGCCATCCTCCGCGTGACCGGCGCGCAGGCGGCCGCGCTCCGCGCCCGCGCGGGCGGCGTGTCCACCTTCCGGGCGCTGGTGGCGCACGTCTGGCGGTGCGCGTGCGCGGCGCGCGCGCTGGCGCCCGACGCCGAGTCCCGCCTGGACACGATGGTGGACATGCGCGGCCGGCTGTGCCCGCCGCTGCCGGACGCCTTCTTCAGCAACGCGGTGGCGCGCACCTCGGCTTGCACCCGCGTGGGCGACCTGCTGAGCAACCCGCTGGGGTTCGGCGCGCGCCGGCTCCGAGCCGCGACGGGGCACGGGGACGAGTACGCGCGGTCGGTGGTGGACTACCTGGAGACGGCGGACCCGGCGGCGCTGCCGCGCGGCGGCCTGCCCGGCACGGACCTGCGGGTGATCAGCTGGCTGGGGATGCCGTCGTACGACGCCGACTTCGGGTGGGGCGAGCCGGCGCTGCTGGCGCCGGCGCTCATGTACTACACGGGGTTCGTGTACCTGCTCAGCTGCCCGGGGAAGGAGGGCGGCGTCACGGTGGCGGCGGCGCTGGAGCCGGAGCGCATGGAGCGGTTCAAGGAGCTCTTCTTCGAGGAGCTGGCCACGTCCACGTTGGTGTGAGAGCGTGATTGATGAACGGTTCGCGTGTATACTACGTGTATAAAAGTATTGCGCCGGTCACTGTAGAGTACAAAAGTTGTCACGATGATAGTAATGGCAACCTGGATCGTGTGTGTACGTGTGCATGTTCTAACGTGTACCCATGAAACTGGAGCAGATTGTACATACGCATCCATGAAATGTATGTACGCGACATACGTCCTAATCTAGCTACGGACACATTTGTAGCGGGATCAGTCCAAAGTTCAAATCTGAAATAGGAAACATTTGTTGCTACATGGTTTACGAATGAATAAACGATCCGAAGTTAGGCCCACAAGAAAATCGTCGCAGGGAAGCTTGGAGCTTCAGCGAGGACGATCGACACGTCCAAAGCAATGTGAAGTACTCCATGGACACCTTCTATTGCTAAATCAAATTTGATCATGCAGAGACCTCAAAAAATTCTAAATCAGAAATTGGCCGACTAGTCTCTTTTGTAACCTTTTTTTTTGCAAATCTGTACATATTTCTTTTTTATATATAAAATATCCCGTAAAAAAACGCTAAGTGAAGTACTTAAAAGATATCGTGTGAATCTGACATAAAAGAAATTGTACATCTGAAATGATTTTTTTTCGTGAAAGGCAAACATGTATTTTGCGGTAAGCTGTTTACGCTCAATAGCTTCTACAAGTCGAACAAAAAGCACGCAATTTCGTGTATTGAGAATTCAGAGTGTATTTGCGAAAATCCAAGTTCCTCGAGCATGTGTTAAGAAAATAAGGTTTTAATTTAAATCCAAGCCTAAAGCATTCAAGTGAAGCTATTTTTTTTATAAATGCTAGAATGATGCACATGCTGTTAGAAATTTAGGCATTACACGGTACATTTTAAATCTAAAATATAGTAGATAAATCATGAAATTAATTAGTGATCTTGTCATAACAAAGTAGTTGCACGTGTTCATAATTAAAACACCATTTAACATGAACTGAAACCAGAAAAGACTTAAGAGTACCCAGAAGCAGGGCCCGTGTCGGAGGCACCGGATGCGCCGTTCCCAACTGGACTAGACATACTAGTCGGTTGAGCTTGTTCGATGTAGTCGATCTAATTCGATGTAGTGGCGAGTCATTGCAGTGCAGTCCCTCGAATGGCCTTCTAGTAGTATTTAATAAGCGAGCAGTCGCGCTGTGCGCTCCCCAAAAACCTGATCGCCCGTCTATCCCGAGCAGGATCTCTGAGAGGCGTTGGTTTCGGAGGCCTACTCTCGCAAGCTCTGTGCGCGCAGAGACTCGCGATGGGAATGCGTACAAACGCAACAATAGCAGGAGGAACAAGAGTATGAGGCTTGAGAGGAGGAACCGGTGTATGTTTCTTCTTCTTGAAGTAGTAAGGAGGGGGTCATCTATTTATAGATGAAGATGACCCCTTGAACAAGAAACACTTTCTTGGTCAACAAGTTGATCTCTTCTTGATAGTCATGTTCAATTCGAACTTCTCCATCAAGTTCATTGAATTTGCTATACAAGTTCAATTTGAATTCCTCGATTAAGTTCATTGAACATGACTTTCCTTACTTGACTCTCAAGTAATCCAACTTGACTCATACAAACTTCTTGTTGGTTCCAGAAACCTCTGATTAAGAGTGTCAAGTTCAATGTGAACTTCTCAACCAAGTTCAATTCAAACTTCTCAATCAAGGTTATTGAACTTGCTATACAAGTTCAAATCGAACTTCTCAATCAAGTTCAATTTGACTTTCTCAATTATATTCATTGAATCATGCCATGCAAGTTCAATTTGAACTTCTATACTCTTTAGTATTTAAGATGTGCCTTGTAATATTATTTGACTTAATTGAATTATCATGAGCCTAGCTCAATTAAATCCAACAATCCCCACCAAATATTTCAAGGCACATAAAATGCTCTTAATTCCTCTGTTATTCTGATATACCAGTGTTTCAATAGAGACTGTTAAGTTGAACATGCATTTAGAACTAAGGCTACACTTATTCACAACTGAACAATGGACTATGCCTTGAATTGACAGTTTTGTACAAACAAGCTTGACCAAAGCTCTTTACTGATACAAGGCTGCAAAAGCATCCCCGCTGTTTTGGAGCATATAAGTCATACTCCAGGCCTTTCATGAGTTTTAGAGATCACCCAATCTCATAGACTATGACCAATAGTCAGATTCACATAGATGTGTTCCTTTAAAGATGTTCTGTAGGACAACATCTTTTCTTCAAAGAACTAACTCCCTTATTTCGAAGAAGCCACTTGGAACACATTAAGGTATAGACCAACCTGCCATACAGATAAGAAGAGAAATGCACCTCATTGGAATGAGCCTTTTACAAATGTTCTCTTCTTTCAGTCAATCCATAGTTTGTTTCACCATCCTACTTCACGGGATCTCCGATCACATAGAACAGATTACCACTATGAAATGACTCAATTGGGTCTCAAGTCCAATTCCATAGATGCATTGTCTATCATATTACGTGAAAGACCCTTTGTGAATTGATCTACCAAATTCCTAGCTGATTGGACATATTCCAAGGCTATCACTCCGGAGTTTCTCATTTTTCTGACAGATTTCAACCGCCTCCTTACATGCCTTGATGACTTCATGTTGTCCTTTGAACTGTTTACCTTAATAATCACAGTTTGATTATCACAATTCATTAGAATTGCCGGTATCGGTTTTTCAACTATCGGCAAATCCATTAGGAGTTCACGAAGCCACTCGGCCTCAACAGGCAGTGTCTAATGCTGTGAGTTCTGCTTCCATTGTTGACCTCGTTAAGATGGTCTGCTTGCAAGACTCCCAGGAAACAGCGCCGCCTCCAAGTGTGAACACATATCCACTTGTGGCTTTTATCTCATCAGCATCAGAGATCCAATTTGCATCACTATAACCCTCCAGTACCCTTGGATACCCGGTATAGTGAATACCATATCTCATGGTACCTTTTAGATAGCGCATTACTTTTTCTAGAGCACACCAATGTTCATCTCCCGGATTCGAAACGAACTGGCTTAATTTGCTCACAGCAAACGAGATGTTAGGCCTCATAGCACTAGCTAAATACATCAATGAGCCAATGATCTGAGAGTATCTCAGCTGATCTCTCATTATCATTTTATTCTTCCGTAGAATCACACTAGCATCATAAGGTGTTGGAGCAGGTTTACAGTCACTATACCCAAAACGACTTAGAACCTTTGCCACATAATGGGATTGCAAAAGTGTAACCCCACCATTACCTTCTCTTACTAGTTTTATATTTAGGATAACATCAGCCTCTCCCAAATCTTTCATCTCAAAATTTTGAGATAGAAATTCTTTGACTTCCTTAATCACATTAAGGCTTGTCCCAAGAATCAGTATGTCATCAACATACAAGCACAACTCCTTCTCCCCCACCATAGCGATAGTACACACATTTGTCAGATTCATTCGCAACAAAGCCAACAGATGTTAAAGTTTTGTCGAACTTCTCATGCCATTGCTTAGGTGCTTGCTTGAGACTATACAATCTCAACAATTTACACACCATTTCTTCTTGACCCTTTGCTACAAACCCATCTGGCTGATCCATATAGATCTCCTCCTCCAACTCTCCATTTAGGAAAGCTGTCTTAACGTCCATCTGATGAACATGAAGACCATAAGAGGCTGCCAAAGAAAGTAACACTCGGATTGTGGCCAATCAAGCAACTGGTGAATAAGTATCGAAGAAATCCTCTCCTTCTTTTTGGGTATAACCTTTGGCCACAAGTCTAGCCTTATACTTTTCAATAGTACCATCTGGCCTAAGCTTTTTCTTGAACACCCACTTGCATCCTACAGGTTTGCACCCATAAGGACGTTCAACGACCTCCCAAGTACCATTAGACATAATAGAATCCATTTCACTCCTCACTGCTTCCTTTCAATAGTCAGCATCAGGAGATGAATATGCCTCTTCAATGGTTCTAGGAGTATCATCCATGAGGTATACAATGAAATCATCACCAAAAGACTTTGCAGTCCTTTGTCTCTTGCTCTTTCTAGAAGCTTCATTGTTATCTTCCTCAGGATTTTTCAAAAGTGTAGGTTCAATGTGTTCTATCGGCTCGGTAGAGATATCCTTCTCGATATACTCTTGCCTAGAACTTGTTTTATCTTTCATGGGGAAAATATTCTAAAAAAGTGTAGCATCTCTGGATTCCATTATTGTACCAACATGCAAGTCAGGTACTTCAGATTTTATTACCAAAAATCTATAGCCAATGCTGTGAATAGCATAACCAAGAAAGGCACAATCCACAGTTTTAGGTCCAAGTTTACATTTCTTGGTTATTGGCACACTAACTTTTGCTAAACAACCCCAAGTACGTAAGTATGAAAGTGTTAGCCTCTTCTTCTCCCATTCCTCGAATGGTGTTATTTTTTATTCTTTGTAGGAACATGATTTAGGACATGACAAGTAGTCAATATTGCCTCACCCCACCATTCCTTGGAAAGTCCCGTTGTATCTAACATGGCGTTAACCAAATCAGTTAGAGTGCGGTTCTTTCTTTCGGCAACCCCATTTGACTGAGGTGAATAGGGAGGCGTCATCTCATGAATAATACCACGTTCCTCACAGAATGAAGTAAAAACATTTGAGAAGTACTCGCCACCACGATCCGACCTAACACGTTTGATCTTTCTCTCAAGTTGGTTTTCTACTTCAGCTTTAGAGATTTTAAAGTAATGCAATGTGTTGAGGCCATAATACCAGGGTGCCCGACCACAAGGATTGCCGACTACCGACTCCAAGACGACCAAGACTCCGAACAAGACACGACGATCAGATCGCAGGAGGGAAGCCCGAAGACAGTTCGAGTCCTACTAGGTTTAGGTCTGTTTTATCTTGTAAGGCACGTCTCCCTGGGTATAAATAGCGGGGTCCTGTGCGTAGAGGGTATCGAACATCCAAGTTTGTATTCACAATCCACCCGAGGGTACTCGTTACGCATTGTAATCTGTACTCGACGAAATAATACAAGCAGCAACTGGACGTAGGGTTATTACTCGATCTCGAGGGCCCGAACCAGTATAAAAATCCCGTGTCTTTCTGTTCATCACCGTGATCAATCTTCGCACAAAGCGGGGTGTCTACCGGACAAATATCTGACGAGTACAACCTCGACAGAGGCGCGCCAGGTAGGGGCCCTTGCGTGAAGAAAGATCATGCCGATCGTCAACGGAGTCTGGTTCGCCGACGCGTCGAGTTCCTCGATGCCCTACATGCCCAGTTCCGTCAAGTCGGGAGCGATCGGGAGTTCTGCTTCCGCTTCCGATCTCTACGCTCACCGCCACCAAGTGCCTTCACGAGAGATCCGCTTCGGGGATCTTGTGTTCGAGCACCAGGGCGACTACGAGCTCAAGCTGACAGGGATCCACGATCCCGATCTCACATGCGCCGGTCGGGAGGTTTTCGCCACCTTCACGGAGCCAACTCCCGAAGACATTGCAGATCGCACTGCGCAGTTGGATCTCGACTACAGTGGATCTAGCAATGGGTCAGAACCATCTGAAGACCGCCGCATCCATGTGCTGAATGCAAACGGGACAGGGGCCGCCGCCGAGTCATCTAGCTCGCGTCGAACCGTGCCTCCTCCACGTTTGGACAGCGCACCAACGCTTCAAACGGCTAGAACCCGTACACAACATGTTGCGTCCTCTTTGGCTCCCCGAGATCTCAACAATGATTTCCGGGCCGTCGAACAGGACAATCTACAGATCCGAACCCTCTTGGAGACAATGGAAGCAATGGCCGAAGGGACTCCAATGGCCACCATAGCCAAAAGGGCTCGAGAAGCAGCGGACAAAGCCAAGGAGCACATCGAGGCCGCCGCTGCCGCACCACCGGCTCCGTCAAACAGACCACGTGAACCACAACCGGTTCGGTCCCGATCTGTTAACGGACGACCGCACTATCGCCCGCGTGAAGGGCGCGACATGAGGCCGCAGCTCGAACGCAATCGTCGCACTCGCGACGCTCGGGAAACTCTCAACTACAACCGAGACTACCGAGCACGTGAGGGCTACTACCGGTCCTATCCAGAATCGCCGCCACGTGACTCCCGACCAAGCATGGGGGGATGCCTGGCGTACTCCCCAGCCTTGCGCAAGGTCAGGTGGCCCGAAAAGTTCCGTCCTACTAGCATCGAGAAGTATGACGGGACAACCAACCCCCGCGAGTGGATCCAGATCTATTCCACGATCATCGACGCCACCGGGGGAGACGACTACGTGAAAGCCAACTACTTGCCGACTGCTCTGCAGGGATCAGCCCGAACATGGCTCATGAACCTGCCCGAAGCAAGCATCAAGTCATGGACTCATCTTCGGGAGACGTTTGAAGCCAATTTCCAAGGCACCTACAAACGCCCCGGACATGAGGGAGATCTGCTCAACTGTGTGCAGAAGCCTGGAGAATCCCTCCGGGACTACATCCGCAGATTCAGCGACACCCGTAACACCATCCCCGACATGGTGGATGACCGGGTGATTGTAGCCTTCAATCAAGGTTGCAAGGACGAGCGAACGGCGGAGGAACTTGCCAAGAAGAACCCGAAGACAGTGGCAGAGCTATACGGGATCCTGGAAGAAACCGCCAAGATGGCGGATGCCCGAGCACGGGTCCATGGAAAGCCCGAACAAAGCCAGCCAGCCGGGGAAGGCAAGAAGAAGAACAAGCATAAACACAAGAAGCGCAAGACCGAGGGCGATGAAGTCATGGCAGTGGACAACAAGCCCCCGTACAGGCGTCAAGGCAAACCAGAAAACCTCCCGATGTACTGCCCGATTCACCGATCTACGAAGCATCACTTCGTGGACTGTACGGTATACAAGAAGCAGAAGCAGGAGGAGGAGAGCCAGCAGAAAGGGGCTCCACATGACCAGGCAGCTCACAACCCTCGTGCTGCAAACTACATGGATTGTGATGATGATCTAGATCTCCCCGAAGATCTGGAGATCGCTACAATCTTCGGTGGCTGTTCAACCCGAACCTCCAAGACCCAGCTCAAGCTGATCGAGAGGCAGATCAACAGCACCGAGCTCTGCAAGCAACTCTTGAGGTGGTCAGAAATCCCGATCTCATTTGATCAAAGGGATCACCCCGAGACGCTTTACGACGGACCGCTACTTCCACTGTGCATCAAGCCATGGATCGGGCCCCGCAAGATCGGGCGAACCCTGATCGACAGTGGAAGCGCCCTCAACCTCCTGTTTGTCAATGCTTTTGACGAACTAGGGATCCCGAGAAGGTCCTTGTCCCCTGTGGAGAAACCTTTCTACGGGGTCATACCAGGCATTCAAGCCTATCCCTTGGGGAGGATCGACCTGCAGGTAACCCTCGTAGAGGGCAAAAACATCCGATCAGAGTTCCTCACCTTCGAGGTGGCTGACATCACGTCGGCCTACAACTGCATCTTGGGTCGGCCGTTCCTGAAGAAATTCATGGCGGTCGCTCACTTTGCGTACTCCATGATCAAGGTCCCGGGGCCGCTGGGCCCGATCACCGTCTATGGCGATCGCAGTGGCGCGGTCCAATGCGACATGAAGACCCTGGACATGATCAAGAGTCGCGAGCAGGCTGCCGAACCTGCCAAGAAGAAGACAAAGAGCCAGCCAAAGGCACCCGCCAAGGGGGCATTGGCTGAAACCTCCCGAGCAGCTGAGAACCGGTCAAAGGCCAAGGGGAAAGAAGTTCCCGAACAGGAGCCCATCGGGGAACAACAGCTCGTCGGGGGACAGGGAGCTGACAACCGAGCGGCCGAGAAACAGGCTGTGGTGGACCAGACCCCACTCAGGGGGACGCCGCCGCAGGCTGCTGGCGATTCAACGGCCAACGCCACACCAGTCGAGGCGCCGGCCAGGCGAACAGAGCCAGGCACGAAGGCGGTAACCCTTGATGAGACGGACCCGACCAAGACCACCCAGATAGGTCTTGGCTTGGGTGACAAATAGGAACTCGAGCTCATTGCTTTCCTCCGGGCAAACGCGGATGTGTTCGCTTGGGAACCATCTGACATGCCCGGAATCCCCAGGGAGGTAATCGAGCACAAGCTTGGCATACGAACTGGCACCCGACCAGTCAAGCAAAAGCAAAGAAGATATACCCCGGAGAAGCGAGACGCCATTAACGAAGAAATCAACCGACTGCTCAAAGCCGGCTTCGTTCGAGAAGTCCCTTTCCCGGAGTGGCTGGCGAATCCAGTCATGGTGAAGAAGCCCAAAGAACGTGGAGGATGTGCGTGGACTACACAGATCTGAATAAAGCTTGCCCGAAGGACGAGTATCCATTACCTAGGATAGATCAAATTGTAGATTCTACCTCTGGATGCGAATTGCTTTGTTTTCTAGATGCCTACTCGGGGTATCACCAAATCAGCATGTGCATTGACGATGAGGAGAAAACTGCATTTGTAACTCCCTTCGGTGTTTATTGCTATATAAAGATGCCTTTTGGTCTAAAAAACGCAGGTTGCACTTATCAAAAATGTGTTCACATTGTTCTTGAAGGCCAAATCGGCCGTAATGTGGAGGCATACATAGATGACATCGTTGTAAAAAGTAAGTTAAAGGGCGATCTAATCGCTGATTTAACCGAAACTTTCAACAACTTGCGTAAAAACAGGATGATGCTCAACCCCGCCAAGTGCACCTTTGGTGTATCATCGGGTAAGCTCCTCGGTTACCTTGTTTCCCAACGAGGTATAGAGGCAAATCCTCATAAGATCAAGGCACTCGACGACATGAAGTCTCCGCGCAGCCGCCACGAGGTCCAGAAGTTGGCAGGAATGATGGCGTCCCTAAGTCGATTCGTGTCCAAGTCAGGCGAACGAGGTATGCCATTCTACAGATTATTGCGTAAAACTGATCGTTTTGAGTGGTCGGCAGAAGCAGAAGAGGCGTTCCAGGCATTTAAACAGTACCTGCGGAAAATGCCCGTACTGGTCCCGCCAAAGCCACAGGAAGAGATGTTGTTATACGTAGCAGCTACACCGACTGTTGTCAGCACTGTTTTGGTGGTTGAAAGACCAACAGAAAAGTCTACAACACAACACCCCGTTTACTTCGTAAGCGAGGTGCTGCATGATGCCAAAACAAGGTACCCTCAGATTCAGAAATTACTGTATGCTGTGCTAATGACTTCCAGGAAACTCAAGCATTATTTTCTGAGCCACAAGATCAAGGTCGTGTCAACTTTCCCCCTAGGCAACATTTTACATAATCGAGATGCCGTGGGGAGGGTCGCGCAATGGTCTGTGGAGCTGGGGGCTTACGACGTTGAATTCATACCCAGGACTGCCATCAAATCACAGGCTCTGGCAGATTTCATCGCAGAGTGGACTAACCCCGAACCTGAAGAGGCTGCCCAAAATCCCGAACACTGGACAATGTTCTATGACGGGGCATTTTGCAAAGCAGGCGCGGGGGCTGGGGTGGTCCTGATCTCGCCACATAATGACATCATCAGGTATGCTTTACAAATCAATTTTGTTGATCCAACTCCTACTAACAATGTTGCCGAGTACGAAGGACTGTTGACAGGTCTCCGCATAGCTGCATCTCTTGGTGTCAGAAGGCTGCTCGTGAAAGGGGATTCCGAGTTAGCTGCAAAGCAAGTCATGAAAGAGTACAGTGCACGGAGCGAGGTCATGGCCAAATACTTGGAAGCATATAGGCGGATGGAGAGCAAATTTGATGGGCTTGAAGTACAGCACGTGAAGAGGGAATTCAATGGCGACGCAGACAAGCTAGCAAAGGCGGCTGCAGAACGCACACAGCTCCCAGGTAACGTCTTGCTTGAAGTCCTTACTAAACCTTCTGTGTCGGTTTCACTACCGAACCTAAAAACTGAACCCGCCAAGGGATCAGTTTCTACAACCAACGAATCCGCCAAGGAGTCTATGTTGGTCGGTACGGCCCGAGCTGCCGCTCTAGTTGGAAACGAGGAGAACTGGATGGATCCAATCCGGGCGTACCTCACAAACCAAGCTATTCCGGACGATGATGCAACATTGGAGAAAATCCATCGTAAAGCCAAGAATTATCAATTGGTTGACGGGCGATTATACAAGCTAACCCGCAATGGAATGCTCCTCAAGTGCATCACACGGACCGAGGGCATTAGTTTGCTCCACGACATTCACGGAGGAATCTGTGGATCACATGCTTCTCCCCGATATCTAACAGGGAAAGCATTCCGACAGAGCTTCTACTGGCCTACAGCTCTTCAAGACGCAAGCGATTTAGTGAAAAAGTGTGAGGCATGTCAATTCTTCGCACGAAAACAGACTAAACCTGCGCAAGCTCTAAACACTATACCTTTGTCATGGCCCTTCGCCACTTGGGGTATAGACATCCTCGGGCCTTTTCCAAGGGCTGTCGGGGGTACAGATTTCTGTTCGTCGGTATTGACACATTTACAAAATGGGTCGAAGCCGAGCCTGTTCAGAAAATCACTAAAGAGGCCGCTGTAAAATTCCTACGGAGTATTGTCGTACGATTCGGTGTCCCGAACAGGATAATCTCTGATAATGGAACACAGTTTAAAAGTAAAAAGTTTTATGATTTTTGCTACGACCACGGGATCAAGCATGATCGGTCATCGGTAAACCACCCGAAGACAAACGGGCAAGTAGAACGTGCCAATGGCATCGTGCTCCAGGGCATCAAGAAGAGGATTTTTAACAGATTGCAAGCTTACGACAAGCGCTGGATTCATGAAGTCCCGACAGTACTCTGGTCAATGAGGACCACTATGAATCGGGCAACAGGCGAAACACCTTTCTTCTTGGTGTATGGAGCAGAGGCGATTCTACCATCCGACATCCGGCTACAAGCCCCCCGTGTGGCAATGTTTTCAGAAACTGAAGAGCCTGATAGGCGTACTGATGAGCTAACCCTCCTGGAGGAGGCTCGCGACGCAGCTGCTTTTAGAGTAGCTCAATATCAGCAAAAACTGCGACGGTACTACGATGCTAATGTTCGGCAACGAAGCCTGTGCATTGGAGACATGGTGCTCAAACTGGATCAACGCACCAAGGACAAAAATAAATTGTCCTCTCCATGGCAAGGACCATACATCGTAGTGGATATCGCCCGACCAGGAGCCTACAGGATCGCAGAGATCGATGGGGACGTATTGCCAAACACGTGGAATATGGATCAACTACGCAGGTTCTACGCTTAGACAATGAAGATCGTGCACAGTTCTAGACCGACCATCAGGTTTGGCAGGTATAAACCATCGTCTGCGTCGCCTACAGCGCCAACAAAAAAAAAGATAAGTTCTATATACTTTACTCACCCTCGCTTTTATGCTCGGGGGCTGGGTTTTCTATTTTCTATTTTGTTTCTACTCTTTGTTACCATACTGCATATACTAACAAAGAGCCGGGGACTACCATGCTGAAAATTTTCTTTTCAGACCTATTCTATGCGTCCCGAGCTCTACGCTCGGGGGCTCCCCATGTGATCGGGAAGTTTCTTGCAGTTCGTACTTCTAGACTCTTTTTCAGCATGCCAGCATGACTGTAAAAGAGCCCGGGG
>CM014271.1:28939152-28964644 GCA_004135705.1 Alloteropsis semialata
ATGGAAACATTGCATATGCATGTTTAATTTTCGCTTTGCATGAACTACTTGTGTGCTTGTAATATCTTATGCTTTGTGGTGTTGAACTAGAACTTGTGGTTGAACCTTGTTGGTTGTAATTGCCTTTCTTTAGCTTAATGTGGCTTGTTCTAGTTCTTGTGGTTTTTCGAGGCTAACCCTTTATCGCTTATGCTCATTGAATATTATATATATCTTGTGTAGCCTCGATTGCCTTTTTGTAGGGGAAACTCCGGAAATTTCTTATCTAATGTATATGAAGATATTCCAAATGCAAAATTATATGCACATATGTAGGGGGAGTTCTTCTCTACAAAATGAATTTTGAGTTCTTTTATCCATTCATAAATATTGGTTTCATTGAAATGGGTAAGCGTTCTCAAAGTTCAAAAACCTTCTCTTATCACTCCTTTCAATGGTTGTCATCAATTACCAAAAAGGGGGAGATTGAAAGCATCTAGGCCCTCTAAGTGTGTTTTGGTAATTAATGATAACCATATTGGACTAACTATTTCATTGAGGATATGAGAATAGGTTAGTCCGGTAAGATGGTTGAGCTTCAACGGTGAATTAACATTGCATATGTGTGTTGGAACCAAGGAAGCTCAAGGCAAAGGTAAAAGATAGGATATTTTCTTTTACCGGTCATGAGGTGTTTAGAGAAGATTTTTGACCGGATTGATAGGCTAGATAGCCGTACTATCAAGAGGGGTCAATTTCATTTGCATGACGAGTTTCTAGTGCCACTTTGCTCAAATGGTTGCATTGCATGCATGAGAGCTAACACCGTTGAGAAAGTGGGAAAGAAAAAGCGAAAAGATCTAGTGCTGAATGTGGTACTGCGGACGGTCCGCAGGCTACCGGCGGACAGTCCGCGGGTGGCGGACAGTCCGGCCGGTGGCAAGCGGACGGTCCGCATGTCATCTTTCTTTATGTGAATTTGACTAAGTGTTGGAAGGGTCTGCCGTGTCTTTGAGGCGGACGGTCCGCTGGGAATGGCGGACGGTCCGCCTGTCCTTTTTGTGAGGCGGACCGTTGGTGGCGGACCGTTTACGCAGAAGCGTGTTCTAGGGGTTCCAGGCCTCTTTTATATGGCGGATGGTCCGCAGTTATGGTTTGTAGGTCCTTAGTCACGTGGCAAGCTGTGCATCTAACTCTGAGGCGGACGGTCCGGCCTGAGGGGGCGAACGGCCGCCTATCGCGTAACGGTTATCTCTGACACGTTTGACTTTTGGACAGTAGCCGTTGGGGCTTAGGCGGACGGTCCGCCAAGTGGGTAGCGGACGGTCCGCCAGTCCCCTGTTTTCACGGGATTTGAAGGTAACGGCTAGTTTGGAGGTGGGGGAGTATAAATACTCCACCCACGGGTTGGGAGAAGCTCTCTTGGCACTTCTGAAGCATATTTGCAATACTTGAGCCTTCTTCCACCTCTCATTCACTCCTATTGCTTAGAGTAGCATCCTTGTGAGTGTGAGAGAGTTCTAGTGCATTGCATCAAGAGTTTGAGCTTTGGGGCACTAGAAGTTCATCAAGCAAGCGTCATCGACTTGTTACTCTTGGAGGTTGCCGCCTCCTAGATGGCTTGGTGGTTGTGGCCGGTTGAAGCACTTCGAAGAAGATTGTGAAGTTGCTCCCGCCTTGATTGTGAGAGGTTTGTGCTCACCTCACCAGAGTGGGAAGAGCAACACTAGTGGAATCGAGGTTTGGAGAGGTTCATTGATTCAAGCCGGCTCATACATCAAGAGAGGTCTTGATAGAGGAGCGGTTGAAGCTTTGGATCCACCTCAACGTGGATTAGGGGTGACCGGCAAGTCATCGATACCACGGGATAAATTTCGTCTCTCTTGTTCGGTTATTTCTTTGCTCTACTTGCTTACCACATTTAATTTGAGCAATTTACTTTCCTAGAGATTAATTTGTATCTTGTCACCCTAGGTTGCAAACCTTGACATAGGCATAGACTTGGTAGAAATAGGTTTCACCTTGTGTTACTAATAAAACTTGTTGAGTTTTGTGATTGAAGTTTAAAACCGCCTATTCACCCCCCTCTAGTCGGTATCCTAGATCCTACAACCACCTCGAGTGGTTTGTTGGCCCGGCTGGTGCACCAAAGATAGAGAAACCCAACTAAGGAAGGAGGCGATCACAAAAATGGGAACTACTCGAAAAAGGCAGAACACGACTTACTTCGCCGAGACGGCTCGGGACCGCTTGGCGCTCGACGGTGTCAAGTCCGATGAGGGCAACGACCTCTTGTGCCCGCAAGCGTCATCGGGACGGGGACCGCCTGCGAGGTGTCGGCACCCCCACCCGAGTAGGGCGCTGCCTGACCAGTCGGATCTCCTCCCTCAACCCGGGGGGGACCTGATTGACCCGCCACGGCCTCTGCCAAGACGGAAGGAGCGCACCCCTCCACCGCAGGAGACACCGACAGGTGGCCGCCCCCAGCGGGATTCGCCTGCTCGGTCGGAGGGGGCGCCGGAGGGGCGTCTTGCCCTCCGCCCGGCGCCCTCGCCTTCGAAGGAGCCGGCGGCGGGCGCCTGTCCTCCCGTGGTGAGGGCCTCCTAGGAGAGCGCGACCCCCTAGGTGGCCAACCACCCGAGGAGATGCGCTCCGATGGGTCACTGCTCCTATCCCATCGGGGGAGGGGGGCCGCGCCCTGACAGAAGTCCTTGGGCCCCTTGGACACATGACGAGCGGGTGGAGGCGTGTGGTCACGACGCTCGCGCTGTCTGTGCCCGTCGGACCGGTGAGACCGGCCCGACCGAGAACTCTCGCTCCTCTCCGCGCCCGGCTGCGACGACCTCCCGCTCCCACCGGACCTCGGCTTCCGTGCCGAAGGCGGGGACGCCGCCGCCGCAACTGCCCCGTGCTCCGCGGGGGGCGCACCCCCGTCCCTCTCATCCTCGTCATCCTCCTCCTCCGAGTCCCCCTCCGCGGGCTCCGACTCGGGATCCTCGTCATCGGAGACATCGTCGCCCAGTTTCCTTCTTTTAGCCCGGTCGGCGTTCCTCGACCTTTTGGCCACCTCGCACTGCTTCCATCACTCCTGGCGCTCCTTCTTCTTATTGTCCTTCTCGGCGGCAGCACGGTTCACCGCCCTATCTTCGGGAAGTGGCGCCCGGGAGAAGGTGATGTCGTTGCCCTTCACCTGAAGAACTCAGGGTTAGAAAGGCGAAAAGGAACTCAAAATCAGATTCGAGACAGGCGACAGAATCCTCACGATGGCCTTGGTGCCGGCGTTCGGAAGCATCGGTAGAAGACGGGGCGGCGGGTACTCGAGTTGAGCCTTCCCTACCGCTGCCGCCACCCGGCGCCGCACTTCGGCAGCCGAGGGAAGGGGCTCCGCCGTCACCGTCCCCACGAAGGGGGCCTTGTCTGGGGTCATCTCCCACATATGGAGGGCACGCCGCCTCAGCGGCACAATCCCTCTCGAGAGGTACCCGCCGATGACCTCCGCCGTGGACACATCCTGGGCCCGGAGCCGGCCGAGAGCGTTCCATGCATTCCTGAGGAGCCTCTCCCAGTCCTTCTTCTCGGGCCCATACGACCACTTCTCGGGCGCCTTCTTGAACCACTTCCCGGTGTACTCGGGAAAGGGGTGCTTGGGGTCGTTCTTGAGGTAGAACCACCCGGGGTGCCATCCCTTGTTCGAGCTCACGAAGGAGCCCGGGATGTAGTCGTCCGACCTCCCCTGCTTCATCCTCAGCGAGGCGCACCCGATCGTCGCAGGGGTGCTGTCGCCGTCGGTCTGCAACACGAATTTGAAGAAATACCTGAAGAGGTCCCAATGGGCCTCCGTCCCCAGGTATCCCTCGCACAGCGCCATGAACGTCGCCATCTGCTGGATCCCGTTCGGATTGAGGTGATGAAGCTCCAGCCCGTACTCAACCAGCACCGCTAAGATGAACTGCCCCGCGGGGAAGGAAAACCCGCGCTCGTGGAAGGCGACGAAAGAGACGATATATCCGGGCGGCGGCCGGGGAAAGTCCTCCAACCCCGGCTTGATCCACTCCTTGGCCTCCGTCAGTGGCGGGAGCATTCCCCCTTCACGAGCCCCTCCAACTGCGCCAGGGTCACGGAGGAGCGCACCCAGTTCGACATGGCGGGGCCGCTGGAGGAAAATGCAGGCTCGGAGGAGGGATTCGATCTCTCACGCCCTCGCTTCCTCGAAGGGATGCGAGCGCGTCGGCGGCGGAAGGTGCGAGAAGGATGCGAGCGCGGCGGCGGAAGACGTGAGAGGACGAGCGCGGCGACGGCAAAGAAGACGAGAGCGCAGCGGAAGGCGAAAGGGTTGGGGGCGAGATAAACCCTAGGCAGCCGCGACACAAGGCAATAAAAGGGAAGGAGGGGCGGAGCGAGGCGGCGGCATTAAATGCACGGGCCCACATGGCACAACGGCGACGTGCGCCCGTCGCTTCACCTGACGGCCTCAAAAGGCGCACCCCCCTTCACGCGGCAGAAAACGGGCCAGCACCTCCGCTCCCGGCCACCAACGGTCGAATAAGGTTCCAGCCCAACAAGGCATATTCCCAACGAAGCCTCGAATCATTCACGACTCCGACGACCTCCAAGACAAACTACTCAGCTCCACTAGCTTCAAAGCCTTAACAAGAGTATCCACTCTTCCCAAGGCTCGGGGGCTACACCCGGCGGGTGCGCTCGCGCGCAACCCACCAGAAGAACCACGGCTCAACACTCCCTCGCAGCGACTGAACCTGGGCATGAGTCCCTAACTCCCACCCAGGCTCAGGGGCTACTGACGAGGGTCTGGACCAGGGTTGACCGACCGACCCCCTAATCAACGACACGTCACCAAACGGTCCTTCAAAAACAAAAACTAACGCCCCAGATCAAACGGGTCCACCCCGTTCGAATAACTCAGGGCTCACCTATGAAGACCCCACCTCGCCCGATGAGTCTCCGCCTCGCCCGACTAGTTTCCGTCTCAGCCGGCCGCTTCCCTCCTTCGCAACCAAGCAACCCCCGAGAGGACTCGCTCGCCCGACGAGTCTTCCGTCTCGCCCGACGAGTCTTCGCCTCGCCCGACCAGTCTCCGTCTTGCCCGACTGGTTCGCTCGGCGCCGCCCCCGCTTTTGCCCACTCCGGGCCGTACCCACCTGATGTCTGCCATGTCAGAATAGGATGGACGCCAGTCCATCGCCATGGCGGCCACAGGGACGCCCGTCTCCTCCGAACAGGAATGCTACAGTCCCGGGGAAAGGACGCTCGCCTGCTCAAGCAATGACACCTGGAGTCCAAGGAGGCACAGTGCGAGTCAACCGCGGCCCAAAAACCACTCGGAGACATATCCGGAGGCCGCATACACCAACCACTCGGACGCCGTCAGCTCCGGGTCAAATGGAACGCCCATTCCGTCAACACCAACTACAACAGTGAGCGCCTGTACGCCGCGTATGGCCCGGGACGCAAGACGACGGCGAAGACCCCGGCGCTGTAACTCACTTTGTAATTCCTTTTTTTACCCCTCCCTTTCCTTACTCCCCTTGCGAATAAAAGGGGATCAAGGGAAGATCGAAGGGGACATCGAGAGAACACTCGGGTACATGCACGCAACACACTACCACGCATTACACTGGGACTTGAGACCGTTCTCCCTCTCCCGACAGGTTTGTAACCCCTACTACAGACTTGGGCTCGAGAACGCCGGTTCACACTGGACGTAGGGTATTACTCTCCGGAGGCCCGAACCAGTATAACTTCCTGTGTCTCTTGAGCCACCATCCGGTGCCCTGACACGTGATCGTAGAAATATTACTTGCCGGCGGTAGAGAACCCCGACACCACGGAAGGAGGAGCACAAGGGGATCTGGGTTGGTCCCCCTCCTCCAGTGTGATCGTAGTTTGCACCTGCGACTGTGATTTCCGCCCAACGACGAAACAGGAGTGTGATGAGGAGCTGCCGGCCGAGCACGACTGTGTGGTATGGTGGAGAAGTTGGGGGTAGAGGTGGACAATGGTACTCCCTCCGCCATGAAACATAAGGCATTCTAGTTTTGTCCTAAATCAAACTGGATAAACTTTCACCAACTTTCTAGAAAAGGATAATAACATTTATGACATCCAATGAGCATCAAAATAGGCTCCTTGTGAAATATATTTTTATATTTTACTTATTTAATTTTCTAAATGTTAATACTTTTCTCTATAAATTTGGTCAAATTTCAAAAGTTTGACTTAGGACAAATTCAGAATGCCCTTTATTTCAGGAGAGAACATGGATATTGGCTTATCGGGTATCCATATCCCCTAAAATATGAATATGAATATCTGTATCCGCGTCCTGTTCTTGTTCTAGTACAGTATCTAAAGTGGGTATATTCGGATTCATGTTTTGTTGATCGGGAGTCGAACTAATGTTTGAAACAAATATGGAAATGGAGGGATCTAAGATATTATCAGTATTAATCCCCTCTATAAATGTGGACACGGATGGATATCAGATATTTTATATTATAATAAATATATTATTTTGATTAAGTTTGAAAGTAATATATTTATTAATGCTAATTATTTTCAAATACTTTATCTCTATAATTTTATTTGTGCAATCTTTATACAATGCTTTATTCAATTCATATTCATCTATTTATTGAAATATTCATGAAAAATATTCTCAACAACTAATCTTTGTTGATACGTGTCATATGATCTCTACGTATATTTTCTGAGGAATTTTATAATGGTTGAAACAAATTAGGATCGTCCATCAGACTAAATTCAACGGAAAGGTACCCAGATGTACCTAGAAAAAGGTACCAAACGATAACAAAATAGGTGGGACCGATGCTAAAATAGGAAATATATTTTCTAGTACCTCGTGGTACCTTACCAAGATAGAAAAGGTACCTCTGATACCTTTTCAACCATCATAAAACACTTCATATTTTCTTAGAGTTTGTTCTCCGTATACCAACTGAGAAAATAAATAGTGCATGCGGCGAAAGGGTTGTGGGGCGCTACTGCTAGCCGGCAGCTGCCCGCCTTCCCCTTGTCCTCGATTCATTTTGCTGACGCGCCATTGCCGCCGCCGGATTCGCCGTATTCTTCCACTCAGACATCGTCGAATCATTCTGCTTTGCATTTAAAAACAAAAAAAAAATTCTGCCTCCACCGCATATGGTTGCTGCTCGAGGTGATTTCGCCACAGATCCAGGTGTGGATCAACATGTGTTGTCTCCGGGTGCCCCATCGCTCCTTCTTCCCGTGTCACTTTGCCCGCTGTCCGCGATCCGTCCAAGGCCAGTTTCAATAGGATTACATCAAAAGTTTTATCAGTAATAAATAATATTCTACATAAGTAATTTTGCTCATACGACAAGATCATTATACAGAACGAGAAGACAGAGCAATTTCATCCCATTAAACCCAACTGCACTTTTGAGACTGGTCTAAGCCATCGCGTGCTCGGCCATCATTTTTACCTCAGCAGCGAATAACGTGGATTTACTTTCTCCGTCATAAATTACTTTTCATACCCTAAAAGGGGAGGAGGTGAATTAGGTGTTCTAAAAACTAAGGTTCCAAGCACGTACAAAAATCTATTCCAAATTCTATCTAGATGTGCGCTAGATTTTTCTATGTGTTGCTATTTCTACCGATAAAAGAGTTTTGCACCCTAGGTTCCAATCCTATCAACTACACAAGGCAATTCTAGGAAAGGTAAATGCGGAATGTAAAGGGCGCAATGTAAATGCGAAAGTATAAAAGGTAGAGAATGCAAACTCTCGGCACGGCGATTTTTCCCGAGGTATCGGGAAGTTTGCTAACTCCCCCTAGTTCTCATTGGAGCCCCTTCTTGGAAAATTCCCCTTCCTTAGGGCAATGCTCCGGTGACGGGAAACTCCGTGATAGCCAACGGGATTACCCACAACACGAGTGGGTCTCGGCTTGGCCTCTCGCCAGGTGACCTCCGCCGTCTTCACTATGGTAGAGCTTCGGCAAACAGCCAAGGGCCTTTCCTCCCTTGCACAATCACCGGCGGCCTCTCCGCAATGCTTTGTTGGAGGCTCTCGCAAGACTACAATGCCCCGGATTTACAACACTTGGTGCGTGCAAGCACCGATAGCAAAGAGGTATGCAAACCTCAGTAAACTCTAGACTAAAGCCTAAAGTAATGAGCTAAGTAGCCTAAAATAGCACTAATCAAAGTCTAAACCTTGTTGCTAATTGTCTAATCTTCTCTTAAGCACAGAGCACTTGAAATGGTGAACTTCAACACCCAACAATTTTCTCAAGCTCTAACACTCTTCAAATGGCCAGGTGGAGGGGTATTTATAGCCCCAACACGGAGAACTAGCCGTTATGTAGCTGTTGGACCTTTTCTGTGTAGGACCGACTGCTGCGGTACCCTTTTGGTGTTACACTGCAACTTCCTGATCTCCCCTGTACACATAGCCGTTGGGCCACTGACACTGGGTCCCACAGCGACCACCGACTCTTGCGGTGCTGATCATTGATGGACCACCGCAATAGTTTGTCAAACCAGAGCCGAACTGCATCTTCTTAGCCACCACCGACTGTTGTGGTCCTTCATCCATGACTACGACCGCAATAGTCGGTCAAACCAGTAGCCTTCTTCAACTTTCGCCTGAGGCACCGATTGTTGCGGTGCTCACTATCTTCCTGGACCGCAACTTGCTGTGCCTCAGTTTGAATCTCCCACCTAAGTATTTTGGTCACTGATTGTTGCGGTGCTCATGCACTTGCGGTTCTACTCTTTCTTCGTGTTTCGCTTCATTTTTCTTTGCGGGTTCTTCTCGTGGCTTGTCAATACCATGACTTGAATTACATAACTTGGATTACATGAACTGAATTCCATAACTTGAAACCGCGGTTTGAATTCCATCCTTGAAACCTAAAAATACCTTCAAATGAACACTTGACAAACTTTGTTAGTCCCAATGGTTATGTTGTCATACAATCACCAAAATCACAAATGACCTATCACTAGGTTCATTTTTCTTACAACTATGCATCTAGATTTACACTATGTCAAGATAAATATAAAAAATGATGAATCTTACACTATGTCAAGATAAATATAAAAAATGATGAATGTAGAAAAGTCAAAACCGACGGAGGTCATTTCACCCACCGTTCGCCAACAACGCCGGCATGACGCCATCCAGATGAAACACAGCGGACATGTCGGCAGCAGGCTATTCTGGCCCTGTTTGGATCCACGTGTACTAAAATTTAGTATTATTGTTTATAACTTTGACCACTAATTAGGGGTATTAAATAAAGGCAGTTTATAAAACCAGCTCTATAACCCCTGCGCTAATTCGCGAGACGAATCTAATGAGGCGTTTGATCGCATGAATAGAGGATGGTTACTGTAGCATCACTGTAGCTAATCGTGGATTAATTAGGGTCATTAGATTCGTCTCAAAAAGTTACACCCATCTGTGAAGAGGTTTTGCAAATAGACTTTATTTAGTACTCCAAGCATGCAAGATTCCCTTTAGCGCTTTTTAGCGCTTTTGGAACCAAACAAGGCCTCTGTCGTTGTGAAATTAAAGATGTCTAAGGCTGTCCGCACTCGTCGTCCTCTATATTCATCCTCTAAAAGGAATATTCTGTCCTGGTCATCGAGATTCCATACTCTAAACTAACTTCTTCCACACCCATCATCCTCTATATCTCATACTCTATACCAACTACCACATATTTTATTCAACCATCCCAACTACCATCTCATTTCACAAACATATTTCTTCATAACACAATTATTTTAACAAACACATTTCTCCTTTATAAACTTTTTAATTAAGAAATAATAATTATTCTAAATTATAAAAAATATACTAAATATCTAATTTTTTAAATTTTTTTTCTTTTTTTCTTTTTTTCTCTTTTCCTTTTTTCTTTTTTCCCTTTTCCTTTTTTTCTCTCCTCCTTCTTTTCCCCTCCTCCTTCGGTCCTTCTCTCTCCCCACCGCACTGGCGCCCGGCCCCTCCCTCCCTTCTCTCTTTCCCCGTCCCCTCCCCTTCTCCTCGCTCTCTCCGACGGCCCGAGCAGGAGCGGCGGCATCTCTCCTCCCCTGCCGCGGAGCTCCTACCCTCCCCGAGCGCGGCGGGATCCGGCGGGCCCGAGCGAGAGCGGGAGCGGCAGCGGCGGTCGGCNCCCGTCTCCTTCTTCGTGCGGGCGCCGGCGGGTGGAGGCGCGAGCGGAGGCAGAGCAGGGAGGGACCGGCGGCGGGAGCGACGAGCGGTGGAGGCTCGCGGGGCACGGCGCCTCCCTCCCCGACGGCTACTGCTGCAGCACGGGATGGACGACGACGGCCAGAGCTCCGGCGGCTGCTGCTCCGGCGCGAAGCTGCTGGCGGTTGGAAAGAGCACGCAGGCCCCGCGCCACGTTGGCCGATGGCGGACGTCCGCTACTCCGCTCGGAATAGCGGATCTCCGAGCGTCCGCTTCTTTACCGTATCCCATACAGGACGCCGCTGCAGCTCCAAATCCTCTATATCCATCCTCCAGTACCGCATCCAGGAGACCGCTGCGGACAGCCTAACGTTGCCAGTCGGCGACACCATTCAACAACGCCAAGCATATTTGAAGTTCTTTACAAGAAAAACAAACCTTGTAAAGTTCAAAAGGTAAGAACTAAAACAACAGGCTGCATTAGGTATCCTTGCCTGTTTTAACTAAACTGCAACTAGCAGCGTCGCTACTGTAGATGATACGCTCCCGCTACTTAGTTAGCCACAAAAAAATGGCAAACCACAAAACAGAGTAACAAACCCTGCAGCTGCAAGCCACCCACAGCTTCCCTGTGAAGAAGAACAGCAAACTGAAGCCCAGTCCCCATGTACGTCTCAGTCGCTGTCGCTGTCGCTGTCGCTCCCCTCCAGCGTCTCCCGGTGCCTCCTCCCCCCAAGGTGATCTGCCAGACTCTTCAGGCTATTGCACAGCACGCCGCAAACCTTGCAGTAGAAGGGGTTCTCTTCCAACTTCTCCCGGTGCTTCCTCCCCCCAAGGTGATCCGCCAGCATCTTCTCACTGTTGCACTGCAAGTCGCAGACCTTGCAGTAGAAGGCCTTCTTCGCCGCGTCGGGACCCTTGCGGTGCGGGAAACTGTGTGGCTGCTGCGACCCGCTGCTCTCCATGGCATTCTCCTTGACGTCTTGGCGCAGGGACTCGGTGTTTGTTACCGTGAGCCTCTTCCATACTGGTGTTGCTCCTGGGTTAGGCTCAGCGCCGCCGCTCCTCGGTGACTGAGGTTCAGAGCTACATGACTGGTATTCAGAACCAGTTTGGCAAATGCTGCAATTCGATTGTGGAGTCTGCTCTGCATCTTGTGGATCGTTGTTTGGAGGTGGTTTAGCTTCGTGCGAATCGGAATTAATTGCCATGTTATTGACTGCGTCCAATAGGGCCTGAATCTTTGCTAAAAGTAGAGTCCCCAGTTCTGATTCTCTATTACAGTTATCTTGACAAATGCTACAAGGTGGCTTCTCTGAATGTTGCGGCACATTGCTCTTCTGACACTTTGCTTCCTGCGGCTCAGCTTTCTTAGCCACGCCATCACCTTCCTGGAATTGTGCCTCAATGTTCTGTTGATGTGTTCTTCCACTGAGATGCTCCTTCAGGTCGGCTTCGCTGGTACCATTGGCCTGGCATGTACTGCAGCTCCATTTTATAGAGGATGTTTTCTGCCCTGCACAGGAAGAATCTGCTGTTGTTTTGGCCTTCTCAGTAATGGCATTGTTTGTTGATTCCAAGGATGCTACATTTGACCGATGCCTCTTCCCTGCACAATGCTCTTGTATGTTATGCTTCGTGTTCGGTGCTTCCACCTGGCAGATGGCACAACTCCAGCTCTGGGGTAGCTTTGGTTTTTTAACAGGTATGGTTATTCCTGTTAGTTCCCATTTCAGTGAAGGCAACATCTTCTTGGGCTGTATATTGTATTTGACATGAAGTTCGATTACAACATTGGTATCAGAAATATAATGGTGAAAAAAAGGCTAGTAAAGACGTTACCACCAAAGTTATATGCATTTTTATTAACCCATCAGGAAGTGAAATTGTGAAAAACAAGGCAACTAAATGTCCTAGTAAAAGCTGAATATACTAATCTTACCAAGGTGTAGACATATAGGATCAAAATTCAAGTTTGAAGAAACTGCTTAGCACTTTAGCAGCACTCTAAAGGACGCATTAAGTTTACAAGCTAAATGGAAATAGATGAACAAAAAAAAATGCATAAAGAATAAGATGCTCACCTCATTGGATTCTTGCAGTTTCTGCTCATCAAATACTTCATTCTCCTCTGCCTTACCATTGGAACAACAGGGCCTCGAGCAAACACAGAATCCGTCTTCGGTGGCAGGCTTCCCAGACTTCAATTGCACACTCCCATGCTTTACATCCTTTTTCTTTGAATCATGGACCTCATCCATATCAGAACAATGTTCTGGCCACGTCATGAACTCCTCATTGAAGGTGAATAACAGCGGCTTAGGCCGTTCCACGTAGGCAGTGTCAATACCATGACCGGCAGCGGAGCTCAATGCCATGGCACGCTCTAACTTGGCCAGCTCAGACATTATGATCTCCTGGCGAAGGCGATCCTTCTGAAGCTGTAACAGCAACGCATCCCTGATCACCAGCATGGTGTCTCCTGCATCTGCCTTGTTGAATTCTTGATGTCAGCATAAATAATAGTAGAAAATGAATAGAGGTGACCAGCTGTTTTCCCCCTCATTACTTCTAAAGGATCATAGACACCGCAATAACATTGTAAAAATTCGGGCCTATTCGGTTATCACACAATTTGCTATAATAGACTGGGCAGTAGATAATGCCAGTGAAAGACAGCTAAATCATTTATTTGATGAAAAGCCTCTTTAAGCACATAAACAATTCCAGAGCACCTAAGCACTACCAACAGTTCCACATCTTGTTGTACTACTAAGGCCTTGTTTAGTTGCAGTGAGAAAGTTGCGAAAATTACTGTAGTAATTGTAAATCGAAGATTAGAAGGACTAAACATGATCTAATTATAAAACTAATTACATGGATGGACGGGAAATCGCAAGACAAATCTATTAAGCCTAATTAATCTGTCATTAGAGATTGGTTACTGTGGCACGACGTTGTCTAATCATGGCATAATTAGGCTCATTAGGTTCCTCTCAAAATTTCACCTGAGGTTATGGAATAGGATTTGTCATTAATTCACGCTTAATACTCCTAATTAGTGTCTAAACATTCGATGTGACGATAAACAGTGAAAAGTTACGAAACTTGCCGCAACTAAACAGGGCCTAAATATTGTTTTAACAGGCGTAGAACTGTGGATTTGGTACAGCTGCCTTGGTGTTATCGTGCTATCGCTATCGGAGCTTTTAATGGAATTTTTTTTAGAGCCAGGAAACCGTAGCTATCAATGATGTTAGGCAACCCTTCCTCAATGGAAAAAAAAAGGTTCACAGCTGCACAGGCAAGGTGCACGCAAAGCAGTTGCAGATTCCCCGGTTCTCGGCATGGAGCACAAGATATCGCTTGCGTCTGACCAGAACGAAACAGATAAAATCCTACTATTTCCTGAGAGACTCGGCCGCAGAGGTAGGTGGATGGCGGCGGCGAGAAGTGTGACGTACCGTGCGGCAGCGGAGGGTCGGGGGAGCGGCGGCTGCCGTCGCCGTCGCCGTCCTGGTCCGCGGCGGGGCGGCCTCTGCAGGCGAACTCCATCGGGTCGGCAGCGGCAGGGGGAGCACTTGTCGCGAGGAAACGGAGAACTGCTCTGCGGGATTCCGGTGGGCGAGCAAGGCCAAGGCGGACTGCGCGCGCGAGAGGAAGCGCCGAAGGGGGAGGAGCGTGCCGTGCCAAAGCAATTGGGTTGGAGGAAAAGGTTGGCGATGACCGGAGGCCGCGGACGCTTGCTTAGCTAGGAAGCGAGAGGCAGCCGGCGGCCCCGGCCGCACGACGTCTGCTTTCCCACACCGGCTGCTCCCAGTCCCACTCGGGTCGACATGTGTGTCCATCGTTAACATGCGTGGCAACAAGTGGACAAAAGTACGAGACAAGCCACGAGCCTCGGACGGATTGGTGATTTGGGTTGGCTTATCAACCATCGGTCAGCAGTACTTTTCTCTCACAACAAATCAGCACCAGCCACCAGCCAGCCAGCCGTACTTTTCTCTCACAACAAATCAGCACCAGCCGCCAGCCAACCGAACAGGCTGTGTTCTTCCTATAATCCTATAACGTCTTTATTTTTTTTGCATTTGTACTAGACACGTGCATTTGACGCCAACTTTGCGCAGGTGTGATGGAGTGGTCTTTTATAACAAAATTAAGATTATGGCTGTTAGACAAAATGTCATATATATGGTATCTCGAAAATCCAAGTGAGATATGAGGTTGCTTTTGCATGTTCTCACTATTTTATTTATATGATTCTAAAAATGTGCCATGTATATTAGAGCATCTCAAACAATTTCTGATAAATATTTCTCAAGGGGATGTTTAACATCTCTTCATGATTATTGGGTGAGTTGGTTTTGTAGTCTCAATAATTTTGTCATAAACCAACTCTTGCATTGGGACAATCACAACTCCCAACTATTGGGTTGAGTTGGATATATTATTGGTTCATCCTAATAATTATTGAGAAAAAAGGAAAGATAAAAAGAATATGCTGGAGGACTATTTTTATAACAACTCTTCCAATATAGATGTGAGATTGGATAACAGGGATCTGCTGGAGATGCTCTAAGAGGACCTTAACAATGGTGGCCAAACAAGGGTGATTTTAAGCTAAGAATAGCAATTAAGAAAGAAAAAAGTCTATATAATCCCCGAACTATTAAACGTGGAATAATTCACCCCTAACTACAAAACAAGATGTTTAACCCCTCAACTGTACAATGTCGTTTAAATAATCCTTAGAATGGTTTTAGACATGGTTTTTGCCACATGGCGGCTGACGTGGACATTAATGGCAGAAATGTCTACATAACCCCACAAACTATTCAATGTGGAATACTTTAACCCCTGAACTATAAAGTCGGATATTTAACCCCTTGAGTATATAATACTATTTAAATACCCCTTTAATAGATCTATTTCGATATGGTTTTTGCCACATAGCGGCTGATTTGGATGATGACATGGCAAATAGCCTAAATGTTAGCACACCTTCTTTTTTCTCCTTCTCCCGTCTCTCTATTACACTCGGGAGGCTAAGCATGCGACACAAGGATGGGGAGGGAGCGTTGGCTGCTGAGCTGAAACCGCATGGGCTCAAGTTCCACCTTGTAACTATCCTTGCCACCCCAAACCTTTAACAATGGTGTCCAATCGTTGTCACTCGTAGCTCACTCCATCGTTGCACACAGGCCCTCCTCTATTGTTGTCGCCGTCCTCCTACTCCAATTCAAGGGGCTGGAAGAACACTTGGGCCTACCATTGTTGTCCAGAGGTCATGCTTTATCCGTCCCTCAGACCTCGCTCTTGTGCTAGGGTGCCATAGCTTATGGATGACCGACCTGAGCTCAAGGGATGCTCTGCCGCGGCCATAGCCATGGCCGTCCCAAGCTCGTGCTACTCAGGCAGAGAATATCAAAGGGGAGGTGACAAAAACGATGGTCGGTGGAGAGAGAGAGGAAGAGAATGTACCTGACATATGGGTGATTGAAATGTCATCATCCATGTTCACTTGTGTGCCAAAATCACTTGTAAATTCACTTCAGGGGTTCTTTAAATGATATTATATATTTGAGAGGGTTAAAATCTGATTTTGTACTTCAGGGACTTGAAGTATTCCATTTTCGGTAGTTTAACGGGCTATGTAGACTTTTCTGCCACGTCATTATCCACGTCAGCCGCCAGGTGGCAAAACCACCTCCAAAACCGTTTCGAGGTGTTATTTAAATGGTATTGCAGCCGGAGGGGTACGGGGAGCGGCGGCAATTCAGAGGGTGATGTATTACACCTTCTATATTTCGGGTGGTTATGTAGACTTTTTTCTTTTAGAAATATTTTGGATTAGTCGCTGAAGTGACCTCATGTCATAATCCAAGGTTGTAAACCTTTTTCCGATATGGTGCCAGAAGGGAGGAAAAAAGCGTTAGATACATGGAAGCTAACCCAGAGTAGATACTAACATATGGGTCAACAAAAAAATAGAGCTATAGTTTAGTTGGAGTTTTAAAAAAATCAAACCCCAACAAAACAGAGATAACCCACGCTCTAAAAAAATAGAGGGCTAGTTTAGAGGCAATTACTGGAGTTATAAAGTAGAGTTGCAGTTTGCTAGATCAAACTATCAAAGTGACATGATATAAATTATTGGATCAAAGTGACATAAGTATACATATTGTTGCCCGGCGGATCCAATTCAGTCTACGTAGCCTTCACTGTGCAATTTCAAAATCAAATACGAATTTCAATTTCAAATTCAAATCCAATTTCGAATTCGATTTCAAAAATCAAAAAAAAAGAAGAAGAGGAGCGCCGCCGCGGTACGGCGTTGCCCCAAGTCGTGACCGGGTCGTCGACCTCAGCGTCCGTGCCACGTGCCGGCCAGATTGAGCCGCCGCGCGACCGACCCCACCTCGCCACGCGTCATCCACGCGCGGCCACCTTCATCCCCGCCGTACCGCCGCCCATGCCACGCCCATGCCGACCGCGCCACGCGCCGCCGCCCGAGCCGCGGAGCTCGTCGGCCATATCCACCGCGGCCAGGACCACCTCACCGGGCCGCTCGAACTTGCGATTCATCTCCCCCTCGCGTTCATCCCCTCCGGCCGCCGCCATTACTCCTCACCGGCCAAATCCACCCCCGGCCATCACCCTCATCCCCTCGCCTATAAAATGCCCTCACCACCCGCTCAATCCCGCACACCACCACCCCGCCCTTCTTCCACCTCACCCCGAGCTCACCGCCAGCCACCCATTCCGCCCCGGAACCCTAACCCTAGCAGGAAGAAATAGAGAAGGAGAAAGCAGAAGGAGAAAGGGAGTAAGGGAGGGAGAAGCTTACCTGGAGCAGGCCCTCGCCGACTCTTCCTCCACGCTCTGGCCGCCGTCGCCGAGCGTCGCCGCCGCCGCCGCCCGTCCGAGGAAGAAGAGGTGAGGAAGGGAGGGAGAAAGGAGAGGCCGCGCGCGGGCCTGAGGCCGCGTCGGCCTTTTGGCCGTTCGGCCATGGGCCGAGCCGGCTTGTGGGCCGGGCCGCGCGCAGGCGCAAGTCGGGCCGCACGCGGTGCTGGGCCAGGCCGAGCCCAGTACCGGCCCAAGAAACCCCTTTTGAATACTTTTCAACATAAATAAGTGAATATAATTGGTAAAATTCATATCAAATCACAGAAAAATGAGAAAAATACAAACTAAATTTTGTTAAATCACTCACACAAAGTTCTATCTAGGAAAAATATACAATCATGTCTACATTAAGCTTACATGCATATCTTGTTATATGTTTAAATAAGGCTCATTAACTTTGTTAGAACATAAGGAAATATAATAAGTTTTTAAAAATGTTAAGATTGATTTTTGTTAGACATATGATATATTTCCTTTTCATACAAATGCTAGTATAAATATGTTTGCCACTTTAATTATAAATAAATTAATGATACACCTTGTATAGCTAGGTAGAACAAGTTATCACATAAGCACATAAATAAAATATGTTGCTCTTATTATGCTAATTATCATAGTTTATACATAGCAGAGGCTCTGAATATATTGAAAATAAAAATAACCAACACCATTAATAAAAGTATATTCAAATCACATGTGTATGTAATGCTAAACTCTAAAGTACACACACCATATTCTTTTGCTTCATGGGAGTTAATGAAGGAAGTAAATTTAGAAAAGTATATTAAATAACTCATGCATCATCTTATGCACTGCATCTTTTATTCATTTAGAAACCGCCGAGGTCGCATACGAGTTAGTAGCTGAATCCCAGGAGCAGCAAGGGTCTGTCGAGCAACCACCAGACTCGGCCCCAGGTCCAGAGGAGCTAATCTCTGAGCAAGGCAAGCCCCGGAGCATAACCCTTATTTCAAAACTGTGCAATATTTTATTTAAGTATCTATGTGCATTTACGTGTCTAAGAATTGTATGAAACCATAGATGCATAATTCCTTAGGCACCTGGTCGAATACTAGTTGTTGCTTCGTTAGTTGCTATGCTTAAATAAGTCCGGTAAAAGTCGAGTGACTACCGTCACTCGCGAGACATAGGGTTTCGCTTTTAAAGATATTATGGGAATTGATGGTTTGTTTACTAAAAGTGGAAGTCGTTCGTGGGGCCCAGGGTATCAGGGTTGAACAATACTACTCACATGCCGGTAGTAAGAGGTAGTTGAACCCGGTAAACCTACGTACCTATATGCAAACTGGTAGAGTGGACTGATACTGTCTTCTTCAGTGGTGCTAATCAGTAACTCATGGCTGACCCGTCGTTGGTATCGGTGGGGATTGGCGGTCCCGGGCTGCAGGGCAGTTCACCTATGCGGGGTGCATATAGGGAACGGTTGCCATGTACGGCCCGACGAGGCGCGTACGTGTCGTGTGATTAGGTTTACCTTGCAAGGTTCAAATCGGATCGATTCGCCGCCACTCTCGGATAAGAGAACCTTGATCTCTCTGTCACAGTGCGACATAATGAAAATAAGTGGGGATAAGAAATGGTTGTTTGAGTAAAGATATGGTAACTGTTGCTTGTTAATGAATTTCTTTTAAACTTAACAGTATGATAGATGGCAAACATAGAAGTTGGTATTATCCCACTAATCTTGATGCTAAAACCCTGAAAATAGGATCAATTCTTAGTAAGCTTTTGAGCAAAATAAACCCACAGCCAAAAGCTTGCATGCTAAGAGTCATTTAAGTCGGGTAAGTCTTGCTGAGTAGTAAATACTCAGGGTTTGTTGCTTAATTCTTTTCAGGGCGAGATAATGTTGAATATTGTCCTTGCTGTGTTAAGTACAATGATCGTAATGCTGACGGATGGGAAGTTGAGGAGCTCAACGAGTAGTTACCCTAGTTCTATCTTGTGTTTAATTAGGGCTTGAAGAACTTGGCTTGTATAAGACCTATCTTATGTTGTAATATGAACCTCTGTTGTACTCATACTATCTATGCTCATCATCGAATGAGATATCTGGTGTATTGTTTCGGTCCTTATGCTCAACTCGTGGTCGAATCGGGAGTTACCCGACAGACTGTCAAATTACACCGTCTTAAGTGCACGATGGCTGGATATTTGTTAAAAAGACGGTTAGTGCACTTAAGCCGGTTAATTTGGGCGGTTCTGCCACAGCTGGTATCAGAGCCAGGTTACACCAGGGGTGGTATGAGTTTCAACAAAAACCAATTTTAATACGTTTAGAAACTAGTCCTAACACGTGTAGCACGGTAGAGGACGGGCATGCATCATTAATCCAACAAACTCTTTAAAACTTTACATCTCCTTATCTATAAGTTTCTAAACATATATATAATAAAAGAAGAAAGAAATATAAAAGTCAATATAATAACAAAAATAAAAGCAATAGAGGGGGAAGAGTTTTCCGTGTGAGATAATTCTCTCTTCCAGGAAATTGAGTTTCTTTCGTGTTTTTGGGTCTCAGATGGCAAGATTGCCACAGAACCACCATAACGGTGCGGAAGAGTTGCCTCCACCACCGCCTAGTCCGCTTGAGGCAATAGCGGCTATTTTGCATGGCCACGAGGAGCAGACTGAACTTCTTCGTCTGCTAGTACAGTAGAATGGCCAGCAGCGTCATAATGGGCACCATCAGAACCAGGATCACCATGCAGGGTACCAGGATTTCTTGGGTACTCAACCTCCAGTATTCCACAAGGCGGATGAGCCCCTCGAGGCTGACAGCTGGCTGCGGACTATTGAGTCCAAATTCACTTTGCACCAGTACACTGACTGGGACAAGGCAGTGTTTGCAGCACAGCAGCTTCGAGGCCCCGCACGTACTTGGTGGGATAATCATAAATCTATGCTTCCGATGGATCATCGTGTTACTTGGGATGAATTTAAGGAAGCCTTTCGAGCTCATCATATCCCTGCTGGTGTTATGCAAAGGAAATTGTCCGAGTTTTCTAGCATTAAAGCAGGGTACTCATAATGTGGTGCAGTATGCCCAAGCCTTCAATAATCTGTCCCAATATGCAGGATATCATGTTGACTCTGATAAGAAGAAGCAGGCGTGCTTCAGGCAA
Source organism: Alloteropsis semialata (assembly GCA_004135705.1). Classification (NCBI taxonomy): domain Eukaryota; kingdom Viridiplantae; phylum Streptophyta; class Magnoliopsida; order Poales; family Poaceae; genus Alloteropsis; species Alloteropsis semialata. Next base: position 28,959,392 of record CM014271.1, read on the forward strand.
GGTCTTAACAGCAAACTTCAGGATCGTCTGGCCATGTTCAAGTTTGACAGTTTCAGTGAGCTAGTTAATGGGGCTATCATTCAAGAGGACGCCCACTTAGCTCACAAGGCCGACAAGAAGCGGAAGGCACCTGCTATGGGATCTTCTAGCAGTGCTCAGCAGAGGTTCCGTTTGGTTCAGACGGGACCGCCGCGCGCACCATATCAGCATCAGCAGGTGTACAGGCCACCTCAGCACCGGCCTGTGTTTAGGCCGCCCAGCAGCAGAATACCAACAGGCCACCTCAACCCCAGTACCAGCAGCAAGGTTCATTTAGACCTCCTACTCAGCAGAATGTGCAGAAGGCGCTAGTGCAGACTACGGGCAGTCGCCCCAATTCTTTTCCTTGCTACAACTGTGGTCAACTTGGTCATTTTTCTCGGGAATGTCCTATGCCACCCAAGCAAGGTCCAGAACTCCAACCAGCTGCATCCAAAGAAGAAAATGGCTCATTTCAAGCCTGGTAATGTGAACTACACCCAGCTTGAGGATGTTCCTGAAGGGGCACCAGTAATGACGGGTATGTTTTTCATTAATGGTCAGTCAGTTAGAGTGTTATTTGATTCTGGTGCATCACATACTTTTATCAGTAAAGACTGTGTAACTAGACACCAGTTATCAGTAACTTATCTAAAGAATCCCTACAAGATCTTTTCCCCAGGAGGACAAATTTTCACAAACCAAATGACAAAACCTATACCTCTTGACCTAGATGGCCATATCTTTCCCATTCCACTTGTCATACTTCCATCTCAAGGGATTGATATTATTCTGGGTATGAACTGGATGAATTTACACGGGGTTCTTTTAGATACTTCCGCACGAACCGTTCACATAAATTCGCCAGCACAAGGATCTTTAGAAATATATCTTGCTAATCATGAGATCTCAAAACACACGATGAACCACACGGAAGGCAAATCTGTAAAAGATATCCCGGTGGTATGCGAGTATCCGGATGTATTTCCTGATGACTTGCCGGCTTGCCACCCGAGCGAGATGTTGAATTTGTCATTGAGTTACAACCAGGCACAGCACCCATTTCTAGAAGACCATACCGTATGGCTCCTAATGAGCTAGCTGAATTGAAAATCCAGTTACAAGAAATGCTTGATAAGGGCTTTATTCGTCCAAGCACTTCACCTTGGGGATGCCCCGCATTATTTGTTAAGAAGAAAGATCATACTCTCCGGTTATGTGTGGACTACAGACCCTTGAATTCAGTCACTATCAAGAACAAATATCCACTTCTCCGTATTGATACCCTGTTTGACCAACTAGCGGGTGCCAAGGTTTTCTCCAAAATTGATCTTCGCTCTGGCTATCACCAAATAAGAATCAGGCCGGAGGATATTCCAAAGACAGCCTTTTCCACTCGATATGGTCTGTATGAGTACTTGGTCATGTCCTTCGGGTTGACCAATGCTCCAGCTCATTTCATGTATCTCATGAATTCGGTATTCATGCCGGAATTGGACAAGTTTGTTGTCGTTTTCATCGACGACATTTTGATATATTCCAAAAATGAACAAGAACATGCCGAGCATCTTCGAATTGTTCTTCAACGACTTCGAGATCATCAGTTATATGCAAAGTTCAGCAAATGTGAATTCTGGATTAATAAGGTTCCATTTTTGGGACATGTAATCTCACCCGAGGGTATATCTGTTGACCCTAAGAAGATTCAGGATGTGTTGGACTGGAAGACTCCTGGATCAGTTTCAGATATTCGAAGTTTTCTGGGATTAGCTGGTTATTATCGGCGATTTGTCCCAGAATTCTCAAAAATTGTAAAGCCCATGACAGAATTACTAAAGAAGGATGTCAAGTTTGAATGGAATGATAAATGTGAGCAAGCTTTTCACACTCTCAGGAAGCTCTTAACGACGGCTCCTGTATTGGCCCAGCCGGACATTACCCGACCCTTCGACGTATATTGCGATGCGTCGGGTACTGGGCTCGGCTGTGTCTTGATGCAGGACCGACGTGTAATTGCTTATGCTTCTCGGTCACTCAAGCGCCACGAGGAGAATTATGCTACCCATGATCTGGAGTTAGCAGCCGTGGTACATGCATTGAAAATCTGGCGCCATTACCTTTTGGGTAATTCGGTTCATATATACACAGATCATAAGAGTCTCAAATATATATTTACCCAGCAGGAATTGAATATGCGCCAAAGGCGTTGGTTGGAATTGATTAAGGACTATGATCTGGAGATTCACTATCATCCTGGCAAGGCCAATGTGGTAGCAGATGCTTTAAGCCGCAGGGCTCATTGCAATTGTTTATCTGCTACTCTCAGTGAAACTCTTTGTTCCGAAATGGAAAAATTGAATTTAGGAATCATCTTGCAGGGCACCCTTGATAATATTATCCTATTACCCACTCTTCGAGATCAAATTATTCATGCTCAGAAGAATGATGTGGGTATGGAGAAAATTTGGCAGAGGCTTGCTAAAAATGATGAACGGGTGCATTGTTTTCATCTTGATGATACTGGTGTTCTGTGGTTTAAGACCCGTTTGGTCATACCTAAAGACCCTGAGCTCCGAAAGCAAATTCTTGACGAAGCTCATCTCTCCCGTTATTCTATTCACCCTGGAAGTAACAAAATGTACCAAGATCTCAAGCAGCGGTTCTGGTGGACTAGAATGAAATGGGAAATTGCTAAATATGTGTCCGAGTGTGACATTTGTCAACGAGTAAAAGCTAGCCACCTTAGACCCGCTGGTCCACTCCATCCATTAAGCATTCCATCCTGGAAGTGGGAAGATATTAGTATGGATTTTATTATGGGGTTGCCCAAGACATGAAAGGGCTATGATTCTATTTGGGTTATCATAGATCGCCTCACCAAGTCAGCACATTTTCTTCCAGTAAAAACCAAGTATAGGTCAGTCAATTATGCTGAACTATACATTGCCCGTATTGTAAGTCTTCATGGAATTCCCAAGACAATCATATCTGACCGTGGACCTCAGTTTATAGCTCATTTTTGGGAACAACTACATGCCTCACTTGGTACCAAGCTTATTCGTAGTTCGGCTTATCATCCTCAGACTGATGGACAAACTGAGCGGGTAAATCAAATTGTTGAAGATATGCTAAGAGCATGTGTACTCACTTATAACACCAAGTGGGATGAGTGTCTTCCATTGGCGGAATTCTCATATAATAATAGTTATCAAGAAAGCCTCAAGATGGCTCCTTTTGAAGCTTTGTATGGACGCAGGTGTAGAACACCTCTAAATTGGTCTGAAGCTGGTGAGAGAAATTATTTTGGGCCAGATATTGTTCAAGAAGCCGAAGAACAAGTTCAATTCATACACAAGAATCTAAAGATTGCACAGTCTCGTCAAAAAGATTACGCCGATAAAAGACGTCGACCCCTTGAGTTTCAAGTCGGTGATCATGTTTACCTTCGAGTGTCACCTATGAAGGGCATTCGACGCTTCGGCATCAAAGGGAAATTGGCACCTCGGTATATTGGACCATTCCCTATTACTGATCGATGTGGACCAGTTGCTTATAAATTGAAACTTCCTCCACATTTGTCGGTCGTCCATGATATCTTTCATGTGTCTCAACTAAAGAGATGCCTTCGGGTTCCCACCGAGTTGGTAGGAATGGAAGATATTCACTTAGAGTCCGATCTCACTTATAAGGAATGGCCTATAAAAGTTGTTGATCGAAAAGAACGTGTTACTCGGCACAGCACCAGTTTCTTCTATAAGGTTCAGTGGAGTCATCATTCTGAAAGAGAAGCTACTTGGGAAAGTGAAGCTTTCCTCAAAACCAGTTATCCTGACTTTTCTCTCACTTACCCAGGTACAACCTCATCTCCACCTTACTCTAGTTCCGCTTCATCCTTGGAATCTCGGGACGAGATTTTTTTTAGGGGGAAGGATTGTGGAATTTCAAAATCAAATACGAATTTCAATTTCAAATTCAAATCCAATTTTGAATTTGATTTCAAAAATCAAAAAAAAGAAGAAGAGGAGCGCCGCCGCGGCACGGCGTTGCCCAAAGTCGTGACCGGGTCGCCGACCTCGGCGTCCGTGCCACGTGCCGGCCAGATTGAGCCGCCGCGCGACCGACCCCACCTCGCCACGCGTCATCCACGCGCGGCCACCTTCATCCCCGCCGTACCGCCGCCCATGCCACGCCCATGCCGACCGCGCCACGCGCCGCCGCCCGAGCCGCGGAGCTCGTCGGCCATATCCACCGCGGCCAGGACCACCTCACCGGGCCGCCCGAACTTGCGATTCATCTCCCCCTCGCGTTCATCCCCTCCGGCCGCCGCCATTACTCCTCGCCGGCCAAATCCACCCCCGGCCATCACCCTCATCCCCTCGCCTATAAAATGCCCTCACCACCCGCTCAATCCCGCACACCACCACCCCGCCCTTCTTCCACCTCACCCCGAGCTCACCGCCAGCCACCCATTCCGCCCCGGAACCCTAACCCTAGCAGGAAGAAATAGAGAAGGAGAAAGCAGAAGGAGAAAGGGAGTAAGGGAGGGAGAAGCTTACCTGGAGCAGGCCCTCGCCGACTCTTCCTCCACGCTCTGGCCGCCGTCGCCGAGCGTCGCCGCCGCCGCCGCCCGTCCGAGGAAGAAGATGAGGAAGGGGGGAGAAAGGAGAGGCCGCGCCGGCCTTTAAGCCGCTCGGTCGTTGGACCGAGCAGGCCGGTGGGCTAGGCCGCACACGCGTGTGTGGGCCATGCGCTGTGCTTGGCTGGGCCGAGCCCAGTGCCGGCCCAAGAACACTTTCAAATGTTTATCAATATAAATAAGTGAATATAGTTGGTAAAATACATAGAAAATCATAGAAAAATGGAAAAATACAAACTAAATTGTGTTAAATTCCTCACGCAGAGTTCTATCCAGGAAAAATATACAATCATGTATACATTCAGTTTTACATGCATATCTTAATTTATGTCAAAATAATGCCTATTAACTTTGTTAGTGCATAAGAAATCATAATAAGATTATAAAAATGTTAAGATTAATCTTTTTGTTAGACATATGATTTATTTGCTAGCCATGAAAATGTCAGTACAAATATAATTGCCACTTTAACTTTAAAATAATTTATTTATGCACCTTGTTTTTATAGGTAATATAAGTTATCACATAAGTACATAAATGAATCATGTTGTTTTTATTAATGCTAAACATCATAGTTCATATATAGCAGAGGCTCTGAA
>CM014271.1:28965644-28976587 GCA_004135705.1 Alloteropsis semialata
GAGTCAAATGAATCCTTGACAATTTCATTGGAGGAAGAAAATCGAAGGCTCAAGGATCAGCTTGAGGAGCTCTCTAGTAAGTATGTGAACTTGCAGGTTACTCATAAGGAACTAGAGTGTTCCTATGGGAAGCTTATAGATTCACACACATTTCTTGAAATGAATCATGAGGTTATGCTTACTACTATGAAATCTTTAGAACCTCAAATTCATAAGTATAAATGTTCTCTAGCCAAAATTCATAAATCTTGTGCTAACCCTTGCGGCTCGCAAGCAAAACCTTCATGGTATGATCAAGTTCTTGCAGAGTCACTTTATGATCACATTGCACAAGATAATGACTATCTGAAGCTAGAGGTCAAGAGGCTTAAGATGGACTTGTCCAAGCTAAAAGGCAAGGGCCTTGCGCAACCTTCTCAAGATAACCGTGATTCCATGGTGAAGAAGCTTGAGAAGGGATCAACATCGCAAAGTTCCTGCAAGAATTCTCTCAAGTCCATCCCAAAAGAGAAGCAAGACAAGAAGAAGAAAAACATGACTCAACGTGCTTTTTTGAAAAGAAGAACAAGCCAAAACAATCAAAAAGGAAGAGAAGTCTTCCACAGAGGAGATGTTATGGATGTCGTGAGAAAGGGCACGAAATTGAAGCTTGTGTCAACCAGTCAAGGATGCACTCAGGTAAAACCGGTGGCACCGGTTTAGATAAACCGGTGGTACCGGTTTCCACTGAGGAACCACAAGTCAAGCAGAACAGCCTTGGATTGAAGACACAAGCAAACATTAAGGAGAAGAAATGTTCTGCAAGCAAGAAATATAAGAGTAGCAACATCAAGCACAAGGTTTGCTACACATGTCGTCAAAAGGGACACTTTGGTAAGGATTGTCCAAATGGTGAAAATCCTAATCTTGATTTTGTCAATAATAAGTTTATTAAGATTAAGAGGAACTCAACTGACTCTTATGCAACTAATGTGATTGGTTCACCTAGGACAAGCACAAAGGCCATTTGGGTTCCTAAGTCCTTGCTTACTAACATTGTAGGACCCAACACACGTTGGGTACCAAAATATGCCTAAAAGAGATTTGTAGGTACTTGGAGCAGCATTGGAAGCTTGGTTCACTTGAGAAGAATTCCATCTTACATCATTTACATCTCAAGAGAAATTTTCATATCATAAATGAACCAAGTGAGATCAATGGAAGAAAATGTTATCCAATGTTTCTTCTATGATAAGTACCTCTCCAGCTGTCCACTCATATTTATATATCTATGCTCTTATTGTTTCTAAGCATATATAGTGGACAAGCGATCTTTGATTAATAATGAAAAATTATGACAAATAACACTTGATGCTACTAACCGCTTCATCAAGAAGCTTTGAGTGTTTATAAATGCAGGGCAATGAATAATTAATGAAGATAAACAGAAATGAATCAAGACAAGAAGCACCAGAATAATCTTTTTGAAGAATTGCATGGTTCAGTGGAAATCCGGTGGCACCAGATTGGTAAAACTGGTGGCACCGGTTTTGCCAGAATCAGTAGGTAGCAAAAGAATAAGTTCCGGCCGGCTTCAGATCTTCCGACCCAAAAGTCCGGCAGCCTCTGTCTCGTATCAGAAGTTCCGGTCATATATGCCAGAAGTTCCGGCAGAGGTTCAACTGTCATTCTTCATCTAAATTGAAATATCACAAGAAATTCTTTCAGCACTTCCATGGCATACAACTTGTATACTATCTTTGTGGTAGTAAGTATTCTTGGCACCATTTCAATAAATGCAATTTATTTATGTGCCGAGACCAAACTGTAAGATAAACTCCTCAAACTCAATAAATTGATCAAGTGCATGTGACATGATATTCAAATACATGATGCACCTATTAAGGGGGAGATTATCCTACAATTTGTGTCCTAGAGACTAACATTTTCTTTTAGTAATTTTGTAGTCTCATGTGTGAGAGTTTGTCTCTCTTTGAAGCAAGCTATGTCTTTTGTTCAAAATTGGTAAAAGAGTATCTACCTCCTCTTTGGACAATGAATTATCTTATTAAATAGCTGCTTGCCATAATATATATTAAATCCCTTTGCTTGGCTTTGTGACAAGATTGATGCATGTGAGCTTGTCTTCCACTCATATACACATATGCATCAAGAAAAAGGAATTTAACCTATATTGTGAGGTTTCATCTTTTAGTGACCCATTGTGCCTTTCCAATCCAAAGATCACTAAATGATGAAGCTCGGTCTTGTGCTACTTAATGCATCTCTTTTCTATGATGTATATAAGGGAAATTTATAAATGAGAAGAGGCATTTGGATTATATTGATAATGCATAAGACTTGAGAAATGAATCTTCACCAATGTGAAGAAAGATTAGCTAGAGGTCAAGGTATGTTTTTCAAATTCATGTATTCATTTCAATGCATCTAGGCCTTCTTCATGTTAGTGTGCTTGGTGTGAAAAAGATGACTAGCTGCACCTTGGGTTGGTTTCTTGGTGTGAGTGGTAGATCTTGGATTCTCTCTAAGATCTATCTTTGCTAGTAATTATTTTCATACTCTGTGTGACATAGGATTAGCTTTTCAAAATTAACTAGCATGTGTAGGAGGTGTGCTTTTTGAAAATCATTTGGTGTTGGTCTTTGTGGCCACGATGATCCATTTGTGGTTATTGTTATCCTTGCTTGATTGCTGGCTAACTACAAATGGTGAAACACTCTCAAGTCCATTAGATCTACCCAATCTCATCTCAAGGGCTATGTTTATTGGATTTTCTTATCTCATCCATATCTACCAAAATCCTTCATCTGAGTCAAAGGACAGTGCGCAAATGGATAAATGGATTCAATAAGGAAGCAAAGAAGAAAAGAGAAGGGCAGAAGTGCAAAAATGGACAAAAGTCACTGGGTCAGAAATTTCCGGTGGCACCGGTTTCTCCAAACCGGTGGCACCGGTTTCTGTCGGCTGGCCACTATTTACCTGTTACTTACCCATTCAGTTTTACATTTACCCCCTCTTCTCACCCCCGACCCAAAACAGAAAGGAGAGGGCCGTTTGAGGCGATTTTGTGGCGATTTCAAGGCTTCACCAAGGGATTCAAGTGTTGAGGCAAGATTTGGATTCTCCAATCCGGTGTGACCGGATTCCCCTCCGTTCTAGGGCTGCAGTAACTCTTCCACCATGTCGGGAGGTACCGATCTATTTCTCTAGAAGTTTCCTCTCAGATTCCTTTGGTAGAACCTCATATCCTAGTCCCTAGAAGCTTCCCAGTGCAAGAAATCGAAGTTTCCATGGCCGCATTGCTGTGTGCACTGACCTAAGGTTTCTGGGCAGAAACCGGTGGCACCGGTTTTGAAAAACCGGTGGCACTGGTTTGTGCGCAGGCGCCCTGGCCAGTGTCACAATCTTGGCTAATATTTATCGAAATCAATTTCTTTATCAAGGCTCAGTGTCTCAGAGGTCTTTTCTCCATGTATTTGTTACAGATCCCAGTGATTACATTGTTTTTCGGAGAAGACCAACTCGCTCAAAGAATGCCCAATTTGAGTTTCGGGCAAGAGATACGGAAACTAGTGGGCAAGATGTTGAACCAGCACAGCCTAGAAGATCCAAGAGGGCAGCAGGAAGAGTGAACCTTGCTAGGGGTGATATTTGCATTGAAGATTCTGAGGCCGAGGACACCTCTAGTGATGATGATGAGGAGAGTCCTTATGAGAGGGATCCCACTCCTTCCGAGTCTATTGCAGCAGACTCTCCCTCAGCTGGTCAGCGTAAAAGAAAGGGCAAATCAATTTGAACACAAATCTATGAGAACAGCCAGGGGACAGGCAGTGGTGACAGAAGTGGCAGTGGGAATGGGGATGATGAGGAGGACATCATTTCAGCACTTGGACCACGGCCAACACATAATGCTCCTCCCACTCATCTCAATGATGTGACCTTTAGAGCTCCCATGGCGCCCCCACACCGCGCCAAGATCAACTACAAAGTTTAGGGCATGACAGAAAAGGCCAGAGTTGAAAGGGCTAAGAATCCTAAGGAAGTTGGTGGGAGGCACCTTGACTATAGATTTGGCACAGCTTTTCATCAAGACTTCTATGAGAGTGCCATCCTTGCAAAAGATGCTCCTATTGCCCAGGCTCAGTTTATTGATTAGAAATACATGAGGGCATTCAAGGACCCTAGGATTGATGAGATCATTAGGGAATGCAAGAGGAAGAATATATACAAGATCATAAGCTTTGCCAAGTCCTGGAATAGTGAGGTAATTGCACAATTCTATGCCACTTGCTACTTCACATCTAGAAATGATGAGAGAATTGTGCATTGGATGACAGAGGGTAATTGGTTTGGGGTAACCTACACTCAGTTTGGCTCCCTTCTTGGCTTTTCTAGTGAGGATGATGATAGGGTTCATATTCATAATGCTAATTATATGGATAAGAAAAATATGAAGTATATGTATCTACCAGGACGTGAGGGTCACTTTGGGAGTGCTCAAGGCATGCTACCATTCTATGTTTATCTAAACCGCATGTTTAGAAAGACACTTGCTCCTAGAGAGGGTGATCAAAGCAACATTTCATTCTATCTTCGTGATTTGATCAAGTATATGACACCTAGTGAGCCGGAGTTCAGTGTGGTGGACTACATTTGGGAAGAAATAAAATCTATTGCTGGTTCTCCACAAAAGTGTTGTGGGTATGCTCCTTATCTCATGCATGTTATTGAGGCTGTCACAAACTTCACATTTGATTATGATCATGAGATTGAGCCCTTCCACATGAAGAATGATGTCAAAGGACCAACCCTATCTCAAGCGGCAAGTATGGAGGCTAATGTAGTGGGTGGAGAAGCACCTGAAGGTGCCTCTATAGCTGCTGCGCCTTCTATGGCAGCAAGGGAGGCGTCCGGTAGTGGACATGGACGTAGGCAAAGAGATGTGCACAAGCCCCCTTCACCGCTTAGAAAGTTGTTTAACTTTATGTGTGGATCTTGTATGAGCACAAATGCAATTGCTCACAAGAAAAGGCAAAGGAGGAAGAGGGATTCGAGGATGATTAGGCAAATGTATGAGGATCCCTCCAATAGGCCTCCTATCCCCCGTGCAGAGTCTGATGATGAGGAAAGTGAACCGGAGGGATTTGATCAAATTTGGACTAAATCTCAAGAAGTGGATCCGGTTACTCAAAAGGATTATTGGGATCGATCCATAGGCAACACATATTACAATCCGTCATATGAGGGCATGCAAAGTGGAGGTGCTTCATTTTCTGAGGTGTCATTTGTGGGAACTCAAGGACAAGGTGGCTCCTCTAGTATGCCACAGGTTGATCCTTATGCAGCTGGAGGTTCAGGGTCTGCTCAAGCTGATATTTTTGGAGAGATTTTTGGCAATATCAATCCATATGTTGGTACATTCCCTCCAACTCAATTTGCACCTCAACCTCCATTTGTTCCTCCAACTCAAGGCCAAGAGCAAGATGATGATGAAGAAGATAATGAGTAGGGACAGCAGGAGAAGCCCCCAGGACCTTTGTTGGTGATGGATGACAAAGGGGGAGAAATTGGAGCGATTAAAGCTCCGCTGTTCTGTTGTCTGCTGGCTGTCTAGGCAAAACCGGTGGCACCGGTTTTCCAAACCGGTTTTGGCTGTTGTATGCAACCCTGTAATAAACTCTATCTTAGCTCTTTTGGACTTGAGAACATTTGTAATGTGTGCTATTCTGTGTGTTGAACTTGTTTATGTGTGTGGAACTTGTTTAAATTCTATTTAGACTCTTTTATTTGATAATATATCTTGTGTGTCCGGAAGTTCTGACTTTGTATCAAAAATTCTGGTTGGGTCCAGAACTTCTGGTCTAGAATCTCCGGTAGCCTCTGGTGCTTGTCGGAAATTCTGACCCGTGGTGTCGGAAGTTCTAGATCTCTCTTTGATGCTTGATTTTGTTTTTCTGGGCATTTTCCGGTGGCACCGGTTTGCGAAAACCGATGGCACCGGTTTCTGCTAGCTAGCTCAGGCAGCACTTGCTTCTCTTGTTTAATTATCTTGTGCTGCATGCATCACGTATTAATTGTTCACACACATGTTTTTGCACCCCACGGATGTTGAGATTTAGGGGGAGCTCCATGTTTTCTTGAAAATGTGCAAATTGGCATTTTAGGCCAAGTTATTGAATTTCATTCAAAGCACATATTAAGGGGAGCTCAAACTAAATCTGAACATTCAAAAGCTTTATTGATATATCTATTGTGAGCTTTAATCAAGTTGTCATCAATCACCAAAAAGGGGGAGATTGAAAGTGCATCTAGACTCCCTTGTGGGTTTTGGTGAATTGAATGACAAAATAATTAAAGGACTAACATGTTTGTTAAAGATTATGAGCAGGATTTAAATTGTATATTGACGATTCACTATTGGTCATTGGTTGAATCCAATGTGGATGGCTCATGTTGACATGAATGAATAAGTGGTTGCTCCCATTATATATGAATATGAAAGATGGCAAGCTGTGGTGAAATAAAGAAAGAGGCATAATGACATGTGTGTTTTATTGGTCTCTAAATTGATATAAGCTTGTTTAATATTGATATGGGATATCTTAGATCATGGTGAATAAAAATGTTGTATATTGCAAGATTGGATGAATGGACAAGAGACGTGGTGATATGGCTAATTCTTGGTCTATATTTAAAGAATGACTTGCAAATAAGACATGATGACTTTGATAGAAATGAAAGGTCAAAGTGAAGTGGATATATTGCATATCAAGAAATGGTGTTCATTGTTGATACACACTAATTTGAAGCTATACGTGATGCAAGGATGAAGAGGTGGAATTCGGGATAGTGTTTCTAGGTACTAAGCAATGTGTGATCAAGTTGCGGACTTGAGTCATGTATCTTTGCTAGGGTGACGAAACTTTCTTTGGATTTCAACTTGATGAATCTTGGTCACATTTGGTATTCATATTGGCAAGTATCAAACTTTCTAGAAGTAAGTTGTGAAAGAGGTGAATTGGACTAGAAGTGGATTTCATTCAAAGACAATAGTTCAAGTCACTAGCTCAAGGTTGAAGTGCTCATAGAGACAAGGTTGGATGCAACTCTCAAGTGAATATGTTGATCAAGTATGGCATGACTCAAAGTGAATAAACTCAAGTGCATCATTTGTATTTATATTTGATCTTGAGTATAGGTATGCCGTACTATCAAGAGAGATGCATCACATGTAGTCTTGAAATTGTCTAAGTGCTCAAGGAACCCATGTGAGTTGTTGAGAGACACAAAACCCTCACGTACACCTTGTAGGTTTTGCCAGGGCGGCACCGGTTTTGGGAAACCGGTGGCACCGGTTTTGTGTCAGATAGCTCCAACGGCTAGTTGGTTTGAAATCTCGGTGGCACCGGTTTCAGAAACCGGTGGCATTGGTTTTCAAAGGGTTTCCAACGGCTAGTTTTTGTGGAGTGGAGTATTTATACTCCACGACCTCCACAGTGGCAAGCTGCTGTTCCTGAGGTTGTTTTAGTGTTTCGCTGCTCTTCCTTGCCAAGCCAAAGCCATTCTTGCTCTCTCCAACCCCTTTTTGTGAGGATTGCTTGATATTGTGAGGTCCTTGTGTTGGGTAGTAGAGAGAGCAGCCATAGTGAGAAGATTGAGAGCACCAAAGCACCTTGAGCACTGTTGGAATTCATCAAGCTATTGTGATTCATTTGTTACTCTTGGAGCTTCGTTCCTAGACGGCTTAGTGTTGCCCGTGAGCTACCAAGGTGTGGTGAGCTGCGGGAAGTTTGTGCAGGTTATGCTTCACCTCCGAAAGGGAAGAAGCAAGCTAGTGGAAGGAGGAGATAGCTTGACCTAGTGTGGTCACATTAGCTTCCTCAACGGAAAGTAGGATTCACCGTGCCTTGGTGACTGCTTGGTGCAAGCGGTGAATCCGAACTTCGGGAAACAAATCTTGTGTCTCCCCGCTGGTTTGAGCTTCTTTGTGTTTATATTGCAAATTGGTGGAATTGCTCGATATTGTTGTATATGTGCTTTTGAGTGCACGGACTTGGAGATATACCTTAGAAAGACATTTCAATCATCATCTCCAAGTTTGGTTTGATTCCGAGCTCCCTAACATATTCAATCTAATTTGGGGGTTCACTGCCAGAGCAAAACCGGTGGCACCGGTTTTGGTGGCAGTGTTCTATATCCGCTGCGTTAGGCGTGCAATTCTTTTATTTGGAGATTCTAAAGATCCTTTTAGAAGTTTATTTACTGAATTTCTAAAAGTGGTATTTGGAATATCCAATTGTCACTAATAAATTTGTTTTAAGTGGTAACATTTTTAGGTCTCGCCTATTCAACCCCCCTCTAGGCGACATCAAGGTCCTTTCACTTACGGTCCAGACACTTCCCAGCAAAGTGGTCTGGACTGTTACAGATATAGCAATTTTCTTTCTTCTTCTTGAATGGGGTTGTTTGTTTAGTCTTTGTTTGGTTCTGTATTGGCTTGTTCTTCTTCTTCTTGTGGGAGGCATTGAAGTTGTTCTTCTGCACCAAATTGGCGCTTGTAGTGCCAACAACTCCTTTACCACGTGTGTCCTTTGCCCTCGCTTTCTCCTCAACATCAAGAGTCCCAATGAGACCAGCAACGCTGAACTCCTGCCTCTTGTGCTTTAGAGATGTGGCAAAATCCCTCTAAGAATGTGGCAGCTTTGCAATAATGGCTCCTGCCACAAACTTATCAGGCAACACACATGGGAATTGTTCGAGTTCCTTAGCTAGTGCCTGAATCTCATGGGCTTGTTCCACTACAGAACGATCATCAGCCATCTTGTAGTCATAAAACTGTTCCATGATACACCAAACTTTGCCTCAAGTGCATCATACAAATCTTTGCCAGATGGTAGCGACAGATAGACATCCACAAGGTTTTCAGCAAGAAATTTTTTAGCAAGAACACTTATGACGGCGCCTCGAAATAGGTTATCAGCTGCTAGGAATATTCTCTCTTCCTCTGAAGTGAGCGGTCCCATAGGCTTCCCATTTGCGACGTGCATAATGTTCATAGCCGTCAACCACAAAGTGACTCTATCACGCCATCGTTTGTAATTTGAACCATCAAAAACATTTGGTTTGATTGATGCAGCGAAACCAGTTACCGTAAGCCTATCAGGTTTTTGGATTGTTAGAAATTTAGGCATTACACGGTACATTTTAAAACCAAAATATAGTAGGTAAATCATGAAATTAATTAGTGATCTTGTCATAACAAAGTAGTTGCACGTGTTTATAATTAAAACACCATTTAACATGAACTGAAACCAGAAAAGACTTAGAGAGTACCCAGAGGCGGGGCCAATGCCGGAGGCATCGGATGCGCCGTTCCCAACTGGACTAGACATACTAGTCGGTTGAACTTGTTCAATGTAGTCGATCTAATTAGATGTAGTGGCGAGTCAGTGCAGTGCAGTCCCTCGAACGGCCTTCTAGTAGTATTTAACGAGCGAGTAGTCGCGCTGTGCGCTCCCCAAAAACCTGATCGCCCATCTATCCCGAGCAGGATCTCTGAGAGGCGTGGTTTCGGAGGCCTACTCTCGCAAGCTCTGTGCGCGCAGAGACTCGCGATGGGAATGCGTACAAACGCAACAATAGCAGGAGGAACAAGAGTATGAGGCTTGAGAGGAGGAACAAGTGTATGTTTTTTCACTTGAAGTAGTAAGGAGGGGGGTCATCTATTTATAGATGAAGATGACCCCTTGAACAAAAAATACTTTCTTGGTCAACAAGTTGATCTCTTCTTGATAGTCATGTTCAATTCGAACTTCTCCATCAAGTTCATTGAATTTGCTATACAAGTTCAATTTGAATTCCTCGATTAAGTTCATTGAACATGACTTTCCTTACTTGACTCTCAAGTAATCCAACTTGACTCATACAAACTTCTTGTTGGTTCCAGAAACATCTGATCAAGAGTGTCAAGTTCAATGTGAACTCTCAACCAAGTTCAATTCAAACTTCTCAATCAAGTTTATTGAACTTGCTATACAAGTTCAAATCGAACTTCTCGATCAAGTTCAATTTGACTTTCTCAATTATATTCATGAACCATGTCATGCAAGTTCAATTTGAGCTTCTCTGCTCTTTAGTATTTAAGGTGTGCCTTATAATATTATTTGATTTAATTGAATTATCATGAGCCTAGCTCAATTAAATCCAACGCATGCATGCTTCATCTCGTCTTGAACTGTTACAAATTTTTTTCGTAAATGGAACATTTTCTTTACTTGAGAGTAGAATATATTTTTTCTTGAACGGAGTGCGAAATATCATCCACAAAATACTCCGTAAACCGCTCTCCTCACCATAAATCGAATCCAGTAAACTTCTCGCTGCCCTTGTTTCGGTTTGCCACCATAAAATTCTCCCCGGCTTCAACGCGCCGTTATCAAATCGAACTCCTTCCGCGATGGAGTTCGCCGGCCTCCGTCGACCCGCCACTGCAGCAGCCGACGGCGTCGAAACCGGCCGTCTCCGCCGCTTCGCCGACCTTCCGCCGCCGTCGCAAGGTAACGGGACTACACTCTCGCCGGTGCCCTGATCTTTATGGATGTCTTCTGCTCTACGACTTGGGGATTTCCACGAAAACCCTTTTTTTTGGGGCAAAGATTCTGTTTTTCATAGGTAAAGGCTTTACTGTTTCTTGCAGCGTAGATGACCCCGCAACATTTTTACAATGTCGGTTCAGTTCTTTCTCTCACATTTTTGATTCGACGGCGAGCATAGAGAGATCTGATTCTGATGATACCAAAGGAATTTGTTTGTGCATTTTCGAATCGACGGCCGGAATGCTATATTATGCCCAAGCCGCACTACTGAATTTTTTCTTTCCTTCTTTTACCTTTTTCCTAAATAGCATGCATTAAAGGAAGGGAAGCCTAATTTCGGGTGAACAA
>CM014271.1:28977482-28999357 GCA_004135705.1 Alloteropsis semialata
AGCACAAAATAAGCCTATGTATTATGCAGATTCCTTGTGCATATGGAAAGTGGTATTAATATATTGTTTTCAGTTCTCATCAAACCATTTTGTAAAAGAAGTGTATTTTTCGTGCCTTAAGTATCGTGAAAATGTGACTTTCATCCCTTAGGTTTTAGTTGGTGCAAACCAATGCCTTAACTAACTAAACAAGTGCACTAACTATACCTTTATCGTCTTAACAACTGTTTACTGCAATCTGACAACTAAATAGTGCTGAACCAAGTCATAGAAGACAATGAAGTTGAGCGCGATCTGCCATGACAATTCTGAAGCTGAGCGCAGTATGCCATCTCACCACCTGCGGAGCCTTTTATGCCATGCCCGGGATAGATGCATGACCACAGCATGACGACGGTGAATAGTGCCCTGGGTGACTGCATCCTATTGGCCGCCGTCCATAAGTAAGCAAGGGTTAGGGAGGCACAAGGGGAAAGGGGATTTACGGGAAAATAACCAATCCGACTAGAATCAGTCTTTTGTAGTGATTTGTTCAACTCGGCGTCCAAAATATTTGAGTAAGAATCTATTCCTTTCTTTTCTTATAAGTGCATGTAGAAACTTATTTAACTCTAGCAATGATGATGCGACTAAGACGTGACTAGTCTAATGATTATGTGGTCTAAACCGCGGAGATGGGCTGTTATTAAGCCGAGGTAGGACGATTACTGCACCAGTTTAATTAGTTATAAGAAATTGACTTGCACCAATTGAAACACAAGGGATGGAAGAAATCATTTTTGCGATAATTAAGGTAGAAAAATACACTTTTTGCTTTTATAAACCTTGATAGTGATTGCATATGTTTAACTAACTGAAACAAGACTTATCAGTGCACACATCATACATACAGTAAGTAATAGGCTTCTTGTTCTGTCCAATTTTTTATTATTGAGCTGCAGCATTTCTCGGTTATCAATTCCCTGGTTTTAAACAAACTTCCTTTCAAACAGTCTGCGCATGAAAGAACATCAGCTGGGGTGAAGAGGAACTTGAGCGTGGCAACATCACCAGCCAAGAAGCTGAAGCCGCTCGGAGAATATGAAAGCGCCATCTGCCATGTGAACATGCCTACCCTGCACCACTTGGAAGAACACGTGGGCGGCAATCTGCATCAGTCTAAACTCACTACCGCGTTGCAGTCACCGAGGAGCGGCGGCGCTGAGCCTAACCCAGGAGCAACACCAGTATGGAAGAGGCTCACGGTACCAAACACAGAGTCCCTGCGCCAAGACGTCAAGGAGAATGCCATGGAGAGCAGCGGGTCGCAGCAGCCACACAGTTTCCCGCACCGCAAGGGTCCCGACGCGGCGAAGAAGGCCTTCTACTGCAAGGTCTGCGACTTGCAGTGCAACAGTGAGAAGATGCTGGCGGATCACCTTGGGGGGAGGAAGCACCGGGAGAAGTTGGAAGAGAACCCCTTCTACTGCAAGGTTTGCGGCGTGCTGTGCAATAGCTTGAAGAGTCTGGCAGACCACCTTAGGGGGAGGAGGCACCGGGAGACGCTGGAGGGGAGCGGGAGCGACAGCGACTGAGACGTACATGGGGACGGAGCTTTCAGTTTGCTGTTCTTATTCACGGGAAAGCTGTATGTGGCCTGCAGGTGCAGGCCTTGTTACTCTGTTTTGTACAAGTTTGCCATTTTTGTGGCTAACTAAGTAGCGAGAGCGTAGCATCTACAGTGGTGACGCTGCTAGTTGTAATGCTTAAACAGGCGAGTATACCTAATGCAGCCTGTTATTTTAGTTCTCACCTTTTGAACTTTACAAGGTTTGTTTTTCTTGTAAAGAACTTCAAATATGCTTGGCGGTTGTTGAATGGTGTCACTGATTGGCAACGCTAGACATCTTTACTTTCACAACGACAGAATAGCCTGCTGCCGACATGTCCGCGGTGGTTCAGGTGGAGGGCGCCGTGCCGGCGTTTGTTGACGAACTGTGGGTAAAATGTAAATCCAATTTGGGATGGTGCAGACGTTGGGTTAGAGCAACTCCAGCAACATCTCTAAACAAGCTTTCTTCACTAGGGGCTGCCGCCGATGTACACCGAGATTAATTTGGATGCTATGTTGTCCTGTCCCACTTTGTCCTCAGCTAAACACACCTTTATCTTCTCGGTTGGTGTCATCCCAAGTTTGGGATGGAATCGAGCATGGATAAGGATAACCATTGGCCAGATTTTAAATCGCGGAATCGAGCTTGATAACACATTTGCCATATTTTGAACTGAATATGAATATAAATCTGAATGTTCTCGATTGGAATACAAAACAGATAGGTCTAATTCAGATCCACATTTGGATATCTATTTGATTTGGATGATAGCAATTGGCAAATATCTAATCGCTTTAGCGATGGTATTGGGAGAATAAACTCTCATAAAGCATACGTAGAGATCAAATATTACACATATCAACAAAGATTACTTGTGTGAGAATTTTTTTATAAATATTTCAATAAATAAATAAATATCAATTGAATAAAACTTTGTAAAAGGATTTGCCCGAATAAAATGTATAGAGATAAAGTATTTGAAAATAGCTAGCATCAATAAATTAAATATATTAGTTTCAAACTGAATCCAAATAATATATTTATTATAACATAGAATATCATATATCCATCTGTGTCCACATTTATAGAGGGATTAATACAGATATTATCTTAGATCCATCCATTTTCATATTTGTTTCTATCGTTAATTTGAATTCAGATCATGAAAAAAAACTGAATATACCCACTTTAGATACTGCACTAGATTCAAATACAGATATACATATTCACATTTTAGGGGATAGAACATGATTCGGATATTCATATTCACATTTTAGGGGATAGAACGTGATTCGGATACAGATATATATTCACATTTTAGGGGATATATATGGATACCAGATAAGCCAATATCCACGTACTATTTTCTACCTCTACCCCCAACTTCGGACCATACCGCACAGTCGTGCTCTGCTGGTAGATCCTCATCACACTCCTGTTTCGTCGTTGGGCGGTAATCACAGTCGCAGGTGCAAACTACGAATCTACCAGTGAGCACACTGGAGAAGAGGGACGAACCCAGCTCCCCAGAGCTCCGTCTCTTTTCTTGGCTTAGGGCCTGTTTGGAATGCGGGAAATTTTTCCTATTTCTGTGTTTTTTCTGGGAAATTGAACTGTTCCTGTAAAATTCCTGCACGATTCCTGCGAAATTCCTGCGTTCCAAACGGGGCCTTAGAAGCTAGGGTATCCGCCGCCACACTAATCCCACCCGCTTCTCCAACTGATAAGCTACCCGGCCCTTCACCGCCTCCCCTAACTCCGCCGCTAATCCGCCCATGCTAACCTCAGCCCCCTCCTCACCTTTGGCCCAGTACCCTGCTGATGCCTGCCCGACCCCTTTCCTCCGTCGCTGTCTCGATCCACCTTGCCGCTGTCCCGATCGGCCCATTGCAGGCCCGACCACCTCTCACCAGTGTAGTAGGAGTACGTGTGTATGTTCTAACGTGTACCCATGAACTGGAGCATAGCGCTCATCGTTTTGGGGCGGCTCTAGGCGAAAGAGTCAATTTCGCTCCAAGGCGTCGTAGTGTCACTTAACGAATTAGCACCGATACAGGTACATTTTCTATTGAAATTACCAAATCCATTGGTGTAAAACACCGTGGTTAATCGATGCAATGTATGTATGCGTACGCCCTAATCTAGCTATGACACATTTGTGCGAGCAGATCAGTCAAAATTTCAAATCTGAATACTAGGAAAGATTTGTCACTACAGTGGGCAAATTAAGTTATGTAAACTGGTGATTCCCCGCGCGTTGCTGCGGGATTTGAGAGAGTTTTTGATAAGCTATGAACCAATATGGTTGTTAAATTGCTCGTATAAAATGGTACACCTATAGACATTACGTTAAAAAAATAACCGTTTATTTCATCTACCACTACCAGTTTTTGTAGTGACCCTTAGTTGGTGGAAGATGATGTGAATAACTTGCATGAAGAAAGAATTGATGGAGATGACGTGGATAACTTGCATGAAGAGAGATATAGATTGAATGACCCTTAGTGGGAGATGACATGGATAGCTTGCACAAAGAAAAAATTGGTGGGAGATGACTTGGATAGCTTGCATGAAGAGAAAAATAGAGTTAATGATCTTTAGTGGGGTGCATCTATATAAGTTACTAGGTGATACCCTGCGTGTTGCTGCGGGAATTTCTTAAACAAAATTTTAAGGTGAAATTTTAAAGTATAAACACTAAGATGATTGCATGACAACATTTTATTTTGCAAACGACATTATGTATGAAAACATGTTCATTTTGTTGAGAAATAACGACTCTTAAATGATTTGTTCATATTGCAAACTCCATGTATTTTTACCGTGTGAATTTTGTAGCTGGTACTCGCAAAGACTAATAAATTGCATGCATGAATGCTATTATTCACAGAATATCGGTGGAAGACATAAATAGATGGATCTAGTGGATAGTGACATGGCATCTCATATAGTGGGTTCCTCTATGATGTGGATAGCTTGCATGTTGAGAGAAATAGAGTTAATGACCTTTAGTGGGGTGCATCTATATAAGGGCTTCTTTGGTAGATCTTAAGATGGCTCAGCTTCGTCTGTTTTACGTAAAACGAGGCACTGTAGCGTGAAGTTGTTTCGGAAGACGATACAAAAATAAATTAAAAACTGGACAAAGCTAGTTTTTTCAGCTTTATCAAAACAACTTTGCTAGTAAAGCTGTTTTTGGAGAAGCGGTAACAAACGACCCTAGGTTATTATAGATTAAGTTCTGAGTCGGAACTCACGGAAGGTTAACGTTGCTCACGGTGCTGGGCCCGCGGTGGCAGCCACGAAGCGGCGGCCGCGAGGCAGACGGAGGGGGTGGAAGTGTGGAACGTGGCGCTCGCGCCGTCCGCTGGCGGAGATCGGCGGCCGCGTGTCGCAGAAATGCTGCGCCGCCGACAGCGCGACCAACGGGCGGTGTCCATTGACTCCGGTGTCAAGCACTCGTGCTTCGCCGTGTTTAGTCGGTGGCCGAAAAAATTTGCAGGGTATTAAATGTATTTTTGATCAATAATTAAGGATATTAAATAATGTCAGTTTACAAAACTACCTCCATAACCTCTAGTAAATTTCTGAGACGAATCTAATGAGGCCTTTGACCACATGGTTAGAGGATGATTAGAAGATAGTTACTGTAGCATCACTGTAGCAAATCATGGATTAATTAGGCTCATTAGATTCGTCTCGGAAAGTTACGCTCATCTGTGAAGAGGTTTTGCAAATAGACTTCATTTAGTACTCATGCAAGAAAGATTCCTTTTTGCAAATTTTTTCGGCCTCTGTTACACTTTTCTTTTTCTTAAATGGAGCATTTTCTTTTTTTTTTGTCATGAAGGGAGTATTCAGTATTCACAAATTTGATCGAGGGATGTGCAAATCATCACCCACCCACTGTTGAACAATTCTGAATTTTTTATGTTGGTACAGAAATCATTATGGGTGCTACTGACTACTGAGTGTTGATATCTGTCTTGTGTTGTCAAGAAAAAATTATTATAATTCCAATAACTTCTGTGAAAGTGTGAATAGTTAATTTTCATTTTTCCCAACGTCTAGCAAACCTCTCTGGTTCCCCTTGTTTCGGTATGCCACCATAAAATCCTCCCCGGCTTCTCCGCGCCGTTATCAAATCGAACTCCTCCCGCGAATCCGCAATGGAGTCCGCCGGCCTCCGCCGACCCGCCACCGCAGCAGCCGACGGCGTCGAAACCGGCCGTCTCCGCCGCTTCCCCGACCTTCCGCCGCCGCCGCCGCACGGTAACGGGGCTGCACTCTCGCCGTTGTCTTGATCTTTACGGGTGTCTTTCTGCTCTACGACTTGTGGATTTCCGCGAAAACGAAGACTTCTTTTTTTTGGGGCAAGATTTTCTCTGTGCATAAGGACTTGCCGTTTCTTGCACTGTACATGACCCCCAACTACATTGTTGGTTTAATTCTTTCTCTCACATGTTCGACGGCGAGCGTAGAGAGATCTGATGATACCAAGAGGAATTTGTTTATGCATGTTAAAATCAACGACGGGGAAGCTATAATAAGCCCTAGTGAAAAAAATGCTCCCCACACCTGTTTTTTTCCCCCTTTCCTTGTTTTACATTTCATCTTGCTAAATAGCATGCATACAAGTTAATACTAATTCGGGTGAAAAAAAAAACTCCTCCCCACGCCCGAATTTCTAGTTGAAGCCATTGACTTGTACTAGAGTTATAATGACTTTTCGCCCTAATATCTGTGCAGAATGGGTGTACCTGAAAATTCAGTTGTGGAACTCCACCAAAATGCTTGTTTTTTACACTACGTGTAATCTACGTGTTGAAGTCATCTGAAATACCTGGATTATTTCTTAGGAGATTTGCATGCATATTTACAAAAATCGGGCGCGGGAAGGAAAGTTTTCGCCTGGGCTTGGAGTAGACTTTCCCTGCCAAATAAGATGATATGTGTAATTTGGTAGGAAAATATCTTCATGTTAATCCTGTTCATCTGACAATGCTCTTGCAACCGGGGAGCAGGTGGCGCCAATGCATCACTGGTGGCTGCCGTGCTGGCGAGGAGGAGGGAGGAACTGCTGTTGGAGCTCAACGAGACGCGCATCCGCCAGGACATGATCTTGCTTGAGCTCGTTGAGACAGAGAACGCCATGGGCTTAACTGCTGCCATCCACAATCCTGTGCCGTCACAGGACTACTGGCATTTCAGGGCGCCGTTGGTCCCTCCCTTGGAGGAGGCGCCTCTCTGTTCACCATGCTCAAGTACTGAAGTGAGAGTGCCTCCGGTGTACCCACATGTGGAGTGGTCACCGCCATCATTGCCGCAGACACAGCCAGCCAGTGACTCGGAAAAGCAGCAAGATTGCAGTTCATCTGGGGCCAGGACGCCTCCATTTGATGGCTATGTGGAACTGTGCCAATCGCCGAATAAGCAGGCTCTGACAGAAGAAGCCTCTGTGCCAACAGCGGCTGATTCTGGAGCCCGACCTACTTTCCCAGAAGTGACACCAGGACACAAAGATGCTGCTGGCGGAGAATGCAAGGCTGATGTCGAGGATGGCCATGGCGTGCACCCGTTGTATGGAAGTGGAAACCAGAGCAGTGGGCAGGCGAAGACTGCAGAAACAACTCCAGTGGATCAGATCAAAGTACCAATGCTGCAGTCTGGTCGGCACATTCTGGTAGGTCAAGAGAGCACAGCATTCGATCAGCAGAAGGGGGAAGAGAGCACATCATTCGATCAGCAGAAGGGGCAAGAGAGCACAGCATTCGATCAACAGAAGGGGCAAGAGAGCACAGCATTCGATCAGCAGAAGGGGCGAGAGTTCAGTGTGGTGAGACTATCATTTTTAGTTGTTACCCTTTCCTTAAATCCTTATCTTGTTTTTTCCTAATACTTCTGTGGAACATTGCTAGATAGTAATTGGTTAATGATGATCTGATGCATATTTGTTGCAACGGCAGTGGTTTAACCATGGAGAGTTCTTGTGATCATTTATGTAAGACTAGTTTAAGTTTTAAAATTGGAAGTTCGGAGAATGTACAGTAGCCTACATTTGAGCTATTTAGGTATATTGAAAGCAGAAGCAGCGCTAGCTAGTTTTGTTAGTTCACTGCTGAAGTTTGGAATTGATCAGGACAATAGCCAATGGAGTTAACGCGGAATCCATATTAGTCCATAGATTGTTTGTTCTCTCCACTTCTTGCGATGCGTCAGTATGTTTTACTTAAGTCTAACACAAACTTTTTCTCAAACAGGAGACACCTGAGCACTCACGGCTGGGCAGTGGTTCTGAGCAGCAGCAGGAGTGCAGGTCTGGGGAGGGAGGCAATGTGTTTAACGGATATGCAGAACTGTGCCCATCACCAAGCAAGCGGGCTCCGGTGGAAGAGACAGTGGTTGCAGTGGTGACCAAAGCCGAGGCGGAGGCATCAGGACAGCAATGCGCCTTTGGTGGGGAACCTAAGGTTAATGTGGAGGGTAGCCTTGGTGTGCAGCCATTTGGCGAAGTCAGGAACTGCAGTGGACAGAGCAAGGCTTTGGAGTCTGCCATGGAGGATCGGAGCGATAAATCCACCCAACTGCCTGGTCAGCACAGTCTGTCAGGTCTGGAGAATGCAACATACAATGAGCAGAAGAAGGTAGAGTTTAGTGAGGTAAGCTCATATTTTTCAGCATTGGCCTTTAAACCTCATTTCCCCCTTCAAAATTTTTCTATGGGTAATTGATGAATGATGATCTCCAGCTTGTTTGATGTGATAGATATACAACTTTCCTGAACACTGTTTATGTCAATTGTTGTAGTTTGACCATAAAAAACTTCTGTGTACTGAAGTACCTTTTGAGACAAGGTACCTAAGATTTAGTTCAATATTGCAACTTTGCAAGTGTGAATAAAGTAAACATATGTATGAGCTAAATTTGTTAATTTACTAGTGAAGTTTAAAGAACCCAAAACCGTCGAGTCATGACACATGTCCATCTTATATTTTCTTTTGGCTATATAAAGGCCGTGTTTAGTTCCGGCCGGAATCCGGAATTTTCCGGAACGCGCGCTTCCCAATGCACTTTTTCCTCTTTGTGACACGTAACCCAATGCAAAAAAAACACTATGCGTAACAACAACTAAACACCCCCAAAGTAAAGTTGCTTCAGATGTACAGCAGAACATAAGCCTATGTGTTATGCAGATTCCGTGTGCATATGGAAAGTGGTATTCGTAGATTGTTTTCAGTTTTCATAAAATCATTTTATAAACCTTGACAGTGATTGTATGTATTTAACTAACTGAACAAGACACCAGTGCACACATCATACAGTCTGACAGTCATAGGCTTCTTATTATGTCCATTTTTTAAAAAAAATTTGAGATGCAGCATTTCTCGGTTATCAATTCCCTGGATTCTAAACAAACTTCCTCTCAAACAGCCTTCGCATGAAAGAACATCCGCTGGGGTGAAGAGGAAGTTGAACGTGGCAACATCACCAGTCAAGAAGCGGAAGCGGAAGTGGAAGAAGAAGCTCGGGAAATATAGCTGCACCATCTGCCATGTGAAAACACCTAGCCCGATCCACCTGGAGGAACACCTGCGCGGCGAGCTGCACCGGTCTAAACTCAACGAATGGCAGTCATCGGGGAACGCTGGCGCCGAGCCTAACACAAAAGCACCGGCAGTACGGAAGAATATCACGGCAACAAATGCCGAGTCCTCGTGCGAAGACGGCAAGGAGAACAGGGTGGAGAGCAGCGGGTTGCAGCAGGGAGGGAAGCCACACAGCTTCCTTCACAGCGAGGGTCCCGACGCGGCGAAGAAGGCGAACAGGGTGGCTAGCACCTTCTACTGCAAGGTCTGCGATGTGCATTGCCACAGCGAGAAGGTGCTGGCGGACCACCTCGGGGGCAGGAAGCATCAGAGGAAGACGGTGCTGGCGGACCACCTCGGGGGCTCGAAGACGGTGGTGGAGGGGAGCGGCTGAGACCTACGCGGGGACGCGGCTGCAGTTTGCTGCTCTTCTTGTTCACGGGGGAAGCTCCGAAGCTGTATGGCAAGAGGTAGTCTAGGGGTATCGCTGGCTTGCAGCAGCTGCAGGGCTTGTTAGTTTGTTTTGTAGTTTGCCATCTTTTGTTGCTGACGAAGTAGCGAGTGCGTTGCATCTAGTACAGTAGCTGACGCTGCTAGTTGCTAGTTTAACTTGAACCGGCAAGGGAAGGATCCTAATGCAGTTCTGTTATTTGGAACTTTACAATGGTGTTCTTGCAAGGAACATCAAATGTGCTTGGCGGTTGTCGAATGGTGCCACTGGTTGGCAACGTTTTTGTCGGTGTGGGCATCTTTGATTTCACAAGGACAGAATAACCGGCTGCCGACATGTCCGTGGTGGTTCAGCTGGATGCATGGCGGCAGGCGGCGGCGTGCCGGCGAGTTGGCGAACGGCGTTTCCGCTGCAGGACGACGCGCCGGTGAGTCAACTGAGTTGGAAGTTCTTTTTTTTTTTTGGTAGCATAACTGAGTTGGAAGCTGAGGTGAGCAGTCGCGCCTGGCGAGGCGACGGCTCGCGTCACTGGAACGGAATGGGATTCGGCCGGGGCGGCGCTTCGGATGCGGAGCACTAGCGTTTAGCCGGCGGCCTTTAAATTCGGAGCACGCGCCTCCGTCCTCTCGATCCCAAACGGCAACGCTCCCTCAGCCTCCTGCAACCCCCGGCCCGATGGAGTTCGCTCGCCGAGGCCCAGCCGCCGCCGCTGCTTCTCCGCCCCTCGGCAGCACGGTATGTGACGGTGCCTCACCTTTCACCGACACCTGAGTTCCCAAGCCAAGATCCAAGGATTCGCGTTTTCGTTGTACCTTCGCCTGTTCTTTTTGATCATCTTTGCTACCAGTGATCGTCTAATCATTCCACGCAAACAGGCTAAAAGGTCCAAGAAGAAAACGAAGAAGTCGCGGCCGGCAGCGAAATGGGAACTGATAGAAGTCAAGTCTCACCATGCCAGTCAAGAGACCCAAGTCTTCCAGGAGGCCGGACTCACCACCACCCCGGATGTGGAGCTGCACGCTCTGCCAGGTGGAAACTCCCAGCGAGCGCGAGTTGCAGCTGCATCGTGCGGGGAAGAAGCACAGGGCCAGAGTAGCAGCCGTGGAGGCAAGGGCCAGGGCCATTGTTCTGAAGGAGTCGCTCGTCTGGACAAAAGCAAAGAAATCAAGGGACATCCCGCGGCGTTCAGGGATGCCATGTGGTCGAGCTGCGTGGCTCGCCGGGCTAATAACCGCTCGTGCAAACCGCCTTCGAAGAAGCACCTCAAAGCCAGAAGGCAACAAACAACGATCCTTGCTGTGCTGGAGGAAAAAAAAAACAAGTACGAAGTAAATGCCAGCATAACGACAGTGACGGCCTCACGGTATGAGCGGATATGAAAGCTACATAGACTGAATTGTATCCACCGACAGTGACGGCCTCACGGTATGAGCGGATATTATGCCACTTTGATCCAATAATTGACATAGCCAAGTCACTTTGATTAGCAAACTGCAACTCTACTTTGTAACTCCGGTAATGGCTTCTAAACGCGCCCTCTATTTTTTAGAGTAAGGTGTATCTCTGTTTATAGGTTTTGATTTTTTTTCCAACTTCAACTAAACTAAATAGCTCTCTATTTTTTATTGACCCGTACGTTAGTATCTACTCTGGGTTAGCTTCCATGTATCTAACGCTTTTTTCCTCCCTTCTGGCACCATATCGGAAAAAGGTTTACAACCTTGGATTATGACATGAGGTCACTTCAGCCACTAACTCAAAATATTTCTAAAATAAAAAAGTTTACAAACCCCCGAAATATGGAAGGCTTAATACATCACTCCTGCACTGCCACCGCTCCTCGTGCCACTCCGGCCGTAATACCATTTAAATAACGCCTCGAAACGGTTTTGGAGTTGGTTTTTGTCACACAGCGACTGACGTAGATGATAACATGGTAGAAAAGTCTACATAGTCCCACAAATAGGCTTGAACATTTTGCGGGCCGGGCCGAAAAAAGCCTAGTTTCTTCAGGCCTTAAAATTCTTGCCCACGCCCGTCCCATGGGTGGCTACAGGCCTCTATTTTGGACTAGCTCGGGCTTCCCGCTCTTTTTAATGGAAAATAATTCATTTAAATAGTTCGGGCCAAGCTCGGGCCAAGAAAAAATTATTCGGGCTTCGTTTGCTCTGCTCATGCCCATCCCATTAAACATCGTGGGTGGGCCAAAATCCATCAGGCTCGAGCTGGGCCACAGATGCTCAGGTCTACCCGTAAACTATCGAATATGGAATACTTCGCATCTTGAACTACAAAATCAGATTTTAACCCTCTCAAATATATGTAATATCATTTAAATAACCCCCTGGAGTGAATTTAGAAGCGATTTTGGAACATGGCAATGGATATGGATGACGACATGTCAATTTCTTCTCCCTCTCTCTCCACCAACCCTCATATTTCTCTCCTCCCCTTTGATATTCTCTGCCTGAGTAGTTTCTTCTCCCTCTCTCTCCACCAACCCTCATATTTCTCTCCTCCCCTTTGATATTCTCTGCCTGAGTAGCACGGGCTTGGGCCGGCCATGGCTATGGCCGCGGCAGAGCATCACTTGAGCTCAGGTTGGTCATCCATAAGCTATGGCACCCTAGCACAAGAGCGAGGTCTGAAGGACGGATAAAGCATGACCTCTGGACAACAATGGTAGGCCCAAGCGTTCTTCCAGCCCCTTGAATTGGAGGAGGACGTCGGCAACAATAGAGGAGGGCCTGTGTGCAACGATGGAGTGAGCTGCGGGTGACAACGATTGGACACCATTGTTAAAGGTTTGGGGTGGCAAGAATGGTTACGAAGTGGAACTTGAGCCCATGCGGTTCCAGCTTCAGCAGCCAACGCTCCCTCCCGATCCTTGTCGCATGCTTAGCCTCCCGAGTGTAACATAGAGATAGGAAAAGTAGAAAAAAGAAGGTGTGCTAACATTTAGGCTATTGCCATGTCATCATCCAAATCAGCCGCTATGTGGCAAAAACCATATCGAAATAGATCTATTAAAGGGGTATTTAAATAGTATTATATACTCAAGGGGTTAAATATCCGACTTTATAGTTCAGGGGTTAAAGTATTCCACATTGAATAGTTTGTGGGGTTATGTAGACATTTCTGCCATGTCACCGTCCACGTTAGCTGCCATGTGGCAAAAACCACGTCTAAAACCATTCTGGGGTTATGTAAACGGCATTGTATAGTTGAGGAGGTTAAATATCCAGTTTTGTAGTTAGAGGGTGAAGTACTCCACATTTAATAGTTCGGGGATTATATAGACTTTTTCTTTCTTAAATGATATTTTTAGCTTAAAATCACTCCTGTTAAGGTCCTCTTAGATCATCTCCAGCAGATCCCCATTATCCAATCTCACATCTGTATTGGAACAGTTGTTACAAAAGTAGTGCTTCAGCATATCCTCTTTATCTTTTCTTTTTTCTTAATAATTATTGGGATGAACCAATAACATATCCAACTACCCCAATAGTTGGGAGTTGTGACTGTCCCAATGCAAGAGTTGCTTTATGACAAAAATTATTGAGACTAAAATACCAACTCACCCAATAATCATGAAGAGAGATGTTAAACATCCCCTTGAGAAATATTTATCAGAAATTGTTTGAGATGCTCTAATATACATGGCACATTTTTAGAATCATATACATAAAATAGTGAGAACATGCAAAAGCAACCTCATATCTCACTTGGATTTTCGAGATACCATCTATACGACATTTTGTCTAACAGCCATAATCTTGATTTTGTTATAAAAGACCACTCCATCACACCTGCACAAAGTTGGCGTCAAATGCACGTGTCTAGTACAAATGCAAAAAAAAATAAAGACGTTAGAGGATTATAAGAAGGACAATGTGTGCACTAAATCACCAATCCGTCCGAGGCTTGTGACTTGTCTCGTACTTTCGTCCACTTGTCGCCACGCATGCTAACGATGGACACACAGGTCGACACGAGTGGGAGCAGCCGAAGTGGGAAAGCGGACGTCGTGCGGCCGGGGCCGGCGGCTGCCTCTCGCTTCCTAGCTAAGCAAGCGTCCGCGGCCTCCGGTCATCACCAACCTTTTCCTCCAACCCAATTGCTTTGGCACGGCAGGCTCCTCTCCCCTTTCGGCCCTTCCTCTCGCGCGCGCAGTCCGCCTTGGCCTTGCTCGCCCACCGGAATCCCGCAGGCCGCAGAGCAGTTCTCCGTTTCCTCGCGACAAGCGCTCCCCCTGCCGCTGCCGACCCGATGGAGTTCGCCTGCCGAGGCCGCCCCGCCGCGGACCAGGACTGCGACGGCGACGGCCACCGCCGCTCCCCCGACCCTCCGCTGCCGCACGGTACGTCACACTTCTCGCCGCCGCCGCCATCCACCTACCTCTGCGGCCGAGTCTCTCAGGAAGGATGTTTCCTGTTTCGGTCTGTTCAGACGCAAGCGATTTCTTGTGCTCCATGCCGAGAACCGGGGAATCTACAACTGCTTTGCGTGCACCTTGCCTGTGCAGTTCTGCTTTTGGAACTAAAATCCCCCTTTTTTTTTTGCATCGAGGAGGAAGGGGGTCTAGTTGCCTAACACCATTGATAGCTACGGCTTCCTGGCTCTAAAAAAATCCATTAAAAAATTCCAAGGCAGCTGTACCAAATCCACAGTTCTGCGGCTGTTAAAAAAACGATATTTAGTAGTACAACAAGATGTGGAACTGTTGGTAGTGCTTAGGTGCTCCGGAATTGTTTATGCGCTTAAAGAGTCTTTTCATCAAATAATCAATTTAGCCGTCTTTCACTGGCATTATCTACTGCCTAGTCTATCATAGCAAATTGTGTGCTAACCGAATAGGCCCGAATTTTTACAATGTTATTGCGGTGTCTATGATCCTTTAGAACTAGTAAGGGGGAAAACAGCTGGTCACCTCTATTCATTTTCTGCTATTATTTATGCTGACATCAAGAATTCAACAAGGCAGATGCAGGAGACACCATGCTGGTGATCAGGGATGCGTTGCTGTTACAGCTTCAGAAGGATCGCCTTCGCCAGGAGATCATAATGTCTGAGCTGGCCAAGTTAGAGCGTGCCATGGCATTGAGCTCCGCTGCCGGTCATGGTATTGACACTGCCTACGTGGAACGGCCTAAGCCGCTGTTATTCACCTTCAATGAGGAGTTCATGACGTGGCCAGAACATTGTTCTGATATGGATGAGGTCCATGATTCAAAGAAAAAGGATGTAAAGCATGGGAGTGTGCAATTGAAGTCTGGGAAGCCTGCCACCGGATTCAGTGTTTGCTCTAGGCCCTGTTGTTCCAATGGTAAGGCAGAGGAGAATGAAGTATTTGATGAGCAAAAACTGCAAGAATCCAATGAGGTGAGCATCTTATTCTTTATGCATGTTTTTTTGTTCATCTATTTCCATTTAGCTTGTAAACTTAATGCGTCCTTTAGAGTGCTGCTAAAGTGCTAAGCAGTATTTTGATCCTATATGTCTACACCTTGGTAAGATTAGTATATTCAGCTTTTACTAGAACATTTAGTTGCCTTGTTTTTCACAATTTCACTTCCTGATGGGTTAATAAAAATGCATATAACTTTGGTGGTAACATCTTTACTCGCCTTTTTTTCACCATTATATTTCTGATACCAATGATGTAATCGAACTTCATGTCAAATACAATATACAGCCCAAGAAGATGTTGCCTTCACTGAAATGGGAACTAACAGGAATAACCATACCTGTTAAAAAACCAAAGCTACCCCAGAGCTGGAGTTGTGCCATCTGCCAGGTGGAAGCACCGAACACGAAGCATAACATACAAGAGCATTGTGCAGGGAAGAGGCATCGGTCAAATGTAGCATCCTTGGAATCAACAAACAATGCCATTACTGAGAAGGCCAAAACAACAGCAGATTCTTCCTGTGCAGGGCAGAAAACATCCTCTATAAAATGGAGCTGCAGTACATGCCAGGCCAATGGTACCAGCGAAGCCGACCTGAAGGAGCATCTCAGTGGAAGAACACATCAACAGAACATTGAGGCACAATTCCAGGAAGGTGATGGCGTGGCTAAGAAAGCTGAGCCGCAGGAAGCAAAGTGTCAGAAGAGCAATGTGCCGCAACATTCAGAGAAGCCACCTTGTAGCATTTGTCAAGATAACTGTAATAGAGAATCAGAACTGGGGACTCTACTTTTAGCAAAGATTCAGGCCCTATTGGACGCAGTCAATAACATGGCAATTAATTCCGATTCGCACGAAGCTAAACCACCTCCAAACAACGATCCACAAGATGCAGAGCAGACTCCACAATCGAATTGCAGCATTTGCCAAACTGGTTCTGAATACCAGTCATGTAGCTCTGAACCTCAGTCTGAGAACCCCCGCAAAATCAAGAAGCGCCGAAAGAAGAGAGGAGCTCTGCAGGTAGACGTACAAGATGCAGAACTGAGTGACATGAAGCCAGCGGATAAAATATCTTCAGATGGTCCTTGCAGCATGAGTGCAAGCTCAGAAGAGAAACAGGCATCATTATTTCTTTGCGAGGTCTGCAATTTGGATCTCAGCAGCGAGAGCAGGCTTGCAGACCATTGCAACGGGGTGGAGCACTTGGAGAAGCAGAAGTTACTGAACTTTTGCAAGGTCTGCAATTTGCAGTGTAACAGCAGAATAATGCTTGCTCACCACTGTACTGGGAAGAAACACCAGAAAAATCTCAATGCAAATAAATGAAATAGAATATGCCTCTGCCTGTTAATTGGGAGCTTTTTTTCCTCTAGGTGTTAAATTTAACCATTCATTTTGGGTGCCATTGTCTATTACAATTGATACGGTTATGACGTATCAGGAGCAGGGAAACCATTACCCCTGCCACGTTAGCAAACACACCTATCTCTCTGGAATTCATGATCAAAAGGGCCAGAGCCACAGGTAAAAATACTGAAGAAGTGGAATGTTTAGTGCCACCATCTCTTAAACCTGAAAAAATTAACTGGAAACTGAAAATTAACAGTGACGAGTTGACCAGCCATCGTCAACTCGTCACTGTTTCCTTCCACCCACCATTTGCCACAAGCTTCCTCCCCCCACGGCGCGCCCCCGCCGCCCTCGCCGGAACAGCAAAACGCTGCCGGTTCATCGGGCTGCTCCTCCGGCGGGCCAATGGAGTTCGCCCGCAGAGGCCGCGGCGACGAGGGCGTCGATGACGGCCACCGCTTCTTCCACTTCAACCCTCCGCCGCCGCACGGTACGTAGCGCGGCCCCACCTAGCAGTAGCACCGCCGCCGCCGTCGACCTCCGCGCTCGTACTCTTGGGAGTAAACAAGGACAGAAAAGGGGATCCTTTGCAGTCTCCTTTCGTCCAGATGCAAGCGTTTCTTTTGCTTCCGTGCCAACAATCCAAGAATCTTCACCAACCTTGCGTGCCCCTTTGGAAGGTGAAACTCCCCATTTCCAACAAAGAAACAGGTGTTTGAGCTCTTGGCGGAATCACTCGAGCATAGGACGGTTCTGAAATTCTACTTGCTATGTTAGATAGTTCAGTTAAACATCAAGATAGCCTGTTCTTTTTTTCGTGTTAAAAAAAAAATAACCTGTTCGTTTTTTACCGACATTCCCATGCTCTAGACTTACCGTATCTAGAGCATTATGCTAGTTGCATTTAGATGTAAAATTGGCGAACTGCTGAATCAAGTGTGCATATTCTTTTATTCCATGAAGGTGTGTACTGACTATCAAGGATTCGACAATGCTTGTGCCTCGTGCAGTAGACCCAATGCTGGTGATAAGGGATGCACTGTTGTCACAGCTCCAGAAGGATCGTCTTCGCCAGGAGATCATTGTGGCTGAGCTGGCTAAGATTGAGCGTGCTATGGTGCTGCGCAACAATTCACATCATGGTATTACCACTGATGATGTGGAATGGACTAATCCAGTTCCCTTCACCTTCAGGGAGGAGTCCATACCGCACCGTCGATGGCCTGGCAGTCGAGAATGTTATGTAGATGTGGATGAGATACATGATGTTAAGGAAAAGGATGGGAGGCATGGGAACGTAGAATTGAAGTCTGGGAAGCCTGCCATGGAATATCGTATCTGTGAATGCTTGAGACCTTGTTGTTATGGTAAGGCAGGTCAGGAGAATGCAGAACTTGAAGAACAGAAACTGCAAGAATCCAGTGAGGTGTGGTGCTTTATCCATTCTATTTTTTTACCCTTATCTGTTATCTATTTTGCGTCTGTATTTGCTATAACATCTTCGGAGTGTTGTTAAGCTGCGATACATCGATGACATTCTAGGATTTGTTGACTGCAAGTTTACATGCCTTAATTTATTTTTCAGTTCCACTCTGTAATGGTGTAATCAGACTGCATATAATTTAGTAGCAAGTTTACCTGTGTTGTTTTTGCTGTTCAGTTATTTTTTTCGCGACCGTGCCTGAGCACGTTTTTCATTACAATTTGCCGTTCAGTTATCAGTGGTCTAATCAAAAACTGCTTGCTTCATGTCAAACAAACAGACGATACAGCCCAAGAAGACCACGCCTTCAGTGAAATGGGAACTGGCAGGAATAACAATACCAGTTAAGAAACCACATCAGAAATTGACTTGTGATCTCTGCCAGGTGCAAGCAACTGGTGAGCACAGCTTACAAGAGCACTGTGCAGGGCGGAAGCACAGGTCAAATTTAGCAACCTTGGAACTGAAAAACAAGGCCATTAGTCAGAAGGCACAATTAACAGAAGAATCTTCTTCCTGCACAGGGCAGAAAACATTCTCAATAAGATGGAGCTGCAGTACATCCCAGGCCAATGGTACCAGCGAATCAGACCTGAAAGAGCATCTGAATGGAAGGACACACCAACAGAACATTGAAGGGCAACATGCGGAGAGCAAAGGCGTGCCTAAGAACATTGAGCTGCAGGAAGCAAAGAGTCATAAGAGCAATACGCCACAGCATGCAGTGAAGTCACCTCCTGTGTGGGGCTGTAGCATTTGCCAAGCTAACTGTGCTCATGAATCAGACTCGCAGAGGCACCTTTTAGCTAAAATCCAAGCCCTACTGGACGAAATCAATAATATTTCATGGAAGTCTGAATCGAGAGAATCCATGGTGCCTCCAGCCGTTGTGCCACAACATGCAGAGCAGACTTCAGGATCGAATTGCAGGGTTTTCAAGCTGGTTCTGAATACCAGTCAGAGTTGGAGAACCAAATTGGAAGCATGATGAACCAACTGAATGTCCAGGACCAACATGGTGTAGCCAAGAAAACAGAAAATTTTCTACCACAAATTGCCAAGAGCCAACAATCTCCATCTGAATGGAACTTTAGCATCTGTCAGGCAAAATGTTACTCTGAATCTCAATTTGTTCATCACTGCAGAGGCAAGAAACACCAAAAGAAGATAGAAGCTCTACAAGATGGTGCGAATGCATACCAATCAGAGTTGGAGAACCAAATCGGAGGCATGATATACCAACTGAATGTCCAGGCCCAACATGGAGTAGCAAAGAAAATGGAAAATTTTCTACCACAAATTGCCAAGAGCCAACAACCTCCATCTGAATGGGATTGTAGCATATGTCAGGCAAAGTGTTGCTCTGAATCTCAATTTGTTCATCACTGCACAGGCTCGAAACACCAAAAGAAGATAGAAGCTCTACAAGGACTTAAGGAGAAGATGAGAACTCAACATTGAGCAATCTGATGGTGGACGACAAAGTACCTTTAAAAGGTTGTGATAGAAATAGTACAACCTTAAGAGAAGGTGCCGGAACAGACAACAAGTATTCCTGTGAGGTTGGCGTTTTGCAGTGCAACAGCGATGGTATGATCGCAGACCATTGTAACGAGGAACACATGGAGAAACAGCACATACTGAATTTTTGCAAGGTCTGCAATTTGCAGTGCAACAGCGAGAAGATGATTGGTCACCATCTTTCTGGGAATAGGCACCAGAAAAACCCATCTTTCTGTCAATAGGGAGGCTGCACAGTAAAATGGCAGCTCCATTTATGAAGCTTATATGCAATGCTGTTGTAAGGGCAGTCCCAACCCAGACTCCACTCATAGAGTCTTAGCGTCAAGACTCCACTCACAAGAAACTATACTCCCCAATGCAATTTTCTATCATAGCATCCCATGACCCACTTGTCTCTCTCACAGATGGTCTTGATTTGCGTGAAGACTTGGTTTCTTAGTTAGACTTGGTTTCTTATGTTTTCCCTCTCTTTCTTCAATAAATACAGCGCCACATCAGCAAAAAGCTATAAATGAAAGGGTAATTAATAGACTTAGACTCCATGGTGAAGTCTGGGTTGGGACTGCCCTAACAGTTTAACCATCCATCTCTGGGACTGACTACGAATGCCCTTCATTCGCTAAAACGGCTCGTTTGACATGGTAGGACTTTACTCGCTGTATGGTACATATGCCTTCTTTTTTAAAATAAATAAGTAACTTGTACATTAAAGCAGCTGCTAGATGTCACGATGTTATTTTGTAGTACTTACATCTATTCTACCATTTTTGAATGCGCATGTAATTGACTAGTCATATCTATATACTCCCCCTCTTTTTCTCTAATAAAATGACGGTTTGATCTGGCATGTCAAAAGACTCAAAACCCTTAATATCCTTTATCTTATAATATATTCATGACTATGAAATTAACGTTATATGAAAGTATTTTTGAACGAGAATCCAATGATACAAAATCAATAGGAGTAGAGTACAATCAGCAAATTTTTTTTAGATTGTGTGTGGTCTAAGATTAAAGTGTGCGCCTTAAAAAAAGAGAGAGAGAGGAAGTACTACCCCAGCACCTTT
Organism: Alloteropsis semialata; assembly: GCA_004135705.1. Taxonomy (NCBI): domain Eukaryota; kingdom Viridiplantae; phylum Streptophyta; class Magnoliopsida; order Poales; family Poaceae; genus Alloteropsis; species Alloteropsis semialata. Next base: position 28,997,949 of record CM014271.1, read on the forward strand.
TCTTTCAAGATAAAGACTACCTCAGCACTTTAAACTTGTTTAGAAATAGATACGGGGCTACGGGCATACGGTCGATGCTACGCATATTGACTAGTAGTACCTTCAAATTATACGTAACCATTTGCTTAATTGCAAAATTTGCAATGGCTTTGATCCGGCTCAAGTCCTATTGCATTTTGCAAAATTTACATAACTAGAGTGGTGACCCACGCATTTGCGCGGCTAGTATATAGAATTCAAATATCTATCTATATCTATTTTTGCATCTTATTTTTTTCGAAAACTTATTTTTTCTTTGCCGGTGTTCTCTTATTACACATTAAGCCAAATTGATGATAAAATAATTCAGGCATTGTCATTATTTTTTTTGTTAAGACTACAATTATCTTTGTTGCTCAATCTCTTATAGGTATACTCTATATGTACATCTTTATTTATTTTTATTTTGACTAAATAACTTTGATTAGAGTTTTTTTAGTTAATGGTAGAAATTGGTAGTTTTATCAGCTAAAAAGAATTTCATATTTATGTTTGTATAGTGACAATGGCGGGATAATTAATAGAGGACTAATTTCATAGTAAAGAAAAGGTATATACTTTTTAGATAAATCATGAGTATTTTGGTTAATTCTTTCTTTATGTAAGAAAATATTTTTTATTTTTAAATAGTATTGAGGTATTTAGGTTAATTTTTATGTAATGATATTGGTGGATGTTTTTCACAAAGAAAAAGATATAGGGATGTTTTAGGCTAATTTTTATGTAAGAAAATATTTTATTTTATTTTTTAAATAGTATTAAGGTATTTTTATGTAATTACATTCGTGGATGTTTTTCAAAAAGATAAGGATATAGGGATGTTTTAGGCTAATTTTTATGTAATGACAATTGTGGATAATTTAATTTTTATGTAAGAAAATATTTTATTTTATTTTTTAAATAGTATTAAGGTATTTTTATGTAATTACATTCGTGGATGTTTTTCAAAAAGATAAGGATATAGGGATGTTTTAGGCTAATTTTTATGTAATGACAATTGTGGATAATTTTTAAATAGTTACATGGGTGTTTTAGGCTATTTTTTTATGTAATGGCAGTGGTAGTAATTTTTAAATAGTTAAGGGGTATTCTCGGCTAGGGTAATTTAATTTTTCTTATTTTCTTCGATTAACGTGGGAATTTCTAGACCTTGAGAGCGAACGTGGAGGCTCCGTTTGTTGGCCAAATACTAAGATAATAGATAGATAACTTGCATGGAGACGCGATCGGCCATGAATGAACGAGGAGTCGCGGGCAGGTGAGCGGGCCGTCGCGACGATCGAGCGCGAGGCACGAGGCGGCGCGCCGTGGGAACGGAGCAGCGACGCGGAAACGCGACCACGCCAAGTCGCGAAGGCGAAGGTGAAGCG
>CM014271.1:29002450-29014317 GCA_004135705.1 Alloteropsis semialata
CGCTGCCTCCGCCCGGGGTAGGTTGGGGAACGAGTCCCCCTTGGCCCCCTCTTGCTCGTGCGCCATTTCCCCGGCCGCCGTGGTGGCCAGGCTCGCCGGCGCTGCCGCGCCGCCGCCGGCGCCCCGATCCCCTCCCTCCTCTGTCCTGCGTGTGGAAAAGAAGAGGGCCGGCAAATTCCCAGAAAACCCCCTGCCTTTGTTTCTATTTTCAGAAGAATCCTATTTTCCTTTAGGAAGTTTCCCAATGAAAGCCCTGATCTTTTAGGTTAATTCCAGATATATCCCTGACCAGTTACCAAACCCCCCAAGTACTTTCTCTATTCACAGATCAACCCTTCCACCATTCAAAACTATTTACAAGAAGGCCCTTACCCCTTTATAATTATTATAAAGAGGTCCTAAACTCCCCGTTTAAGCCCTAATACCTCCCTAATCTCGTCATTTTATGCGCCAAACTCCGCCGGAATTCCACCAAACTCGAACACGTCTTTCTTTCATCTATTCCGGCCGAGCTATACACAAATCATCCCAAAATAATCCTCTTTCCTATTTTATTTAATCATTTCCTGTCTCGAGCTCATCGGTAAAGGTTTGATTGTTTTCTTTTATGTGTTTTGTTGTGTGTGCCATAGACGACGGTATAATCGAGGAGGAGCCGCCAGAATACGCAGGAGAGTACCGTGAGCCCGAATCCGACGACCCGTACCGCGAGCAGGAACTCCCGGAAGCTTTTGACGGCAAGTCCAATCCCATCCTTTGATGCATGTTTATCCCAGTTTTATAAACACAACCTATTGGCCTTTGATAATTGCATTATTTTTATTTGAAAACCCGGTTGGATAGCCACTCCTTGATTGTTATAACCATCCCTTGATGACCTAGTTATCACTGAATATGATTTGCTCTGTTTGGTTGATGACCATTGATTAGAATGCTTAGGACTTGTTTCAATTACTTGATCAATCATCACTATACTGGTTTTACAAAGAATAAAAGTGTGAGTGTGTTGTGTAAAGAATTAGGTTTTTGGGTTTTGAGAGTAAAGAAAGTGTTGGATAAAATGGATGGGTATTTCTTTGTGAAATACCATTTGGTGGCTTGTACCTCTGTGGTTAAGCAAGTTGGGAGATATCCATTTTGTCCGGTTTTAAACCGAGGTGATGTGTTCATCTTGCCTAACCCAGTTATCTCGTACAACCACTCGACTCTTGTATGGTGCAAGGGCTTAGTCTAAATCCCACTAGCCGTGCTGTTAGTTGTCTGGTGGCAGGTGTGCAAGTGCCGTCTTAGTGACATGGTTGCCGACTTGGTGTCATAAACCCCTTGGTTATTTTCTCGTGATGGCTAGGCAGTTTTGGCTATGGTGGGTAATGGCTTCGATAGAATCCGCACTGGCACTAAGGTGATCGTGTTGCGGTACCCTAGTTGTGGTGAAAGTGTACACCTCTGCAGAGTTTTCCAAACTATTCGAATAGCCGTGCCCACGGTCATGGGCGAGTTATGGCTTGGTCACAATACCAAAGGTTTTGGGATGGGTTGGAGTGAGTTGGTTTTGGAAATGTGTTCGGCTTTGTGCCAAGAGCTACGGCGGATGGGAAATCTGGTAGCATTTAAAATTTGGATCCTTTGTGGATCAACCCCTACTTATTTAGTTGTGTTACTAAAGCTTGCTTTACAAAAACTTTCCTTGATAAACCATTGCATGAGTAAAACTGGCTTTATTGCAAATAAACCTTAACCTTATTCCTTGAGTTATCCTGTGTATAATTCTGTGTTAACCCCTCCGTGGGTGTGGTTGGACTTGCTGAGTACTTTTGTACTCACCCTTGTATTTGTTGCTTCAGAAGAAGACCCGGACTTTGTCGTTGAGGACGCCGAGTAGGTGGTCGTGCCCGCACCTGACTTTGCCTGTGGAGTTTGGCCCTGCCCGAGATGCTCTCGCTGTCACGCAACTCTGATCCCTTTGTTGAACCGGTCTGGTTCATCATCTGGCTCATAGCCGTAGTTTACCTTTTGGTCGTCTTAGCTTGTATCAAGTTTCCTCCCCCTCGGGAAGTGTAAGGTTCTGAACTATCTGTTGAATAAATGTGTATCAGCCTCCTGGGACTGATAATTGTATCACATTTAGTCTCTGCTTAGGCAGGGGCGCTTCAATTAATTACCTTGTCAAGTCAGCAATTTTGCTGATGTGTCATTGAACTTTAATGCCATGAAACTCTCATGAAACTCTCCATTGAGACTGGCCTTAGACACATAGGGAAAGATATGTCATTGGAGGTCCAATCTTATCTTGCAAGTGCCTAAGGCCATCCCCAACCCAAGTCACTAGGATGGTTTCCATAACATTAACTATTATGTCATGTAAGCAAAAGATGATGTGGCAATAGAATTAAAGAGGAGAGAGAAGAAAACCAGGTCTCATGCAAGAAAAGCTCTACACGAGAACCAAGAATGAAATAAGAGGGCATTGGGACAGAAGGAGAGAGAAAAGATGATTGAATGGGTAATTTATTTTGAAGAAACCATGCGGGTTATACTTTTCATGCCTAGTGTCTATATGACATGGCAAGTATGGGAACTATGTGGTAGTGTGTGGGTCGGGGATGGCCTAAATGTCCAACATCGCCTGCCAAATTAGGTTAGGCAAGATTTTTATTGGTGCCCTTGATTGTGTTCTTATTTTGCATTTTGGTCTCCCAAGTTAATAGGTTAGCACCAAAATGCACAAGAAGGAATGAAATAAAACTCTCTTGCTTCCAATCGTAGTTTTATCATGTTTCATAGTATTGCAAACAGTTTAGACACAGTTTCATCCTAATGAAACTCTTTCCATCTCTCTCTTTATTATTATTGTGCCATGTCATCATGTACGTTGATGTGTCACCCAATTTAATATGCATGAAACCTGTATGAAACCCTCACTGGAAATGTCCTTATATGGCTTAGCACACTGACTTTATTTTGTTTCTTGTTCAATGGCTTTAGCTGATGGTGAGGTGATAGCATAGTATCATTTTTGTTTACTCGACACATATATTTTTGAGTATGGATTTGTTTTTTTTCATGTAGGTTCATAAATTCAAAATTTGCACTATTATTAAACTACTTTATGCTGCTGAGAACTTGAATCCGGCCAACCTATACTCCCCGTCTCCCCACCTACGCGCTTGGCCAACGCCGAAGGTTTCAATTCATGGCCGCGACCGGCACCAATGGTAACCAACGGCGGTGCCAGCTCTAAGAGCAAGCAGCTAAATATATATGCCATGTCATATAGGGCACGTTTGGATTCTGCCCGCAGCAACCAAACCAATTCGTGGGTGAGCCAATTACTTGGCCATGGATTCGGCCGCCCGTGATTCGCCCGCGCGTGGGCGTGGAAAACACTGCATTGCGGGTGTCAGCCATTGGCGAGCCAACGTTCGGCATTGAACCAAATGCACTCTAGCATCTTCGGTCAACTCCAAAAAATAGATAGGGCACACAACGGCAGTAAACCAAACGGCCCCATAAAGCCAATCATATAGCCAACTCATATACTCTGTAGCCAATCATATAGCCGAAGGTTTCAGTAGTGGCTTGGTTAAAAGATTGGCTAAAAGGAGAGCTGTACATGGGTAAAAGATGCGCTGTGGTCTATAACTCTGTAGCTGTTTTTATCAAACTTTATAGTTAAATTATACGAGCATACCAAATCGGTAGACAACATAATACTCCATCAATCCATCAAGATATACCACAACAAATTAGCAACACAATATGCCATCAGGACATACAAAAGACAAATTGATCATAATACTCCATCAAGATATACAACAACAAATTAGCAACATAATATGCCATCAGGACATACGAAAAACAAATTGATCTCTATGACGTGGAAACCCATTTAGCCTGCTGACCAGGCATTACTATACTTGCTCTAAGGCCATCTCCAAAGACACTCGTGAAGTCGCCAGCCTAGGTGGACATGAGAGTCAATACTCAATAGAAAAACGAAAGTCTCGGTCATTATGAGGGCGCCATATAAAAAATCATGAGAGCACAGTCACAAGATTTATGGAGAACCGTGCGAGATTAGCGCTTGTTCGCTCCCTAGCGAGATCATTTTGCATGCTCTCTCTCCTCCATGTATGAAGAACTCCAACAGGTGCTGTCGATTTCGACAACCGTTGGAGGTGGCCCTGTTTGGATGGGAGTGACTTATTATAAGTTGGCAGAATAGCCAAATACGTCCCTGAACTATCGCCGAAAGCTCAATTTTGTCCCTGAACTACGAAAACGGCCGTTCTCGTCCTTAAACTTTCGCAACCGGCTCAATTTCGTCCCTGAACTACGAAAACGGCCGTTCTCGTCCTCAAACTTTCGCAACCGGCTCAATTTCGTCCCTGCCCGTAGTTACCTCCAGCCCTCGGCGGCCGTGGCGTGCGCCGCCGGCACCTTCTACTGGATGCTCGTCCACGCCGGCGGCTTCTTCAGGTCCGGCCACGAGGCCCAGGAACACTCCCCGTGCGCCATCGTGGCGTGGAACGCCACCAAGAGCTGGAACGTGCCCTCAAATTTTTTGGATGGCTGGTCCTACGCATCCATCGCGGTCGTCGCCTGGTTCCCCGCAGCTCCGGTGGTGGTCTACGCGGAGCCGACGCGTGCGCGGTGGCGCGTTATCTACCGGGGCCTCGAGCTTGGGTTTGTGCTGCCGTTCCAGGGCAGGCTATTCGGCATCAGAAGACGCACCAGGCAGATCATCCAGGCAGATCATCGGGGCTGGGGAAAGAGATGGCCAAGGGGGTAGAATCGGTAATTCACAACCATAGCTGACTGGGCAGGGACGAAATTGAGCCGGTTGCGAAAGTTTCAGGACAAGAACAGCCGTTTTCGTAGTTCAGGGACGAAATTGAGCCGGTTGCGAAAGTTTGAGGACGAGAACGGCCGTTTTCGTAGTTCAGGGACGAAATTGAGCTTTCGGCGATAGTTCAGGGACGGATTTGGCTATTCCGCCTTATAAGTTTATAAGTCTCTCATAAGTCCAGACTTATAATAAGCTCAAACAGGTGTTTGGTTGAAGGATTTATAATAAGTTTCTATGGTCTTAGATGACTTTTATACCCCTGTTCAAAGGGGAGAGAGAGAGTGGGAGGAAAGAGAATGGGGAGAGATAGTAGCTGGAAAGGGGGTGTTTTGGGGTAAGGACCATCCAAATAAGTCCCTACAAGCACCTTTGGAGTGACTTATAGACTTATAATAAGGTCATGTTTGATTTGAAAGGGCTTATAATAAGTTCATAAGTCTCTCATAAGTATATACTTATAATAAACACAAAAGGTTGTTTGGTTGAAGAACTTATAATAAGTTTTTATGGTCTTATATGACTTTTATCTCCTGTAAAAGCAGCTATAAGTCACCCATAAGCTCCATTTTAGAGACTTTTTCTAAAAGTCCCTATCAGGCCCGTGCGCGTGGGGGTGCGACCTGTGCGATCGCACAGGGCCCCCACTCACCAGGGGCCCCCATTTTTTACTGCATGCACCATTAGGCAGCCCATCCAGCAACTAAACTTCCACAAGTTCTAAAGGCAAAAGCCCATTAGTCCAAAACAAAAAACATCGATGATTCTGCCTCTCGTTTCGCGCTTCCCGATCGTAATTCGTAGGTCTCCCTGATGCCACCGCCGTCGCCCATCACATTGCCGATGGTGGCATCGCCGAGTCGGAGTCGCCCGGTGCCGTGCGTGACGCTGACGCCGTCGCCTGTCGCCAATGCCAAGTCGGTCTCCCTCTCCCATCGTATCGGCCAACGCCCAGTGGCAACCTGGTAGGCTAAGCCGACGGGCCAAGGTTTGAATACGTTCCATCAAAGAATTTTTTATTTACATATATTCAATCTGTTACACTGTGTACTAGCCTTAGCTTAATTGTATCTTTAATTATTCTATAGTTAACTTTGTTATTTTGTGTCTAAGTGTTTCAACATGGTAGCAATGTCTTCTGAAAATCGACAAAATAGAATATATGATTTCGGTTGCATAAAGCATAAAAAAAAGTAAGGAATTGAGGATTTAATTCAATCTCCGAAAGGAGCTATGGAAAGATTTATTGTGAAAGAACCACAAGTGCCCTCCAACAATCAGAGTGAAGTTGTTCAAGTAAAGATTATTCAATTAGGATTAATTAGGTATGATTCTCGACATATAGCGTTGCTATATAAATACGTTATACCATGTTAGTTATTTTATAACTATATTTTGTTATACTAATAGGCCCCACTTTATAGTTTCGCACAGGGTCCCGATTTATGCCGGCACAGCCCTGGTCCCTATAAGCCAACTTAAGTCACTCTGTTTGGCACTTGAGGGACTTATAGGGACTTATGTTAAGTTCCTTTCTTGATCCAAACAGGCCCTAAACCCCTGGATGTTTGATAAAAAAAATGACTTATTTGGATGAAAAGTCCCTCCCAACCCAAACACCCGACTGCGCTCGGAGAGCGTGGATGACGAGTGCGCTGGGAAGCCGGGGGCGCCAGCGGTGGGGATTGGTGGCAGCGCTTCCTACGCTTCCACGTTTGTGCGGGAGCGCGGCGAATGAACGGGGTCTTGGGAAGGCAAGCCGTCACCCCTCGCCCGCGCAATGCACGAGGCAGCGCTCATTCGTCGAACAGGCGGCCGCGAAGGGGAAGAGCCCCGCTCCCACACTGGACGGAGCGTCGGCCGCGACGACGCCTGAACCCGTTTCAGACGGCGGATGCGCCTGCCTTCCCGGCCTTTAAACACACGGCCTCTGCAAAACCACTCCGTTCATCTCTCTCAGAAAGAAAACCGCCGCGCCTCCTCACGCTGTGTCTTGCGCCATTGCTCTCCAGGGCACCCGATCGACGGATCGATGGAGTTCTTCGCTGGCCGAGGCTTGGTAGCCGCCGCGTCCGACGAACAAGGAGGCGGCGGCCGCCCCTTCCCCGAGCCTCCACAGCACGGTACGGTGTGGTTTGCTTTCTTGCTGACAACAGGGAGATCATGTCTTGTTCTCTCCCGTGCCCCCTGGGACGAGTCGCTATGCATTGTGCTGACCTGCAGGAATACCACGCTGCTTATGCTGTGCAGGAGACTCGTCGTCGATGCTGGTGATCAGGGACGCGTTGCTGTCGCAGCTCCAGAAGGACCGCCTCCACCAGGAGATCATCGTGGCCGAGCTTGCCAAGATAGAGCGCGCCATGGCCCTGCGCTCTGCCGACGGCGCGCGGGCTAACCCGATGCCCTTCCCCTCCAACGAGCGCTTCATGCCGCACAGCGGAGGAGCAGTTGGCGCTGAGCATGACGTCGGCGCGGATGAGGTCAATGGTCTGAAGAAGGAAGCTGGAGCAGTGGACGAGAGTGTGGGGTTGAAGCCCGAGAAGCCTGCGATGGAAGATCTCGCCGGTGAATGCTTCAGAACGTGCTGTAGTACAAGAAAGGCGGCAGGTCAGGAGAATGTAGCACTGGATGAGGGCAAAATACAAGGATCCAGTGAGGTGAGCACCTTAACATCATGTTTCGGCAAAAAACTAAAAAAACATCATGTCTTTTTCAAATGTAGGTACCATTAGTTTTGCCTGTAAATTTCTTATTTATAGTATATTCTTCAGATTGCTGTTTAGCTAAGGTTCTGGTTCCTTCAAATTACAAAGATTTAAGCAGCAAGTGTACATGCCTTGTTTCACAATTTCGCATGCTAATTGTGTAATCGAGCAGCATAAGACAACTACTTGACAACAATTTTACTTGTCTTGTTTTGACCATTAATTCAGTTGATTAATAATGCTCTGAATCTCTAACCAAGCTGCATGTTCAACAGGCTATGTTGCCCAAGAAGACCCCACCATCTTCAACTAATTGGAGTTGTGCCATATGCCAGGCAAAAGCAACCTGTGAGGGCAGCTTACAGCAGCATTTTGCAGGGCAGAAGCACCAGTCGAAAGTAGCAGCTCTGTTCTCCAGGAAAAATGCCAATTGTCAGAAGGCAACACCGACGACAGCAGAGCAAGCAAGAAACGTGAGGAAGTATGTAGCAGAGAAGCCACACCCAACATGGCTTTGCAGATTTTGCCAATCCAATTGCACTTGCAAATCAGACATGGAGAACCACCTGAGAGGCAAGAGACACAAAGCAAAGATCCAAGCCCTGCTGGAAGAATGCAAAAACCTGGCCAGGAATTTTGGGTCAGCAGAAGCTGAATCGGATCTGAACAATGTGACACAGGATGGAGAGGACCCTGCGCCGACATGGAACTGCAGCCTTTGCCAAGCCAAGTGCACTCGTCCGTCAGAGTTGGAGAACCACCTGAAGGGCAAGAGACACCAACTGAATTTTCTAGTTCTACAGGTAGAAGCCCAGCAATATCTTTCGGAGTGGGGTTGTGGTATCTGTCAGGCCAAATGCAAGTCTGTATCTCAACTTGAGGATCACTGGAGAGGCAGAGGGCACCAACAAAAGATTCAAGCTCTACTGACAGGAGCCGCGAACGTGAGATCAAGTGTTTTCCAGGCTGCGAAGAGACCACCTTTTGATGGTTCTAACAGCAAGGGTGGAAGCTCAGAGGAGATGGTGACGCAGAGGACACTGTATTTGTGCAAGCTCTGCAATTTGCACTGCAACAGCAAGAACACTCTTGCTGAACATCGTTTGGGAAAGAAGCACACAGAGAAAGTGGAGAAACGGATGTCACTGAGTTATTGCAAGGTCTGCAATTTGCAGTGCAACAGTGAGAAAATGCTTGCTCACCATTGTACAGGGAAGGCCCATCTAGCAAAGGTCAATGCCGGCTGATTGGAAGCTGGAGAACAACTGAACAAGAACTGAAGATGCCGGTACCATAGTTCATTTGGGGGGATGGCTTTGGAAGCTGTAGAACAAGAACTGAAGATGCTAGTACCATCGTTCATTTTGGGGGATGGCTTTAACTGTGTTCTGTCTGCCAAGTTCAAACTTTGTAGATTCATCTATGCTCATCGGTTGCTTATGCTCTGTTATTGGTGTTTTGGAAGTGAGATGGTCTCTAACACAAATCTTTGGCTTTGACCACCCTTTTATGTCTATGTCTGATTTCTGGGTAACAATATTGGCCACAAGCTATATGCCTGTACAAATGCAAAAATACAACACCCTAAACAGAAAACGCATCCCCTTAAAAAGCATGCAAACAACCGGAACAAAAATTGCCCAAAAAAAAAAAGCTCAACAACGATACCAAGGTATTTAGCCTCTAACTTGCAATATACAGCGTCGAGCCATCCTTTTCTCGATGATTGGAAACTCATTCCATGCACAAAAGCAAATTCACTGCAGTCAATCTGATATCTGGACTGGATTCATTCTCATGTCAGACTTGAATAAGAGCAACCATCTGAACTTGTAGATCAGGCAGCGCAACATACCGTCACCATGCATATAACTATCCTCACCGATTCCTGTACAAAGACTACTGAGCATTTGCGGGTATAGCAAGGGTAATCAAATATCATAGAAGATTGTTATTTCTTAACCACATCTATCATCTATGGAGGGACTAGGCCTTCAACGCTAACCGGTCTATCGCCCTCTTTTCGTCACTTGCCGAAGAGTTTCCTGTATCCCTACAAACAGATAATTTAACACCAGCTGACATCATCTCTTCGTCCACCCCGAGCTGATCATCAAGCTTATCATGTTCTAGATGGCCCTGATGCCCCTGGCAATCATTCCCCTCATCATTCTGCACAGAAACGAGGCGACTTTAATAGCCAGAAACTTATACTAAAGCTTTTATCATACAGCTTACTTCATGAACTCCCATTGCATACCATTACAGAGCCTTGATTCAAGTCAAGATTTGGGTTTTTGCTGGAAGAAGGCCCTTCAGTCCCAGCTGCATCATGATCTGCAAACGCTGAAGCCCTTCCCAACGGAGATGGAATGTACTGGGCCTGCTTCTTCTTCAGCTTGTATTGTGTCTTCTGCGAACTGCCCTTGACAAACGATCCATACTTCCTTCGCAAGAACCTTGCAACAGAAAACAGTTTACACAGTTAGTGAAGCTGAAAAGCGGCCATGATGTCAGCATAAAGCAAGAACAGAGGAACTGTCATACTTGACTTCAGCAAGGATGGCGAATTTTCTCCGGTTTGCACTGGCTAGCATCTTCTTCTTTGCTTCAGTCTCCTGCATCAAATGTTGTATGTATCAGCTTCAAGGTTCAAGCCAATCAAGTATGTGATTGATACGGTATCTGCAGTTCTGCACCGATGAGACATTCTACCACTGGAATCGTACAGCATCTCCCTAGCACTCAGTTGTATAGCAACAAAGAATCAAGACAGTCAAACACCACCACTGTTAAAAACATTGGACGAAGAATCGAATCAAGCCCCCAGTATTACTACCCCACAATGACCAATCCAAGTATATGCTGAACATCGACTAGAATAGGGATAGAGATTGCAATCAAGCAGGCACGGCGCACTAGTCGATTAAGCTGTCTGTAAATCCACTAACTGCGAGCAGCGGGAAAAGCAGAGGAAAAAAAAAGATTTGACGCTAGATTGAACAGAAGGGGAGTGAACTGCCAGGGAAGACGGCGAGCGGCGGCTGCCCACCTCCAGCAGGTCGTTGTAGTCCCGGAAGAGCGAGCGGAACCTGTCCCCGGCACCGTAGTCCCTCTCCGCGGCCGCCGCGGCCGAGGGCCTCTTCTTGGCCTTGCTCCTCCGGACGAGCAGCGCCTCCCCGCCGCCGTCCATCGCGCCGGCGAGGCGAGGCGCGGCGAGGAACCCGGCGCCCGGGCTCGCCGCGGGGTCACGAGAGACCGGGAGGGCGAGCACGGCGGCGGCGGCGGAGGGGAGGAGGAGGCCAGATCCAGGGGACGGCGGGGAAGAGGAGGTGGGGAGACCGGGGCCGCGTGGTGGTGTCAGCAGGGCGTCTCCTTTCCTTCCCCGCTCCCCACCAATATCCATGTATCCGGTTCCGGTGCGGTGCGGGGGGCATCATCGCGTCGTGCCGGGGACAGGTCAAGGAGAGGAGAGGGGCGCGTGAGGCGAGGGCGAGACAGCGGGGGCGGCCCGTGCTCCGGACCGGAGGACCATTGGATTGGGTTGGAGACTTGGAGTTGGGAGAGGAGGCAGGAGGGGCACGCGCCGCTGGCTGCTAGGTTCGGGGTCGGAGTTGGATGTGGTTGCAACGGCCACCACCTGTTTCTCCGCCATATCCAGGCGGTCGATGGTGGTGGACCTCCAGCCCCAGGAGGCCATGAAGCTGCGGTGCATGTTTTGGCGCCGGTGATTGGCTGCGACTGTTTGTCTTCCTCTTCGGCGTCCAATATGGTAAACTAAAACATTATAATTCGGCAAAACTGAACCCATCTCTTCTGAATAGATTGCATCTTTTTCGTCCTCGAGCTTCCATCATCGGATCCTGGATCGCTTGAGAAGACAGTACGTCCCTCACCGGACGGCAACACGTAGGAAGAAACAGTTAGTTGCATTGCATGCCTTCGAAAGCTTCTTTGTTCACATGGCTGTGTGCTCGTACATGCATTTTGCTTGCGTCAGACCAAAAAGATGCCACCCTTTCTTTCCTATTTGCCGGTGTGTTGAAATCTAAGCCTCAACAATTTCATACAAGGATTTGCAACTTTCCAACACTTCCGATGCACTACTGCTCGTGGGTTTGGTTTGGAACCGGATTATAGCCATAAAAATTATCTCTTCTAGCCAACTCTTTACTAAACGGCGTTTTGTTTCAAGGATCCATGTTTTAATCATGTACCGTACTCGTGTACCGCAATCACTAACACAAAAAAATGTTGTACCCACCGCGCATGTCACGTGTGGGGCCCCACCTCAAGCTCACAGGCACTCCCCCCCC
>CM014271.1:29014741-29052104 GCA_004135705.1 Alloteropsis semialata
CCTTCCCCCCACCAACCCACACACAATTAGATTCATCAGACAGGATCCATGAATGATGTCCTGCGCGTGGTGACCTTTCTAAAAAAAAAGCGAGGTGGTATTATGGTGATTGACGGTTGAGATTTTGCGCGTGAGTGCGAGATTTCTAAAAGATATAACCGCTTCTTTCCAACTATATCTTTGTGTTGTGTTGACAGCTGAAATCTAAAGGTTCGTTGTATTCCACAATTCCATAAAAGGATTTGCAGGTTTCCTCCGGGCCAACTATTCCGATGCACAACTTCAATCCTTTGTGAGTTTGGTTTTGAGTCAGATTCTGGCTGGAAATTTTCTCCTAACCTACCCGTCTTTACCAAATTCCTTTTTTACGAGGATACTAGTTTTGTTCGTGTACCACACTCACTAACACAAGAAATCGTGTACCTGTTGGCGGTCCTTAAATGACAAATTCGACCGTCAACTGTGCCAGTGAACAGTGAAGTAACAAACACCAAACTAAAGATAAGGATTTATTTATAACTAGTTCCACAAGTTCTGATGAATCGTTGTATACAGAGGGCCACATATGCAAATGGGGAGAAACTGTGCTTGAACGTAGGAATGACCCAACGAAGAACCCACTCTACACAAGCACAGGGGATAAAAGGGCTCACATGTCAACCATACCAACCCAATCCCACGGGAATCAGCCAAGAATATACCTAGGACCCACCTGCCAGACGGCTAGAGGAAGAGGTTGCAGGGAGGCTCCACCCAGGGTCGGATGAACCTAGGGGTTGTCCGACCCCCTATTGGCCCCATGTGCATCAAACTTTGGTGGTAAACCCTCCCACGCTCTCCCTTTGGCGCCAATAGTTGTTTCCATCCTTGGAGCACCACGAACCGCCCTCTAGCACCTATATAAGGAGGAGGAGAGGACCCTCTCTCACACACACAACCATACACATCATGTAGACCCAAGAGAAGAGCTCCACTTCTAGGCCTATAGCTACTTTGGTATCGTAGTATAGGGTGTGAGTGAGGATATAGTCTAGAGAAGTGCTGGGTTGTCGGTAGTCTACATCGGCTTGTACCTCGTTGGATACGATCCATTTGAGTAAGTATCCAAGTTCATCTATGGTTGTGAGTTCTCTAGTAAGGTGAAGCTTTCGTTATTATTTGCTTGCGGGTTCATCGTTCGTTCTCGTAGTGGATGCTCTAGTAGTAGAGGACCCTTGATAAAGATGGGTAATCATGTACGACGCTAGAGTAGTAATCGACAGTGTAGACGTGGTGTCTAGGATATAGATTGACTATGTTTGCCTCGTTCCCCACGGTTTGAGAGGTAGACGGCAGGTGGTGAGTCGGTGCCTGAAGCAAGCACTTAGTAGCCAAACTTGACCTATCCTAGAGTCTCTATCCGTGTATCCTTTATTTTACCTTTCTCTTTCTTTTATCCTTTGGTTACCGTGGAGCATACTTCTTTTTAGAAACCTTTTATGCTCCAATGGGAGAGTTCTTCGAGCCACCACTCTCTTCAAGGCCTATCACAACTTCTGGATCTGAACTCTGTCCTAGCATCGTTGCCATGGTTTGAGAGCAAACCTTCTTTTGAAAAAAAAACTTAGCACCATCTACAAAGTTCGAGTAATTGTGTTTGTGTTTGAAAATCTCAAGCATAGCATAAGGAACACTTAGGTGGAAGTTGTTCCTCCTCTCATAATGAGAGGGCGAAACAATTGTACGCCCATACCATAGGGAAAGTAAATGGAGATTGGGATGAGCTTAGAGACAGATTCTTTCTTTCCTGTTCCCTATATCCCGTATTGCTTCCTTGCGAATTGAAATTCTTGACTTTCAACATCATAAAAAGGAAACCATAGGTGCAGACTGGGCCAAGTTTTCAATTCTATCCCATATCGTCCTAGACCATGTATTGTTCAAACACTTATATTAGGCCTTAGAAGGAGTCTGCCCTGCGCTTTGCAGTGAGGAAGCCTCTATGGCTGAACCTGAAACCCATCTTCATACCCTGCCAGATTCAACCCCAGAGCCCTCACCCGAACCGCGAACACCGAAGGAAGAAGAAATTCAATCTTCGAAGTTTCCTTTTGAATTCGAGGAAGAACTTTTCAAAAATTTAGAAACACCTCAGTCAAAAGAGACCATGAATTCCTACCATTCCTCTTGATAAGGATGCTTTTTCAGGGCAACTATTAGGGAGTTGACCTCTACCTTGAGCAATGAGTGGTCAAAAGAGGTGTAGCTTTCTTCTAAGTCAATTCAGATTGGCACAACCTCTCAAACCAATCAGTGCCGCATTTGAGGAACTACGGTGGATGTTTTATACAATCCCATGGTTGGAGAGAATAGCATGTCTGCATCCCTTGCACTCACCCATCTGGGTGACGAACCCCTAGCTCCTACCGATAAAACCTTTAGGAATGCCCTACGTTCTATCTTAGAAGGAATTGGGATCTTGCAAAAGGTGTTTGTTTGGCACGAAAATAGCTTCGGCCACCTTATCTCTCATTCAGAAATTCCAGTGGTAAAGTCTCGTCCCAAGTAGAACTCATATGAGGAGACGATGTTTGTCTATTTCACACATGGCTACTCCAAGCGACCAACATCTCCCTCAATCAAGTCTAAGTCGTGTCCCTCTAGCCCTAAAAACTCCATTCTAATGTTCTTCAAAGAACTCATGGGCCATGAACAACCTTGAGCGATCGACTCTGGTGTAACAAAAGATGAGATCCCATACATGATCTTAAGGGTGTCATCCATAGAAAATCCCAAGGTCACTCTCATGAATCACCAGAGTCATCGACCTCTTGTGCCAGGGAAGTGTTGCAAGTTTTACATCCTCATTAGGGCTTTGTTTCATAATGCATCTATGGACGGATGTAAATGCCTATGATTATCGCAAATTTTGCAAAACTTGTTGCACTATGACGCTAACCTTGCAGCTAGAAATTTGACGATAATTCAACACTTGGGGGTGATGCTAGGAACTACATGCCAATAACGGTTGCATTGTGGAAGCCCCAAGGTCAAGCTTGCGACCATAAACAAGCACTACCGAGAGATGGTCCGGATTATCATTAAAAAAACTCTTTTATAAACAATAAAAGCAAGAACTTGTTTTCAGCATAGTATGCACCTTTGAGTATTTTTGGTTGCTAACCACTTTAGATTGACACTAAGAAGAACGAAGGCCATGCGATGCCAAAAATTTAGGAACTACATCAACTATACACCTTTGTACTCTTTGATGATGGATTGCACACTGAAGGAGACTCCAACATCGCACATTTGATTTTTTGTGTACTAAGACACAAAGTCTAAGTGTGGGGGAGGTTGGCGAGCACCTCACAACAAGATCCAATCATACCAAAATCCATCTAAAAAATGGTGTTAGACCTATCTTGCAAAAAAAATATAAAAAAATAAAATAAAGAAAATAAATATATACAAAAAAGAAAGGAGACAAAAATAAAGTATGTTTAAAAAATTAAAAAAAAGTAAGAGCTTGAGAGCCCCACATGGATGAAAGGTCGTCATGTGCGCATGCCCTCACTGTGGTATCATACCTTAGTGCATATCATTTGTCGCATGGCTCCATCGGGCCTCACTCTCAAGCACGTGTGCCAGCCTTGACTTAGTCTTCATCCGCTCCTGGCTTTGCACACCTTCACTCCCGCAGCTCCTATGCACATGCATGCAAGAGGAAAAATGTCATTTTCTTTTCTAGGCCTTGCTCCTCCACTCAGTTTGGCACTTGCACACATGTTCGAGATGTAATATGTACCTTCAATTATGTAGCACAATGTTGCGAATAGCCCTCTATAGCGGGGCTATAGCCCCTGGAGAGAGGTGCCGCGATGATATCACTCATTTTAGGGCTATGGCCGCTAAATGCACTACAACGGGCAATAGCCCCGCTATTTGACATGCGCTATAGCGGGCAATAGCCCCGCTGATGGCATGAAGCCATAAATTGATGAAGTTATGAACTCAATTTATGTTCTCATGTGTTATGAACTTGTAATTTATTATCTATCTTGTGTGTTTTACCTTATTTCTCATATTTGCTTATGTAATGCACTCAAATATGTGCTAAAATTGGTTAAAAGTGTGCAATGATATGATGAATTTTGGTGATTTTGTGAAACATGCTAAATGCTATAGCCCCGCTATTGCCCCGATAGCCTTTTTGGCAGGGTGCCGCTAAAATCCATAGTCCGCTATTCGCAACATTGATGTAGCATAATGCCAACCGATCATACCACCAAGGTCTATGGTCCCTACACACCACCTGTGTGTACTGTTGACAGTCCTTATTGACCGTCAACTCTTGCATAAAACAACAACATGACAATCACCAACATAGAGATAGGAGCTAATCCTAACAAATTTCACAAGCTTTGGTTAAGTGTTGTATACAGATAACAACAGGTGCAAATAAGGGGAAATCAGGCTTGACATACTAGTGAACAAACTCTGTACAAGCACAAGGGATAAAAGGCCCACATGACAGCCAAAAACTAGTCAATCCACTGATTAACCCCAAGGAATATTTGGAGGATAAACCCAAAAGGGCGTCCAAGGGGGACGCACCCAGGGTTCGGCAACCTCGGGAAGGCTCGTTTCGCGCCCAATTTTGGCGGGAAACTCTCCCATGCTCCCCCAAGGGTGGCCCAACAGGATTCCCGGCTAAAGGGTCTTGGGAACTTCCCCTAAGCACCTATATAAGGAGGATGAGAGCCCCCATTCAATAACAACACAAAAGGAGAAGAAGATCTCCTCTCCAAGGTGAAGTTCTACCTCTCTAGTACTTAGAAAATAGAGAGAGAGTGAGGGGTAGCTCGGGGGAAGCGTCGGCCTGTCGGTGCTCTTCCCTGGTCTTGTACCTTGATGAATGCTTCTTCTTCTTAAGTAAGTGTTCATGATCGTCTATGGTGGTGAGTCTCATTGTTGATTAAGTTCTGTTCTTTACTTGCTTGTGGGCTCATCGCCCGTTGAAAGTGCATCTAGGCCCCCTAGTGGGTTTTGGTGATAATGACACTAACAATTAAGGAACTAATAATTTATATTGAGAAAAGTGCAGGGATAAAATGAAAGAAAATTCAATTGAAAAAGAAAGGTCCCCATATTGACAAAGCGCGGTGTTGAAGCAAAATTGAAGGATTTAAATTGTTTTTAATTTTGAAATTGAGTATAGGAAACACCGTACTATCAAGGGGGACGTGCTCTATGATCAAGCAAGTCCAAAAGTGCTCATTGAGATGGACAAAAACCCATGAGACTAAACATTCCAAGCCCAGCCAAAAATCCTATCTCCCTGTTATGGTTGTTGTCAGAAGTTCCGACACCTGGTCGAAAGTTCCGACAAGGACCAGTTTCAGCCCTGCAGACTTAGCCTTTTCACACATATAATAGTGTTGTCGGAAGTTCCGACACTTGGTCGAAAGTTTCGACAGTTCTCCTGAGAGTTCCCGACGGAGGTCGATCAGATTGGAATATTTATTATCTTCGGAAGTTCCAACACTATGTCGGAAGTTCCGATAAACCCCGTAAATGCCTGTAACGATCATATTTTGGGGTGGGGTATTTATACCCCTTCACCCCCTCTTCATTTGCTGCTGCTTCTACTCCGAGAAACACACTCTCTCAAGCTCTCCAAGCCTCTCCCACTCCCTCTTGAGCCAATCCTTGAGTGATTCCACTAAGGGGTGTGAGGGAACTCGATTTGAGGTGTGTGATTCAAGCTCTTGAGTGCAAGAACACTAATCCCCATTCTCAAGAGCACTTGAAGCTTCCTTGGTCGTCGATTCGAGTTTGTTACTCTTGGAGCTTTGCTCCTAGACGGTTAGGCGTCGCCGGTGAGCCAATCAACTTTGTGTGATTGTGCCGCGGACGTTTGTGTTGCCCTCCTCTTTGTGGGAATCATAGTAAGTGACCTAATCTTCCTTTGTGGTTGATTAGGGTGAAGGAAAGGGTTAGGTGGACAACCCGGTTCTTTGTGAGCACCTCAACGGAGACGTAGCTTCCTTTGTGGGAGTGAACTTCGGAAATCAAATCCTTGTCTCCTTGAGTTCATTGTGTTCATATTGTTCTTATTGAATATCTTGACCTAGAGTTGATTTCGTCCCGATCTATTTGCTTGTGTGTTCTTGGTTGTCGAGATCATACCTGCAGGTACTAGGACATCAAGACACATCTTTTGATTCAAGCGGAATTGGTGAAATACTTCTCATTTTTGAATTTGATTCTAGTTCATCTGATTTATCGAAAGTTCCTATAAAGTGTCGGAAGTTCCGGTCATCGGAAGTTCCTACACTTTGTTGGAACTTCCTGCAGATTTAATACCGCTACGAGAATTTTTTAGGAATGCCTATTCAACCCCTCTCCCCTCCTCTAGGCCGTGCGCGATCCTTTCATCCATCCTTGTGACAGATGCTCTAGTAGAGATCAACACTAGAGTAGTACTCAATAGCATAGATGTGGTGTCTAGGCTACATGTTGCCTTTGTTTGCATCGTTCCCCATGGTTTGAGAGGTAGGCGGCGGGTGGTGACAGTCATGTCCATCCCTTGTATTCCTCCACATTCGGGTTCGGCGTAGAGCTGTAGGCCAAAGTTGCCTGGCAGACCAGGTGTGAGCCGGTGCCCGAAGTAAGCAAGTAGAGGCCGAAATTATCTATCCAGAAACTCTTAAACCATAGGAATCCTCTCAACCCTCACCTATCATACTCTTGTTGTCCTTATACGAACTAGTTAGAAGACCAGTACGCATGTTCCCTATGGATACGATACTCTTGAATACTCACGGGTGAAAAGCTACAATGGTACTTCCTACGCTTGCGAATTTATTCGTAATGTAAGAAATACCAACATGTACGACCTGGTCTTGTTGCTCACCTGAGTTGGTGTGATCAAAGTGCCTTCCTCCGCTGCAGTTCGCCTCAAAATGGAGGAGTCCTCGCGAAACCATATGACACCACGCCAAATTTGGCGGGAAGCCCTCCTGCATTCTCTCTTTGGTGCCAAGAGTTGTTTCCATCCTTGGAGCGCTGGGAACCGCCCGTTAGCACCAAAATAAGGAGGAGGAGAGCACGCTATCGTAAACACACAACCATACACATCATGTAGACCCAAGAGAAGAGCTCCACTCCTAAGCCTAGAGCTACTTTGGTAGTGTAGTATAGGGTGTGAGTGACGATGTAGTCCGGAGAAGTGCCGGGTTGTCTGTAGTCTTCTTCGGCTTGTAACTCGTTGGATACAATCCATTTGAGTAAGTATCAAGTTCGTCTATGGTGGTGAGTCCCCTAGTAAAGTTAAGCTTTCGTTATTAGTTACTTGCGGGTTCATCATCCATTCTCGTAGCGGATGCTCTAGTAGAGCTGTAGAGGACCCCTGATAAAGACGAGTAATCATGTACGGCTCTAGAATAGTAATCGATAGTATAGACGATGTGTCTAGGCTATAGGTTGCTTTTGTTTGCCTTGTTCCCCACGGTCTGAGAGGTAGGCAATAGGTGGTGACAGCCCTGTTCATCCTTCGTAGTCCTCCACATTCGGGTTCGGCGTAAAGCTAAAGGCCGGAGTCAACTGGTAGACCAAGTGTGAGCGGGTGCCCGAAGCAAGCACTTAGTAGCCAAGCTTGACCTATCCTAAAATCACTATCTGTAGACAACCTCGCTGCCCAAGCCGTTCTACCTCTTGTCATCTATGGGTTGAGCTAGCTAGAATATCTTTGCACATCCGTTTCTTGATAAATACGATACCCTGATACTCACGGGTGAATTGCTACAATGTTATATCTGTGCACTTAGGGATTTATTAGTGATGTAAGAAATACCAACTGTACCCACATTTCATGTGAGTGGGGCCCACCATATTCTTCCCCACAAAATAAAGATGGGGAGACCACATGTCTCTCTCTCTCTCTCTCTCTGTGTGTGTGTGTGTGTGTGTGTGTTCGCACGCGCGTGTGCATATGTGTGTGTTGTGTTGTGTGTGCATGCGTGTGTGCGTCCGCGCGCGCATGTGTGTGTGCCCCCCCCCCTCTCCACACACACACAAACACAAAAACACCAACACCAACACTAACACTAGAGTAGGTGGTTTCCACCATCAAGTTTTATTCATGGTGAACTCGTGGTAGTGGATCTAGCATTCTCCTAATGACCCCTTGTCTCTCTTCATCGAAGGCTCCCAAAAAATTAAGAATCTAGATGCATCATCATTGGCTCTTGGTTCTTCTGTTTTCATGGATCTAATTTGATCCTTGGAGTTCCTATGTGCTCATGGATTTGATTTGGTTCTTGGAGGCTAACCATACATGGTGTTCATGTGCCATTGACATATTCCAATTAGTAAATGTATATGGATTAGTGACTTTAGTTCCTTTTCTATATGAGGAATTAAAGGTATAATAGTAGAGGTGAAATATGTCTCATGTAAAGGGATGGGGGTACAATGGCAGTTTAAACACCATGTCCCTTCTTTTCAGTAATCAAGATTCAGGAGCTAGTCAATTTATAAAATACTTTAATGAATTGATCTATCTGATCCACCACGGGATCATTTCCATGGAGAATCCACATCTGTGTCACTTCGGCACTTTTCAATTTATATTTGACAATCATATGTCTCACATGTCACGTGTTGTCAAATGGCGCCGAGCAAAAAAGTCCCTCCTTTTACATTTCCTGCCATTTTTCTGTAACTAGATTGTACAACCCATTGACCGAGCTGGGCTCAGTTCCTTCAAACAATGCACATGTAGGGAAACACACATGTTTAATTGTTATAGTAAAATGTTTAATTGTTATAGTAAAATTAGGACACCCAGATATAAGTTAAGAGAACTCAAGAAGGTGTACAAGCATACAGCCACATTATCATGCGAAGGTTATTTTGTTAGGAATATGTCTGTCATCAAAGCGATGTGGGAAAGTTGAGCATCTGTATTCCTATATGGTGTGAAGTTTGTTGTGGATGTACAGTGTGCTCTTGGATTGCGTGATGTTTCAGATTTTGCCGTTATAGATGTACTTAAGCGAATAAACTTTTGAGTGGAGTGCTCAGACTTCTAAGGCATGTTCATTCATTTGGTGTGTTATATCTCAGTGAGGAAAGTTGTTTTGCTATTGTATAGAGACAAAATGTCCCCTTTGGAGACGATACTCTGCTCCTTCCATGACACGTGACATCATAGAATATGATAATCAGTAAAGCCAGCCATGCTCTTTTGCTCCTGAGGTATGCTACGTCCCTCAGATTGAGCAAGTTTGGCTAGCATGAAAGTTTCAACCTACAAAAAAAACCATGAAATAAATGAGCAACATCAGACGCAAAGAACAAAGCTAGAGATTATGATGCATACATGAGTGTTAATTAACAACGTATTAACTACTTGTGCACTTAGTATCCAACAAATTTGAAGCAACCCACATTGCAATTGCATCAGGATTATTAGAGGGTTGCAAATTTGGGATCAATGCTGTGTAGAGACGAAGTGACATGCACCGGACTAATGCATTTGTGGCCGTCCATTCGGGAATCCTCTAGCAGCATACTTTCAAATACTGCAGTACCACTAGGGAGCATGAATTCGACATGCATGATAAAAAAGCATGCCTTCTTGTAATCATCAATCCTCACGACTTAGACTCCTAGTCCTAGAGCACAAAATGAGACAGATGATCTGAAAGCCACAATTAGATGATTTGAAAGCCACGATATATGGCACCAAGCATGGCATGTCGCTGAGATATTTATTAATCGAGGTTCAGTAATTTCGAGTTTTTGACATGATTGTTCTTTTGTGTGGCTGTGGATTTGCCTCTGGCCTTCTCAATTTTCAGGCGAGCACAGTGGGTATTGAATTTAAACTCAAATCTGAATTCAATCGTTTTAGTCCAAATTGATGTGCAATTAAACGTTTTTGCGAACTAAAATTGAAACGTTAACTGGGATAATTAAGTGTCCGAGGTTCACAAGGGCAAAGCGAAGAGCTTTGCCCCTACTTTCATGCCATTCTGCAGTGATGGTTGCAATCGGATCTAGCCACCTAGGACATTGATAGATGCCTGAATAATGCATCCACCACAAGATGCTGTGTGGCTTATGTTCCTGCTTGGACCACTACCGTGTTCATCAGTAACGCTGCTCCATTTCACCATGCCACTAATGATGCTGCTTGCCCAGTCTAAAATGGACTCCGGTCTTTTTTTATGTAGTATTACGAGGATGATTGGCATATGTGTACGTACACACCACTGTACACATGCAAATGCTCGAACTGGTCCTAAGTCGCACACATACAGATAAACCGTTCATGATCAAAATTGGCACGGTCGGTCTAATTGGACGGGGAAAATCGGCTAGGCCAGACGAGTATGTTTTGGGGATTCGTGTGGGAGTGGATTTGTAAAAGATCTCTAGATCGAGCAAACCCTCTCTTCCCCATAAATATACAAGCATACAGCCGATCGAGGATTTATTTAGTCGATTAAACACAGGTATTTATTTTTTTGTCAGCAAATCCTAATCATCTTTTGTAGCCTTATTGTAGTTCTCCTTACCTCTCTATGTCCGTTTTGCCTCTCGAACAGACTAGTCATCACAGACTCACAACAGTGCGGTCCATTTGTGATCCGTGCGTTCTGGTACTCATGTGCCCCGGTCTTTTCGTCAACAAGTACCATTGAAAAACAGTCGTGAGTGGCTAAATTGTAAGTACGAGAATTTGAATCTTGATGAGTGAAGTACACGGTACACGCTCGTGCGGTCGCGCTTCCGCCGCCTGTTCAAGAGATGGGTGTGGACTTCGGATTCAAAATCGGAAATTCAGACCAAACTTGATTAGTCTTTATGTATGATTTCAACATTTTGACCTGTGCTTTGGGACAGGAACTGATGCTTACGAATTCAGGAACGCCCTTCTCTTCCACCGTTCCACGTCTAGTGCCTTCTTCTAGCATGTTGCGTGGCCTTATGTTTTGTTTTTTTTTCTTGTCCATGTGATCGATTCCATGGAATCTATTATCTTAATACAACAATGTTAAAAGAAGCCACCACGTTCACCGAGAGGGTCCAGAAAATCCCACATTAATCCAAAAAAGAAAAGAATATACACCGTTGGATTTTATGTATATCTAACGGTCATAGAAATTCCCACGTTAATCAAAAAGGAAAAGAATATATACCGTTGGATTTTATGTATATCTAACGGTTCTAGAAATTCTCACATTAATCAAAAAAAGAAAAGAATATAGACCGTTGAATTTTATGTATATCTAACGGTCTATCTTACCCCTAAAAGTTCTCATAAAAAATGATTAGTAATAGCTAATTTGGAACGAACAAAGTAAATTAACAACAAGTATCCACATCGAATGCGGTTATAACTATAAATGAAGATGCCTAATTTTGGAATACAAAAAGTTGATGTGGGCATGCATGAATGCTGATGTATCCAATCTCTAGACCCTTTATTGGATAATACCATATTTCCACTAAATAGATGGGATAATCTCCGGGCAGATGCATACAAGAAAAAAAGACAGGATGACCAATTCATTAGAGTCCAGTTATAATTTTTCTAAAACACCAATACAGACATAGACGCTCACACACGTATGCACACTCATCCCTATAAATACACGCACATAAACCCTACCCTTATGAGCACCTCCGAAAGATTTGGCCTGCTATTCCGATCTTGAGATTGACGAAGTCACCACAGACGCCTCGCTGTGCGACACCCGCGCCGAGTTAGGAACTCGAACCTGGTGGAAAAATTCTGTCACAAGAAACCTAAGCAACTAAGCTACGCTTAATTCATGGTATAAAGATTTTTTTAGTGCAAATAGTATCCCACCAAATTTGTTAATAAAGAAATTTTGCCAGCCACGGTTTGTAGCAAACATAGATAACCTTACATTTATGAATGAAAAAGGATAAATATACACTGTTACGATGATCCATCGGTCTATGTTATCCTGATTAAAGGTTCTTATTGAAAACGATTAATATTAGCTAACTTTAGAATAAAAAATTAGTAAATTAGCACCAAAGTATGCACATCAAATATGATTACTAAATAGTTAAATTTGAAATAAAAATAAAAATTAGCACTTGACCAAAGAGTATGTATCGAATACAAATTGTAACTAGATAAATTAAAAATTAAAAAAAATATAAATTAGCAATTAACTCAAGAGTCTATATCAAATACCATAAATATATAGCTTATTTCATCATAAAAAATAAGGAAATTAATAGTTGTTTTGTGTATGAATTTGGAAGCAATATATTGCTAAATAAAAAGTATGT
Source organism: Alloteropsis semialata (assembly GCA_004135705.1). Taxonomy (NCBI): domain Eukaryota; kingdom Viridiplantae; phylum Streptophyta; class Magnoliopsida; order Poales; family Poaceae; genus Alloteropsis; species Alloteropsis semialata. The sequence continues at coordinate 29,027,063 of CM014271.1, forward strand.
GTCAAATACAATTAACAAAGAGCTAAATGGATACAAACTAATTAAACACTTATTATATTATTATGTATCTTTTAATTAGGATGGTAAATAAAATAATCTTATATATTAGCATAAATTAAATACAATTACTAAAGAACTAAATAGATACAAATAAAGCTTAATTTTGACATAGGACCTGAAATTACCGTGCTAATAAAAAAATAATATACAAAATTGATTTTACAAGATAATATTAAACATTCAAATTAGTCCAATGAGTTTGCTAAATTCGATTAACAAGAGATAATTAGTAGCACTATATAAGATTTTGAAAGAATATAGAAAATAAATATTACATGCAAAACACAAATAAATATAATAGAAGAAAAAATGTAAAATGTTATTTTATTTCATTTATTTTTAAAAAATTTTACTTATACAAATATTAGAAGCACAACAATTATAGCATGGCTATAGAGTCATGTCATAGCCACTACATGATCGCATTAGAATTAGGCAATCAAGACCGAGTATCATCCTACCATGGGAACCAAGGCATGGTGATAAACCACTAGGAACAATGAGAAATAGAAATATAGTGATGTCTTGCTATGTAGTATTGTGATTCGTGGACCCACAAGATCTAAAAAATTTAGGACGAAACGAATGATAGATAATGCAATTACGTGCAGAGTTCTAACAAGATCCATAACAAAGCAACATGAAAATCGAGAATTGACATGCACATCCATCCATAGCAAGCTGAAGGTTGCATTCAGAAAGAGGAAAGAACATGCACGGTAAAATGCTTAGCGTTAGGAATACATCTTCACGGCATAGCGGGTAAAACACCTTAGAAGCAAAAGTAGGAGAGAGAGAATGAGTTCAAAGAAAAAGGCTATATCATGCCAACTGCAATAATGAATGTATTAAAAAATCATTATGGAAGCATGCATATAGAATAAAAATGGTGAAACAACATAGAAGGTACCGTAGTTTGATCCATCTAGAAAAATAAATAAATGACACCATTAGAAATAAAACTATATGCATTTGTTTTTAAAATTTGAACAAATATTTTACATCTGATGGAAGACAAACGTGAGAGACAATGACTTACATCCTTCAAATATAAGTGCTTTGAATAACTAATAGAGTAGAAGAAAGATGAGAAAAAAGATGTGATGGAGACAGGGACACAACCAAATGAAGAGATCACACAAAGTGAGGGTCGATGACTCAACAAGCACGTATAGAGTTATAGCAATTGGATATTGGGGGTGAAAAAAAAGAAATGGTAATGGACTAATGCTCCGCATTGAACCAATAACCTAGATTTCAAACTCAAATTCAAAATTAAATTAAACTAAAAATCAAATGGTAATGGTATGCATAGGACAAAAGCCAAAATTGATGCATATATTGCCCATTAAGGTTTCAAATTCAAACTCAAAGTTAAATTCTAACTATTAACGAAAATGGTATGCATTGAGCCAATAACCTACATCTCCCTCTAAACATGAAAAATATAATTCATCAACATCACTTGAACTTAAACGGAAAATGTGCATCGCCAGTTAGAAATTTTAAAAATGCAACCATGTTAAAAATATATAATAGTTATATTAATTATATTTTAAACTAAAATTTTATATAAGTTATTTCCTTCTCACTTCAGCTCAGGTTCCAAAAAACTATGATATATTACTCTAGATTTATAGGACAAAATAGCTACAATGACAGGACTAAATAAAACTATTTTCATCTATTAATTTGAACTCAAAATCCGTTTGTTAAAAAAACAAACACTAGCTTCTCGCGCTATTTGCGCGGGCCACCTTGCTAGTTTATCTAAACTAGTGGGAAATTCGGTATTGGATTTGCTGGAAAAGCATAAACAAATGGTACTGGCGATGGAAAGGGACTAAATCGAGCGCCAATGTATGTGGTTTTGTTTCTTCCCTTTGAGACTTTGCCAAGTCGGAAAGCCGGCTATAAAAGCTCAGCCAAGCGCGGGAAGAGAAGGCGCCAAGGCGGCAACGGCCCGGGCACGCCAGGCATGGGCTCTCGGGAGGAAGGAGACGCCACCGCCGGCGAGGTCGTCTACCTCCATGGCATCCTGGAGGCGACGGTGTTCGAGGCCGAGCACCTCCACAACGCCATCCACGGCCGGATCATGGAGGTAAATAACCTGACGAAAACCCTCTGCTTCATCTCTGCTCACGGTTTGCTCTGCTTCTCTCTGTAGTCTGTAGCGAGCTGTGCTTTGCTTTGCACTCGTGGTTTGCTTGTGAGCTACTGGATTGGCCGTCAAGGATACTCCCCTTTTCCAGCAGTTCGTGGTCACCTACTGCCACTGACTGCTGGCACATTATTATCCTGACGAAACGCGAACGCTTCGTGCACCGTCTCTCGAATTAACAAATCCTCAAGTTAACCACTGCGATGACTGGTCTAAAAGTGAACGGATCGATGCTTATCTTTGCTCTCGCGGTTTAAAACCAGTGAGCAATTTTCATAAAATGGTTTAGTGACAGATTTAACAGAGTGGAGATTTTTGGACGAAAAGGAGAGAACGGAATTTCAGTTTGTGGAAGATTCCGTGCGTAGCGATCAATGATGACACGGAGTTTTGTTTGATGACGGGCAGGCCACGGAGAAGCTGCAGGAGACCATGGGCGTGCACTGCCTCCAGCACACCCGGCTCTACGTCGACGTCGACGTCGGCGCGGCGCGGGTGGCGCGCACCCGCGAGGTGGAGTTCCACCCCACCAGCCCGGCCTGGAACCAGTCGTTCCGCCTGCACTGCGCCTACCCGGCCGCCGCGGTCACCTTCACGGTCAAGAACCAGCACCTCATCGGCGCGGGCGTCCTCGGCGCCGGCTCCGTGCCCGCCGCGCGCGTCGCCACGGGCGAGCCGGTCGAGTGCTGGCTCGACCTCCGCGGCGGCGAGCACGCCCACGAGACGCACACCCCGAGCCTTCGCGTCCGCCTGCGATTCCTCGGCGTGGAGCGCGACCCGTCCTGGGGCGCCGGGGTCCGCCTCCCCGGGTTCGCCGGCGTCAAGCCCGCGTTCTTCCCGGAGCGGACCGGCTGCGGCGTCACGCTGTACCAGAACGCGCACCTGTCCGGCGCGTTCGACCCGGGGGTCCGCCTCGCCGGCGGGCGGCCGTACCAGCCGGCGCGGCTGTGGGAGGACCTGTACGCCGCCATCGGCGACGCGCGGCGGTTCGTGTACGTGGCCGGGTGGTCGGTGAACACCGAGATCACGCTGGTGCGCGACTCCGGCCGGATGCTCCCCGGCGCCGAGGGCGTCACGCTGGGCGAGCTGCTGAGGCGGAAGGCCGACGAGGGCGTAGCCGTGCTGGTCATGCCGTGGCAGGACAACACGTCCGTGTCGTTCCTCGGCAACGCCGGGCTGATGAAGACGCACGACGAGGAGACCCGGGCCTTCTTCGAGGGCACCGACGTGCGCTGCTTCCTCTGCCCCCGCAACGCCGACGCCTCCCTCACCGTGGTGCAGCACATCGAGACCAGCGCCGAGTTCACGCACCACCAGAAGACCGTCACGCTCGACGCCGCCACGCCGGGGGCCGATGCCGACCGCCACGTCGTCAGCTTCATCGGCGGCATAGACCTCTGCGACGGCAGGTATGACAAATACACTGACTGACTGCTCCGGTGGCTCTCTATTTGCTGAGCTGAACTTGCAAGGTGTTCGACCAGGTACGACGACGAGAACCACACGCTGTTCCGGGACCTGGACACGAGATACCTCCACGACTTCATGCAGAACAACTACAAGCACGCGTGCCTGCAGCGCGGCGGGCCGCGGGAGCCGTGGCACGACGTGCACTGCAGGCTGGAGGGCCCCGCGGCGTGGGACGTGCTCACGAACTTCGAGCAGCGGTGGAGGAAGCAGGCGCCGGAGGACATGCGCGGCTGCCTGCTCGATCTGAGCCCGACGACGCTCCCCGACCCCGCCGGCCTCGGCGACGACACCGACTCGTGGAACGTGCAGGTGTTCCGGTCCATCGACGAGGCGTCGGTGGTGGGGTTCCCGTCGGACCCGGCGGAGGCGGCCGCGCTGGGGCTGACGAGCGGCAAGGACGTGACGGTGGACCGGAGCATCCAGATCGGCTACGTCGAGGCCATCCGGCGCGCGCGGCGGTTCGTCTACATCGAGAACCAGTACTTCCTGGGCGGGTGCGCGTCGTGGGCGGAGGACCGGGGAGCCGGGTGCCTGAACCTGGTGCCCGTCGAGGTGGCACTCAAGGTCGCCGCAAAGATCCGGCGCGGCGAGCGGTTCGCGGCGTACGTCGTGACGCCGATGTGGCCCGAGGGCGTGCCCGCCGGCGAGCCCGTGCAGGCCATCCTGCTCTGGAACAGGCGCACCGTGGAGATGATGTACCGCATCGTCATGGAGGCCATCGACGACGCCGGGCTGCGCGGCCGGGCGCACCCCTGCGACTACCTCAACTTCTTCTGCCTCGGGAACCGGGAGGCGCCGCGTCCCGGCGAGTACGCGCCGCCGGAGGCGCCGGAGGAGGACACGGACTACTGGCGCGCTCAGGTGAACCGCCGCGGCCCCATCTACGTGCACGCCAAGCTCATGATCGGTACGCACGCTCAGCTCCCTACACTCGCGTCTCGCCGTCCGAGCATCCGACGCCATGTTCTGCGAGCTCACACGCAGCATCTAAATAACCTGTGTCGTTTTGGTGTCGCGCGCAGTGGACGACGAGTACGTCATCGTCGGCTCGGCGAACCTGAACGAGCGGTCGCTGGCGGGGAACCGGGACAGCGAGATCGCGCAGGGGAGCTACCAGCCGGCGCACCTGAACGGGCCGTGCGGGCGTGCGCGGGGGCAGGTGCACGGGTTCCGGATGTCGCTGTGGCACGAGCACTTCATGGGGCGCCGCGGCGCCGGCGAGGACGACGCGGCCGTGTACCTGGAGCCCGAGAGCCTGGAGTGCGTGCGGGCGGTGCGGCGGGCGGCGGAGCGGCTGTGGGACGTGTACACGCAGGACAGGGTGGAGGACCTGCCGGGGCACCTGCTGCCGTTCCCGATCACCGTGTCGGAGTTCGGCGAGGTGGCCGACTTGCCGGCCGACGGGTGCTTCCCGGACACGAGGGCGCCCGTGAGGGGGAGGAAAGCGGTGAAGCTTCCGGACATTCTCACCACATGAGAACCGGAGATGGGTAATTGTAACTCAAGTCCAAGTATAAATTAGTAAGGCCCTGTTTGGAACGCAGGAATTTCGCAGGAATCGTGCAGGAATTTCACAGGAAACAGTTCAATTTCACATGAAAAACGCAGGAATAGGAAAAAATTCCCGCATTCCAAACAGGGCCTAAACTGTAATCTCTATATGAAGTTACTGGCGAGCACAGGGAGACCACCGCATCCCCATCTACGTGCGCGCCGAGCTCATGAAGTCATGATTGCTACACGCTCTCTACAACCCATTCGAGCTCTCGGCGTTTCACTGTCTCGCCGGAATCACAGTAGATGACGAGAACGGCATTGTGGTCTCAGTAAACCTGAAGGAACTGTCGCTGAGCAGTTAGCAGCAACCGGGAGACCGAGATTGCACTATGGAACATGATGATATGTTTTGTTAATTAATTTTACCCCCTAGACTATATTAATTTTGAATTTTGCTGGGTGGAAGTGGACATTACTAAAAAATATATTATAAATTTTTCATCATTGTTTTTTCTAAAACTTTGTATAGCTAGGACTAATTTATTATTCAATATCCTATCCTATCATAATAATGATGAAAATTTCATGACTTCAACATATGTTATGATGTCCGCTATCATCTTACAAAAATTAAACTTAAGACTCTGCTTATGTGTGGACAAACGAAAAAGATAAATTGTATCTGGGAGTAAATTGGATCAAAAGACATAGTTTAGGGGTTGCATGGATTTTTACCATGCTTGGAAGTAATTTAGAGTTTCTCCTTGTTCGTAGTTTTCTGGCTCATCCCCAGCACTCTTCGTCATTAGACACGCTTTATGGAAAACACCCCGCGTGTGCGTTTCACTCAAACTCAAGCGAGATTTCAAAAGTACCTAACGAGCTATTCCAAGTTCACCCATAAGTAACATTTCATATCATAATTTAGACGTATTTATCTTCCTCCCCAAGAAGTATCGTGCTAATTCATCCAAGGCCCAATTCAATATATTCTTTTACGACTATCATTATTTATTTGAAAAAAACGGAAGGGCCTCATAACGGGCTGGGCTTTTTTTATTTGACACGCGGAATGGGTCTTTAACTCAGAATAAGTCCATTCAACGTCTCTTATCTATTAGCGTCGTTCGATTTATGACCCTTAACCGAAAAACCATTTATTTGACACATCTGAACTATTGAAACCGTTCGATTTACATACCTCGGTGGTTTTAAGAGCGGTTTTTAGTGACGTGGCGCCACGTTAGCAGTGAGGGGTGAATTGGACCACACTGATAGTTTAAGGGTGTCAAAAAGACTTTTACAAAAAATAAAAATACTTTTTATGATATATGTACAATTAAAATTCTAAAATCTTCCTTACTCTTAGAAAATTCATAGAAAAATTATTTTAGCTTAGAAAAATATGAAACTAGTTTCATATTTTTTTCTAAAATCATGTTCTATCTTTTAGGGTCCAGTTGTATGTTATTTAAATCTTTTATAATTATGCTTTTATTTTTTTGCTAAATGTTGTTCATGCTATTAGAGCATTTTTGTAGCGAGCTAGACTGAAGTTGAATTTCATTAAAAATTACCTAATTTTAAATCTAAAATAAAAATGAGTGTAATTAGTGCATTTTTGTAACGAGTTAATTTAGCGACATTTTTGTCTGGCCCTAGGTTTCATGTCACCACTTCATACTTGATTCTATTTAGACATGTGTATGGTTAGTGCTTATTTAAATATCCATACCGTGGGAAGTTCTTACAACTAAATAAAACACTAACCATACTAGTTATGATAGGCAACAAGACGAGCTACTAGCAAGTAAACACCAAAATGAGACCATGTAATGTCTAAATAATGCCTAACTAGGCATTAAGAGATAGAGCACGATTTTAAAAAAATATGAAACTGGTTTTCATATTTTTTTCGAGCTAAAATAAATTTCTATGATTTTTTAAGGATTTTTATTGCACATATTTTCTTAATTTTTTTAAAAAGTCTATTTGACACCCTCAAACTATCAATGAGGTCCGATTCACTTCCTCGCTGTTACGTGCCGTCACGTAGGACGGCTGACGTGGTGCCACGTCAGCAAAAACCGCTCTCAAAACTACCGAGAGGTAAATCGGACGGTTTCCATAGTTTAAGGGTGTTAAATAAATGATTTTTTGGTTAGGGTGGTAAATCGAATGACGCTGATAAATGAGGGTCGTGGAATAGACTTTCGTTTTACTCACAAGGGCTTCAAGGGGCCTCTAGCAACACAAACCCGAGTGACGTCGTCGCCGTCCTCCCCTCCTCTCTCTCCCAATGCACTTTTTCCTCTTTATGTACGTGGCCCGATACGACCCATTTTGCAAAATGCCTCCATTTTGCAAAATGAAGGACGAAAAACACCCCCTCATTCTCACCAAGCGGGAAACCAAAAATCGAAATCCCACCTCCCGAAATCCCCAGACCCCGCTGCCGCTCCCGTGCTGCGGTGCTCCCTGCGCCTCTCCGACCCGCGGTGGCCGGCGATGGAGCGGATCCACGTCGCCGTGCGCTCGCGGCCGCTCTCCCCGGAGGACGCGCGGAGCAGCCCGTGGAGGATCTCCGGCAACGCCATCGCCCACTCCTCGCAGTCCTCCACCCGCTTCGAATTCGGTGAGGAGCCTCCGCCCTTCCGCCCCGCTTTTAGCTTCGCTTCCGTGCCTGCCTCTGTGGGGTTTCCTGATCCTGACTGGTTAAAGTTCCCCGTCTCTCTCGCAGACAGGATATTCGGGGAGGAGTGCCGCACCGCCGAGGTCTACGAGGCCCGCACCAAGCGCATTGTCGACTCCGTGGTCCGAGGGTTCAATGGTAATCTCGTTTGCTCTGCTTCCTGTGGTTGATAATGCTGTTAATAGGGCAAATAAGTTGGGTCCAATCGCATTTCAGAGTTATACTATGTCAGGTTATTAGGTATCCTCCCCACTTGCGAACTGCAATAGTAGCCTTAATGGGTGTTTTATCATGGATTATGGGTGTAGGTAATTAGTAGAGAGGCAAAACTCCCTGGAATTTAGTGCTCCGACAAGGTAGAGAGGCAACATCCCATGGGATTAAGTGCTCCACTATCCTGTTGATGAGACCCCTTTCCTTGGATTTATTTACCATAGTAGATAAATCATCAGCCATCAGGTTGAGCACCAATAGGGAGAGAAGAACCCTTGTCTCGAACACTTATAAGGTGTACATGACTTGACTTGCCATTGATATTGGCAATCACTCTGCCAGTTTCCCCTGTTGTACTGTTTCCATAACCCCACTTGCACAAGGTAGAATGAAACCCCTGCTTTATCCACAACTTCCTCAAGAAAAGACCAGTTTCATAGTCCATTTTAGAATCCAGCTTTAAGATAATACCCCCTTCCTTTAGATTTCTTCAGCTCATAAATCTCATTATCATGTAGTATGTCCACCTCGTATAAATGCAGTTTGCAGTCTGCCAATGATAGCATCAGCTAAAGCCAAGAGGGGCGAACCACTTGGCCACTAACTCAGAGAAAATCTTGGAACTAACAATCTAACATTTGGCAAGGCAATATGTATGTACTTTTACTAGTATTTGCCACTTAAGTCTTAGGAATCAAGCTAACCAAACTGTCCTCCGTAGATCTAACTCTCTTTTATGAAAATCCGATACCGTCCTCATTAGTTCAGGCTTTAACATACCTTGATTTCTTGTAAAACAAGGGACCAAATCCATTAGGGCCAGTGGTGGAATCATACTGCATCCTCTTGGTTATTTATTCCACCTCTTCCCAGAGTGAAAGGATGAACAATTCCTTCGGAGTAGATAATTAAACCAGATCTGCTTCCAGTTGGTATCTGTACTCCCATTCTTGAGCTGATAAATCTCTCTGTAGCCAATTTATCAATCCCCTCAATTTGTTGAAGATGTTGCCTTTTCCGCTTATATTCTCCCTAAAGCTAGCTACCTGCACACCCCCCCCCCTCGAGAGTTTTCTTAACGGAGGTAAGACCCTGCCCCAAGAATCCAAGGAATATCCTTGATCAGGTATCCTTCCCTTGATTTGTGGCTACTCTTAAGTGACCATCTCGGCATCTCCTTGAACCCCACCTGCTCAATTGGAGCATTTTGGAGGTGCTAGGGTAGTTTTGGTCAAGTCATGCTCGGTATAATATATATTGTTCTGTAATGTCTCGTAGGACTTTAGGCTTCTAGCTGTCACTGGTCTCTACACCTATGAGCCACGAGAAAATGCTATGCTCTTTGGCTTCCATTTACTGAAGTGGTCATTGCTCTGCAAGTCCAAAGGCTGTTTGTCTGACACTCTTGACTGTATGTTCATATTGTTCCCTTCTCTTTTTATTTCCATTTTTATGTTGTATTGTTCCTTGTTTACTTGGTTGCCTTTCTAGTTCTTCACGCAAAAAGACTTTTCTCAATCGATCAAGCAATTTGCCGAGTCTATATGCATTGAAATCAACTGGTCTCTTTAATTTTGACAGGCACTGTTTTTGCATATGGTCAAACTAACAGTGGGAAGACCTACACGATGAGAGGATCAGATAATGAACCTGGAATAATACCGCTTGCAGTTCATGATTTATTTCAGCGTATTGAAGAGGTTAATTCTACATCTTGGTGTTCAACAACTATTCTTTTTTTAGGGCCACAAATATTCTTTATTATGCATACTTTAGTGTACACTATTAGAATCAAACTAGAGAGATGTTGTTCTAGCTGCTGCGCGCTGATAGCATACTCATTTAGTTCTTTCTTGATTTGTGCAAAGATTTTAGATGCAGTTACTCCTGAATGCTATTAGGACTTGCTTAATGTATTTTATGAAGGTTGACTAGGATAGTCCTTAGCCACTTTTTCTTTTAATTATCAATTTACATAAATTCTGCATTGTTGATTTATTGTACTGAACCTGCCTAAAATTTTTATTCACATGCTGTGTATTCTGTTTGGCTTATTATTCTTTTTTGTTATTGTGTAGCATATGGACAGAGAATTTCTTGTCCGGATGTCTTATATGGAAATTTACAATGAAGATATTAATGACCTTCTTGTGCCAGAACATCGGAAGTTGCAGGTTCATGAGAGTATTGAGGTAACATTCCAATTCCATCTTTTAATATGAAATTGACCGCTAACACCATTTTTAAATAATAGTCTTACTGTTACATGTTGCTACTTTTCATTGAAGAAAGGGATATTTGTTGCCGGTTTAAGAGAAGAAATTGTTACATGCGCAGAGCAGGTCATGGATTTTATGTCTTTTGGAGAATGTAAGCATTCTTGAATGTCTGCTGCCTCAGTTGCTCTATAAGCAATTCTTCCTAATAAATTGCTAGCAAAATTGCAGCTCATCGGCATATTGGGGAAACAAACATGAATCTTTACAGCAGTCGTTCTCACACCATATTTCGCATGGTAAGCTTATATTCCTCTGTATTATTTTCCACTAGATCACAATTTTGATTCCTGTGCTACTAAATGTCAAGGTAATTGAGAGCAGAGAAAAAAGCGACGACAACGAAGCTGAAGATTCTTGTGATGCTGTACGAGTATCTGTACTGGTACGTGCAATTGCCTAATGTTAATGGCTACTCTCTCTAGTAAAAAAATATTGGTTCTTTATTGGAATACATTATACATGCAGTTTATCTTTCAAAGTTTGGTTATCCATATCGTTATGAATCTTTCATGTTGGAAGTGGTATTTGTAGATGCGTGTTGAGTGATGCTCCTGAGTCCCTACATTCATATTCAATTCATGTCTCTTTCTGCCTTGTTATCAGTGAACAGAGAGATGGTTATAAAATGTTGTAAATACTAAATGATCCTGGAAGGTGTGGTCATGTCTATTCTTGAATTGGTACAACTTCAACTGGAATGAACACCTTTGTAAAACCTGAAACACCAAAGTTGTTTTTAGGGACCATTATTTGAAATGTCACTAGTTGTGACTGGAGGGAGCACTTATTCAACTATTGATGTATAAGATTCAGGTTTCCCATTTCGCTTCCATTTATGTGAATAATCCGCATTTCAGAACCTTGTCGACTTAGCTGGCTCAGAACGTGCTGCGAAGACTGGTGCGGAGGGTGTGAGACTTAAGGAGGGTTCTCATATTAACAAAAGTCTCATGACTCTTGGTACGGTTATAAAGAAACTTAGTGAAGGCATAGAGGGCCAAGGGTAAGTTATTAACTTTTTGACTAGCGACCCTAACTCATTTTGATATTTTTTTTGTTACTGCTTTAGTAATGGATTTTATTCTCAGGGGGCATGTTCCGTACCGTGACAGTAAACTGACAAGGATATTGCAGCCTGCTCTGGGTGGAAATTCTAACACAGCTATCATCTGTAATATAACACTTGCACAGGTATGCCACATCTCATTATCTGCTATCTATTGAGTTCTCATAATGTTTGGAACTTTTGGACTAAAGGTTTATGGGAGTAGAAAAACGTACAGCTTGTTTCCTTCCTGCAAAATTGTATCCTGATTCCTGAAGTATGGATTACCGAAGCATCTGCTATTAATATGTTTTCAATACGAGCTTATTTGCTTACCAATTGATGTCGTGTTGTGGAAATCAAGTAGGAAGGTGACACTACCTTTTATTGTATAATGTTTTAATTCAGTTAACAACTCAAAGTGGGTTTGAGTTTCTATCTATCAACTCAATTGTTACAGAACATTAGGAAACAGCAATGAGAATACATTATAGCCTTAGAACTGATAATTTTGTTATTTGTGTCCCTGGAAACTACTTATTTATTTTGTAGGTCCATGCTGATGAGACAAAAAGCAGTTTGCAGTTTGCGAGTAGAGCATTGTGTGTAACAAATTGTGCATGTGTTAATGAGGTATCAACATGTTTCTGTTGCCAACTAAATTGCTATTTCTATTCATCGTGCTATAGTTGCATAAATTCTTACATTATATATATGCAGATTTTGACAGATGCTGCATTATTAAAGCGACAAAGGAGAGAAATAGAAGAGCTCCGTGCAAAACTTAGGGTACATTTTAAAGTGTTTTTAAGTATTAAATCCATACATCTTCAAAATACAAACTTACACTGCTCCTGTCCTTAGAACTCTCAAAGTGATCATTGGGAGGAAGAAATTCTGAATTTGCGGAACACACTGCTGCAGGTTGCTTTCTCAAGCATCTTATTTCCATTCAGTGATTCATGACTATGTAATACATCAAGTTATCTGATTATTATTATTATTTAGAGTGAACTAGAAAAGGAAAGAATTGCTTTAGAGTTGGAGGAGGAAAAGAAAGCTAAAGAGCAGCGTGACAGACGCTTGATTGAACAGGCAAAGAAAATCGAAAATCTTAGTACATTGGTATTAAATTCAGAGAGAGATGACAGGAGTACTGCTTTTAGTAAGGTTAGTCATCACGATTTATTTATGTAATATGTAACAGTTGTACATGGCATATGAACCTCATGGTTGCTCTTCAGTTCCTTCTTCCAATTTTTCTTCATATGTGTACTTTCTTTTCTGCTGATAACTTGAAGTAAAATCTGTTTAGACTTTACAGAAATGACCATAAGATATGTGCCTCTTTAAACAGAGGATCAACTATGTACCACTACTCTTTTAGCCTACTAATAGCCTTTTTTTTTTAAAAAAAACTATCTTCCTTGAACAGGACAAAAGAAGGGTAACATGGTGTCCTGGGCCAAACGCGAGGCAATTTGGTATTGAGGTATCATTATAAGTTATGCTTTTTAAATGTTCAATTTGGCATTTTGAAAGTCTACAGGCACACCTTCTGTTTTTGGATGGCTCTGCAACATTGTTGGTTCATTGATCCCTTATTGTTCTTGAAATGTTATTCAGAAAAGTTTCACCATGTGTCTAGATTTTCTTCTCTCTGTGAGTGCTTTTGTTTTCCATCTTTCTTTTGGTGGATATGTGGACAATAAATATTAAATAACATATTTGCTAGACTGGTGTCAGTTTTCAGGGTGCATGCCATACATATATTCATAGCAAATCATCGTGAGAGTACTGAAATTTATGCATAAGATGTCTCATGTCTGGTTGTGTTAAGTTAACACATGTTAAGGATATCTTCTGAGTACCTATACGTAACATCCAGGTTTTAGGACCAGCCGAGGAAGGCCTTACAAGCAGCACGGTTAGAAATGAACGCAATATGGGAATGCCGCCGCGTTTTGAAGTGCTAATGCAAGGATGCCATGCAAGTAATGATGAGCCTTGTGCTGATGCTTGCTCATCTAGTGATATGTCCAAAGACAGTGAAGATGTTTCTCTTCCTGACTCACATGCTTTGCTGCACGTTACCAACCGAAGAAAGCCAAATGCAATGGTGATTGATTCCGCTACTTCTAGTTTTGAGGTTTTGGTCTTTTATTAATATAAGATAGCTAATCAAGTTTGGGTTTCTCTCTATAAAAAATAATTTACAATTTTTCGGTAACATATCTGATTGCTGAATACATGGTCTTGCCAGAAAAGATCAGATCAAGAGCAATTCAGGGGGACAGCTGGTGAACTAATCACACCCCAGGACCCTGTCATCAGATCAAGAGCAATTCAGGGGAATGATGCTCTGCAAAGTCAGGAAAGCATTGTGCCTCATGTAGTTAGTAGCTTATCTGCTCGAGAGTCTGAAGCCATTCTTGTCATTAAACAACTTCAAGATCAGGTGTTAGTTTCTCCCCTAGTATCGTGCTACATTGAAATGAAAACAAATTAAGTATTTGAATAATTCTTAAGCAGATTAAGTTGTTGGAGGCAGAGAAGAGTTCTATTCAAACTAATTTGGATGATGTTATTGAGTTGGCCACTCAACAGAAGACCTCGTTCAATGAGAAGTATGAAGAGGTGAATGATGCTACACTTTGAAACTTAAAAGTTATTCTTGTGTGTGTCCCTTGTAAATACAAATTTCGCTTCAAGCTATCACTCTAAAAAAAACCCTAAATTCATTTTGTGTTCATTATTTTTCCACAATCACATGAAAACTTTTTTCAATGAATTTTGTTCTTTACCTTGAAGATGTTCTTACATTCTACACTTACTTTGCCTACTTGCAGCTTCAGCAGAATGCTCTGGCCGCACAAGAGCAAGCAAAAGTTGCTAATGAGAAGCTATCCACACTGTATGCTACTGTAAAGTCCAAACAGGTACTTTGTTTCCCTCTTCCAGATGCATTGTACTCTACTTTTGTAAAACAAACTATAATTCTATTTTAGTTTTTTTCCATCTTCCTGCAACCATTTCATGTAAGAGCCTGACTGATTCCATGACTGGATACATGTATAAATTTCTGCAACTTCCAGGAAGTAGCATACGGATTCCTCAGTAATGTATTGATGGAGACTCAAGGCATAAATTTGGAGATGGACCAGTTGAGAAACTCAGTTGAAAGTGCTCTTTCTTTCATTGATGAACTCTATCAGAATCTCTTCACGTTGGCACAAGGCATTGTTGTATGGTTTCTCATTTTGTATGAAAGCATCTCTAGAATAGACTTTCTTGAATAATCATGTCATTTAGTTAAATCAACTGTCTTAATTCGATATTCTGCATTGAGTGTCAGCAGAGTTCTGTGGTTCGCCTTCAAGATGCAAATTCTCAATCTAGTTTTCCATATATATGTGTTTCACCTATATGCTAAATCCTACTACCACAAAGAGATATAATTGTTAGATGTATATGTACTCTTTTTATTCCCCCATTGTATAATGGGTTTTGTGCGTATTTGCTAATAACCGTACATGTACACATTCGGGTAGAGCCCTCTTATTGAATACAAGTGCTATTCATAACAATAATGTGAACGGCTACCATGATCTTTGAGAAATTGTGAACCAATTGCATATCTATGTTACTGTTATAAGCTTTGAAAATCTTACATGCAGTATGGTGAAAATGTATCATCATTCATCAATTTAACACTATGTCATGTTAGTTATTGATTTCCATGTAGATTTATATATGCTAACTTAGTGTAGTACTGCACTGTCTGAACAGTTTTCAACTTCTGAATCTTAGTACACATATAATTGATGTGTAATTTTTCTTTCCATAGGAAGCAAAGCACTCTGCTCATGAAGATATTACACAGTTCGGTTCTATGGTTCGGGATTATGAGACATTGTCGACCTGTTTGATGGAAAATGTCTGCAAACTTGAATCAGAGAAGGTATTCAAATTCTCTTTCCTCGTGCACTTTTCTAAGCAGTTCTGGTTTTTCAGCGTTACTCTGACCTGAATGCAGAAACTATTAGAAGAACAAACCCAAGGTCAACAAAATGAAATCGCTAAGCTGAAGTCCAGTCTGGAAAGCTGTGAGAAGGACATAGAAGTTTGTTACTGACTAAGCTCTTTTCAAATATTTAATTTCCTAGTTCCTAATTCCAGACATATAATTTCATTATCTGTGCCCTAAGTTTTTTTTTTGTTATACTCAGGACTGTAAGTTTCAACATGAATTGGAGAGGGACGGTATTCTCTCCGAGCTCCTAAACCTCCAAAAGGAAGTATTGACCTTGTCATCATCTTCTTTGACGAAAGAAAAGGAATCTATCCGAAAGGAACTTGAGAAGACTAAAACAAAGTTAAGAGAGACTGAGAACAAACTTAAGAATTCCATTCAGGAGAAAATAAAACTTCAGGTTGGTTATCAACTTGCTGTTCTTACAACTTTACTGCTACTTAAAAGCCAGCTGTTTCTGATGTACAAATGATGCATGTCTTTTACCAGAGTGAGAGAGCAGAGGCCCACAAAGAAATTAAGAAATTGCAAAGCCAGAGAACTTTTCTTGAACGTGATTTACGGAAACGTGATTCAGCCATTGTTGACAAAAGGCATGAGCAGAATTCCATGTCACAGGAACTTGCTGGAGTTATTGATCAAGCTGTTCAGATGCAGGTATTATTATTCTTTATTGTTGACAAAAGGCATGAGCAGAATTCCATGTCACAGGAACTTGCTGGAGTTATTGATCAAGCTGTTCAGATGCAGGTATTATTATTCTTTGCAAACACCACACTTTTCTGGGAAGTACTGTCGTTGCAGCATTTTGGCTTACATATTGGGTTACTGGTCTTGCATTGTTACTGTAGAGAGATAGAATTGGGGAAAACACCACACACCCAATGGGGGGGGGTGACCTTTCATATGTATAGCCAATATGGCTTGGAATACAAGGAATACAATCTTCCTATACAAGTCAAGTATCAGCCGTGATATACACGTTTATATATATACCTAATACCCGCCCGCAGTCGAAGTGGGAAGATCACGGACGCACAGACTGGACTTAAAGTCAGTAAACAACTGTACAGGCAGCCCTTTCGTCATGATGTCCGCGAACTGATGAGAAGATGGAACATGTAGGACGCGAACTTGTCCCAAAGTCACCTTCTCACGAACAAAGTGGATGTCGATCTCGATGTGCTTCGTGCGACGATGATGAACAAGGTTGTCCGTCATGTAGACAGCACTGACGTTGTCGCAGTAGACAACAGTCGCCGAAGCTATGGGAACGTGTAGCTCCTGAAGAAGCTGGCGCACCTAGCAGCACTCAGCCACAACGTGCGCCACAGCTCGGTACTCCGCCTCAGAACTCGAGTGGGAGATGGTCGTCTGACGCTTGGAAGACCAAGAGATCAGATTGTCGCCCAAGTAGACGCAGTAGCCGGAGGTGGAACGCCGAGAGTCTGGACACCCAGCCCAGTCAGCATCTGAGTACACCGTGATGGACTGGACAGGGCCAATGCCGATGTGGAAGCCGGAGGATAGCGTGCCCTTCAGATAGCGAAGGACCCACTTAAGCAGAGCGAGATGAGCCTCACGCGGGTCGTGCATGAAGAGGCACACCTGCTGAACAGCATAGGCAAGATCCGGGCGAGTCACGGTGAGCCACTGGAGAGAGCCCGCGATGCTCCTGTAGTGAGACGGGTCAGCCACGGGGTCGCCATCGGTCGCAGAAAGCTTGGCCTGAGTGTCAACGGGCGTCGAGGTGGAGTGACACTCAGCCATGCCTGCGCGCTGGAGGATGTCGACGGCGTACTGACGCTGGGACAGGTGGATGTCGTCGTCGGAGCGGGTGACGGCAATCCCGAGGAAGTGGTGGAGCGCGCCCAAGTCTGTCATGGCAAACTCGGAGTGTAGCTAGTCGATGATGCGCCGTAGTAGTGGGGTCGACGATGCGGTGAGAATGATGTCGTCGACGTAGAGGAGCAGATAGGCGATGCTCGTGCCCTCTCTGTAGACAAAACGGGAGGTGTCAGACGTCGAGGCCGTGAAGCCCGCCCGGCAGATGAATGCCACGAACCACTGGTACCATGCCCGGGGGGCCTGCTTGAGGCCGTAGAGAGCGCTGGAGCAGGCACATGTGGTCGGGGAAGGCCGGGTCGACGAAGCCGGAGGGCTGCTGGCAGTAGACCGTCTCGTCGAGATCGCCGTGGAGGAAGGCGTTCTTGACATCGAGCTGATGGATCGGACACGAGCGAGATGCGGCGATGCTGAGAACAGCCCTGATGGTGATGGAAGTGGGCTTAACCACAGGGCTGAACGTCTCGTCGTAGTTGACTCCATGGCGTTGAGAGAAGCCACGGACTACCCAGTGAGCTTTGTGGCGAGCGAGGGAGCTGTCGGAGTTGTACTTGTGCTTGAACAACCACTTGCCCGAGACCACATTCGCTCCTGGTGGTCGCGGGACAAGGCGCCAAGTGCCGTTGTCGATGAGCGCCTTGTACTCCTCTGCCATGGCCGCACGCCAGTTTGGGTCGGCCAAACCGTTGCGGTAGTTGGCAGGTATGGGCGAGGCGATCGTCGTCGACGCAGAGAGGCCCGCATGGGCGGTATGGCCCCTGACTGAGTACAGGTGAGGGGCCGGCTGTGGCTACGCCGGGACAGCGGCAGCGCCGGGCGCGGAGGATGAGGCCGCCGAGGCTGGTGACGCCGGGTCATGCGCAGCAGTAGTGCCGGGCACAGCTGACGCAGCCGCGGACGGTGGGGATGCTGGGGGTCCTCTCGACGTCGGAGGAGGGGCCGGCCGTGCACGACGGCTGTAGACGAAGCGGAGGTCGCGGTGCACGATCGGGGGAGGGGCGCCCGGTGCGGCCGGCGCTGGTGGAGCACCAGTCGGGGGTGCTGTAGGTGCAACGGGCGTCGGAGGAAGCTCCACGAGGATGGTGCCGCGCACGAGGATGGCGGGATCGTCCTCGTGCACGGCAGGCGACGACCGCGATCGCTTGACATCCCCAGGGGATGGAGCAGCCACTGGAACGGCGGCTGCAGCAGGGTTAGTTGCAAGTAAAAAATCCAGAGATGAAGCTGTGAGTGGTGTGAGGGAGAAGGGAAACACAGTTTCATCAAAGACGACATGTTGGGAGATGATTATACGCCTAGTGGAGAGATCAAGGCATCTGTAGCCTTTGTGGGAGGAGGGATAACCCAGGAAGACACATGCCGTCAATCGAGGGGCAAGTTTGTGTTGGGCAGTGGCGGACAGGTTCGGGTAGCAGAGGCACCCGAAGACGTGGAGATGGCTGAAGTCGGGGCTGTTGTTGTAGAGAAGGGTGTAGGGGATGGCGTTGTTCACGGAGGAACAAGGTCAGCGGTTGAGGAGGTAGGTGGCGGTGGCAAGGGCTTCAGCCCAGTATGGGGGCGGCATGTTGGCGTGGATGAGCATGGTGCAGCTGATGTTATTCAGCGTGCGAAGAACGCGCTCAGCCTTGCCGTTTTGCTGCGATGTGTAGGGGCAAGAGAGCCGGAGAAGAATGCCACGGGAGGACAGGAAGGTGGTGAGGGTGTGGTTAACGAACTCAGTGCCATTGTCCGCTTTAAAGGACTTGATGGCAGCCCCGAACTGAGTTTGCACGAGGGCATAGAAATCGGTGATGTGTGAAGCTACCTCAGATTTGCGGGCTAAGGGAACGTCCAGCAAAAGTGAGAGTAGTCGTCAAGTAACACCAAATAATACTAAAACCCAGATATGCTCGCCACAGGTGACGTCCAAACATCGCGGTGAATAAGCTCAAATAGAGAGGTACTACGAGTTTGCGAGCGACTGAAGGGTAACCGCACATGTTTGCCTAGCTGACATGAATGACAGAGGGACGGTGCCACTTTATTACAGGAAATAGAAGAATTATTCTTAAGTGCGTCGACGGTGGCGGCAGCAGGATGACCGAGTCGCTGGTGCCACAAGGTGGAGGTGACGGCGAGGGAAGCGTGCGGCAGGGTGGGGCTGGCGGCCGTGGGGAAGGTGTAGAGGTCGCCACCACTATCGCAGCGAAGGATCACGCGCCGACTCGGGATATCCTTGACAGAAAAACCAAGGGCGTCAAATTCAATCAAACAGTTATTGTCGTGAGTAAATTGACGTACTGAAAGGAGATTGCGCACTAGAGAAGGAACAGCGAGAACATCACGAAGAGTGAAGATAGATGGAAGAATCAAGGTACCGTGGCAGCTAATGGGAAGGGTATGACCATTGCCTACGGTGATAGACTGATGAGGAGGGGGGAGACGGGAGAGGAGTATACCATCCGTCGAGGACATGTGCGAAGAGGCGTCGGAGTCCATCACCCAGCCCTGATTCTGGAGGGCGAGCTGGTTGAGGGCGGTGATGAGGCCAGCTTGATCCCAGGAGGGCGCCGGCTGGGACATCTGGAGAGGGGCGAAGGCGGTGTGCGCCTGGGGCTGCGGAGAAGGTCCCAGCAGACCTTGGCCAGGAGGGCGCCACCCGCCCGGTCCACCAGGGCCGAAACCTCCTGGCTGCCCGAACCCGCCCTGAGGAGCGTACGGGTTGAAGCAGACCCATGGCCCCATGGGGCGGGCGAAGTTGGGCTGCTGGGCATGGTACGGCGTCCCAGGCGGCTTGCCGCCGCCCTTCTTGTCGCCTTTCTTGCCGTAGCCGCCCCCGCCGCCCTTGCCGTAGCCGCCGCCGCTCGTAGGGTCCCTGTGCTGGGAGCCGGTGGAGGAGGAGCGGCAGCCGCCCGGCCGTGAGCATGGCACGGACGTGGCGACTAGGGCAGACGCGGCCGTCGCTTGGACCTCGTGGGCGAGGCGAAGCTCCTTGAGGCGTAGGAGGTCAATGGTGGCGGAGAAGTCGGGGAGGACGGTGGAGTTGGCGATGTCATCCGCGGGCTGGTGAAGCGGGAGTTGACGCCACGGAGGAGGTTGAGGACAAGCTGTGAGTCGTGGACTGGATGGCCAACGTCGCGAAGATCGGTCGCCTTCTTCTTCATCCGCTCGGCGTATGCATCGATGGTGGAGTCACCTTGACTCATGTTGTGGAAATCATGGAGGTGGAAGATCGCCCGCGGGGCCTGGTTGGCGCGGAAGATGCCCTCGATGGCGAGCCACAGGTCGCGGGCGGTCTGATCATCACCATCGACGGCGAGGCTGAGAACGGAGTCGTCGACGGAGCCGAAGATCCAGCTGCGTGCGTAGCAGTCCGCTTGATCCCAGATTGGATCGCGTGGGCGTGGGGGAACGGAGCCGTCGATGTGGTGGCGGAGGAGGAACTTGCCACACATCGACTTGAAGAAGAATGCCCAGCGGGAGTAGTTGGAGGCCTTCAACTCCAACTTGATCTGCACATGAGATTGCACCGAGATCGTGGCGTAGGAGGGAACCACGAGCTGCTGGGCGATCCTGAGTTGGGCGGCAGCCATGGTGGCGCCACCAGTGGCCGGCATGGTGGGGGCGCCGGTGGCGGGCATGGTGGCCATGCCAAGGGCCGAGGAGGAGCCAGAGGTAGTAGAAACCTCCGACATTGCGAGAGTGGTGAGGTGAGCGGCGCCGGGAAGAGGATCTGGCGGCGCTCAGGGAGGTGGACGTGCGCCGGGGAGGGGGTAGGGGCGGCGGCGCACAGGTGGGTGCAGCGGAAGGAAACTCTGGATCAGATTGATCCTAGTCTCGTGATACCATGTAGAGAGATAGAATTGGGGAAAACACCACACACCCAATGGGGGGGGGTGACCTTTCATATGTATAGCCAATATGGCTTGGAATACAAGGAATACAATCTTCCTATACAGGTCAAGTATCAGCCGTGATATACACGTCTATATATATACCTAATAGTAATAGTTACCTGTTACAGCTACTATTTCCATAGATCACTACAGGTGCTAAAGACTTACAAACATTAGAAGCCTTGGCTTTAAAAACGACTCATTTTTTTTCCCTTTGAAATGATATCTGCTGGAGAACCAAGCAATAACTTGGCTAGTAGAGCCTCCTGTTGAGAGGACACCCACCTGGGCTTGAACCTGGGTGCTCTCACGGTTTGTGTGGGTACCTCCCAAAACTGTTTGGTACTCCACTCTCTGAGGCAATGCTAGGGATGTCTTCTCCTGTGGCTGAGTTTTTTTATGTACTACAAAGTCTCTTTGAGGAGCTTCGTGGCCATGAATCTCATTTCTCGTTTTTTTATATATTCAGGAGGAGTATCAAAAGCTTGAGATGCATGCTTTTGATATGGAGGAAGAAATTTCTTCTTTACAAGAAGCATTAGCTACTTCAATCGCTGAAAAGGACGAAGCATTGTCTAAAGTGGAGGCTATGACATCGGAACTAGAAGATCTCGTGAATAAATTGAATTCAGCAGAATTGGAGAGGAACTCCTTAAGCGATGAGATTGCACTTTTGGTATACATGTCTTTGCAGATATCCTCGACCTTATTGTTATTGTGTATCCTTTTTGTCTACTCAACTTTTCAATCATGAAACTATCTTTTGCAATGCAGAACAAAAGGTCAAATGCATCTGAATCTACCCTTAAAAGATTGGAGGCTTCTCTCAATTCTGTATCAAGGGAAAAGGAAGATATGGGAATGGTAAAGTACTATAATTTTTTCAGTTAGCTGTTATGTGAAATTATTCATTTTATTTGAAATGAAATGCAGCAACTTACTGATGCTCTTCTGGACATGGAGTCTGAAAGATCAATTTGGACAGCAAAGGAGAAGGAATATCTAGAAGCTAATCAGAGATTGAATATCTGTCTTGCAGAGAACTGCAAACTATCAGAAGATTTGATTAAGGTACCTTTGATAGAGTTGCATGTTTAGTTCCCTTAATTTATGTGTGTACCATATCCATTTTGCCTATTTGGGCATTGCCCAGATGGTTGCGATGTTGTTTTTCACCAAAAATGATGAATATTTGATTAAGGTACCTTTGGGTTGAATGTAATTACATGTTATTTTTCACCAATAGTAACATTGTCAAGTTGGTTTACAGAGGGGCTTTGTGTTTAATATACATTCCATCCTCTTTACCACTGATACTCCAAAGAACTTTTTTATGAAATATAATGTTGTGATACACTACTAGGTGAGGCAAGACCTGGTTTGTTGTAGAGAACAGTGCAGAACGCTGGAGGAAAAACTGGCTCTTTCCCTGGAGAATGACATGAATGAGAAAGGAATAATTTGCTGGTCAGTCTTCTCATCGGACCTTTTCCAACAAGGCATCTGTGTGTCTGTATATGAGCTTCAGTGTTGTTTGAGTGAAGGATTAATATTATATGTATGAGTTTGTACATACGTTATTTCTAATGTTTTTATTATGTCATCATTTTTAACATGAAGCTAGGTAGGTTTCCAGGTTTTAGAAAGAAGTCCTGGTAATGAGTGGTACTTTCGAAATGCAAGAGCATATTAGATTGATTCTGCCATGGTACTTTCGAAATGTATAACATATTAGATTGATTCTGCTATACATCAAAACTGCAAATTCTGTATTGACGTTATCTGAATTATTGGGCTTCTTTAAACATTTCAAGGTGATTTAGAAGGCAAACAATCAGTTGGATTATAATAAACTTAGATATGTTTGCAAAGGCAATCAGTAACGGGTTCTGGGCAATAAGTGCATGTTTAACATAATGGGTTTAATAGAAAGATTGTGTTTTTTAGACAAAAGATGGGTTTGCAACTTTGATTTACTTACTACTGACAGTGGAAGGTCTCATGCAGCAGCGAGGCTTCTAAAGGATCCAACCAAGTTGTGGAAAAAGGAAGAACCAGCGATGGTGCTGTAGGTGAAAATGTAAGTCTTGTAGTCTCTGTTTATTTTGCTCTTTATCTCTTCGGAGCTTCAAAATTTTTGAACGTTATGAAGCCAATTTTTTTTTCTTGTCCCCTGCATGTCATTGTATTAAGAACGAAAAAGGGATTAGGAGTAGGGAACAACCTTGTGACCAAGGATTGACTAAGATAGGCCCCTCATCCCCTTCAATTTGCTGCAGCCAAGCTCCACAGCCACGCCTCCTCGACGTGGATGATCTGGTGCAAATGTGGCTTGTTTTGTTGAACATGCAGTTCCATATCCACTAGACCCCTTATTCTTGTGCTGGAACTATATAAAATGATATGTGTTGGGTAGACGAGCGGGCGGAGCTGAGGAAAGAGGTCAACTTGTCATGGGCCTCATGGTTCAATATTAATACTTCCATGGGAAACCATCACTAGAGCAGCTATTTTGTTTTCATTATTTCCCAACAAGCACCAATTGGCCAAAGTCTCTCGCTAATACTGTTGGCTTACAACTGGAAGTGTTCTCTCTTATTTGATATTTCCAATAATACTAAATGCTACGGTTATTGTTTCAGGGATTGCAAATTTTTGGTAGGTTTATTTTCTAGATTTCTGTTGACTCCTTTTTAACAGGAAATTTTCAAACAACTTTTGATGATTACCGAAGAGCGCAATAGTTTACTTTCTGAGACAAAGCAGATGAGGTTAATTGTCAATGAAGCAGAGGTTTTGAAAGAGAATTGTAACAGAAAGGCAAGTCTGCTTTATTTGTTAGTAACCGTAAGTTTATCAGTAAAACTAACTAGTTTTTTTTTTTGTCTGTTGTTTTTTTTATGCAGTTAATACATGCCAAAGCTACAATAGATGAGTTGAGCTCTAGGATATCTATCATGGAAGACAATATGAAAAATGTAAGCACTCCTGAACTCATTGTTGTCCACTATTGATAAGGTACAGGAGTTTGGATTTCATTTAGAAAAGATTGCAGGTTGCTTTGTATCTTTATCTTTACAGCATTTTGAAGATAAATTCATAGCATGTGCAAGACTCCAACAGGATCCTGTTTTATTGCTCTCGTTTCATTTTGATAACAGTGTGCAAGTATTTTGGAACACATCTCTGAATACCATTTTGATACTCCCAGACTGAAGTTCTGAACTTGGAGATATCGATTTTGGATCAAAATTTGAATAATTTGACTGGGTCCTTAACTGGAGTTTTTCAGTTTGTTTCATGCCATTTAATCTTCAAAGGAACTTAAAACGTTTTTCCCAGTTGGCCTCTCAAAAATTATCTGTCAACTTGCTAAACTTCTATAACAATTTTCTACTTTATGGCATCAGTAATTGGCCAGTTATGTGGGAGTGCATATTACATTACATTCTTGTGATTACAGGAAGCAGTGGCTCATAGCAAAGAGAAGACAAAGCTTCGCATGCAGATTCGGTCGCTGGAACCACAACTCGATGCCCATCGCGGGCGGCTGAAAGAAGCAGTGGATGAGATGAAGATCATGGATGCTAGATACCAAGAAGCATCCACCAAGCTTAAGAAGGAGCTTTCTCAGAACTGCCACGAAATCCTGAGGTTGAGGGAAATGCTTAAACAATCACGGGGCGCAACGAATTGAGATTGTATATTTATCGTATCTTGTGCGCAGCTCGCGTAGGCGTAGCAGAAATGTAAATATGTGATCGACCATATGGAAGGCACCGAGTATTGCCTTGATTGCATTCTAGAAAGGTTTGCACACTTTAGGGCCCCTTCGCGAACCTGACCACTGAGTAGTGACCAGTACGGGTATA
>CM014271.1:29056034-29150152 GCA_004135705.1 Alloteropsis semialata
TCCTTATCAATACTCTTGGGAAATAATCTAATCACAGCTAGACACCGTCGGTCACTAGTTTAGAAAATAGCAATGAGTGAAAATAGCAGTGTATCAGCCTGTTCGGTTGGCTGGTGGCTGGTGCTGATTTGTTATGAGAAAAAAAGTACTGCTGGCTGACTGGTGGCTGGTGCTGATTTGTTGTAAGACTGAAGTACTGCTGGCTAGTGGCTGATAAGCCAAGCGAACAGGCTGAACTCTCGGCAATAATGTCTAATCTAGTAGTGCGAATATACAGTCAGTGAGCAGTGTAGATTTGCATCGTTTTATTTTTTTCTAATTTAAGTTTGATAAATTAAGTCTTAAAAAACATATGCTAGCACCTATGACACCAACTAATTAAATGTGGTACCAAGACATTTCAATGGTGGGTTAGACTAGAGTAATTTGATGTTGTAGATGTTGTTCATTTCTCTGTAGATTCCGCTTAAAGTTAAAAGAACTTTGACTTAGAACAAAATATTAACTTATTACATTTTTAAAAAAATACTGTGCCTACAGCGTAATCTCAAGAAATACTGAGACGCCAAAGCCCAGCTGGGTCCAAACTTCAACCTCGTTTTCAGATCGGAGCATCTTTTCACCTAGAAGAATATGACCCGTTTTTGGAGGAGGCCAATTAATTACTCTGCATTTTAGGCACAAAATATTGTCGAAAATCATGACGCCCCTAGTCAAATGTTTTTAAACTACTTTAAGAAAGGGGCAGAAATTTTAGAAACTTACTATTTAGTTTTAATTTTTCTGAAAGGAAAAAAAATGCGACGGAAGCTTATGTAATTGATTTTTTTGAGAAAAGCTTTATGTAATTGACGGAGAGTAGCAGGGCTGTAGCTGTTGCACCCCACAGCAGCCTGGCGGGGTCACCCGTTTCCTGCACGGGCCGTAACGAGCCGCAAGCCCAGCCCCAGCCCACGCGTGCCCGGGAACAGAGACAGACAAGCAGGCCGCAGGGGCGCACGCGCGGCATGGAACCGGGAACCCACCACACGAGGCAGGCAAGACAAGGCTCGGCTGCTGCGGCGCCGCGCGCGAGGAAACGTCTCACGTGGCACGTCTCTGCACTGCTCTGCTGCGGCTTGGGGATGGAGAGGAGTACGGGCGGCCGAGGCACAGGCAGGGTCTGCGCCTCTGCGGGGAGGTGATCTCGTCGCAGTGGCAGCGCCATCGACCGCGCGTTGCCCTTGCGTGAGCGCAGCGTCCGGTGCGGCCACACCCGATGCGGTGGCCACGCCCACGCTAGCAGGCAGGCAGGAGGCAGCGGCCCGGCCGGGTCCATTTATGGCCTGGCGTCTGCGCGAAGCAATCAAGCAAACTACTATCCTGCGACGTAACCTTCCGACACGACCGAACCCGAACCCCATCCGTTTTCAGCTGCACGAGGAAGGCGAGCGAATCCGATGAGGGCATGCCCCCTATCCCCGGCGCAGCGCATGACGCGGTCACGCACCCCCGGTCTCTTCTCGTTGGACGACCATGGAAGACGAGATTTTCGCGATGCTCGCTCATCGTTGGCCCCACTTGCCAATGCCCCTCTCCCTCCTAACCACGGCTGTCAGATCTCGGATATAGCTTGGCCAGCAGGGAGACCGGCCGGCGATCCGAGCTACGTTTGCCTCGTCCGTCCACATGTCAACCATGCATGCACGCACCAAGAACCACGCACCCTAGGACAAAATGTCCACGCGGGAGGATGGCGATTGGAAGAGTTGCCCCCTCCTCTAGCTTGCGGCCGGCTCGGTGGCTGGGACAAGGGTCATGAATGCATGCTCGAGCGAGCGTGTTGACTTTGCACACGCAGAATGGGGCGCCTCGTGGGGTCTAGTCAGCATGCAGCTAGCGTAGCGTGTCTAGCTGTGCTGTGCTGGGCAGCCACACTTGACTGGAGTGTGGAAGGGAACAACGGCCGGGGCATCTTGTCTTGTGTCTCGGGGACGCAACTCCGATACTCCATCCACCGAGCCCAGCTTCCTCCCCCCAAGATCCCAACTGTAGAGACATGTGTACAACAGTACACAAGTACAAGCATAAACAACTACTAATGTGAAATATACTCTCTAATCTCAGTCTTTACATCTATTATATACTACCTCCGTATAGAAATATTTGTCGCAATTGATTTTTTATCACGATTTTGATCATTCGTCTTATTCAAAATATTATTTCTGTATAAAAATATTTTTTTAGTTTATGATTTTTTATAATTATATATATTTTAAGTGTGACTTATCTTTTTCCAAATTTGTATAAAAATAAATAAGATGAAATGTCAAACATTTAAAAAAAAAGACAATGGCGACAAATAAGCGAGTAGTTTCCTTCATATAAACCCCAATTAACTAACTATATTCTTATTAGATCCACGGATCAGTATAATCATCCAGGTTTTCGTGGAGAAAAAATAAGCCTGCAAAAGTTTGAGCCTCAATCTTCTTGGTCCTGGTCGTGTCCGGAGGACCAAGTTTACACATAACTGTTGGATTTATTTAGGTTTGGCCCTTTTATATTCCAATTAAATCTAAAATATTCAAGGCCCACGATTAATGCAAAGGGAGTTAAAAGTGGTTACTACCATATCGGTAGTTAAGAGGATCTCAACCAACTTATTAGGTGGACACGTGGTACACCCAATGTGAAGTTGGCAAAGGGTAACCGGGATGCCACACGCGCGCGCGCTCGCTCGCCTCGCCGAGCCGAGGGCGTGGGCGTGGGCGTGACGGACGGACGTGGTTTTGTCAACGGGATTAATGACAGGATCAATTACCTACCTTAAACGCTCACAGGGGACGTTCCTTATTTGCTCCGCGGGATTCTTGCCTTTCCTGCAGAGGCGTCCAGGTGCGTCCCCCCTCCGCCAGGCAACGCCTATAAAAGGAGGCCCTCCCCTACCCAGGAGAGACACACGAACACAACCTCAGGTATTCCTGTTTAGGAGACCTCTCCCTTCTCCCTCATTGTTTCTGCTGCATCGCTTGCCTCCCATCGCTAGTACTGCGCGCACGGTTCTAGCGAGAGCAGAGCCTCCGGAACCTCGACTGGCGTGAGATTCTGCTCGGGATAGCCAGGCGATAAGGTTTTTGGGAAGCGTCTTCACGCGACTGCTCAAGTTCGTCTGCATCGTCTTCTTCCTGGTGGCCTGTACAACTACATCCACTACTTCCCGGTGCCGTTCGAGGGACTGCACTGCATCAGCTTGTCACTGCATCGAATTCGTACGGTTACACCGAACAAGGTCAACCGATTAGTATGACTAATCCAGTTGATAACGGCGCAGCCAATGCCTCCGGCAGCGGCCCCGTCTCAGGTACATTCTGAACCTTCTGTGGTTCTTTATTTTGTTCTTGTTTAATATGAGATTGAACTTGAACACATGCACATATCATGTTCTCACTGGATCACTAATTGTAATCATGATTTACATGCTTTTATTCAGAATTAAAATATGTCGAATGCTGCCTATATTTCTAACAATCCAAAAACCTTATAATTGTGATAGGCTATCGACTGCTAGTTTTGCAAGTGCGCTTAAACCACACGTGTTCGATGGAACACATTACAAGAGATGGCAGAGTAGAATGTCACTTTGGTTGACCTACATGAATTGCTTTTACGTCACACAGGGCAAGGCTAAGGATCTCTCTGCTGATAAAGAGAGAGCTTTTCAGGTAGCCGATAACCTGTTTCGAGGTGCCGTAATTAGCGTTCTTGCTGATCACCTAGTGGACAGCTATCTGTCACTGGACAGTGGCAAGGCGCTGTGGAATGCGCTTGAGGCCAAGTTCGGTGCTTCTGATGCTGGCAGTGAGTTGTATGTCATGGAGCAGTTTTGCGACTACAAGATGGTCGATGACCGTTCAGTAGTGGAACAGGCTCATGAGCTTCAGTCACTGGCTAAGGAGCTAGAGGGCTTTAAATGCGAGTTGCCCGACAAGTTTGTGGCTGGAAGCATGATTGCTAAACTGCCGCTCTCTTGGAGGGACTTTGCTACCTCTCTGAAGCATAAGAGACAAGTGTTCAGCGTGTCTGAGCTCATTGGGTCTCTCGATGTTGAGGCGAGAGCGAAGGACAACCGCGGCAAAGGAATTGCTGGGTCCTCTAGTGCAAACCTGGTCCAGAGAAATTTCAAGGGCCAGCAGAAAAAGAAGAATCAGAACAAGCCTAAAGTCAAGGCTAATCAGACAACCACTTTTAAGAAGAAGAAGAACCAGCCGATCAAGGGCAAGGGCAAGTGCTATACTTGCGGTCTTGAAGGGCACTATGCCAAAGACTGTGAGAAAAGCAAATACAGGCCGAAGGTAGCCAACATGGTCATTAGCGATGACAACGGAGGAACCTCGGGGTACGGTAATTATTTACCTATGGTCCTTTCTGTTTGTCAGTCACCTGATTGGTGGGTTGATACTGGAGCTAATATTCATGTGTGTGCTGACATCAGTCTGTTTTCTTCTTACCAGGTCAGCGGAACTACCTCCTTGTTAATGGGGAACGGATCACATGCGCGTGTACTTGGTGTTGGTTCGGTCAATCTGAAACTTACTTCGGGAAAGACCGTGCAGCTGAAGAACGTGCAGCATGTCCATACTATCAAGAAGAATCTAGTTAGCGGCTCTCTACTGTGTAGAGATGGTTATAAATTAGTGTTTGAATCCAATAAATATGTACTTTCTAAGTATGGAACTTTTGTTGAAAAAGGCTATGATTGCGGAGGCTTGTTCCGCCTTTCTTTATCAGATGCTTGTAATAATGTGGTGAATCATGTGGTTAATGATGATGAGTCGAATGTTTGGCACTCTCGGCTGTGTCATGTTAACTTTGGTTGTATGTCGCGCTTGGCTAGTTTAAATTTAATTCCGAAATTTACCACGGTCAAAGGTTCTAAGTGTCTTGTGTGTGTTGAATCAAAACAACCTTGCAAGCCTCACAAGGCCACGGAGGCGAGGAACTTGGCACCGCTGGAGCTCGTGCATTCTGATCTTAGTGAGATGAATGGCGTGTTGACTAAGGGGGGTAAAAAGTATTTCATGACATTAATAGATGACTCTTCTAGATACTGTTACATTTACTTGCTTAAGTCAAAAGATGAAGCACTACACTACTTTAAAATCTATAAAACTGAAGTGGAGAATCAACTTGAGAGAAAGATCAAACGTATAAGGTCGGATCGTGGTGGAGAATACTTCTCACACTTGTTTACTCAATTCTGTGAGGAACATGGTATGATTCATGAGAGGACGCCTCCCTACTCACCTCAGTCAAATGGGGTTGCCGAAAGAAAGAACCGCACTCTAACTGATTTGGTTAACGCCATGTTAGACACAGCGGGACTCTCTAAGGAATGGTGGGGTGAGGCTATATTGACAGCGTGTCATGTCCTGAATCGTGTTCCTCCAAAGAATAAAGAGAAAACTCCATTCGAGGAATGGGAGAAGAAAAGGCTCACACTTTCTTATTTACGGACTTGGGGTTGTTTGGCAAAAGTTAATGTGCCAATAACCAAGAAACGTAAACTTGGACCTAAAACTGTGGATTGTGTCTTTCTTGGTTATGCTCTGCACAGTGTTGGATATAGATTCTTAATAGTGAAATCTGGAGTGCCAGACGTGAATGTCGGTACAATAATGGAATCCAGAGATGCTACTTTCTTTGAGGACATCTTTCCTATGAAGAGGGAAGAAAGCACGTCTAGCAGAGAATTGTCTAATGACGCTACACCTGCCGTTATGATGGAACATACAGAACAAACACTTGTGGAAAATCCTGAGGAGGATGACAATGAAGCTCCTAGGAGGAGCAAGAGACAGAAGACTACAAAGTCTTTTGGTGATGATTTCATTGTGTACCTTGTGGATGACACTCCCAAAACCATTGAAGAGGCATATTCCTCTCCAGACGCTGACTATTGGAAGGAAACGGTACGGAGTGAGATGGATTCAATTATGTCTAATGGAACTTGGGAAGTAGTTGAACGTCCTTATGGGTGCAAACCTGTGGGATGCAAGTGGGTGTTCAAGAAGAAACTAAGGCCTGATGGTACTATTGAAAAGTACAAGGCAAGGCTTGTTGCTAAAGGCTATACTCAGAAAGAAGTAGAAGACTTCTTTGACACTTACTCACCAGTTGCCCGGTTGACCACAATTCGAGTGCTACTGTCCCTAGCAGCCTCTCATGGTCTTCTCGTTCATCAGATGGACGTAAAGACAGCTTTCCTAAATGGAGAGTTAGAGGAGGAGATCTATATGGATCAGCCTGATGGGTTCATAGCAGAAGGTCAAAAGGGAATGGTGTGCAAGTTGATAAAATCTCTGTATGGCCTCAAGCAAGCACCTAAGCAGTGGCATGAGAAGTTTGATAAAACCCTCACGACTGCTGGCTTCGTTGTGAATGAAGCTGACAAATGTGTGTACTATCGCTATGGTGGGGGCAAAGGAGTGATCCTGTGCTTGTATGTTGATGACATCTTGATTTTTGGGACAAGTCTTGACGTGATTAAGGAGGTCAAATATTTCTTGTCTCAGAATTTTGAGATGAAAGATTTGGGTGAAGCTGATGTTATTCTTAATATTAAGCTGGTAAAAGAAGGTGATGGTGGGGTGACACTTACACAGTCCCACTATGTGGAAAAGGTCTTGAGTCGCTTCGGATACAGTGACTGCAAGTCTGCTCCAACACCCTATGATGCCAGTAAAATACTAAAGAAAAACAAAGGGGACATGAAAGATAAGCTGAGATACTCACAGATCATAGGCTCACTTATGTACCTAGCTAGCGCTACAAGACCTGACATCTCGTTTGCCGTAAGCAAACTTAGCCGGTTCGTGTCTAATCCGGGAGATGATCAATGGAATGCTCTGGACAGAGTAATGCGCTACCTAGTGGGTACAATGAGCTATGGGATTCACTATACTGGGTACCCGAAGGTACTGGAGGGTTTTAGTGACTCAAACTGGATATCTGATGCCGATGAGATAAAGGCCACAAGTGGATATGTGTTCACTCTTGGAGGTGGTACTGTCTCCTGGAAGTCTTGCAAGCAGACCATCTTAACGAGGTCTACCATGGAAGCAGAACTCACGGCATTAGACACCGCCACAATGGAGGCCGAGTGGCTACGTGATCTCCTTATGGATTTGCCAGTGGTTGAAAAACCGATACCGGCGATTCTAATGAACTGTGATAACCAGACGGTGATTGTCAAGGTAAACAGTTCTAAGGATAACATGAAGTCATCAAGGCATGTGAAGAGGCGGTTGAAGTCTGTCAGGAAAATGAGAACCTCCGGAGTAATTGCCTTGGACTATGTCCAGACGGCTAAGAACCTGGCAGATCAATTTACAAAGAGTCTTTTCACGAAATGTGATAGATTTTGCATCCAAGGAATTGGGAATGAGACCCATGTGAGTCACTCCATAGTGGGAACCTGTCCTATGTGATCGGAGATCCCGTGAATTAGGATGAGGAAACAAGCTATTGTTTGACTGAGAGAAGAGAACCTTTGAAACAAGTTAATTCCAGGGTGGATGCATTTCTCTTCTTTTCTGTATGGCAGGATGGTGTACACCTTAATGTAATTCGAGTGGCTTTTGAGAAGCAGAGATGTTGACCTACAGAACATCTTATGAGAATTACACCTATATGAGTTCGACTGCTAGTCACAGTCTATGAGAGTGGGTTATCTCTAGATACTCATGAAAGGCCTGGAGTTTGACTTATATGCTCCAAACCGCGGGGATGCAATAAGCAGCCTAGTATCAGTAAAAGGGTTCTGGTAAAACTTGTTCACACAAGACTGCCAATTCAAGGCATAGTCCATTGGTCAGTTGTGGATGAGCGTAGCCTTTACTCTAGGTGGAAGTTCAACTTAACAGTCTCTACCAAAACACTGGTATATCAAAACAGCAATGGGGCTGAGGGCATTTCTCGTGTGCCGTGAAATATTGGTGGGGATTGTTGGATTTATTTGGGCTTGGCCCTTTTATATTCCAATTAAATCTAAAATATTCAAGGCCCACGATTAATGCAAAGGGAGTTAAAAGTGGTTACTACCATATCGGTTAGTTAAGAGGATCTCAACCAACTTATTAGGTGGACACGTGGTACACCCAATGTGAAGTTGGCAAAGGGTAACCGGGATGCCACACGCGCGCGCGCTCGCTCGCCTTGCCGAGCCGAGGTCGTGGGCGTGGGCGTGGGTGTGGCGTGTCGTGTCGTGTCGTGTCGTGACGAGACGGACGGACGTGTTGCGGTGCTGTGATTGGTTTTGTCAACGGGATTAATGACAGGATCAATTACCTACCTTAAACGCTCACAGGGGACGTTCCTTATTTGCTCCGCGGGATTCTTGCCTTTCCTGCAGAGGCGTCCAGGTGCGTCCCCCCTCCCCTACCCAGGAGAGACACACAAACACAACCTCAGGTATTCCTGTTTAGGAGACATCTCCCTTCTCGCTCATTGTTTCTGCTGCATCGCTTGCCTCCCCATCGCTAGTACTGCGCGCACGATTCTAGCGAGAGCAGAGCCTCCGGAACCTCGACTGGCGTGAGATCCTGCTCGGGATAGCCAGGCGATAAGGTTTTTGGGGAGCGTCTTCACGTGACTGCTCAAGTTCGTCTGCATCGTCTTCTTCCTGGTGGCCTGTACAACTACATCCACTACTTCCCGGTGCCGTTCGAGGGACTGCACTGCATCAGCTCGTCACTGCATCGAATTCGTACGGCTACACCGAACAAGGTCAACCGATTAGTATGACTAATCCAGTTGATAACGGCGCAGCCAATGCCTCCGGCAGCGGCCCCGTCTCAGGGTACATTCTAAACCTTCTGTGGTTCTTTATTTTGTTCTTGTTTAATATGAGATTGAACTTGAACACATGCACATATCATGTTCTCACTGGATCACTAATTGTAATCATAATTTACATCCTTTTATTCGAAATTAAAATATATCGAATGCTGCCTATATTTCTAACAATAACATAACATCGTCGGTGCGAGCCCGCGCCCTCCCCTCTGGCCTAGTACGCGATTCGCGGTGAATATGCTGAGGGCTTGCACCGGAGGAACCCGGCCGCCTGCCGGTGACCTGCATCTCGCAACGTGCTTCTGTCGAGGCACTGTCCGTTTAACCGACGTACAGCTAACCCGTTGCAACTGGTTCCTTCGATTCTTCTCCGATCCTCTGACTCTGAGCTACTTCTACCTAGGAGTACAAGCAAGTGTACTACGCGCGTGTGTTCTGGAACCACAACTGGGAGATCTCGTCTTTCTTGCATATATAAAATCGTTCCCAGCCAAAAAATATACTAGCTCTCGTACGCACACTTGCGTGTGGCCAGACGACGCATCATTGCAGTGTCATGCATGCAACAGCTTATTAGTGTGGCCTGATTAATTGCTGATCTTGAGAGAGATTTGCCGAGTAATCAACAACGTGTCATGAGCTAGAGAACGTACTGTGCTTTGTGGTCCATCCATGCCATGCAGCGTGCCCTACAAAAGGAATCGATCAAAAGTTTGTGTGTGTAGGACGGTTCACAACCGTGTTTTTATTTTTGCTGCCGATCGAGAGCGAGATTCAGAGATGCATGCTACCTAGATAGCTACTAGAAATTTGTGGTTGCGTCGCGGCAACTGCGCGCGATATGTTACTCTAGCTACCACCTTTAATTTCCCGCGAGCTAATGATTAGCAGTTAATGATGATGAGCATCTTCATTAACTCTCTGATAGCTCGCTTTGGCCTATCGCCGCCCGCCCGGGTCCTCCACGCCAGAATCATTTTTGCGTAGTACATTGAAACTTGAAAGGGAAACGAGCGGAGGTTGGACCACCTGTGCATGTGTTGCTTGCATTGTACTGGTGCCCACCTGGTTTATCAATGCCGGCCTGATTGCCAAATTATGGTTAACCAATTTTAATGCGCGGTATCTGAATGTCGGTGTCTGCCTTTGTGTGCACTAAGGTAAACATATGCACTATACAACTTATCAGGGGAAAAAGGAGATTTACATGACACATTGCATCTGCCACGAGCCCACTCGTCACTCTCTCTGGTGCAGGGTTGTTAATTGTATCCGTCCATTTAGAAAAAACTAAAAGCACCTATGCAAAGTTATTGCATCTGCAGATACGTATTCACCGTGCATCTGTCCAACGTAACAACCAAACAATCTTCTTTTTCAGGTTAACGTTGTATACCCTCAGCCTCCCAAAACCACACATTCTCATCTTTTTTTGTATTACTTACATATTGAAAAGTAAAAGGGCATTATAGCGCCTTACGACATTTCTAAAATGTTGGTAACATTTGCGTCTAAATTTAGTCACTATAATCTTAGAGTTGAGATTTCATAAGTTTTTCCCACACCCTGAGTCCACTCCACCAGAGTGGTGTGTATGCACGCACACATGTAACACTGCATCAGCCAAATTAACCCGTATACGTACATAATTATCATATGCGTGCCTGCACACCCGTCACTGACACTGGGATACCTTCTCGATGCGCATGCAGCATTAGAGTATCAGCATCTAATCGTACCTTTTGGCAAAGCCGGTCCGGGCGCAGATTAGTTTACCCACAAAACCTCACCGGCCCCGTCGTTCCGTTTGACCCAGATTCTCCCCTCCCTCCTCTGTCGCGGCCACCATAAACTAAGGCAAGGCCACATACAATGGTTAGACACATACAATGGTTAGACACCAGCTGTCTATTTGAGTCTACATCAGCAAAATAAGCTGACATGACTATCATTAAATGAAGAAAGAGTGTGTTGCTGTTTACTATTTCGTCTACTATTTGAGTCTACATCAGCAAAATGAGCTGACGTGGCTCGTACTTCCATGTAAAACAACATCAATCAGAGGAGACATTAAATATCACACAGACAGCAAAATAGACAACAACTGTTTAAACTGTTGTAAAGCTATCTATTTAACTGTCTATATACGTTAAATAGACAACAGCTACTGTACATGGCCTAACAAAGCCCGGCCGCTCGCGCCGGTCGTTCCCACGCGTGCGTGCCGAGTGCTGCGTCGACGATCATGGATGCATGGTATCCGATCCGTCGTCACCAACCATATTGATTGCGGCCACGCGCAAAATCTCCATCACTCGCGCGATCCATCCATCCACCATGATTCATGCACGCCCACGGATCGGAGGGAAACTAATAACCGGACAAAAAACAGAGCCATCGCCGCCACGTACGGCCGGCTCTGATCGATCCCTGGACCATCATCGATGTGAGCTTGGCGTTGCCGCTCGGTTCGCCGTCGCGCATTTGTTGCGTTGGATCCATGGCCCATCGGGCCATGCTGGCGCGCTGCCGACCTGCTGGCGCGTGGCCACCGGCGGCCGGAGCGCCCGCGGCCGCGCCCAAGTTTGTGGCGCTGGATGAGGTGAGCGAGTGGGTGAAAGCGGCCGCATCTTCTCGCCGCGCGCGCGTCGATCGGCGGCGGCCGTCGACGGCGAGCGAGCGAGAAAGGCGGCGACGCGGTAGCTATAGGGTTCGCGGAAAGGTGGAGGGGGGGCGCGTCAGATACCGGCCGGGCCGACTTCTATGCGCGTAATTAGAGGCTGGTCGGTCGCGCGGTTGATGCGAATACAGTTGAACTAATCGCGGATCCTAGGCTGCCTCTTTGCGGCTAATCCATTTGGTTAAACCTAGGCCATGTTTAGATCTGCAAGATAAGTTTAGAAAATTTACTGTAGCAATTCTAATTCGAAGATTAGGAGGACTAAACATGATCTAATTATAAAACTAATTACATGGATGGACGAAAAATCGCGAGACAAATCTATTAAGCCTAATTAATTCGTCATTAATTCATATTTAATACCCTTAATTAGTGTTAGGAAATTCGATGAATAGTGATGAATAGAAAAAACTTATAAAAGTAAACAGGGCCCTATTGTTTTTCTGATGATCCCTCTCATTCTCTCCTTTTCAGAGCCCATCCCTGGAGCCCCAGCGCGTGCCGTGCCGTCCATAGCTAGCGCTCTAGCGAGAGCTTCTCCGTCAAAGGTGATCTGCCTCCGCCGGTCCATCAATCTGGAAGCTATATCTCTCTCTTCTGCTAGGGCATGTTAGCCTCGCAAAGGGCTTTTGCTAGCTGATGGGGTGAATTCTAGAATATGCATCCACAGTGATTGAAAGAAAGAGTTGGATGAGCCCTTTTACGTGTCCTCAAAAAGGCTGAGACGACGAACGTCTCTGACTCCGCAGCACATGCATGATCAACAGACATGCCTTACAGTTCCGTTAGTTCTTTTCTGTTGTGCAAGTACTAAAAAGATCGATCGACCGATCACTGAACGTACGTACTATTCAGTTCCAGTTCCAGTTCCAGCTCTCTGTTTTCAAATGCACTGTGCGTACGTCTAGTACGATACAGGGGATTAGAATTTCAGATGGGAGTTCGCGGGAGTGACGTGCGCACACATGGGTTATTTATTATATATATTATATATAATAACTTTGTAAATCCAGCCGTCAGTTTGACATGCATGGCTGCTCATTAGCTGATGCGGTGTCTGCTCTGCCCACTCCGGATATACCGTGTTCGGCACACCGAGGACAATTTTTTTTGTCCAAGAAATCTTGCATGCATGAAGTACTAAATGAAGTCTATTTACAAAACTCAGTCACAGATGAGTGTAACTTTGCGCAACGAATCTAATGAGCCTAATTAATCCATGATTTGCTACAGTAATGCTACAGTAAACATTCTCTAATCGTGCGGTCAAAGCCCTCATTAGATTCGTCTCGCGATTGTAAACTGACTTTATTTAATACCCCTAATTAGTGGTCAAAGTAGGGATCAATTTTTTGATCACCTCATCCGAACACGGCCATGATCTATCACCCCTCACTAACCAACTCCATTAGCGGGCGGGTTTCGTCAAGGAAACCCTGAGATCTCGACAGCGAGGGAGATTTGCTAGGAAACTTGCTGGGTTTCTTTTGTTTTTTTTTCCTAACGTTAGAGCCCGTCTGAAACGTGAGAAAATGGCCTCCATCAGGAAATCTCTAACTGAAAAGAGAGATTTCTCACCTTTTCTGAATGATCAGCAATGTGGAAGAACCGGGGTATTGGTGTGCGACGTCACTGCGTCGTTATGCCTGCCGCTTGAAAGTTTCTTGAGAGAAAACATGGCCCTCCACTCCAAGCGCGGCGGCGCACACGGAAATGGAACCTGTGCTGTGCCGAGGGCCCAAGGCTCGCAATGCACGGCACCTACAGTCACTGATCTGATGACACACGCACCGCACCAGCACCAGCACCAGCACCGCCTGGCGAGGCGCACCCTGAAATGTTTTCTTTTTGTTTTGGAAATGTTAATTAACAAAGCCCAAGGTCATGCTGAAAGCGAAAGGGGCGCACAGCTAGCGCAGGCCGGAGCCGCAGCCGCAGCCGCGTAGGGAGGGCGGAAAAGGCTACTACGCCAGAGTCTAGGTAGAGAGAGAAGAGAGACCACCGTATTGACATTGCAGCAAGCAACGAGAAGGGCGGCTTTGGCAGGCAGAGGGTAGCAGTGCAGAGAGAGGAGAGGCCGCCGTGTTTAGATGCCTTTTGCAAAAATTTGCAAAAGGGAATCTTTTTTACATGGAGTACTAAATTAAGTCTATTTGCAAAACCCAGCCACGGATGAGCGTAACTTTCCGAGACGAATCTAATGAGCCTAATTAATCCATGATTTGCTACAGTGATGCTACAGTAACCATCTTCTAATCATCCTCTAATCATGCGGTCAAAG
The DNA here is from genome assembly GCA_004135705.1 of Alloteropsis semialata. NCBI lineage: Eukaryota > Viridiplantae > Streptophyta > Magnoliopsida > Poales > Poaceae > Alloteropsis > Alloteropsis semialata. The sequence continues at coordinate 29,069,831 of CM014271.1, forward strand.
GCCTCATTAGATTCTTCTCGGAATTTACTAGAGGTTGTGGAGGTAGTTTTGTAAACTGACATTATTTAATACCCCTAATTAGTGGTCAAAGATGCATTTAATACCCTGAAAAATTTTTCAGCCTCAATCTAAACAGTGCGTCCTGGTACGGGACGCCGAACGGCAGTACGCCTTTGGCGTAAAAACGCCTGCAGCGGGTACCCTAAAGAGGAACGCTACCGTCCCGTATGTCACTCCGCACGCCAAATCTGGGAGAGGCGCTATCCGGCGTGGGGCAGCGCGCGCAGAGGCGCTGGCAGAGCATGCGCGGAGAGAGAGGAGTGTTGAGTGGCGGGCCCCACGTTTCCAACTAACTAAAAAATGTTATAACTCACAAACCAAAAAACCAAATTAAATTCTGATTGCACCATTAAATTCGTTGCAATAAATCCTTCAAAACAAGATCTCAGATGGATATATTTTGATAAAATTCATAAAGAAAAGAAAAAAAAGGTGAGGAGAGAGATGATATGGTAGTTGGGATGGATGAATAAAATATAGTAGAGTTGGGATAGAGTATGTGATTTGGAGTATGACGGGTGCGGGAGAAGTTGGTTTAGAGTACGGAATCTCGATGACCAGGACAGAATATTCCTTTTAGAGGATGCATTTAGGGGACGACCAGTGCGGACAGCCTAATATCCCACACTCAGGCTGTCCGCACTGGGTGCTGCAGTACGAGTTGACCGGAAATTCTCCCGCAGTGGCATACGCTAGGAGGAACGCTATCGAAGCGTATCGGCTGCGTTCGCTAGACACAGCGTCTCCCCGGAAACGCTACGCTTCTTCCTCGCCCAACGACTCCTCGCCCTCGCGCCCGTCCCCTTCCTCGCGGCGCCCGTCCCCATCCTCGCGCTCGCGCCCTCGCTCCCCTCCGCGGCCGCCCCGTGCTCGCCTGGCCTGGCAGCGCCCATTTCCCGGCGGCCTGTTCGCGTCGTGTTCGCGGCGGCCCTGCGCCGGTCTGGTCGGAGCGCCGTTCGCGCCGCCGCCCGGATGGCACCGCCGCCGGGCAGATCCACCGCCGTCCGCCCCTGATCTGCTCGAGGGAAGAGCGGATCTGCGCCGGGGAGGGCCCGCCTCCGCCGGACCCTTTCGTCGTCGCCTTCTCCTTTGGATCTGCGCGGGGAAGACAAGTCGGGGCCGCCGCCGCCGTCCCAAAGCAGCGTCCGGCCCTGCCCTCGACCTCCCCTGCGTCGAGGCCGTCGTCCCCCGGTTGCGGCCGTCCGGCCGTGCCCCCGGGCCACCCACGCGGCCGTCTGCCGCCGCGAGGCCATCCTGGAGAAGCCGACCGTGGGCAGCCGTGGGCGCAAGCGGCGGCGGCGAGGTTCACCTGAAGCGGCCACATCGGAGGAGAGCTCCACCGCGCGCTCCGGCTGGCGTCCTGCCCAACTCAGGTATGTTCGATCCAGGCTCTTTTGTTAGATGATTTGATAAGCACATCGATTTTTGTTCGATCCTGTTGACATAGAAGCGTTCAATCAATTTTGAGAATCCCAATTGTCTAACACAGACCATTCTATATGAGATAGAAGTATACATGCTAAATGCAAACATTGTTTGTGGATTTAGTGTTTCTCAGACAGGTGTTCTTGCCACTAGAACCATTGTTCATCTATGAATCTATACAAAATTTTGTTGACTGAATTTTCTGTAATAATATCTGAAGGTGCACTATTGATATGGCCAGGGTTGTTTGTTAGCCTATTTGGTAGTTGATACTTATCCTTGCAGGCCAAAACTCGTTGCTGCTAGAACCCTAAGGTTCAGTTGGTCGTTTTGTGGTGGTACCAATTTTGGATGTGGCTAATATTTTTATTTTAGTACCATTAGTCGTAATAGGTAGGCAAATAGAACTTGTGGTTAAAACTGTTGGGTAACTGAGGATTGAGCGTATAATTTATTGAATATTTTAGGATTGTCACCTTGGTGACTGGTGTGCCTGATTGGTGACCTTGGGGTATAATTCAACTCAACAACCATGCTATCCTTTATATCATCAGGCTATTTAGTGTGTTTCTACTGCCCTCAATTATGACTTGTCACTTCACTCACTCCTGCTTGTGGAATCATGGCTCAGTTTTAGTAACTTAATTACATATATGTGCTTGAGGATTTCTACCTCAATCTGCTGCTAAATTTATTACTCTACTTCATCAGCTTGTTAGCTGGTAGGAGTACCAAATTAGAAAATTGGATCGTTCGTCTGCACTGGGAGTGGAGGAACTGCCCCACAGCATGGAAGGGTCAGTTCACGAGAAGAGGGAAGCATCCCTCTATGATTTTATAGGCGGTTGCATCGCATGATCTATGGATATGGCATGCTTACTTTGGCATGTCTGGAAGTAACAACGACATTAACGTTCTTCATAGATCACCTGTATTCTCGTCTTACCTCAGGGGTCATTCAACCCCTGTGTCGTTTGTAGTCAATGGAAACACCTATAACATGGGCTACTACCTTGCCGATGGGATTTACCCTGACTGGGCAGCATTTGTTAAGACTATTCGTTACCCCATGGAGCAGAAGACGCGACACTTTGCCACTCAACAAGAAAGTGCACGCAAGGATATAGAGCGTGCATTTGGTGTGCTGCAAACTCGATTTGCGGTGATCCAAGGACCCGCATATAGTTGGGACCGTACCCGCATTAATGATATAATGATGGCTTGCATTATTTTGCATAATATGATAGTCGAGGATGAGGGTGAGCTTGCCCATAATACTGATTTCTTGGACATCGGCCAACTAGCTGTTCCGTACGCAATCCAACAAGGGAAGCATTTGTTGCTGCACACCATAGGCTTCATGACCAAGACACGCACTATCGGCTACTACGTGATCTCATCGAGCATCAGTGGATGAGGCTAGGATCTCTCCAGCATTAGATGAATTAGTGGTCATCTAATATTTATTGTCTTGTAATATTTTATGGGCATGTAATAATTATGGAGACATGTACTATTTTGTGGTTATGAGACATGTACTATTTTGTGGTTATGTATTAATCATTACAACTTCTAATATTTTAAGGTCATGTAATAATTAATAAGTCTTGTAAATATTTTGTGGCCATGTAATAATTAATAGGTCTTGTAATATTTTGTGCTCATGTAATATTTATTAACTCTTGTAATATTTTGTGGTCATGTAATAATTAATAGGTCTTCTAATATTTTGTGGTCATATAATATTTATTAACTCTTGTAATATTTTGTGGTAATGTAATAATTAATAAGTCTTGTAATTATTACGTCTCAGATCCCTCTAAAACTACTGCCATGGCCTGATAACAGTGCCCCTCCACCAATGGCAACAATTTCAGAAACAAATGTATCTCAATTCTCACAATGCATTCTGAAAGCTGAAACCCTTGCATAATTTATAAAGCTGCAACTGAGCAAACCACTCGAAAAGTGTATAGTTTCTACCAGAATCAACATTAAGGAATATCAGATAGACTTGTATTGGTGATGAGTAAACTCATTTCCAACCAAATTCACAGGTTCTATTCTTGGTATTTTTCAGAAAGAAAAAACTAATCAGTCTCTTAACAAGATAATCATTTCATCTTCTAAGAATTTCTGTTTATAAGTCATGACAAATCTGCACACCGAGAGGCATATGTCAACAGCAAGGATAGCTCCACAATTCATAGCCCCAGAGATAAGCAAACCAAGTAAACTAAACAATCTTCACCATCATCCAAGACGAGAAGAAGCAATCTGCAAAACTTCTAACAATTGATTTATTAATGTCACCCTTGAACTTCCACCTAAAAATGCAATCTAGATTGACAGGGGATTGGGAGCTGCTGCTGTGCCGCGCCCTGCCCTCCGCCTTGAGCCGTCGCCGTCCATTGGGAGCGATGGAGGGGACGGGGACAGGGAGGGCGCGCCGGCCCCCGCTGTCCCTGCCGTGGGAGCCCGCGCCACCTCCAAGGGGGAGCTCGCCTCCGCGCCACCGTCGGGGATTCGCCTACCGTGGGAGCCCGCGCCGCCTCCACGCTGCCGCCGGGGGAGCTGCTCGCGCGCGCCCAAGGGGACGACGTCGACGGGCACAGCGCCCGTGCAGCCGAGGCGGGGGACGAAGGGGAGGGGCAGTGGCGGGGGAGGAAGGGGACGGGCGGCGCTGCCCGGAGGCGCCGACGAAAGAAGATCGCGCCAGCGCGGAAGGGAGGAGGCGTGGGGGTTAAAAAAAGGATTAAAAAACTGACGTGTGGGTCCCATGGCTGGTAGTTGGGATAGAGTATGGGGTTTAGAGTATGACGGGTGCGGGAGAAGTTGATATAGAGTATGAGATTTTGATGATCAGGACGAAATATTGCTTTTAGAGAATGGATATAGAGTACCACCCGTCAGGACAGCCTCAAACGCCACGGCATCATTGGCCGGCTCCTCCTTCCTCCTGCTCGTCGCCGTCCCTTCCTCCTCCTCCCACCTCCCAGCAGCGCACCTCCTCTCCCCTCAACTGCCGCGTTCAATCCCCCTCACCAACCGCCGCTTCAGGAGCAGCGCCACCGCACTGCAAAGCTCCCGCTGCGCCGCTCTCTCCTGGCGCGCGCGGTGCATGGGAGCACGGCCCTGAGCGAGGGCGAGAGAAAAAAAAGGAGGAGGCGAAGGCGGGGGCCGGCCGCGGCCGGGGAGCCAAGTGGGGAGGGAAGGAGGATGAAGTTCATGAAGCTGGGCTCCAAGCCCGACGCCTTCCAGTCCGACGGCGCCGACGCCCGGTGAGCACACGCCTGCTTACTCCCCCAAACCTCTCTAACCTCTCTCCCTATCCCCTTTCTCTACTCCGGCTCAGCCTCACTGCGCCACTGCTCGGTGATCTTTGCTATCTATTCAACGCTACTGCTCCGTACCTAGGGGATCGCCGCTACTTGATCTTTCCTGCTTCGAGTTGCTGATTCCATTAGGAAGTAGTAGGAGCTACGCGCTTGGGCTCCTTCGGTGTGGCTGGATGATGCAGCAGTGTTCCCTTCGATTATTGCGGGTGCAGTCAAAATCTCATCCTTTTTTTTCATCTTCTAATTTGGAGGGATTCCTGGCAAGGAGCTAGGTTAATCCGTGTTCGGAAAGTTTTGTGTCATAGCGGCGAAGGTGGCGGAACCTAACATGGGGGGTGGTTTGAGTTTAGAGACGAGCGTTGCTCGCATCACCATGTTCTTGTTTGGACTGTCCTGCGTTGGTTTCAGAATAACCAACTCTTTTGTCCTTTCGTGCCTCGTCCATTGATTTCGACGTGACATTGTACTTGGTTTTTTTTGTTATATAAGCTCTCTTTTGATTGCCAATACCACCAAATTTGCTCGTACCTCCCGTTTCTTCCAAAAATATGGACTTTTGTTTTTTTCATCTGAACTCGCCGTTTGAGTTGGCTGCTATTTTCTTTTCCCTACCAATTTCTGCTTTTTATGGGTCTGGGAGTACTCTCCACATTCTGTTCAATCAATCTGTTCCAAGTTTTCTGAACTAGATCCATCAAAAAATCAAGTTTTTTTTTTAATCTCCCTCTTCTGATCTTTCAAGCTGGCATTCCTTGTTTTTCTTGGGATTAGTTGTTTGTGTCCTTCCCTTGTCGCCATACTACTTGCTAGCTGTTCAGCAATTTTATTTCACAGTGATGGGCAATCCTCTGATTAAAAAATTACTCTTGCCGAGATGCGGTTCATCATTGGGGCATTCAGCTGAACGCTAGTTTAATTTCAGTGTTCTTGTTTATCCTGGGTTTCTTGGTATCCGTTAGTGCCGTGCTTGCGTTTGAATCGGATTGTTCTAGTTTATTTCCTGGCTAGAAAGTATGGCTTTGCTGTAGGCTTTTTGATCTGAATTTGTACTTGCTTTCTCTGCTCTTTTGTGGCTAGTGTAGGTCAGATCTGAAGGGTAGCAGCATTATGCTTTACTGTGGTATTATTATATGGTAGATACCACTACGCCTTGCTGTTTGATTTGGGCAACTTGGTAAAGTAAGCTGGGTTAGTTTATTGTTAAGAAAAGTAGAAAACGATGGTCATCTCACCATCTTCCTAATCACTGCATCTTCCTGTTTGATTTGGGCAACTTGGTAAAGTTAGCTTTGTTAGTTTAATGTTAAGGAAAGTAGAAAACGATGGTCGTCTCACCATCTTCCTAATCATCGATCAGTGTTCACTTTTCCTTCAGTTAAAGAATCCACCACAATTGCTTCGTCCCCACTTGCCTTTTGAAACAATCCAGTAGTATTTATGTACCACTGATGAGTGCAAAGTGCCGGTGGTAAGTGGCATAAAGCTTAGAATGTGATATGGGATCTTACGGTGATACGCTTTTGCAGTTGGTTAACCGCATGAAGAAAGCACAAGCAATCTGAGTTTGAGTCATCTAGATGCTCCTTGAAAGGGAGAAAGGGATTGTGTTAAGCTCAAGCAAACATGGGTTATTTTGGATCTTAGTGGCTACCCCATTGCTTACTTGTGCTGTTTACCAACTCCAGTGGTGCCCTTTTCTTAGCTGAACTGGAATAACTGAAAAGCGAGTTGTAGTCTAAACAGCTACCACATGTTTGCCTCCATTATTGGCTGGTAGTGCAGGTCTTTGACGGATCTTTGGAGCGTAAGATAAGCTTGATCAGTATGTTGTTGTCCATATGTGTGATAACTGATGATGTATGAAAAGCTATACATTGGTCGGACACACAATTTACTGCAGAGTCTTGAATCTCTGATGGCTCTTAGGCTCATAAAGCTTGGGCATCAGCCTTAGGTTGCCAGCGACTGATTTGAGTAATTGGAAAGTGGACTCTCCATTAGATTTGTAAACAGTTAGAGAAACTGTTGTTACATATTGTCTGACTAGAATATTTATAGTCTTTGCTCTTAAGAGAAACATGTATGTGTATTATTCTGCATTATGCTTTTGCTTACAATTTGACGCTGATGCATGCAGGTATGTCGTTTCTGACCTGGCAACAGATGTGGTGGTGCATGTTGGCGAAGTGAAATTTCACTTACACAAGGTTAGTGCCCAGTATTTTCCACTATCGCGCTGATGTATAACTGTATCTTTATATAATAAATGAGGTGGTCTAAGGACGGTACTGTTGCAAGATACATGTTTGATCATTCCCTGATGCCTACTGGCCTAGAATCCAAATTTGAGGGGGTTATCTGTCATACTCTAATAATATAAAATTCTCAAAATTTGTGTTTTGCATATGATGGTTGTTGGGCTGTCTCTTTCCTGTATCTACCAGATACTGCTTTAGATGTTCCTTTTATTGACATTTCAATTATTTTATTCTGTGGCAATAGTTCAACTGAAAACTCCACTGAAGGAAAATCTTGTTATAGTGGAACTAAATAGTCCAGCCACCAATTACTGCATTTTATCTGCACACTTACATTTATACTTCGAATATTTTCTTCACTTTCATGCTGGATATGATTCATATAGATAAGAATATATGAGTGTCGATTGCCTACTATTACAGAGATGACTATAGTAATTCTGCAAAAATTATGTTTGATTTTGTTGTCATGCAGTTTCCCCTTCTGTCCAAGAGCAGCAAGCTTCAAAGATTAGTTCTTAGGGCCACTGAGGAGGGAACAGATGAGGTTCATATAGATAACCTTTCTGGGGGAGCAAAAACATTTGAAATATGTGCAAAGTTCTGCTATGGGATGGTCGTCACCCTTAGTCCACACAATGTTGTTGCAACAAGATGTGCAGCGGAGTACCTTGAGATGACTGAAGATATGGAAAAAGGGAACCTGATATTTAAAATTGAGGTCTTTATCAATTCTAGCATCCTTCGTAGCTGGAAGGATTCCATCATTGTTCTCCAGAGCACCAAGGCAACGCTACCTTGGTCTGAAGAGCTGAAGGTTGTGGGCAGATGTATTGATGCCATTGCTTCGAAGACGTCTGTGGATCCAGCCAATGTAACGTGGTCGTACAGTCATAATATCAAGAAAGGAGTGGCTTGTGCTGAAATAGTTGAATCGACAGTAAAAGCATCTCTAGCTCCCAAAGACTGGTGGGTTGAGGACTTGTGTGAATTGGATGTTGACCTGTACAAGAGAGTTATGTCTGCTATCAAGTCCAAGGGGAGAATGTCACCTGAACTGATAGGAGAGGCCCTCAAAGCCTATGCAGTTAGATGGCTGCCAGACTCCTACGACGCTTTGGTTGCTGAGGATTACATGAGAAGAAATCAATGTCTAGTTGAGACAATAATATGGCTGTTGCCGTCTGATAAAAGCTCTGGTTGTTCTTGCAGATTTCTCTTGAAACTGTTGAAAGTTGCTATATTAGTTGGAGCTGGGGAGCATGTCAAGGAAGAGCTTATGAGAAGGATCAGTTTCCAGTTGCACAAGGCTACTGTTAAGGATCTCTTATTACCTACTGCTTCCCCTAATGAGGGTACATATGACGTTCAGTTGGTTCACAATCTTGTCCAGAGATTTGTTGCAAGAACTGCATTGTCTCATAATGGTGGTTTTGTTGAGAAGTCTGACGAAAAGATGATTGAGCTCAACTTTGAGCAAGAGTCGACTTTGTCTGTAGGAGAGCTTGTTGATGGCTATCTGTCTGAAGTAGCTTCAGATCCAGACCTTACATTCTCTACATTTGTTGAGCTAGCGACAGCCGTGCCAGAAGTAGCTAGACCTCTTCATGATGGCCTGTACTATGCCGTGGATGCATATCTCAAGGTATATGTTCAAGATAAAAACACTTCATGCACATAGATTCATGCTCAATTGTTTGTATTGTACACTGCTTGGTTGTTGATGTTATGATTTATGAATGACAAATTTGCATTTTCTTATCAGGAACATCCAGACATAAGTAAAGCCGACAAGAAGAAGATTTGCAGCCTGGTGGATGTCAAGAAGCTCTCCGCAGATGCATCCATGCACGCCACACAAAACGACCGCCTGCCACTCCGTTTGGTGGTGCAGGTCCTCTTCTTCCAGCAGCTGAGGGCTGGTTCAAGCAAAGAACTCGCTCTGACAGACAACACAGCACAAGCTTGCATACGGCCTATGCCAGATCAATGTGACCCTTGTGAAAGGCGAATACCAAAGCATCCAAACTCACTGAATAAGCAGGTGACAAGTCTGAGCGCAAGAGAAAGCGAGCATCACCGGATCAGCGAGCACAGGGGCAGCAGGAACAGCTTCAAGGACCAGCTGGGTGGCCTCCTCCTTCTTCAGTCGCGGTCCAGGAGGATATTCGACAAGCTGTGGAGCAGCAAGGGGCATGGAGAGCACGGTGGCAAAGGCTCAGAGACGTCTGGCAGCTCACAGAGTCCGCCATTGTCCGCAAAGCCTGCCGAAGTGAAGCCCTCCCCCCTTCCCCCTCTTAGGAACAGGAGGTACTCTGTTTCATAGATCTTAGGAACAGGAGGTACTCTGTTTCATAGGGTTTTTTTGGCTCTCCTTCTAGGTTAGCTCTGGGTTAGGTTGCTGTACAGAAGAAGGAAGCTAGTCAGCTGCTGCTCATCCTTTTTTGTAAGCAGATCAAACTGCTGTTCCCTATGTAATCATGCTGTAGCTTTTACTGAATCTAACTGAGAGCAAAGATTTACCAGGGCTTTCGCCCCTGAAATGTTTCTAAAGAATCACTGGTCAACTAGGGTGAGAAAGCTAAGAGATTTATGTTTAGCCCATGTACCGCTGTCTAGATCATATTCAAGCTATGAAAATCTATTGACTCCACAAAAGATCCACAGAGTAGCAATTGGTAAAATCTGAAGCAGATAAACCAGTAATAAGTCAAATCATGTATCAGATAATAACATGGAAGACAGCCCCTTCCATTGGGCAAAGGCAAAGCTGGTATGTTATTATCTCTTTGAAAGTTCCACACCACCCGGTCTGCAAATTTTGCAGCGGATCTTAACTGGTCTATCTGACTAGTCCATGAATTTTACTAGTAACCACCCCTCAGAGCAAGGACAAGATGGAGGACAGAGCCGCCTTCGATGTTGTAGTCCTTTGCAGTCTTGTCATCAGCAAGCTGCTTACCAGCATAGATGAGCCTGCAGGGGTGATGAAAATTGCTTGATTAGCATCATATCAGGAAAGGATAGTTTCAAGAACAAAAGATGCATTTGGAAGAACAAATGGTAGCAGTCGTGTCATTCAAATCAAAATCAGCATGCTATGCAATATGCATACCTTTGCTGCACGGGAGGAATGCCTTCTTTCTCTTCAACACGCTCCTTGATCCTGTCAATCGTGTCAGTGGGTTCAATGTCGATCTCAATCTCTTTCCCAGTGAGAGTCTTGACCTTGATCATTGTGCCACCCCTGAGCCTGAGGACCAAATGAAGAGTGGACTCCTTCTGAATATTGTAGTCAGCCAGCGTGCGTCCATCCTCCAGCTGTTTGCCAGCGAATATTAGACGCTGTTGATCCGGAGGAATCCCTTCCTTGTCCTGTCTCAGCGAACAAAATAACATGGTAGCTCTTCAGTACACAATAAATAATAGGGCACCTAATTGCAGGATACAGCGACTAATAGAGCTTATTGCTATTTCCCCGTGCAAAACCAAGGGCATGGTTCAATCGAACTAGGAGCAAATTAACTAATCCTCAAAGTTGAACAACCCACACGTGCAAATGTGGGCCTGTTCGGTTGGCTGGTGGCTGGTGGCTGGTGCTGATTTGTTGTGAGACTGAAGTACTGCTGGCTGGCTGGTGCTGATTTGTTGTGAGACTGAAGTACTGCTGGCTGGTGGCTGATAAGCCAAGCGAACAGGCTTGGAAAAAAAAGCAAAGATGCAGAAAATTTCTTGGGAAATGAAGTATAGGGCACCTAGTAAGCCAGGAAAAAGAAAGAGGCATACACATTTGACCATTATGCTTTGAATTTTGAAATCTTGAACTATACAATAGGCAGCAAATTTTGAAATATTGAACTATACAGTAGGAAGCGAATTTTGAAATATTGAACTATACAATAGGCAGCCTTCAAGACGACCGCTCTATCTGTATGCATGAAATTAGTGGAAGCATTTATAGCTTTCAGATCAGAAAGCTAATATGAAATCTAAAGAACAAGAAAACAAGAGAATATATTCTTCCTAGTGTCCTCATGGACTTGAGCACAAGGAATTGAATTACTCACGGTACAACTTGGTCAAAACTTAGGCATAACTACAGCACGGCTACTTTTACTATTGTGAACGAAATACGGCCGATCCAATTTTAGGGGCAATTTAATTTCAACTAAAGGAATTACACGAGGAACTACTAAACAAATATGCTCAAGCAGTAAGACACACAATCTGAGTAGCTACGCTATATTTGCTGAAACACTTGCCCTCAACATATCTCGACACTCCCCGAATCAAATCTGAACATAAATCTGATAGATCAATCCAGGAAACGCCGGATGAACGAGGGTCGAATTGATAGATATAACTAGGGTAAACTTAAACCATCGACAGGAGCGCAGATAGATCGATCGAACCCACGACTCATCGCAGAAATAGGTCACAGGCTCACAGCCTATTTATCAACTCGCCGGCGGGAGCAACGACGAGCCATGAGCAAGAACCGGAAGGGGGCGGCACGCACCTGAATTTTGGCCTTGACGTTGTCGATGGTGTCGCTGCTCTCCACCTCGAGGGTGATTGTCTTCCCCGTCAGGGTCTTCACGAAGATCTGCATCTTCTCTCCGCCTCTTCCTCCTCGCGCTAGGGGTAAGGAGACTGGAGGGCGCCGAACTCAAACTGCGTGACAACGAAGCGGAAGAACAACCCCAAAAAAATTCCTTCTTTTCTTGAGTTCTCTATTCGGCTTGGGCGGATTTATAAGGGGCTGGCGGCGGCGTGACCGGGTTGCTCTTGCTCCACCACTCGGACTAGAGTTGGAGTCTAACGGTTTTTATGGGATTATTTATAAATTTATTCTCAATTTCGTACATAAATAAAAAAACCTAAGCATAACTATATCCTTACCAATATTTATAGAGGCCTTGTTTAGTTCACGAAAGTTGGTTGAATTTCCTGTAGAAAAAGTGCATTGGGAAGCGTGTTGCAGAGAGAAGGGCACGTTTTTCAATGCATTACTTTTGGTTGAATTGCAGAAACTTACTGGAACTAAACAAGGCCAGAGTTACATTTTGAACTCGGGAGTAACTTCTTAAATCATTTTAAACTTTAATAACCATAACTATATCTTTACAAATATTTATAAAGTTGCATTTTGAACATGGGTAATTTCTTAACTCAATTTAAACTTTAATAATTACAGAATAATTGTAACAATAATTTTTGAACTCGGAAGTAACTTCTTTACCTAATTTGCTTGTAAAGAGCAATAGTAAGAATTGCTTTTAATATGATCGGTTTTTAATATGCAGCTCTTCTATTTGATTCGTTTTCAAAAAAAAAGGTAGAAATTGTTGCTAGTTGAACATCCAATGATACAGTGGATATGGATTTTCTACACGCATAAATGTTACCCCAAGGGGTAATATCTCGACGAGGGAAGAGCGTAGAACGACCGACGATGCAGGGGTTTTGTTGACGCCTGCTCTGCCAACATACTGAAATTGCGCTAGTTTATGCTGATTCGCAACAGATCGATCACTAGCAGCACTTCTTGCGCACAAACATGTAAAACCGGTTTAGGAATCCAGTAAAATTGGTTTCCTGGGGTTTGTTTCGTCGACCTAAAAATGCTTTCTTGGGAGAGGTCCCGTCAAGGCTGGCGCACCTAGGATTGCTCTGAGGTCGGCATGCCACTCAAAGCACTATCAATCGTTGTGGAGATGAAGAACAAACAACAGAGATGGTTGAAAAGGCTAGGGTATAGAAAAGGCAAGAAAATAAAGTAGTATGGATATGATTGATTAGATAAACCCTCAATTGATCATGACCCTTTATATTTATAAGGTGGAGAGGTCTTGTTCAGCGAGAAAATCCTTTTACATCTCAAAATCCACAAGTATTTCCAAATCTACTGGGACTCGGTTTATACCGGTTCCACCAGTTTATGCTGCCAGACGAGCTACAGGGCAAATCCAGTTTCGGCGCTTCTGGGATCCGGTGAAACCGATTTACCCAACTAGATCGGTTTTATGACTATAAACCAGATCGGTTTTGTGACAATATTGATGGCTATTCAGTGGATTAGAATAGCTTGTTAGCCACCTCAACAAGACAAGTGAGCTAGTCTTGCATGCTATGGATGGTATGACCCACCACGCCAACTCCTCACTGGCCCACTCATCCTTGTAATGCAATTTTGTTATGAAGTCTTATTATGAAGTTTTGAGCTTCTGCAACAAGCTAACTAACACACCCAACAATTGCAAAAGAGGATAAAACATCGTGCACTCTAAGGGCGCATAGAATTGGTTTTCGGGATTTGCGCTCCATCCTCCTTCCTCGTCGGACCGTTGGAGCGTAGGCCGTAGCCGTAGCCCCCCCTGTTCGTAGGTTCTTTGGTCTTATATGGTGTCTGTTTTATCTTTTTTATTTTTTATTTCTTCTACGCTGTATCTGTGAACTTCCTTCTTCTCTTAATAAAATACATGACAAACACGTTCTTAAAAAAGAATCACAATCTCAATAGTCAGTATATAGCTCGAAACCACATGATCCTACATTACAGGTACAAAGCGGTAATGATAGTACTAACGCATTGTTTCTTATATGGAACAAAGTGAAAAAGGTCACAAATCCTATCAAGTCCGTCCATCATTCATCCATGAAAAGAAGCCAATTAACAGGGATCTAATGTATTTTACGTTATCATGGAAGTCTGATCCTTCGGTCGATCGATCAGCTAGTAGCACTTGAAGGCGAACAAATTGATGACCGGACTTCCCTATTCCCGGACAGCTATGCCTTCATTGAGGACATGACATCAGATGCGTCAAGGTTTTCACCCAGAGATCCAATCTCGGTTTGAGAAAATTACCAACTCAAAGTTGACCATCGGAGACACCAGAAGCATTGTTGCTTTGACCGAGTTCAAATTCCTATATAAGATCACAAGAATTGATCGCGACACTAGCATTTGGATCCTAAAATCGTAATGCCATATTATGAATGAGGCTCTTAAACTAGATGAAAAGAGCATGAGAACTGAAAATTGAATGACAAATAGACGGAATGGAAGAATCATTGCATTCTTTTGTTACATGATAGACATGATCCTCAATGATCACTTGATGATAATATGTACCATCGTATAAAAGAACAAAGAAGCAGTCCGCTACCACTACCACAAATTGTTTGGAAAATAAAGAGAACATAAAAAAGAGAGCTGCAGGCTGCAGATTCGCAACAAAGTTAGTGCTTATATTCCACGCAACCCTGAAAGAAAAAAAGGTAGCCATTTACGTACAGAATCAACGGCATCCACGTGATCAGAGCACCGGCACCAGCCACCAGTGCATTGTGTATGGCAGTCATCAGCGAACTGTGTGGTGCTGGTAACTGTGAGCAATGGAGGTAAGCATTGGCAACAAAACTGCAACAGCGTAAGAAACTTCTCCATTGATGCAAAAGTCAAACATGTGATTGGAAACTCTGCCTAGTAGCAATCTGGCAACCATTGTTCCATACAGTGTGGAGCTGAATCTCCAGCCAGCAGACCAAAATAAGCAATTTCCATATACAATGTTCCATAAAGTATCATCAAGAACTGCAGATATGTATGGCGCGGAACGCATTAGAAAAGACAAATGAGCACCCTCTTGGTTCAGTGGCGTTTTTCTTTTCGCAGCCTAGAAATGAGACAGTGAGTTCTTCCTATCACTCTACCAAAAGTTCTTATTCATCATGCTGTTTATGATCAAAATCAGATTATCGCAGGAACAGGTATGGAACTGCCATGAGAGAGCTAGGTGTCAGACATTGAACCCTTCAGCTCTCAGGCATTGTAGGTGGGCTTCGATGAACTTTCCGCAGGCATCCTCGCCATTCTGCACGATGCAGTCGTCTCTCAGCTTCTTCGTATCTGGGCAAGCGCAGCAGATTTTCTTTTTCGGCTTCGTCTCAGGTGCAGTAGCTGTAGTGGCAGATTGCTCTGCTGAACCTGAAGCCTCAGGTTTCACAGATGCAGTGTTCCCCATCTCTGAAATGAATTGAAACAGCATAGAATCAGTGTCAAACAGGACAGGACGACCAATGTTTGGATTGTCTGGCATTTGATGTTGATGAATAGAAACTTCATATCACACATGTTTTACAGAATTGAAATATCTTGAGAATTTTTATACGATTACTCTCAGTGCATATCAGAACAAACCTAATACAATAAGATGGCTCCTTTCGGCTTTCAACGAGAACCGAGAAAAGACTCTTCAGAAGAACACACAAATGGTCACCAAAACAGGGACAGTAGGAAAAAGGATCTAAATTGGTATGGACCTCAACAGTGCCCACAAACTCAAGCTGTTGATGCTATGAACTAGAAGATTCTTGGTCAACAGTATACTACTAAAACTTACAAATTTTGGAAAATGATGACAATTTAAATAACCAGGCAAAAAAGACAAAGTAATAATAATAAAAATAAATCGTTTGTATCCAATTACACTTCATTCAGGAAGGTCTTCACTCTAGTCGGCGATCATTTTCCGATTATCAGACAATCCGTTGGTAACAGAGGCATGCTATACTGAATAACAGATACTTTGACATGTATGTAATCTTGCAATTCTTAACTTTGTCAGTACGCCATTTTACTTTTTGTCCTGCTTGTGCTATAGTGTACCTCCTCCGAACTGGAGCAAGACTAAGCTTTGATGGCGTCCAGTAGAGCTCTTCGCGTTTGTAAAGAACTAAAGAGTTCCTATGATTTGGCTTCTTGGAAACTCAGGAATTCCTACAGTTAAAGTTATTTGTGCTCGGAATTCAAGTTATTTGTGCTCGGAATTCAAATACGTGTCAACAAGTGTTTGATCGGCAAGGGTGTCTCTCCAAATTCCTAAAGGCAATCTAGCCTAGGGCCATAGATATTTGATCTGCAATCTCACACAGCATCTGGATGCTGAAATTTAGCTTTCATTTGCAACCACTTGAACTAGTTTCACTATAGCCACCAGGAGCAGAATCCTGAAAGGAATCGAAATTATCCTAGGCTCATGCACGCAAACCAACCACTAAAAACGTGAAAAGCAAGCCAAATCTTAAACCCTTCTTCTTTACCAAGAAGCACTATTTGCCACCACTCTGCTATTCTAATCGGAGCTGCTTGGTACTCGCAATGAACTGGAGCCAGGAGTTAGGGTTACCGAGTACGAGCCCCTGGAGACGAAGATCACTGGAGCGGCCTCGAATCCCCGGTGCGGATCCGACTCCAGAGAAATCTCTCGAAGCCGGAGGGAGGAGCAAGGAATCGTCTCGCCGCCGCACGCCGACACGAGAGGGTTCTGGAAGAGACGGCGCGCCGTGGGACCGAATAGACGAGCCGCCTCCGCCGTCGCGGCTCATACGGTCCATACGATCTGAGCCGTTGGTTCCCGATCAAACGGTGCACATGCGTTCAACCGAGCCATCCTTGGACTTGATTGGACACGACTTCAGAGACAGCGCAAAGACTCGCGAACCCATCCCCTTCCTTGCGGCGCTGCGGAGAAGAGAGGAACAAGAGAGAGAGAGAGAGAGAGAGAGAGAGAGAGAGAGAGATCATGGTGGCCCCGGACGTGAAGGCGGAGACGATGAAGCTGATGGATCGGCGGGGGGCGCTTGAGGCGGAGATGGACGCCATCATCGCCCGCCTCACCGCGCCCGGCGGGCCGGGCATCACCGGCGGCCTCGTCGACGCTGAGGTACCGCCAGATCCCCAAAACCCTATCCTAAACCCGGAATTTGTTCTCCGTTTCACAGTATAGGTGCTAATCGTTGTTCGGTTCGCTCGGGTGCCTCAGGGCTTCCCCAGGTCTGACATCGACATCCCGAACGTCCTCGCCCAACGCCGGAGACTCGCTGGTATTCCTAACCTCGATTTTCGTTGAGATTGTAATTTCTTACCATAGCTAGCTAATGCTCACTGGTTACACGCTTTCTTTAACCAGCTGATTAATATTTTCGCGTTCTGCTTGTGCATAGAGTATTGTGTGATATCGCATTGATCTATTTGGCTTCATGTTTACGGGTAGAATTTGGGCACTTTTGGGGGTGGCAGGGAGGGTGATGTTAGGGTAGCTCAATGGGTTTGTCCAGTTGCAGTGTTATGTTTGTATATTATGTATATTGATTGAGTTGCTGGAATGATGTGTTATGGTTAGTCGGTGACTAGCTGCCTGATGAACTGATGATGGAGACTCTGGTACAGAGTTTGCAACTCTTGTACTGTGTAGCATGAAGCTGTTGTCGATGTTCTGTCCAGAGCTGAAATTGTATATTTTTTCTAGCTTGGTGTTTTTAGGAACTTTCTCTTTCCCATAGTTAGACCTGCCAAGTGATCAGAAAATTCTATGTTGGTATGGTATGCCTCTTTTCTAGGTTGGGCATCAATAGTGAAAAGATAGTACTCAGACCTCTACATGTTTGTATCCAAGGTTTGGTCGATTCCAAAACTAACTCCACCAAGCTAGAAATGCTTTCACCCAGTTGCTTTTGCTTGTTCATTTGCTCGAGTTTACTGACCAAAGTGGGTGAATGGGTACCCATTTGTTGATCTACATGCGTCCCTACCACAATGTTTTGTTTTTTCGATATCTGAAATATCCTTTCTTATTATTCATCAGTGCTTTTACTTGAGGGAATTGCGGTTTCTTGGCTTATGAGGTCGCTAGTGATATGAACCTGACGTAGGAACAAATGATGTGCTAGGTTGCATTGTTGTCTGCTGGGATAAAGGATATGGATTTCTGGACTGATGGGCTTACAGTATAGAGGAAAAGAAAACTGTATTTTCTGTTGACTAAATTTTAAAAACGTGGATTGGTGCCTTTGGTTGTCTGGTCGACATGTTTTGCATTATGTATAGGCTTCAAATACATTTTTTCTCATTCTATTCTTCAGCACTTACACTGTTTAATATTGTTTGCAGAGCTGCGAAATGATCACAAGGATGTTACTAACAAAATTGACAAGAATCTGGAGACTTTACACTCATCGAAGTTGTCAAGGAATGAGCAATCAACCTCAAGGACTGGTAAGTCTCCAAACAGTATATTATGAAATGAAAGCAATTGTTATTGGAACTGTGCAGCTGATCTGTTAAGACCTTTGGCCAGGTTTATCTTTTAAAATATCAAGAATATATATTTAATCATGAAAAATAATGTGAGTAGATATGATATTTAATCATTTATCCTTTATAGCTTTGCAAATACTTCCAAGTGTCTTGGACACAATGAAAAGTGAAAAAAACCCCAGTAAGTTTCATTATTGGAGGGACAAATATTATTGTTATCACTTGATTATGACACTTTTGTTTTTTCCAGTGAACGTCATATAGCCTGATTAACACCTAAGTCATAATTTCTACACGCTTGATAATGCTTCCGTTTGTAATGTCCTCAGTTGAAAAGAGTTAACAATTTGAGAATGCTTTTTAAGGGGAACGGGTATAAATGCAGATAATCAAGTGATAACAATAATATTAAATTCTGATATTTTGAATCGTCGTGTTTGTATTATGGTAATTCTTTTTTGAGACTTTGTAAGTTTGTATTATGGTAATTGGTAAAGCAGTTTATGCAAAACAAGTGTGTTAAATCCAGAAACATCCAGTTTATTGAAGAAGGCCCGCAGGTATTTGTTAAACTAGAGGAGATAGAGTTGCTGATCTATATGTATCTGATCTCATGCAGACACAACAGCTTCACCGAACATTGGGTTGTCTCAAAGTGAACCAATGGAAGAGGATTCCATCACTAGACTTCCTTTTGCCATGATTGATGAAATCACAGATGGTTCTCCTGCTGCTGTTGATGGTTTGCAACTTGGAGATGAGATAGTAAAGTTTGGGAATGTGGAAGCTGGTGACAGGTTGCAGGAAAGGCTCATGTCTGAAGCTATGTCCCACGAGGGCAGTCAAGTATCTTTAGACATCATTCGTCAGGGATCAGCGATGAAGTTAACAATTACACCAAGAAAGTGGCATTGGAAGCTGGTGACAGGTTGCAGGAAAGGCTCATGTCTGAAGCTATGTCCCACGAGGGCAGTCAAGTATCTTTAGACATCATCCGTCAGGGATCAGCGATGAAGTTAACAATTACACCAAGAAAGTGGCATGGAAGAGGACTTATGGGGTATGTTTTACTATTCCTGGTATCAATCATAATTACCTTTCAAGTCCATAAAAAAAGGTTTCATTGCTGAGCAGTGAGCATACCTTTTTAAGAACTTTGTGAATGTGGGTTTTTTAGCTGTGGCTGTGTTTATTGCATTGCTTTGAATGCTATGGTTGGCCCTCTAGTTATTCATATCCACATGTTTTAGAAATCTACCTGTGGTAGCTTTTTAATGTCATGAAGTTGATGCCAGATAAATGTGGCATGTGAGTCTTCAAGTGTGACATGGTCAACTGTAATGCACTGTAGAATAGTTGTCTATCTATAGTTTCCTGTTAATATGGCTTCACAAACGTAATCATTTCAAGAAACTTGTTTAGCTAGCTGCCTAGAAATGGTATGGATGTAACAAACTGCAGGGAAGGGTTGGCGTCAATTCTGTTGCCAGTCTGAATGATTTTTCACGTAGCGAGCCAACACGTCAATAATCAATGTCTTATGCTGTGTTTCACTTGCAATTATGAAAGAAGCTATTGGAGTTGATTCCTAAAGGGATGAACAATGAATGCTTAATCTGAAGTTACAAATGTTTTTGTACCTTTTTCTCTATATAATCATGAAAACGATAACTGTAGGATTCGATTGAAAAAAGATATTTGCTAATCTTGAAAAAAAAAACACGCCAAGTTATAAGTTAATTTCCTTTTTTGAGCATTGCATGACAAACACAGCTATACGTGGTTCGTCGTTCGTGAAATACTCATGAATAATGTGGCGGGGCCTTTTATGTACTTATGGTGTGCAGGCTTTAGTCCATAGATGTGCAGCACTGCATTAGACCACTGATCAGTAGTAGGGCCGCCTCTTTCATGTCTGCTTTTTGCTTGTTTTCTTGTTCTTATTTTCTCAATCTGATGCCAATAGTTCAGCTCCTGGAATCAAAGCAAATGATGTAGCCGGCAACTCTATTTGTTTACTCGCGAACAATCCATGAGATCCTTCTTGTTCCTTTGTTGATGACTTTGTTAATCTAAGTTGTCTCGTTCTTGCAGCTGCCATTTCCGAATGCTATGAAGGGTCAGCGTTCTTCAGCCAATAATGTTCGTCCTTGTTGAAGCATCAATTAATGACATTTTAGGTCGACAACTGATTATAGCTGATAGTGAGTACCTTCTCACGGAAAGCTGAATCCGTTACTTATTTTTACTAGTGAGTGTGCTTAAAACATACAAGTGTAAATACCTGGCTGCCTTGGTTGATATTTTTGCTTCTCACACTACTGGTATTTCTATCTTATTTGTAAATTACCGCACGGCAACTTGAAAGCCTTGAACTTTGCATCAAAAATTTCCTGTTGCAGGTACGACCTTGCATTGACTAGAGAAGCGTCGTTGCTATCAGTATTTTTTTTGGTTCTGATTGGACATTCTGGGCCTGTTTAATTTCCAAAACTCACGAAAAAGTCACTAAAAGCTTTCACACTGACATCACACGTTTTTCAATGCAAAATTTTTCACAGCTTTTCACTAGTTCACCGGATTTAAACACCCCCTCTATCACTTCTCATAATGTGTATAATCATGAAAGTATGAAGCCAAACGAAGTTTATGCTCGTCTAAAAGAAAATCCCATGTCGATGCTAACGCGTGGAGTATGGACAGAAGAAAAAGGAAACGAAACCGGCCAATTGTCTGCACAATCATATCACAGACGTTGAAAGGCATTGCGCCTCACCTGCTCTCGTCTTATAAAACACACAACGGCCCAACCAGAGAAAGAACCATGTCGGTTCCTTGCCATTTGTACGTGTATTGCTCGCAAAGCGAACCAACGAAAATGTCGGCACATTTCTACTTATACGTATTTCCCTTCCTAATTGAGTATAGTTGTGGCCAGAAATGTCCCAACTTGCGCATATGATAAGGCCATGAACCGCACCACCCAACTTGGATAGATCAATCTGTTGCGCCAACAACCGTTCGCCTGAAATATTTTGATACAAAATTAATCCATGGTATCTGTACGGCTACTATGTTGTGCTATGATAGTGTGTAGTGGATTCCCCATAATTGAACACAGATACATGGTTAAATTAAGCCGCCATCTTGAGACGGATGAACTAACCGATGATGGGAAAAGTTAGCCTACTTGATTCTGCTCCTAGAAGACGAGAAGTAGTTGCTTTGACTATCACTGTTGCTAGGAACAACAACACTCGTTCCTCTCAAGCTTTGTATGCTGCAGTTTTGTCAAACCAGAGATGGACATAATTCCACCACGCCAGAGGCCATTATCATACTCACACTAAACCAACTCTGTTTTCCTTGCTTTAGGTACCATTGCCGTCCTATGTGATTCTTTTTTTGTTTGGTCGAGCTTTGTAACAATTACTTTTGCATAGAGTATCTCTAGCTTACCTTATAGTATGTGTGATGGGACGCTCTGAAGGAACATTTTTGTCTGTTCACACATTCAATCAGTCTTGGAAAGCCAAATGTAGTTGTATTATGAGACAATTTTGAACTCTAAACGGGCTATATTGTGGGACGGGTAGTATATAAGTAGAAAAAGAGAAATCATACTATTAATGACAATATGCACCGCCACTGTTTACATAATGCGCATGCTCTCTATCTCTCTGAGCAAAATTTTGCATGGTAATAGACGATAATATGTTATATCAACCCATATGTTGTTTTGTTTGCCTTCACCTAAGAGGTGGGAGTACCTCAGATGTGCCTGATGAATAGCATAGACATGTTATAGTCCATTTATCTAAGATCAAATATTTTCATCTTTCCTTTGACCAACAATATTGTTGAAAATAATCCATTACAAATAGAAAAGGCTATGTATCGTGATTTGGTTTCATGGTGGGTCTACTAACATTATTTTTACACCGTTGATCTTATTGCTATTCATAATCAAAGTAAAGAAAAAATTTTGCTTGCGTCAAACAAAAAATTAGCTTATTAATTCCACTCAACATTTCTCATGTTCTTTTGTATGTGCCGCTGCATACCTCCTTGGCTGTACCAATATATTCAACTGTTCACACCTACTTTTACAGCACAGTATATATGGCTGCTGTACATGAGTTTCTCGCGGGAACTAATTAAAAAGAAGCCTCCATGTCCCATGGAAAAGCTGAAGGGGGCCACAAAAGAGGTATGCAACAACTTCTGCTCATGATTACAAGTACGGCCCCGCCAAGATATTGTTGTGATACAAAATTAATATGAAGACAGAATACAACAAAGGAAAAAAGGTCAGTCTTTTAGGATGATGCTCCATAATGTGGGCCACCGTACCGGGTCATATAAAATGTGTCTAAAAATGAAGCACCTAATCCGATAGAAGTCTCCTCGGTAGTTGGCACCCTGTAGCTCTATAGTCTAGCTACAGCAGTGTGAGAGAGTAATCACCAGAGCTACAGTATGCTCATTTCCCATGAAATTAAATAAATCAGAAAAGAAGGAAGCTTAAGTCTATCACAAGCTAGGAATAGCAGAGAGCTAGTGCATGAACAGCTAATTCGGTCGCCGGTCTTTCGCCAACACCGCTCCTGGTGCACCGGCTCGATCGATCTGCAGTGCCCGGATCACGAGACGAGACAACATATATCAGGCTTGTGCGTGTGCCATCTGATCGATAGATTGGAAATCACCTCAGCCGTGTCTGTCGGGACGCACGCACTGCACGGCCCGAGTTTTCGTCTCCGCTCTTACGTCCATCACCCACCTGTCAATATGCTGATCGGTCTCACGCTCTCACCGGACATGCTGCTCGACAGGTTACACCCGGCGCCGGGTGGACGTACACGGCTCCGACCACGGCGTGTCTCGTTGCTTTCGCGTGGCGCCCGCGCTCTCTGGCTGCTGACCCGACGACGACCTGATCGATCGCGCTCGATCGCGCGCGGCGCGGCACGCCATACCACCGGAACCGGACCCGGCGCAGGCCAGAGCCATGATTGCAGAGCAAAGGTTCCTAGCTCCCCATGACGACGACGGTTCGGACGCGGCACCAACCGCTCGCTCGCTCGGTCCCTCTCCCTCCCGGCGCCCGCGCCGCGCGCGAACGAACCCACACCACACCCGCCGCCACCACCTCCGCGCGCGCGTCCGCATCACCCCTCCTTTTCCTTCCCCTCAACCCCCCCCTGCACTGCACTTGCCACCCACCGCCGCTCGCGTACGCTCGTACAATACGAGCAGAGGAGCCACAGCCACATTCATCTGCTACGACGACACGCACTACTACTTAAGCGGCTCATCACCTGCTCTGGCGCCGATTCCGGTCGCCTCTCCCTTTCCCTCACACGCCCTCGTTACAGGCTCTCTCGATCACTAGCTAGCTTTACGCGATAGAACCTAAGGACGCCTCGCGGCAAGCTAGGCCGGGTGGTAGCTAGCTCCCGTCGCGCGCGGCATGTCGGCGGCGGTGGCTCCCCGCGTGGCCGGCGCCGCCCGGAGGCTGTCTCAGTCTCCTAAGCCGCCCGGCGCCAGGGACAAGGAGCCTCCCATGCACCCCCCGCGTGAGGACGCGGCCGACAAGGCCAGGAGGAGGATGCTGCCGTCGGCCCAGGCCACAACCATGGGCGCAGCGGCGTCCATGCTGCTGCGCCGCGCCGGCGCCGGCGCCGGCGGGCTCGGGAACAGCTACGTGCACCCGTCGTCCTCGCTCAGCGTCTCGTGCGCGTCGGAGGCGTCCACCGAGTCGTTCTGCAGCCGTGCGTCGACGGGCCGGATCGGCCGCCGCCCCGCGGGGCCGCCCGTGGGGGCCCCGCGTCGGAGGGCGGCGGGCTCGGCCGGGCCGCCTTCCGCGCGCCCGGCGACGTCCAGGAAGGTTGCCAGCGTCGTGCCAGCGGTCGGTGCCGCCGGCGCCGCTGCTGCTCCGGTCGTGCCCATGGTAGGCTTGTTCAATGGAGAGCCCACCGCGACGCCGGCCGGGCCGCCAAGGTGCCCCTGGGTTACCCCTAACACTGGTAGGTGGTCGAGCAAATCATTCGCTTTATGGCATTTTCGGTAAGGTAAAGACAAAATAAGTGCACATATGCAGTTGTTACATATCGTGTAGAAGCTAATATAGCATACTACAAACTTTAAACTTACATATTTTCACCTTTGGCACAACGAAAAGATGCACGTTCTTGGAAAAAAAAAACCTTTTTGCCATGATCCACAGCTATATCTTCAAGTTATAATTATAATTAGAAGAACAAGAATAAATTATAATAAGATTGTTTACTATAGTTTCTTGAATTTCAGATTTTCTTATCTACCTGTATGTTTTCAAAGACATTAAAATTGGCGCATCTATATATTTGTTCTTGTGAAGAGCATCCCAATTTTTTAATTTTCTCGATTATACACGTTTCTCGAAAATATACATCCATGCAGTCTATATTTTCTGAAGGAACTATGAATTCAGGTTCTTGCTATTTATATACAACAAATTAAATCCTTTGTGTGGACTCCAGGTACTTGGCTCGAATTTAAGTTCTTGCTATTTATAGTAGTCCTTGCTGCTCGAAGTTAGACGCTTGATCGGTGACAGACCGAGCGATGCCACAGTTGACCATTACTCAGAAGACTGCTACTTCCTATCATACAAGACGAATATAAAGTTTAGATAAAATCTAACTTACATGTCGTTTTCATGAAATTATGGGTCCATTTCACAAAAGATTCTACCTATCATGGGAAGCCAAACCCACTCCGCCTAGATAGGGCTTTTAATTGGAAGATGGATTATGAGTGGTTGCGACTTGTATGTTGTTTTACCAAAAATAACTCTCACGTCATTATGAGGCTTTAAGACTAAGTTTTTTTTAGCGAGGGCTTTAAGACTAAGTTGTTTGTTGCTATAGAGCTTTTCATATGCAAATACATACTCCCTCCATACCCATAAAACAAGTCGTTTTGGACAAGATTTCAGTCAAACATTGGAAATATAAAACATGAATAACTTTTAAGTTGTTGAGTTTGAAAATGTGAGAACTACATGAATAGATTTGTCTTGCAAAATACTTTCATAAAAGTATACATATGTTAGTTTTTAATAAATATTTTTATAAAAAAATAAGAAGTCAAAGTTATGCTTTGGAGACCGTGTCGCTGTCCTAAACGACTTGTTTTATGAGTATGGAGGGAGTATTATTATTACTGGCTAAAACGTGAATGTTGGCGTTCATCTTCCAGTTTGTTTTATTGAGAAGAGCAGATTTTATGTCAAAAGCTAATGGCTTTTTACCCTATATATCCATGTCTTCTCAAGTTCTCATACAAGCAAGGGGAAAAAGAAATACTATTTTCCCTGCTATATATACCGCATTTCCTCTTGAAACCCACTATTTTAAGAATTTGGCGATGCTAGACCTTTCCTTACTTTTCTCCCCAAGTATAAAGTGGGTTCCTAGTGGCAAATTGCCATGCATAAGCCACTCTTTCAGTATTATAAGCTTCTAAGTTATCAAGTTATTGCTAGTCTCAGACGCAACGCCTTGAGCAAGAACACATACTAGCTGTGTTGAAATATCGGCATTTTAATTTTATATAAAGAAAATGAAGTGTATTTTTTGTGACTAATGCATATATGTCACCTCGACCATCGGTCATTAGTTGATCATTGCTAGATCATATGACATCACAAACGTTTGGTGGTAGAAAAGGTACAAAAAAAAGATGCACTAATAAAATGTTTGGTGGGCTGTCGGTTATCAAGCAACTTGTCAATTTTTATCTTCTAATAAAGGGATTCCATTACACACTATAATTATGAAAACGGAGTTCATTCTGACCCTCTTAAATTCACAAATGTTTAAATTCTGAAGTCTTCACTGAAGAATAAGTTGCAATAGTGTCCATACGCCATTCGAGTTTCACCTAAAAGCATTGTCTCAAAAGCGAAATTCTGCAGAAAAGCATTATAGAGGAGACCCGGACGATCATGATCTTTTCTTTACAAGTTATATGCTTAATCATTGTTGCTCTCTTAGTTTAAGCACATCTTCGCTTTGCATCTTTTCTGCAGTACATTAGCACCTGGAAGCCATGATTGTACTATAGATAATTTATTTATGTGGTCCTATGCTTGCAGCTCCTCAATGTATTTTCAGTTTTTGCTTAGTCGTGGCAGTGATTTGTGCCATATTTTCTGTTTGATATATTGTCAGAGAACTGTGTAGAATATCGCTTCGATTTGTAACAGAACTTGAGAACGGGAAGTATGAAGTAAGATATCCTTTTGCATAGCCATTCCAATTTGTAACCTTAACCTTAGAATATTGCTTCGATTTGACCATCAGTCAGTCCTACCTGCTACCTTTGATCAGGCACCTAATAACATGTCTGGCTGGGACATCCTCCATGAACAGAAACAGATACGTTCTGTCTCAGGCCTACAACAGTGTGAACAATAAGTTCAAATGCTTTAATAACGATTTTGTTCTTTTTTTTGGAAGAAATGCTTAATTGTAATCTTTGTTGGAATAATAAAGTGCTTAATATTGTTAATACAATATTCCAATCTAAAGTGCTTCTAGTAGTCTGGCAGCCCTTAAAGTTATTCAGCCTTCTCCTTGAATGACCAGTTGCTTTCAGCTGACTGTAAGGAATTCATTGATTTGACCTTGCAACAGATCCCTGCTACGCTGCCTTCCATGACCAAGAGTGGGGAGTGCCAGTGCATGACGACAAGTATGCTCTAAGCCCAATCAGACCAGCTAATCTTTTTCCTGAGGACTATGATCAGCAATAGATTGTAAAGTTACAATCTTTAGTGCTAAACTGCAGGAAACTGTTTGAAATGCTTGCTCTGTCCGGCGCCCTGGCTGAGATGGCATGGCCTGCAATCCTCAGCAAGAGGGACGCCTTCAGAGAGGTGTTCATGGACTTTGACCCTGCGCTGGTGGCGAAGCTGAACGAGAAGAAGTTCCTGGCGCCAAGCAGCCCGGCTAGCTCCCTGCTGTCGGAGCACAGGCTGCGCATCATCATCGAGAACGCACGTGAGTTGCTGAAGGTAAGCTGATCATGTCATCCATCTGTCTGCACCTAAATCTTGATGAGCCGAACCATGCATAATTGCCAATAATTAAATTATATTTCTTCATCCGTGAATGACACATTGTGATGACTCGTGTTTGATTCTGCTGCAACTATGTCGCTGTTCATTTCATAGGTCATAGAGGAGTTTGGATCGTTCTCCAGCTACTGCTGGAGCTTCGTGAGCAGCAAGCCGGTGGTGGGCAGGTACCGGCACACGCGGGAGGTGCCGCTGCGGACGGCGAAGGCCGACGCCATCAGCCAGGACCTGATGCGCCGGGGCTTCCTCGGCGTCGGCCCCACGGTGGTCTACGCCTTCATGCAGGCCGTCGGCATGGCCAACGACCACCTCGTCACCTGCTATCGCTTCGAGGAGTGCTGCGACATCGAAGCCACCGCCGCCGTCGCCGCCGCAGCTGACGGCGGCGGCTACGGTGATACTTGCAAGCCGGCGGCGGTGAGCGAGCAGGAGGTGAGCATGCTCTGTGGGCTGGTGCAGTGCGTTGCCCTGGAGCCATCAAGAGCCGCCACAGTGATCAGCATCTCGTAGCAGCCACAGCTGCAGTTAATCGCCAGGTGATGACGAGTGAGTAGGGATTAGGAGAGTTGATTCCACTTAATTGTGCCATGCTTGTGTAGATATTGCATTGGTCGTGTTTGATGAGCGAGAGGTGTACATGATGGTTGCTGATGTGAGGTTTGAGAAATGGGGTTTGCTTGAGGTGAGGGTGTTGGAAAGATGTGTAGGTAGGGCAAAGAAGTTTCAGACGACGACGTGTTCGCGTTCCACATTACATGTTGAACTAAAGGAGTGGTGGTGCAGATCTTGTAAAGTTGCAAAGATTGTTTCTCTAACCGATATGCAAAGGAAAAAGGGAAAAAAAAAAGGTCTCTTCCTTGGGCTTTGTTTACGATTTGAGATGTGACAAGAAAGTGGAAAGACAGATTAAAAATATGTTAAACGTCAATGATTAGAGTTGAGTCGTTGCGTTGTCGTTCTCAGCGCTTTAGACTACAAAGGGAAAGCATGGAAATTAAACATGGTTATAGGGTGCATTCTTCAACTTGAGCTGCACCAATCGGCGACGATGAAGCAAATTATGCTACCAATCATGAGCGGAAGGAGTGAGGAGGTAATAATACTCCCTCCATTCTTTTTTGATCATTTCATTTTTAAAAACAATTTTTTTCTTTTTTATAGTTTTATTTAAGTTGTAGCATCAAATCTGTCATAAATAACTGCTTCGATTTCTGTGCAGAGTAACTTTTCTGTAAAAATGACTGGTGCATGCATATGAAAACATCAATACGAGAAGTTTACGCATGAAAACGAGTAGATGATAAGCAATGTTTCTTCTTCTTGGTCATTGTGCCAAGGTAAAATAGGACTATCATAAGATAATTGAGGGAGTATTTATTTAGAGGAACGTCACAATATATCTAAGGCTATGTGTGTACGTACCTTATTAGGGTTCTGAGGCTGAGATAATTTTTTCCCAAAAAAAAAGGATGAGATAATTTTATTTTATTTCATATATAAAATAAATTTAATTGTATATTATTTTTAGAAAGAGGGGCTGTTGCCCCCGGACTCTACGAGGCCTTCATGCGTGCCCGATGTATTTTTTGTTTTTGAGAAAAATGCGTGCACGATGTAATGACAATTGACAAATGACATGCTTGAGTTCGGAAATTAGGTTACATGCAGATGCAGCTGAGGCTGAGAGGTCAAAGCTGAGAGGGCCAGGTAGCTCCGACCTCCGAGGCAACCAAACATCCAGTGTTGCGGATAGGCCAGGCCATATACAGCAAACCAAATACGCTATTTATCTGTTTTTTTACAGCTCTTTTTTGTTTGTTTGGTGGTGGTCTCGATCCTACTGGGCCGGTGTGCTAGCTTCAGTTCAAGGAGAGGCTGTTGTCTTCTTGGAAAACCTGTGTGGTTGTCTTTTTCTCTTGTGAATCTTCCCCCGTTTAAGATCTACAGTAGATGAATAATTAAGATGATGAAGGGAGGGTCACACAAAAAAAAAAAGATGATGAAGGAAGGAGAAAAAAATTATGTACCCTAGCTTCCTATGAGATTTTAAGTCAGCCTATATGAAATGTTCAGTCCGTGTTGCAATTAAGTGTAGCTTAGTTGGTTAGGTTCCTTGTGGTGGAACCTATCCACCCGGGTTCGAGTCTCCGACTCAGCGAGTGTCATATTTTCCTGAATTTATTCTAAGATTTAATCGGCGCTTTTCTTTCAGTGGTAGGAGACGTGCCCCTCGATAGCGAGGCGTCTGTGGTGACTTCATCAATCTCAAGATCGAAACAGCTGACCCAGTCTCTCGGATGTGCTCATAGGGGTAGAGTTTGTGTTCATATATTCATATGTTTGGTAATTGTTTAATTAGATGTAAGATAGGGAGCAATTTGGGAGGTGCAGGGAGTAGTGCGTATGTACCCGGAGGACGGAGGGAGTGGGGATCCATCTCTCTGATAGGTTTTAGATCTAGTCCAGTTTAGGGCTTAGGTTTCTCCATGCCACGGTTCGTAGTATTGGAGATTTGTTTTCTCCTTCTCCTTTCCGTCAACGGCGAGGAGGTAGCGTGGATTTGGTCTGTCCATGGCGACTCCACCTACGGTGCCAGCAACTTTATTGGCATGACGACATGGATCATTAGGTTTCTGGATGGTGGCATCAAGGCGGGGATAATGCTGTCGTTATGGAATAATTTTCTCCAGCCCCTTCTCTGTTATGTCGTGGTCAGATCCAACCACGTTGAAAGGCTTGGGAGAATAATTCCACCTCTCAAATTGATGTTGATCAGTCTTTGGTTGGGTAGATTGTGATAAGTCTCTCTTCTTCATCAGTGGAAGAAAGAGGAAAAAGAAAGACGCAAGAAGGAATAAGAAGATTTTCCTCGATCCAGCCTACATGGATGTTGGTCGTCGTTTTTTGGGCGCTTGTTCTCAGCCTGCTTGCTGAGCATATGTGTTTGTGGCCTTCTATATAAATCTTTATACAGGTTTGAGATTGAGTCTTGGAACTACATTATGCGTGAGTACAATGAAGAAAAAGAGCAGTACTTGATTGTTCTTAAATGTAATTTTATTTTCTTTGAGAGTGATGTATTTAACATGATGATGTACTCAGCTTTGATTTAATATAATTCTTCCTTTGGTTTCAAAAAAAAAATGTACCCTAACCCCTACAAAATGTTGAGTTAGTATATCTGAAATGTTAAGTCACACAACCATAGATATCTCATCACTGATGGTTCGTAACCCCATGACCAGCGGTTTGAGGTGGCGCTGGTGAAAGTCTGACAGTGATAATAATGATTTTCACCGCTGGCTTGTATTCCGAACCGGTGGTGAAAATAATTTTCAAAAATACATTAGAAGTACCAAATAAGAGAAAAAATATACTCGGGTTGGAAGCCACCCCTCTAACCCTAATGCCATAATATTTCGCGCTGGTATTTCGAACCACCGGTGAAAATAATTTTCAAAAGCTCACTAAAATTACCAAATATGAGAAAAAATTATACTCGGATGGTTGGGAGGCCACCCCTCTACACTAATGCCATAATATTTCGCGCTTGTTGTCTTGCATAGGATTCGGATCTGTGACTTCTTGGTTTGTGCAAGCGTAACAACTACACCACACCATCACTTGTGACAAAGTAGTAGTTGCAATTCTTTTATATTAACCTCTCCGAATGTTTATAAATTTTTAGAGGCCACCTAAAGTCTGATCAAGCTGCACTTTTTTGTGGTTGTCCCTGACATGTTCCTAGTTCTAGCAAAAATAATAGAAAAATAAAATTCAATGTACAGAAAATTAATTTATAAGTACTAAAAGATCATCTAATCCATAAAAACTAGTAAAGCATTTCAAAAAAAAAAATCGAAACTCCTCCACGACAACTTATATGTTGTATAACACATGCAAAAAAAATCTATGTAATATGAGTAAAATATTATTATGTATAGTCTAATTTTTCTAAACTGAGTTGAGTTTTTTTTATGATAAGGTTATAGTACACCTATAAAATGACAATTTTCATAATTTTTGGATGCAGTACTTTATATTAACCTTTTCTCTTAAAATGTATTGAACCTTCTTGAATTTCTAGAGACTAGAGTGGAAGTCCAATTGGGCTGAAATTTTTTTGTCACCCTTGCATGCTATTAGTTCAATAAAAAATATCACAAAAGTAAAAAAAAATGGTGTGCAAACCGGTGGTGAAAATGAGATTACCACCGGCGGCTAGAGGGTCATGTTACAAACTATTCGTGGTTGGAACAGCGGTGAAAATCGTGTCAATTTTCACCACTGGTTTCGGCCACGACCCAGCCCGGCACACTTTGGAGTTGGGTGAAAACTTCTCACCGTCGGTTCCTCAAGAGCCGGCAGTGAAGGGCCGCCATGGAAAACCAATTATATAATGGCATCAGTATTTACAGAATGTTGAATCAATTGTAGAAAATGTTGAAAGAAATCCATAATATGAAGTTGATGGGCTATAATGATTGAGCTAGATGTGTCTAATGGGCTTTTAGATCTACAATTGGTAGCCATCTTATGAAACCACATATTAGCACCCCGTAATCCTCCTCCTCCCTCGGCTGGAATGGTAAAGGAGAGTTAGGGTGGATGAACACAATAATTGAATATTTGGTATTCCGTGGATCAGCACGAATAATTAGCATATACATTTCTTCAATAAGAAAGCTAGCTTTATTAAGTTAACTACAGCTGACAATAAGCTCTGAAAACACTTCCGACATCTGCGTAGCAAGGTAGCAAGATGCATACATGCTATGAAAGAGAAACATGATGACCAGGGCATAACGCTAATGACAAATTGACAACCAATCCTTGACACATACCTAATACAAACACTCAGAAGAGATACCATAACACTCATCTAAACATGTGCGACAATCACGAGTTTTTTTTTGTCTCTCTTTCTGACACAAGTCTCTGAGTCATTACATAGCAACCAATCTAAGGCGACGGGATGGCTCCCTGAAACCAAAGTCTTGCTGCTTTATTTGTAGCCACCAGCACACGAGCTGTTATTGGGAGAACTTGACTGTAGTCATAAGTCCTTGTGACTTGTCCGATCGACCAGAAAAGAAGATTTTTTGTGACACTCATCTTCCAATTCTGATTGGAATAGGATCGGATACGGGTCGGCACCTTCAACAACAACGTATACTTATCTGGCAGTCGCAGCGCAGCAGGGGCCGGCCGTAGCGCGCGGCCGGCTCGCGCTGCACCAGCTCTGCCTGTGCCACCGCGCCAGTGCCAGCAGTAGCACCCGGATTCAGGGACGCGTGCACGGCCAGTGCTTGTCCCATGGTCAGCACAAGCATGCATATGGCGACCATCTTCACCGCACAAGCTGCAGAAGCCATGCCAAATTGCCAAGAGCTTCTCTCTCTTGGCTGAGCGATTACTGGGCAGATGTGTCTTGCATGTGTTTTGAAGATCAAGTAGGAAAGGGCTATGTATTTATAGGCCGCAAATGGTTAAAAAAATTGCAGCAAATATGGGCTCAAGAAGTGGTCAGCGTATCTGCCGGACGGGGACGGCCAGCCGGCCGGCGCAATGCTGTATCATCCTCTTGGTCGTCTGTGTTCTTGTGGACTGTTCATTTTTGTTGAAGACAACAAAGGAAATTTAATAATTTCAATATGGATCACTTAGATGCATGTGGCCCCAAATATAGGAGATTCTTCAGAAAATCGTAATGGCATAGGAGACGAATTCTTCTGTCGAAGCGGCAGCCTCGCTAGCTCCAAATCCAATCCGCCTTCTACCCAAACGCCAGCCGCCTTAAGTGCAGCAGCCATGCAAGAACTTGCAACGAGAAGATGATACATAACGAGGACGACATTGCATAAAAGTTCATAGGAAGTACAAAGGAGGGTTGTCTATACTGCACCTAACATATACCTTCTGGCGACAATACTTAAGAGGTTGGGGCAAAAATATAAGTGGTGCATACAAAAAAAGAGAGTAAAGTAGTCTATTTGTCGAAGTTTGAAAACCCTCTTAACTTTGAAACCAAAAATATTTCACGCCTCTACTTTCAAAGACCAAGCAACCTGTAGCTGTACCAGACCTAGGAGCTCTTTGCATATGAACAATGCTTGATTCATGCTTTGCTCTGATGGCTTGCACTGGCTCTGTTGCATTCTGGTTGTGATTTCTCATTCTCAGATAAAGAGAGTGTTTAATTCCAATGAAAGTTGGAAAAGTAGTGAAAATTTTTTGCATTGGAAAGCGTGTTCTATGAGAGGGGGCACGGTTGTCAGTGTGAAAAACTTTTTGCAAAAATTGGAAATGGGGAATTAAACACCCCCAAAGCCAATGCCATCTGCTGAGTGCTGAGTAGCCGATAGTTATCTGACCTGAATTACGGATAATAGTGACGATGGTGTTGGCAAATTTGCAGATTATATGAATGAAATGGTATCGAATCACAGATAAGTCATTAATATGATGCTTGTTTTTTTCCCCCAAGGCATACTTTTGATGACTAATGCGGTGTAAAGGAATACCAATCCCGCAAAGCGGAGCTGTTGAATATGAACAGATCTATTTAACCTGGAGCTCTAGCCTCACGATATTAAGGTGTGTATAGCATGGATGCAATAATCAGGTAGCAAACTGTTACAGACCTAGCAGGGCTCAGATTTTATGAACAGATGCATGTCTGATTGAATGGCTGGTGCTCATGCTGTAACGATGGCTGCCACAACAAATGGCTTAGATGTTATGATCAGATGCATAGCAGATCCATTACAGCAACTCTGAAACAGCCACAAGAAACTAGTTACACTTGCGTAGAATAACCACTGTACGACAATATTTTAAGGATGTACTATACAGTTACAGCATATAGGCACCCCAAATGAGTCCATCTATCAAGTTACATCTTGTTCTTCCTTTGAAACTACGAGACTTATTGATTTAAAACACGGAGACAATTACAAAAAAAAAATGAATCCACGCAGGGAATAAAACACACCTGCAAACCAAAGTCGGTGGGTCTGGCAAGCCAGGTTAATCCCTGACAAAGCGCTAGAGTCGATGAGCGCAGATGTGCTTGTATAGCAGGTATATCTGTGGTTCACTATCTTGCGGTATTGATGTTACACCAAGCAATGCATGCTCTTAGGGGATGAACTGAAATCCAGGAAACAAATGCAGTCCACTTGATGCAAAACATTGCAACTCATTGACAAGTCCAATCACTCTATTTTTTTTCTTCTCTATTTCTGAAGTGCTACAAATAGGCACCACATTGCACATCCTCGAACAACTGATTATGAGGACTTCTTTTGATGTTATTGTAGCAGTCAGAATAATTTGGCATTCCTTCCAACTGAAAGGAACTATACTTCGGCAAGCAAGGGTGAAAAAAACAGGTGTATTTAGCAACGGCACAACTTCAAGAGTTGAAGATGTTTCCAGGTAGGACAGATCTACCATTTCTCCCATGAGCAGGTCGTCTACGCAATGGAGGCGCGTAAACAGTTATTGGAAGGACCCATTCACCCTTTTCTCTTTTCTCAACAAGAAGTGGGTGCTCGTACCTGTTAAAGGGAGAAGCCAGAATTACACACTCAAAATTAGCAGCAGAAGACTAAGAAGGTATTCACACTTTCCGAGCACCAGATGATACATTGAATTAAGTCAAACAAGTAAAATAGCTATCATGAAACTAATTATGATAGGAACACATCACATAACTAAGAGCCATCAGAAAAAAAAAACTCGATCAAAAAAATAGCAAAGATATGAAAGTTAAGATAATGTTCCAGTACACAAGATAGTTAGCACTGTGGCATACCTATTTGGGTCCGTTCCTTCAGGAGTTGTGAAGAACTCAAATCGAAGAGACCACTGCACAGTGACCTTTGAGGTAGAAAATGACACAGGACCGTCAATGGGAATTGAAAAGAGAAAGCTTGTCTGGTGAAGATCCGCAACAACCTCATGATGCTCACTGTGCAGCTGCCGACGGAGTACAAAAAAGAAGAAAAGGGCAAACCATTAAACCAACTAGAGTTAACAATAAAAAAGGTTGACACAAAAACTATAGATGTTTGAATAGAAGCTAGAGCATAGGGTAATTGATATTGCAGAAACCCGCACATGATGTCATTCCGATATAGGCAATGCTTGTTACTTATTGATGGGGCTTGTCAGCGTATTTTCTTTTTTCTTTAATCAAAAGATCAAGTATGATGTTGTATGCACAAAATGCAGCAACGTCATGGACATATCCTTGTAGTTAAATCATCCAATATAAGCTTGTACCAAATTCATGAGTTCATGATGATTCTAGAAGAGTTTTAAGTGGCATTACATTAAGAACTTTGTATTTCAAACACAAAGGTTTCAACCAAAAAATGTAACCAAAACATGTACATGGACTTCTTGCACAAAATGTTCTGCAAAACTGTCAGCCATGGTAAAGGAATTTCAAGCCAAAGAATAGCTCATGCCAAACAGGTAAATGATTACCTGATGTGACAAAAAAAAAATATGATAATAGTGCACAACATTAGGTGAGCATCCAAATCCATAGGATTTAGTTCAAATTCAAAGGAAATCCTAAATGCACAAAAAGATACCTTGGTTATTGTTGGCGAACCCCTTCTTGAAGGATGTAATGCACGGGGATTAATTGTTTCTGATGTTTCCAGGGTTATTGATACCTGCGAATAGTCAAGTGATTAAGATTTGAAAGTTCAATAAACTTCTTCTCAATGAAATGACACGCAGCTCTCTTGCATTGTTCGAAAAAAAAAGAAAGTCCAATAAACGCCAGTTTACATAAATAACTCAGCCTTTTACCTCAAGGCACCTCCGTTTTCCAGTTCCATGAAAAAAGGTAAGTGCTCCACCAATCTGCAATGGAAGAACTGAGAAAAGCAATTCTAACAACACAGTAAGAAGTGCAACAAAACAAATTTGAGTACCATATCACCAAAGTAATAAGTTGAGTCTGAATTCTTAGGTGAAAAACGAAGCAAGACTTGGTCGTCAATTCTTATATTATAAGATCTTCCTCTCGTAAAACCTTCAGCTGCACGTAAAAAGAAAAAAAGGGGGTAATGATAACAATTAAGTAAACTGGTAAAGTATATACAGAACAGGAACATGGTGGCTTACATCCAGCTGGATCAACATTTTTTGGTGTAAGGGGGAGTCCAACATCATCTTTTAGGCGATCAGAATCAGGAGAAAACCTTTGCCCATTCAATGGATGATCTGGTAGCAAAAGATTTAGCTTCCTTTGAGGTGACACTAAACCTGTTTGTGACATTTATTTAGTTAAATGCCCACCATGAAAGTACAAGAATATAATATTTACACACATCCATCAGAGTTGTGCGCTCTCTCCCTGTTATTGTGGAGGTTGGGGTTGAGGGAGCAAGAGGGCTGAGAGAGATAGCTGGCCGGGGGCCTCTACCCACAGCCGAGCAAGAGGAAGGGTTTTCCTTCTAATTCCTGCTCGATACATCTCCTCTCATTATATAGAGAGGCATACTTAACGCCTAAGCAAGAGTCCTGACCTTATCCCTAACAATCCTAATGGGCCTGGCCCAACAGACCCAGATGGCCCAGCTGACACCTGACACTCCTTTGGGCATGCCTCTTGAGCTCTTACACTCACATGATAGAAGTAAATTAGTAATACATCTGCTTCCAGTTTTGCAAAGTA
This sequence comes from Alloteropsis semialata, assembly GCA_004135705.1. NCBI lineage: Eukaryota > Viridiplantae > Streptophyta > Magnoliopsida > Poales > Poaceae > Alloteropsis > Alloteropsis semialata. The sequence goes on from CM014271.1 coordinate 29,106,843, forward strand.
AAGGATGCACCCCTAACATGTTCAAATTTTTTTCCCTTGAGAAAAGACATGTTCAAATTTGCAAAAAGAGAACTCAAAAGCTAAGATTTTAAACCTCGAAGGCTTGCATACTTAATAGAAAGGGATAGCTGCTAACAGCATGCAAAAAATAAGGCACAAGGACAAACATCACCACATCATTAATCTCCGGGAAGGCCCTAAACAACACGGAGGGAGAAGAAGAAATAGCCCAAATTACAGAACAACATCACCCCACCTTGGGCTAGAATAGGGGATGTTTGAAAAACACAGAAAGACTCTTACAAAGTATATTAACAATATTATTGCAAACTTGGTATCTCCTTATGCATTGAGCACTAAAATTCTAATGCAACTCAGATCAAAGTATCTAACTATAAGTTTCAGGTCTTTACCTCCGTCGTGATCATCCGAAATCTCTGAGACTGACAATCGAGGAATTGGACTGTAAGATGGGAAATTGGGTCGTTCTGCTTGATTATAAAACGGCTCACTTGTGGAGAGACGTGATGATATAGATTGCATTGAGAACGAGTTCCTCAGGGAGAAGTCAGGATTTGCTTTGGAAGGGTTGTATGAGGAAACAGATGAAACGTCGTCTTTTGAACTATCATATCCTTCTTCTAGATCAGCATTATCATTTGCTTTTATCTGCAATAAGAGTAAGAGCAATCAAGTAAAAAGAAGTGCATTTTATTCATGATTTAGTTAGGTTACTGTACACACCTAGACGGAAGATGCCTTTTGCTGGAAAACTGTTTCAGTCCACATGAGTGTCTCATCAAAGCAACGGATAAAATAACATTTTGCTAACCCATGCAGGAAAATGTGTACAGTAATTGGGTGATGAAATCTGGGAGACGCTGTCATGTAAAATAGAACTCACCCATTCCGAATCTTCATCTTTTTCCCTCCAAAATATGCCCAGTTGATCAACTGTGAATGACAAAGTCCCTGAAACATCAGACTAAGTCATTATACTTAATAGCCAAACAGTTTATTGACAACATTCATTTAAAACCAACAGAGGGTTAACATGATAATTGATCAACAGGTACCTTAAATTGGTTAGACTGACTAACCTTCTTCACTTAGTAGGTTGCTGCTTTTCTGAGAAACACGTATCTGCACTGGGACTCGAGCTTCCTACAGAAACCAAGTGAACTTTGGTCAGTTATTCTGACAAATGGTACTTGGATGTATTGCAGAAACTTGGGATAACACATTCAGTATAATGGTGCATGATGCGAGAAACAAGAATTAAGGTGGCATCAAGTGGCTTCCAATACAGGTTAGTCCGTGATAATGATTTATGAAGAAGTTCGTTAGATTAAGGCCAGCATAAGTACCACAAGGATGTGCTATTGTTTTTCACATCTTACTTTTGATAGTAAACACAGCAGGATTCAGCATCCTATACTTGTTGGGTCTAATATAAATTGCATACTTTGCAGGAATGTAAAACCTATCCATGTAAACTCTCATGCCCTCTGCCCCCACTGATGCGTGCAGTAGTCCTCTCTTCTTGAAGCTAATGATGTTTACCAATACCAAGGGACCTGTAGCCCCACAAGCTTACAAAAGTGGCTCTGCTACTGAACACAAAAAACATTGTTCTTAATTTGTATACGTTTCGTTGTAATAAAAAATAGTAGGCAATCAATGAGATATAACGATAAGCCTACAGTTGAGTGTGACACTTAGTTTACTCTATGTTAATTGAACATCTTTAATTCTTGGCACGTCACATTTTGTGTTTTATGTCATTTCTTATTTCTAGAATTTTAAGTACACAGTGACATTCAACAACTAAATCAAATGCACTTGACAAGTTCTTCAATGCAAGTTAAAAGCTCAAATAGTCTATTGAAAATAATACAAGTTGCTAAATACCAGTCACCATGTCAGCAACTCAATTTTTAGCATACATCATGCAAATAATAAAAGTACCATTTACATCTGAACTGAAAGCAGAAAAACAACCTCACCACTCACCAACTGAATTGAACTATTCACAGGGTTTTTGTTTTGGTCTCCGTTACCTAGTACAACTGACCTTCCAAATAACGCACTCCTCACATAATAAAAATAGCGGATACTGATACCCCTATAAGATGGCGGTAAAATCTTTGGGAGCTCCACGCGTACAATGTCTGCATAAAATTGTTTAACAGAGTTAGCATTCTTTAAATAGTGTAGGTAATCAAAATATGAAATCCACACACTACTCAGAAAGTGTGCATGAACCATACACATAAAATACGCACTGGTAGCTCAATGCCAATTGAAGAAAATGCCTGGTTCAGTATTTCAAAGCCAAAAACAAGCAGTTATGTAAAAACAGATAAGAAAGTATTTTGAGTCTTTTTTATTTCGCATGCATAAGAAAACAAAAAAACTATACACTGTCTACTTAAGATACCAGTCAATAACTGTTTGAGAAAAATGCATATGTCACATACCCCTCGTGACCCTCTGTTACAACTATGTCCCTCTCAGCACCTGACATTACCCCCAGAAATGTAGGCACGAACAGCATTCTTTTACAAAAAGGGCAGGAACAGTATATGTCTTCACAAATAAAAATGATACTCACATGTACAATTGAAACAATTAGCGCTTCATCACTTGATGTTAAGAGATGGATCAGTGAAGGAACAACAAAAACTATTGACATAATTAGCGGAACTAGCAAAGTATACAAATAATTTACTAGCATCTCATAAAGCACAACCAGTGTATGTTTCAAGCAATATAAAATATAGCATTACATGACTGAATGTGCATTATTGAACTGAATGAACACTACAAAACAAGGCAAAGGCATTCCTTACATGTTTTTGTTTGCCCTGAAGCAATTATTACTTTAGAGACCAGTGAAGGTGCCGAACAATCCAGAAACATATGTTCACCTGGTTTCAATCACAGTACACAAAAAGGAAAACCAGGAAAAAAATAAATGATGACTGAACAATGTTTAGGCTACCTAAACTGGCAAATGCAGCACGAAAAACATGTGAAAAGATAATCAGCAGACGAAGTACTTATGTCAGATGTGAAAAGCAGTGTTGTAAAGGAGTAAAGATTGTGAGGAAAATGTTTCATTTACATGATAACGTGATATCAAGAGCGTACCTCGCCTTTGTTTTGACCCTGGTAAGGGCTTTGGAACAGAGAACCATTGGCTATCCAGCTTCTCAATCCCTTTGAGTTCGAAGGAAAGCACATCTAGCAATAGCGAGGAGGCATCTTCGCCTGACACTGTCTGCCCAGCATCATCCTTCAAACTAGCCGGGCTATGGATTTCTATAGTCACAGTAACTGAATCGCCGGGTCTGTACACCTCCTTATCTGTCTGGAGCTTCAACGTTGGGGATAACTGCTGCTTGGCAGCTGAATCAACCTTCCGATCTTCTAACCAGCCAACACTTCTTAGGAAGGAAAGCCCTTGCGGAAGTGGAAGTTTCAATGACATCTCATCAGAGTACCAGACCAGTAGCTCTAACTTGAAAAAAATTCCACCACTGCATCAGAAAAAAAAAATCCAGGGGAAGCCATCAGCGAAGCCATATTCCCTGACCCCCTAACTTTTCGCTATGGAACTAAAGTGCTGCTGTCTCCTAGGTCTAGAGTTGTGAGTAAACACAAATGGTACAATACACCAGTATATTCATGATCAACTTATTACTGCTATAATTTGGCACCTATAGTGAAGCTCATAGCACATGACAACCTGGAAAACAAAACTGCCAAACTACAATCTTCTTCGTCTAACAACTCCAATTAAACTTCTACATGAACAATCATTGCTCGCATCTATTATATCATGACGAGTGCGCCAACACGCAAAATGGTAACCAGCTACGCGAACAATCTGATTACAAAATACGATACCAGAAACCCCCACCCCCGAGACAACGTACCTTGCGCTATAGCTCAATCCGTCCCTCCCTTCAGATGCGATTTCTGGCCTCAATGAAGATTAGCTCCCACGGATCCCGGGACTCGACGGTGACCGAGCGGAGACGCGGGGGAGTGACGAGATGGATCGGGACGGGCGGCACACGAATGCCGGATCTCAGCGCTGGGAGGCAAATCGAGCCTACACGAGGACCGGTGCCAGCGGGGAAAGCAAGGGACGGGTCCCGCAGTGCGCGTGGTGGGGAGGCTGCCAGGCTGGTGCTGCTCGGGGTCGCGGGCGGCGCCGATGCCGGCGTGCGGTACAGGGACGGGTGGAGTTCCTGTTCGGCTGTTCAGGGACGGGGAGGAGGAGGGGGGGGCGACGAAGAGAGTGGAACAGAAGATGCAAGCTGACGTGTGGGGTCTCTGGAGGAGGAAGAAAAAGGGATTTCTGCATAAATAAAAATGAATTTTTTTAATTCAGCCAGCCAACAGAGTATAAGCTATAGTGGACAGGGCCTGCGATGGTGGTCTGTTTGGCTCTTGACCTGAGCTGGCCGCACCCAAGTTCAGGCCACACCAGACGTGCGGCGAAGAAAAAGAACGCCGCTCTTTGGGCGAGAATAAAGCGTAAAAACAACTTCGTAGCTGCCTACGTGAGTCGGGGGTGCCGCAGGATGCCGTATATCCGTATATTTGGCGTGAGCAAACGCTGCCGAAGGCTAGGTACGGCACCCTGCGGCGTGTTGAGGATACGAACCAAACGCGCCCGAAATTACCCCCACGAAAACTGAACGGCATAGAACTGCAACTATGAAAAGGAAGTTAGAAGATGAAATTAACCCCTAGAGATTCTGATCCAAAAGAAAGTCACATTAAATTAATCCCACGAGATCGGATCCAAAAGAAAATGTTGCAAATTGAGACCAGATCACAAATCTAGATGCTGAAGAGGAGGATATAGACATTAAAATCCACGGATCTTGCATCCCTCTTGTCCCCAATCATGTCTGTCCGTAAATCCAGCATTGGACCGAAATCAGACGCCGAAGGGTATAGTGTAGAGGATTAGAAGCGAAGATGGCTATCAGGAGGAGGGCCGCATGGGAAGGGCTAGCGAGCGAGGAACAATGTGGGGAGTGGAGTTAGCGACACAGATGGCCAAGGGTTTGGATGGCACTGGTACACCTTTGTGGCCTCGCCGAGGAAGGGCCTAAGACGGAGCTAATGGCGGCGGCGGCTCATGTCGGTGGACACATATCGGTGTGCAAAAAAAGGTAGTCTCATCCTCACATCACACATTTGAACTAAAGAGAACTCCAATTGTCAATTGTTTATATTTTGAAAATAGCCAATTATCAACTAATTATCCGAAAAAATTGAACTACAGGTCTACATCACATCTGAACATGTCCCTTCACATTTTTCTCCTCGATCAGGCATGGCAGTGTAACCTTGACATGGCATTTATGATTTTTCAAAATATCAGTTTATGAGGTTTAATACAACTATCTTCACCTTGAGAGTCTATTAATTGCTCAAGAACGTTTTGTTTACCTGAGCAATCCAATAAAACCGTCTTTTCCATCTGTACGGAAAAATTATAAGCATGCACTAATAAATTAAAGTTCATGTCTTGTGTTATTGTTTTGTTGAGGCCTAGTAGAGCAGAAAAGTTGGATTCAAGTAGGAGTTACAGAGAGCTTAGCCGCCTCTCGTCACAGAATTGAAGTCCATCGTTGTCCCCTCCTGTCTGCTGTTTTTGTCCAGGTTTGGGTGGTTGTGCACTTGCGCCAAAAGTATCGATAGATTTCAGATTTTAATAGATGTGTTTAAACATAGTTTAGCCATTCCCCCCCACGGTATTACACTGACGCAACCGATGAACTGAATCAACTACTGGGTCTCTGCATGCTGCCGCCAAGGCCCTTATTTGAGACTTCAGACAACACACACAGGCACAGCACACACACGCGCGCGCGCACACATCAGCTGATCAAGCGCCAGTGATTAAGCAGACAGCACGGTGAGAGCCAGCAGGATGATGGCTCCGGATTCAAGCGGGCACCGCGGGCAATGGCGCCACAGCTACAGACTTGCCGAAGCAGGAGCTCGACACGGTGCAGTTGGCGAAGCAGGCGATGGGCTCCTGCTTGAGCACGCACGTGACCGCGCACGTGATCAGGCAGGTCTGGCACGCCCGCGGGCAGATGTCGCTCACGTTGCCGCCGCCGCCGCCGCCGCGCTGCGCCAGGAGGCCCAGCTCCTCGGCGAGGTCGTGGTCCACGAGCTCCCGCAGCAGCAGCTCGCCGGCCGCGGCCTGTTCCTGGTGCTCATCCACGGACGGCGGCGACGACGCGAGGGCCGGCCGCGCCAGACCAGACGCGACGCACAGGAGCAGGACGATGCAGGCGCCTGCCAGCTTCAGAGCAGTGGAAGAGGCCATTGCAAATTCGAAGCTGCTGCTTTCGTTCGCAATGAGGTGGTGCCGAGATGGTTCTTGATTATACCATATTAGAGGCGGGAAGTGAGATTCGACATGGAGCGTAGCTGCATAGGATTTGCTATTTGTATGGAGGAATCTCTTGCACGAACGCACGAAACTGAAGTTGCTTGCGGGTATCTTTGGAAGATGAAAGAAGCTTAATTCGATGGGTTGCTGATTCTATGCATTGAGGTAAACTGAACGAAATGCCATCAACTCCAGGAAGCAAGGAATCCAAGCTATGCATGGTCTCACAAAACTGCAACAATCAAAGCTTACAAGTTGGCAAGTTGCCACTATCAGCAAGACTTTGTCGTACATTTGGTACAAGTTTATCATCATGGGTTATGGGTACTATTAGCCACTCAAGTGCAAGCAAGTTTGCTTGCCAAAAGGCCCGTTCCTTTTCATTGCTTTCAAGGAACGCGTTAGGGTTGAGCCAAAACGGTTCTCGTGCCCCAGGGGGGCACGTACCCACCCTGTTTTGGACGGCCAGGATCTTCATTCAGGGGGGGAGTGTGCGAATCTTGATGCAGTGGGATAGTGTGTGAATCTTGATGCAGGTTTGGACGGTAGATAACAGGGTGGGTACGTACCCCCCTGGGGCACGAGAACATTCAGGGGGTTGAGCTGAGTGAGTACAGTGGATGAGGGAGGCTACCAATATATACCGTACCGGCTGAAGAGTTTCAGCTAGATTTTTCAGGCTGATTTGCCACGCAAGAAGTTTGCACCAAGCAATGCATCTATGGATCCTTACAAGCACCAGCACCATGACAAGTCTGTACCTGCATACGGCTTATGCAGTAACACTTGTTGGTCGATACAATACCGAAATATTTTTCTCTGCGCGTTAGGGTTTTTCCCCACTCCTTCCAACCCCTGAAATTGCAAATATACATTAATACACTGGGGCGTTCCAATTATCATTGCATGTAGCAACTGGGCACATTTCTTGGTCATATGGAATACAGAGGATCGAAAAGCTGGACAAGACATACTTTAAGGAAAACCATATGCTTATCCCCTTTTTCTTTTTGGCGAAAGATATGCTTACCCCCATGTCTAAATTTCAAGCATATACAAAAAAACATAAATGATGCTGACCACAAATAGTTCATCAAAGTTCGAACTCCGAAGCTTTCAGCCATTAATATGGCGTGCCCACTGCCAACCTGTGTGGCTGCTGCTCAACAACTCTTGTTGGCCACCCTCTCAAATATTTTCTGGCAAAAGAAAGTTCTGCAAGATCTTGAAGAATAGAAGGTGGGTAGTTCCTAAAGCTATGTACAGACAGACTACAGAGTTTGCATGGTATGGGTAGATGTTTCTCTATCGCTTGCAATTATAGCAAAAGTGAGTGCTCTTATTCATTGGCGCCGCACAGTTGTAACAGAAGTACTGCTCACACCTTAAAAAACAGAACAAAGGCCCTGTTTAGTTGGGGCGTAAAAAAGTTGTCATTTACTGTAGCAATTCTAAATTGAAGATTAGAAGGACTAAACATGATCTAATTATAAAACTAAATACACGGTTGGATGGGAAATCGCGAGACGAATCTATTAAGCCTAATTAATCCGTCATTAGAGATTGTTTACTGTAGCACGACGTTGTCTAATCATGGCCAAATTAGGCTCATTAGATTCGTCTCGCAAAGTTACCGGGGGTTATGAAATGGGTTTTGTCATTAACACACGTTTAATACTCCATGCATGTAAGATTTCTTTTGATGAATAGTGAAATTTGCCGTTTTGCGGTTTTGCCGTTTTAACTAAACAGGGCCAAAGTATGTGTTAGTATCATGATGGAGACTAGATGAATACAAGCAAAAACATTTAATATGTCTGGTGTTTCGAGAATCTTTAATGTAAAATTGATGCAGCTCCTAATTCGAACAAGCCAACAACAAAAACACTTGCTTGGTATAAGCCCAAAAGGATAGGAAATAACAGTATGCCCAACAGAAATCCTCACACTTGAAACCTACTGGCTGTCAGAAGTTGGTTTACATGACAAATACAACCTAGTTTCACTTAAGTGACCTACTCATGGCACTTCGGAACATGACAAATGAGAAGCATTCAAATAATCCATTTCATGTATAATAATGAGGAATATAGTTTACTAGTCTTACAAAAAAAATATAGGGTGTGAATACAAGCTAATGATGTTTTTCTAATAATTAGTTGATAACATCATTTGGTTTCCCTTGTTTTCAGCACTCATGACAGTACAACTTTTTAAATATGCACAAAGGGATATTTCCAATCATTCTCCGATGCCATTCTCTGAAGCGATGGCCAAAATATATTGGTTACCTACAATCACAAGAGTACATTCAATAATTCCCTATGACAGCAGCTAATTGAAAGTAAAAGAAAGATATGCTGTTTGTGGAAAAGGTCCTAGCTTTATCATTGTACTACACATAAATTGTAATCAAAGCTGCATATTGCTAGCTCCGCTATGGCAAGACCAGAAAACACTAGTTGCACTACACATTTTTGAGATTGTGTAATTATTGCCATCCTTCACTAAGTACAGCACATCTAACACTAGTGTCACTACCATGAATAGAGGAAAAATGGAAGATGTGCTAAAAAGTTAGATTTGACGTCTTTAAAGTGAAGCGAGATGGTATTATATTCCAAAAGAGTGGCAATTTCTTTCACTCCTTTTTGTGCACATGAACAATAAAACAATGTTTGCCAACTTGTACACCTAATCTGTGTTTTCATCCAAATTTCATACCACATTACTGTAGTCTTAGAAAGGAATATGAATCACAGAAAAGACATGATTATATAGAAAGATTACCTGCATTTTATCAGTAAGCATCCAGACCTTCTGGAAACATACATCTTGCACTTTGGGCACCTCTGCCACTTCTTTTTATTTGCGAGCTTCTTAAGTGTCAGATCATCCTCCCCCTTCTCGTCATCCCCAAGGTTCCTGAACTGCTTGCATTTGATCCCAACGTGCCACGGCACACGGCAGCGAGCGCAGAACAGTCTGTGACAGTGCGGGCACTCCGTTTCCCTGATCTTCACCGACCCATCATTGATCAACATCGCCGAACAATCCTTGAACGGGCAGTACAGTTTATCATCCCCCAGCAGGTTCTCGCACAGGGTGACGTTCCACCGCTCAAACAGTTCAGGCGGGACGATATCCCTGCACAGATCCATCTCGATCACCCCCTCCTCGCACCCGGGGTCTGGGCACCCGACCACGGCCACGTTCTCGGCTATCTTCCCGGCGACGTACCTCCCGACGCAGCTGTTGCAGAACGCGTGGGCGCAGTGGCTCACGGCAAACTTCTCCGAAACCTCAACCGTCTCGAAGCAGATGGCGCAGTCGAAGCGGCCGCGCTTGGAGCGCTTCTTCTTCTTGCGGTCGCTGGGGCCGTCTCTCGAAGCAGATGGCGCAGTCGAAGCGGCCGCGCTTGGAGCGCTTCTTCTTCTTGCGGTCGCTGGGGCCGTCTTCCACATTGCGTCAGATCAGAAGGATCAGAGCAGTACCAAGCGAATCGCACGCATCTAGGTATCAAGAAATGATGAAATGAGATTCATTCGAGAGGTGAACAGGTACCTTCCCACGAAACCTGGCGCTTCCCCTTGCGGTCCGGAGGGGGTTCTCGGGGGTTGGAGGCGCCGGCGGCGGGGCGAGAGGAGGAGGGGGAGGCGGACGAGGTGGCCGCGGTGACGGCGGCGGCGGCGGCTGCCGGGGCGCGGGAGGCGTCGAGGGAGAGGAGGATGGCCTCCTGGATCTCGACGTCCTCGTGGCTGTAGGAGGAGGCGAAGTAGGCCTGCGCGTGCCCGTCCTCCTCCTCGTCGGGTGAGATGTAGATGGGGACGTACGGGTCGCCGGCGGCGGCGGCCTCCATGGCCGGCAGGCAGTTCGCCTAGCTCTGTCTCGGGCAAGATGAGATTTTGAACTGCTTCCCTTCATAAATGACATGGGGCGTGGGGGCGTGGTGCCGGTTCGTCAGGCAGGTGGCTGCGACGATTGCGTGGACGGACAGGATTTGCGTGATCCGAGGGGAGAGAGGAGGCAGGACCCTTGGACGGTGGGGATTTTGGATAATTTTTGAGAAGAAGAGAATGAGCTCGTTGGATAGACCAAACGCCTGTTTAGATTCGTCGAATTCGACCAATTCAACTAAAAGTATCTTCTTGAAAAACGTGTCCCCCTCTCTACTTTTACGCTTCCCAATGCACTTTTGCTACAGTCAATTCAATCGAATTCGCGAATCTAAACAAGGCCATAGTGCGAGAGGGCTCTCTGCTTTTCTTTAACCCGAGACCCCCCCCCGTACGTGGTCACGACTACACCACGTGGGTGGGCCCCACACCCACCGATGTCTTATCTTCTCGCGTTTCTCGTCTTCCTCCGTAGACCAGACTGCAGCTTCTTCCTCCACAGCTTCTTCCTCGCCTCTATCTCTTCCTCTCCCAAAAATCCATGGCGGCATCGACGAGATTAGCGAAGGCGGCGGCAGCGGCTCACCGCCGGAGCCGAGGGCGGGGCAGGAAGGCGGGGGCGCTCCAAATCGGCCGACGAACTCCGGCAACTCGGAACAAGATCTGGCCATGGTGAACAGTAAGGTTAGTGGTTAGGATTTCGGGGTTGGGTTTTGGGGTTTGGGGGTTCGGGTTTGGAGTTTGGGGGTGTTTGTGCTCTCCGGGTCTAGAGGGATCGCCGGAGAGGCCGGTTGACCGGCGGTGGTGGTGGGCGAGACGGCGGCGAGGCCGGGCGGTGGGAGAGGCCGGTTGGGCGGTGCCGGCGGCGGGGACGAGCAACCCTAGTGGTTAGGAAGGGCGGGGTGGCACGGTGGGGGGTGGATGGAGGGCGGAGCGGCGCGGCGGCGGGAAGCGGCGGCGGGGAGGGCAGGTGCGGCACTCTACATAGAAAGAAGAAGGTAACAAGTGAGGAGAAGAAAGTAACAAGAGAGATGAAGGAAGTAACTAGAAGAGGCTCTCCCGTTAAGCTTAATGGGAGAGGCCTCTCGATGTAGTCATGTCCTAGACCAAAATCGAAATCGTGAAAATGACAGCACGATCATAAGAGCTCAGCGCGCATCAAGCAAACTGACATCACGACTGTAAAAGAAATGGAACCATGCGCTTGATGCCTTGATTGGCTTGTCCGGTTGAGCCCAAACATGTGACATGTCAAAAGATTGATGACATGGACTTCGTCACGTGGACCTCATTACCAAATCAGCAGAATCGTATGAGAAATCACTTTAACATAGTCAAGGGGGTATTTCGTCATGTTTTAAGAGTTGGAGTGTGTTTTATTTTTAGTTCTTGATTGATTTGAGGTTGTTTTTTAGACTCGACGACAAAGTCACGAGATAAAATACACTTATCAAAAAAAGATCAACTGCAAGAGAGGTTGGATCTCAACAACAGCGTAAAAAACATATAGATCAACTATGTTGCTTTCAAGGACCATGATGAGTGAGGATTTCCGCTACATGATAAAATAGACTAGTTATGTGTATGATATACTAAATAAAATCAGCTAAATAATTTTTAGGACTTATAATCAGACGTTAAATTGTCTGAAATGCGTCTTGCTGAGTTGGCATGGAGTTTGCTAGCAAGACAGACGCCTTCAGGCCCTGTTTAAATTCACAAACTTTGCAAAAAGTTTTCACCTTGAAAACCATGTCAGTTCGTTTCTTCTCTTTTTGCACGCGGCCCAATGCATAAACTTTTCACCATTTTTCACCAATTCATCGGATTTAAACACCCCCTCAGTATAGCATTGGATTAGGCCCCGGTGAATCAAGTGGCAGCAGTTCCCTGCCTACAACCTGGTTGAGCTTCGGGAGCAGTTTTCACAGACAAAATGTCCACTACTACTGCTGGAAACAAGATGTAGTCAGGAACAGAATAGCTCACCAGAACATATACTCTGGGTGATATAAACGTATTCCTTATAAGTATATAATGTACAACATATAAGAAACAACATGTATGGAGATCTCAGGTGTTCTTTAGTCGATCTAGTTATAACTTTTTAGCGGTTTCTTTTGTTCTTGTTCCTTTTACATTCAGTTGCTAGATCATGCGCAACTACCACTCACAATTCCCTCAAATTAGTTATGCACATTTAATAATTAAAGCATCTGGAACACACTTAAATGGTTTCATACTTTTATGTCAAGGCGCAGTGACATCAAAGACAGTCGAAATATTCAATATTTTGCTTCTTCACTGCAGTTTCTCGCTGCAAGGTGGATTGGTGTAAAGGAAACTGTGCTACTTGCTTACTGAAAACCTTGATGGCAGAGAAGTAGCCCAACTAGGGAATTGGATATAAATAAGTCCCTAACATACTAATTAAACCTATGTTCTCCACTAGCAACTGAGAATATGTTGCTGTCAGAATTTAAATGTCTGTACAATTAAATACTAATAAGATACTTTTCAATGTGCCACTGTGATAGATTAAATTCCAATCTTAATGAAGTACTCTATATAAACTATGTGGCCATGTATGATCTGACGGTTCACCAAGTATCCCTTTAGCATTAACGTGGAATATGCTGCGCTCATCACTTGCGACAAACTACAATTAAATATTCTAGTGTTCAAATAATTCATTATCTATTAATCTACCTTGCAAATGAAAGTATTAATAGGCGCCGTGTGTTACACACCAAGTGTTTGAAGACCAACAATTTCTTGATTAAATTTATCTAAAGGTAATTTACCTTCCTGAAAATCTGTGAGATTTCTACAGTATAGCTTAAAAGAATATAGGCATAGTTTGTTGGAAAAAGTTCAGCTTAAACCCTGTAACCATCACAAAAATCTGATTTTCAACCTTTTGCTACAAAATTAGACATCATAGGCCATCCAACTATCGGAACCATACAAATTTGGCCCTTCAGATGGTTTTGAGGGTGGTTTTCCATTTTCTGTCAATTTTAAGAAATCTGGTTTAATTTAAATAATTTATAACTAATTCATTTTAAATGAGAAAAATATGAAACCAATGCCAAAAAAATCTAAAAATGTAACGTATATGTTAGTGTTCTATGGAGATTTATTTGGATCTTATAAATAAGAAGCATGACTAGAAACAACAAAATAGTAGGGACACGAACAAATAAGATTCAACTAACCCCCAATAGAGCACCAACATATAGGTTACATTTTTAGAATTTTTTGGTAAAGATTTTTCATTTTTCTAATTTAAAATGAACTAGTAATGAATTTTTTTAATTAAACCAATTGTTTTAAATATTTCAGAAAATGGAAAACCACCTTTGAAATCACTCATAGAGCCAAATTTGCATGTTTTCGATAGTTGGATGGTCTACAGTGTTCGGTTTAGTAGTAGAAGGTTGAAAATCAGACACTTGTTATTGTTATAGTTGAATGGTGCAAACTAGACTTTTCCCTAGTTTGTTTAATGCTACTGCAAACTAGCCCGTTCTCTGATCTGACACCTTTAGATTCATTCCTCCCTTAGTCTAGTGTGATCTTTAAATTATAACTCTTCCAGCACTTACATTACCATCAGATTTTTCAGCCGTATTATTTGCTCATTAAAAGTTTCCAATTAATTTGTTGCTGATTAGAGCATTTGGATTACTTCAACCGTTTGATGCCCAAAGAGAATAAATTTAAAAGTCAACAGCTGAATAGATGAAAGCAACTTTGTTGTTTATTTGCCAGTGTTCATGAAACGCAACGGCATGCGATGGTGCAATTGAAAATTGCCTACTTGGGGGCATTTGCTTGGAAAGAACTTGATAGTGCACCCATGGGTTATTGGTCAATTTGCTTTGTTACCCTCGAAAGCAAAAATACTCATTTCATATACCCTATCTTTTTACTATGAAAATTTCACTTACACTCAGTATGCAATCAAAATTTTGAAACTATTTCTTCTTAACTTTTACTTACACTCAGTATGCTACACAATAAATTCACAGGCATTACCATAGGAGTGGCAGTTATGGTTCATGTACGCCTAGAAAACACTGTTGCTTCACACATGATCAGGTATGATAAAAAGTAGAAACTTGGCTAACAACAATGAAGAGTTCTGCGACATGAGCCAGACGATTAGCGCTTGCATATTTTGCAGTAGTGGAGGTCCTTGGACATTGGGGATGCACATGAGTAGCAGAAGCAATATCCACACCTACGAATCAAAATATCCAAGAATGCAGAGCATTTCGTATGTCTGAATCCACGAGCAGAGAAACGCAATTTTCAGAAAGAGAAAAGGCCTGCACATACCTGCACTTCATAAACATACACCCCTCAGACTTCTCCACGTACATCCTGCACTCTGGACACCGCTGCCACCGCTGCTCACCGGCGAGCCGCCTCACCATCACATCCTCCCGGCTCCGCTCATCTTCCCCGAGCTCCTGAAACTCTTCGCAGCCGATGCCGTCATGCCACGGCACCATGCATCGGGCGCAGAACAGCCTGTGGCAGTGCGGGCACTCGGCTTCCGCGATGGGCCCCTCGCCGGCGCCGCCGTCCTCGGCGAAAAGACTGACCGAGCAGTCACTGAACGGACAGTAGAGCCTCTGCTTGCCAAGTGCCCACTCGCACAGAGCGAGGCCCCACTTACTGAACAGCTCCGGTTCGATGATGTCGCGGCAGTCCTCCGGTTCGACGGTGCTGTCCGCGCAGCTGGGCTCTGGGCACCTGACATGGACATCGTTCTCACCGATCTTTGAAGCGATATACTGCCCGATGCAGCTCCGGCAGAAGTCGTGGCCGCACGAGCTGACGCTGAACTTGCGACTGCCGGGCACGGTTTCCATGCAAATGGGGCAGTAGAATTCATCGCCGGGGGATGGAATCGAGGATGAGGATTGCCCAGGATCAGCAGAGGTGGACGGCCCTTTGGATGATTCTTCTGTGTGGTCTTGCTTGAACAGATCGTCGAGCAGGGAATCAAAATCAACTGATGTGTCTTCTATGACCATCTGTTGGAAGGCAGAGAACAGAAGGACTTCCTGCAGTTGTAGTTCCTCAGCCAGCGCATCGCCATCAGGAAACACGCTCCCGGATGCCATCGCAGCACCGTCGTCTTCGTCGATAATCATGGGGCTGATCTCTTTCCTCTCCATCTTTGTTTCAGGTAGGAAGAACTGATGTTGTTCAATGTTAGCAAGAAAGTTCTATATATCAGTTGCCAGGTACAGGCTTCTGATCAGGGAATCAGAAACCTGAACTCTATACAAAAAGAAAGGGAAGAGGAGTCTACGGGAACATTGAGGGCAACATCTTTGTTGTTTACATAAGAGTAGATAATTAGAAACAGGTGGACGCGCAATGTCTCTGTCATGACTTGACTTGTTGAAGTTGTAGCATAATGTACATATGGGACCAGATGATTTTTTTTAATTGATTGAAAGCAAGAAAGAAAAGGGTTGCTAGCCCCAGGTTTCTGATTACAAA
Organism: Alloteropsis semialata; assembly: GCA_004135705.1. NCBI lineage: Eukaryota > Viridiplantae > Streptophyta > Magnoliopsida > Poales > Poaceae > Alloteropsis > Alloteropsis semialata. The sequence goes on from CM014271.1 coordinate 29,122,692, forward strand.
TTAGCCTCCTGAAATATAAAACGCAAGGAAAATAATATCTTATTTTAAAATTGAAGGCAACTGGTTGTTTACATGGATGATTATGTACATATGTCACCTGTCGATGTCTTGAAGCGACTCGTTCAAGTTAATTGTACGTGCAATGTGCACCAGGAGCAAAGAAACTTCCATAGCAATCGCAAAGAAACTTCAACGACTTGACTCTTTTTAAGTACTACATGTTCTGATGTTTATCAGTGCAGACACTATTTGAAAACATTTATGCTGTCACTCTGTCAGTGTTCAGATTGTGTAGCAATTGCATGGAAAAGTATAGCAATAATGGGACGCTTGACTCGATTCTTAGGTCATCGCATCAGAATCATAGCTTTGTTGTAGGCACTGAGGAAACAGTTATCGGCATCCGATTCATCCTATTAAAAACTGGAACACATCGAAGTATAGGATTCCAGTTTTTAACTTGTACGCAGGCCCAGCCATTGGATTTTAAATATCGATTGACACCAACCAGACGCATCCGATTCATCCTATTAAAAACTGGAACACATCGAAGTATAGGATTCCAGTTTTTAACTTGTACGCAGGCCCAGCCATTGGATTTTAAATATCGATTGACAGACCAACCAGACGCATGCACAAATCAAACTGAGCGCTAGATCGCGCAGCTCGTAACACGATAAACTCGCAGCTCCTACAGGGAAGACCGGTCAGGGAAACCGGTCAGACCGGTTCCTGCGGGGAAGACGGGAGCAAACCCTAAAAACGCCTCCCGGAAGGATCCGTCAGGGAGAACGTGATCAGGGGTGCCCTAGAATCGGCAGGCCACCTAGGACGTCTTCAAACGTCGCGGAGACGCAGGAAGAACAGCAAGTAAAAGTTGGAAAAGTTAGGGTTAAGAGATGCAAAAAAGTAAAGGTAAAAGTAGTAAATTTGATAGATTCGATTGTTGTGTGTTCAATCGGCCGAATCCCCTTATATTTATAGGGAGGGTAGGTCTTGTCCCGCAAGGAAACCAAGTTACAACTCGTTACAACCTCGGAATCCTAAATTAAGAGTCCTAGTCGGATTACAAAAAGGGCAACCGGTCCGACCGGTCCCCCACACCGGTTAGACCGGTCTGGGTCGGACTCCCTCGTCTTGCACGTCTTGCTCCTCCACCGACTCTTGCGGTCCTCTTGAATCCTAAGCACCGCAACTTTCGGTCATTCCAGAGACCATATCGCTTCCATCGAACTAGGACCGATTGTTGCGGTCTTCAATGCGCCAGCACCGCAGCCAGACCAGTCAGACCGGTCAGGCTAACCGGTCTGACCGGTCTGACCGGTTGCCCTGGCCTGTGCCAATTTTGGTTGCCAACATATGCCCCCTGTTTTTTGGTAAAGCTTGCGTACCATAAAACACATCAGTACCAAAATTGTCACCTAAGGACGATGTTTTAACAGAATTCATCGGCCATTATATTTTTCTAAGGGCGATATCTAAATATCGGCTATGTGCCACTTCATTTATTCTTTATCATCTGAATCGACCGATTTTTGAACCGGTCTTAAAGCAGCAGTCATAAAGCCATCCTTAGTACAAGCAAGAAACTCAAAATCCGAAATATCAATCCCGGTCAAGCATTTGAAATTATCATGAGTCCCCAATATGGACGCATCGGCCATAGCAACACATGCCGAAGAATCCACATGAACCACCTCAACATCGTCACCAACCCATTGAATTAAGCATTGATGCAAGGTAGAAGGTACACATTGATTTGCATGAATCCAATCTCGCCCTAAGATCACACTATAGTTACCTTACACTTCTGTGACGAAGAAAGCGGTCGCCAATATCTTGCTCCCAATAGTAAGCTCCAATGATGCAACTCCCTTGGCACTCATTGGTTCTCCTCCTCCAACGCCGCTGATCGTCATGCTAGTCTTGATAAGCTCGCTGTCCAAACCTCCCAATTTCTTGTATAATGAGTATGGCATGAGGTTTACAATAGCACCACCATCAACGAGCATCCTAGAAATCGGTCTCCCTTTAATATGACCCTTCACATAAAGAGCTTTCAGATGGTTGTCCGATTCTAAGGGCTTCTGAAACACAGCATTCTTGGGAGCAAAATCAATTTGAGCCACCCTCTCATCATCTCCGACAAAGCAATAATCGGCGTTTAAATAAATAACATTGATGTCCATGTCTGTTCTGCTGGGTGAAGGCTCAAAGTAAACAGCTTCATCATCGTTGCCCATCTGAACATCTGAAACAGCAGTGGGCGGAATCGAAACCGTAGCCGAAGAAGAAAATGCATCGGCTACCGATTCCCCAGGCGAGACCGGTCTGACCGGTTCCTCTTGACCGGTCTGACCGGTTCCAGTTGCCGGAACTGAAACAGGGGGTAACCGGTCTGACCGGTCAGGGACACCGGTCTGACCGGTTGCGGCCAGATCAGCCGAGTTTGCTGCAGATGGCTCGGCCTTTTTTGGTTCTTTAACTTGAACGTCTTGAACACCAGAACCATCTTTGGAATTCTGACCAGATAGCGGAATCATCGGCTTAACCTCATTGAACCACTCCTCCCTCTTTCTAGCCGATTCTTCCTCCCTTTGCTTTTGAGTACGCAACCGCTGTAATCTCCTCTTCTGAGAATGAGTTAAACCAGGAGGACACCACTTTGGCTGCGTGTACTGAGGTAACGAAACCTTTTTTACAGCCGAGGCACCGATAACATTAGGTCCATCGGCCATTGATGGATTAACTGTCATGGAGCCAATTTGAATCACACTCTTCACAATTGGCTTTGAAATAGCAGGTACAGGCTCTTCCTTCTTCTGAATGGGACGAAATTTCTGTTTGGCTGGCTCTTTGCCTGGCCTCCTCTGGAAACCAGTCTGACCGGTCTGTGCTGCTGAGGCACAGACACCTGTCATGGTTGAAAGTTTGCAGGCCTAGACTGTGGTGGATTTATTCTTGCATGCACAGGAGCCCCAGGCCGTGGTTGATTTGGTGTAGGACAGTAAGGCACGTACATTATACTATCTCTCCAAATAGATTGAGGAGAGCGAAGTTGATACATCCTCCACGGCCTAGAAGGACCAGCACCGTTGTATGAGCTTGGGCCTTGACCCCACTGTCTTTTTGGTGCTTCCTTCACACCAGAATCCCTTGGTGGGGATCTTGATCTCTTTTTTAGTAACCGATCCTGTTGAACGGACGTGTTGTGCATATGCTTAGCCATAACCTGATCAAAGGTCGCCTTTGGCTTGAAAGACTTCCCCTGATCTTTACCTTTATTGGTCTTCCAAGTGCCAACTTCGGGACGCTTAGGCAAAAACATTCGGACCGGCCTCTGGGGTGGACCGGTCTGACTGGTCGGGGCAACCGGTCTGACCGGTTTGTCCTGGGCAGCAGGAACAACCGGCCTTTGATCCCGCGCTTGAGAGCTTGATTGCCCCCAACTTCAGAAGTCTTCACTGTGATAGTCAAGATTTTCTTTCCATCAGGAGCTTACTTAAGGACCACCTCTCTCCCAAGCACTTTGTCATGTTCCGTCATCTTTCTTGGTTCCCCAATCACAACATTCTTGCCTCCTGCTGCATCGGCATTGCCTGGCCGAACCAACATCTTGGCTTTCTGAAGATCCATAGTATTATTCACCATGTTGTTGACTGGAAACGGGCGCTTATCAACTTGCATCTCATTTAAACTCAATCGTCCATCATTTATAGCCGATTGAATCTGTCAACGAAAGAAATTGCAATCATTAGTCGCATGAGAAAAGGAATTATGAAACTTGCAATAAGCACGCCGTTTTAACTCCTCGGATGACGGAATAATAAAAGAGCATTTGATATATCCATTCTTATGCAATTCATCAAAAATTTTATCGCATTTGGACACATCAAAAGTAAACTTCATCTCCTCTTGCCGATTCCTATGAGTCGGCTTAAGAGATGTGCAAGTAAAAGCTTTATTAGATGCTGGCCATACAAATTCAGCGGCCAACACATTATGAGACTCATCATCGGAGCTATTAAAATCACATTCAAGATTATGCAAATTAACCTGATGAGTCCTTTGGCTTTCTTTTAAATCTTTACTTCGGCTTTCAGCAGCCAAAGCTCTTTGATGCACGTGGTTTACATTAAAGAAATCAAAGCCCTCTAATTTCTCCTTAATGGGAGAACGTAAACCATTCAAAGCCAAATCAGCGAGATCCTTTTCGGCAATATTAACACCAAAGCAACGGTTTTTAGTATCACAGAAACGTTTAATATAGTCATTAACAGTTTCATCGCGTGATTGCTTAACCGATGTAAGATGTGACAACTTAAGCTCATTGTTGCCCGAAAAAGAGTGATCATAAAATTTTTGCTCTAACTGTTCCCATGAAGTAATGGAATGAGAAGCCAATGATGCAAACCATGAGAAAGCAGTACCGGTTAGAGACAAAGAAAATAAACGCACTTTTAAATCCTCACTAGAACCAGAATCGCCTAGTTGTGCCATGTATTGACTTATATGCTCAAAAGTGCTTTTAGTATCCTCCCCATTAAACTTGACAAAATCAAGAAGTCTAAAACCAGTGGGGAAAGGAACTAAATCAAATCTCGGAACATAAGGCTTTTGGTATAACCTAGCCTTATCCCTAACATCTACTCCCAAATTCTCTTTAAGAGCTAAAGCCAAATCAAGTTTATATTTAGAAAATATCTTATCTAAATATTCTAATGAATTATCCTGTGAATTTGGTTGTTGAGTATTTTGCACGGAAGTAGAAAGCAAATTCCCCGAATCTGTCCCCTCGGGACCGGTCTGACCGGTTACGGAGACCGGTCTGACCGGTTGGTGCGGCCCAGACTGGTTGGCCGGCACTTGTCCCTGTATCTGTTGGTCGAACCTTCCGAAAAGTTCGTAAGGTACTGGGCCTTGTGAAAATAATTTTTGTACTAGTGGGGGTACAGAATATCCAGAATTTGGAATTTGCGGAGTAGAATTCACAACTTCATTGTTAATTCGACCATAATCAACCGAATTAGGTAAAGTTGCGAACGGCTGAGGCGCAGCAGGCCAAGTGAGCATTGGGTTGGATGGTGTAACAGATTGGCCTTCAAAATAATTCAACGGCATGCCAAACATAGGTTGTTCTATGGGTTTTGCTGCTGGTGTTTTAAGATCAAGCACAATAGGAATTTTATGAATCAATAAACTAGGATCGGCGGCAGGTTGTTCAGCCATGGGCTGTTTGCCTTCCGATTCTAATTTTTTGTTCATCATCCAGTTAACTAATTTGACATTATTCTCAGCCATCTTATCCTCCATGTACTTTAGAAAAACTTCATGAGATTTTTCATCGGGTTGTACCTTAGGAGGTGCCGCTGAAGATGAAGCAGATGGATCTACCTCCTTGATCTTGTTGACCACGCCCTTGCGGTCCTTCTTGAAGTGCGAGAGGTAGTAGAGACGATCTTCTTCCACCTTCTTCTTCAAATACTCCTCGAGCCCTCGGCGATCTTCAGTAGAAAGTTCATCGTCCTTGATGACGATGATGTTCTTGAGATCAAACTCAGTGTTGGAACCCATCTGACTGGAATTAGATAAATCGGTTGCACTAACCAGATCTCCAATTCTCCAGCGGAGTCGCCAAAAGTATGTTGACGCAGAATTAGGTCAACACACAAGAGCGCTAGATCGCGCAGCACGTAACACGATAAACTCGCAGCTCCTCTGCGCAGACCGGTTAGACCGGTCAGGGAAACCAGTCAGACCAGTTCCTGCAGGGAAGACGGGAGCAAACCCTAAAAATGCCTCTCGGAAGGATCCGTCAGAGAGAACGTGATCAGGGGTGCCCTAGGATCGGCAGGCCACCTAGGACGCCTTCAAACGTCGCGGAGACACAGGAAAAACAGCAAGTAAAGGTTGGAAAAGCTAGGGTTTGGAGATGTAAAAAAGTAATGGTAAAAGTAGTAAATTTGATAGATTCGATTGTTGTGTGTTCAATCGGCCGAATCCCCTTATATTTATAGGGAGGATAGGTCTTGTCCCGCAAGAAAACCAAGTTATAACTCGTTACAACCTCGGAATCCTAAATTAAGAGTCCTAGTCGGATTACAAAAAGGGCAACCGGTCAGACCGGTCTGGGTCGGACTCCCTCGTCTTGCACGTCTTGCTCCTCCACCGACTCTTGCGGTCCTCTTGAATCCTAAGCACCGCAACTTTCGGTCATTCCAGAGACCATGTCGCTTCCCTCGAACTAGGACCGATTGTTGCGGTCTTCAATGCGCCAGCACCGCAACATTCTGTGCCAGACCGGTCAGGCTAACCGGTCTGACCGGTTGCCCTGGCCTGTGCCAATTTTGGTTGTCAACACCATCTTCAGAAAGTACTTTGGAAATTTCATTTGCATGCTAGCTCGGTGATTTCACAGAAGGAGCACACCTAGCTGCCTTCTCAGATAGCACCTTATATATTTCCTGAGGAAGAAACTGACCAACCACTTCATTATAACAACAATCTTATCTTACTATTACTAATTGGGGGATCCTTTTGAAGTCTTCAGATGAAGCCACCTAGGATCCTAGGTGGACACTCTAGAAGAAGAGAGAAATTCTAGAAATTCTCATCAAAAAGCAAAACATCTGGCCATCAATTGGAACACTCAAATCATCATAGCCATTAGATCTATTATATTTTCTAAAAAATTACCCACCTATGCCATTATGAAAATAGCTTAAAGTAACCCCCTAAATATATATCAAAATTACCCACCTCCGTCATATAAAATAAACCAAAGTAATCCCCGAATCTTCATCATACCCACTATGCCATTATAAAAAATATTTAAAATAACCTCATAAATGCAACTAAATTACCCACTACGATTCTACAAATACTAAAAAATAACTTAAATTAATTGTTTTACATTTATATTACCCATATATGTCACTATTAAAAATAATATGAGGTAATCCTACATTGGAATCCAAATCACCTTAATTAAAAATATACACCAATATAAGATTTTAAATCATGTATTTCATACACTATTGGTATATTATATAGTGATTAAGGTATATACGTATAATGTGTGTTGTCATTTATAAATATATAGGGGAAGTGATGACAATATATGCACATAATTTTTTATTTGGAGACTCCACATTAGTTATCACGAGACATGCTAGAAAAAAGATAAATCTTAGAAATTCTCACAAAAATCAGAAACGTCAATCATGTAAACTCTAATAACCATAGTCATTGGTCTATTATATTTTTTAAAAAGTTACCCACCACTATCATTATAAAAGTATTCTAAAATAAATCCTAAAAAGTTATCTAAATTATCAAGCTATGCCATTATAAAATAATTTAAATTAACCCGATAATTTTTATCTAATTTACTCATGCATATCATTATAAAGGATAACTTAAAATGATATTCAAAATTTGTATCTAAGTTACTCACATATGTTGTTATTAAAGATAACCTAAAGTAAACACCTAAATCTTAATCTAATTGTCTTCATGTGTATTCTACCGAAAAGTCCAAAAGTAAACTGATATATGATTCTAAATTACAGTAATTTATCATTATTAACACAAAAATAATAAGTTAAAGTATATACGCATCATGAGTGTCACCATGTAGATCTTTTATACATGTACTGGCAACCTTGCCCATGTGTTGCTACAGATGACGACCGTTATATTGTTTTTCTAAGCAAGTTAAAGTAATTAACTTGCTTTTCCTAATCTGATTGCGCTATACAATGGAGTACTCCTAATCCGATCAGAGGACAAGATGAAGCATGTCTAATCCGATCGTGAGACGTATATGACAGACTGCTGAAACATTCCTTCCTTTAGAAATAGGGGTGTGTGTGTGTAATGGCATAGCTTGATATATTTATCTAATTTACTCATTCTCTCTCTCTATATATATATAGAGAGAGAGGTAGGAGATAAAGATTGATGGGTTCAGTTAGGACTCTAATCTAATTAGAAAACCGATGCCAAGTTAGAATCGTGGTTACAGCTCGACGCAATAGGTGGGACCCACCTGTCAGGACGGACAAGCAATCCTCTCTTTAGAAATAGGTAAAGATATGTGAGGAAGTAATGAAAAATATTGATTTTTATGTTAAATTTAATGTATAGAGGCGCGATACAAAGTGTAAGAATTGTGAATGTGGATGAAAAAGTGTATAGAGTAATTAGTAATTAAAAATCAATTTCAAATAAAAATGATAAGTACACGTCTTTACGAGCAGTATATTGAAGTATTGACAAAAATAAAAAAATAGTATGTAAACAATTTTGATTATTAAATAGAAGTTTAATTTTTGAATAATTTTAAATATAATAGCTTTTAAAAATATTAGCTCGTGCAGGAGCACGGGTTGATGGACTAGTTTACCAAATCAGAATCGCACAAGCCAAACCAAAACATTATTGTAACAGCAATTAAAGGCTTTAACCAATGTAGGGGCGAAGCCAGCCTCGCACTTTGCCGCTGTCAGCATCATATTTTACTGCTGTCATTAACATTATAAACAATATTTCAACAGTGATTTGCACTGGGTTTTCTAAAATTCGCCGATGTCAGCTGATAGCTACAACAAGCTGTAGCTCCGCCACTAGGTAGAGTCAGGCACCTCTAGGTCATTCACCATGTGTTTTTTGTCAACGAAATTGACACCAGACAAAACACAGTTTCTGTTTACATTACGCCATCTCAACCCAAGACACTATTAGTTAAGTTTCTATGCCTGCCATGTCATATAGACACTACCATGAAAACTACTACTCCAATATATAGTTTCTTCAAAAATAATTGGCATCCAATCCTCTGTCTTCTTTCTCATTTCCTCGCCCTATCATTCTCATTTTTTCTTGGTTCTTGTGTAGACATGGTTTTTGCATGAGACACCATTTTCTTCTCTCCCCTCATTAATTTCCTTGCCACATCATCAAAATGCTTACATGGCATCCTCATTAATGCTATGGAAACCCTCCTACTAGGAGGGTTGGGGATGGCCTTAGGAGTTTTGCTCTGGGGAATTTTAGGAGAAGGAAAAAAAACAACAACAATCAACAAAATAACACTATCTCCAACACATGCATTGAGGCCAGTTGGAGACCTCACACCTTACACCTCAACCTAATGGACGTACCACCACTCATCCACTGGATCAGCGACCATGCAAGCCTGCCACGTCCCACTCTAGCCCCCGCCCCCGCCCCCGCTTCATAACCTTATCGTGCTCCGGCCACCACAAGACCTCCATACCACATGTGTGCACATCCTTGTTCACATACCAAGGTCATCAATGGCGCCAATAACCCCACAATGTTCCCTCATCAATGAGGCACAACCGCAACATTGCACATGCCCAAATGGGCCACTGTACCGCAAGCTTTAGCAACCGCCACACCACATTTTTGTCCATCCGCTGAGTTCGTCATTCGTCAGGGACAACTCTACCACCCATAGTTTGGCCCCATCCATGTGGGCATGCCCACACAGGCCACCTTAGGCTGTAAAAGCATCCGAACCATGTCCTTGTCCTGCACAAAGGCTGCAGTCAATGCCTCCACCCATAGGTCACTGCCACGCCGTTGCCTCATCCACATGGCTATAGTCCGCTTCTTCTACACATGACCAATGTAGGCCACCACCGACACCATCGTAACTTTCATAGTCGGTGTCTCCTAGATCCGGATAAAGTCATCCCAAATTGGTCGGTTTGACCCCCCATTTCCACCATGCTAGTTGTCACTCTATGATTTCCAACAATGGTGAGACTAGGGCAATGGGAAAAGGGGTGGCCATGCTTGGTTTTTGTTGCTGGGCTTGGATTGTTTTTGTTTCAGTTTTATCAGTCCTATTAACAAGTTGTAGATCCACTTTAATAAGGGGTAAGCCCACTCGAGTACACATTCGAATCCAAACTACTATGCATTCATTACCTCTCAACCTTAAACTCCTCTCCAAACCCTAATTGTTGTTCATCTAATAATCTCCATGACCATAGATGGCGTGCTACAATTGCTAGCCGATCTAGGGTACGTCGATACCCTGGTGGGTCCCTCTCGGACAAGAGCTTCAGGTGTCTCTAATAGTTAGCTCCTATCTTCGCCACAAAGTGTGTTGGTTATCCTTTCTCAATTTACTTGTAAATCTAGCCGTCCATCACCATGAAAGTGTGACAGTTGACTTTCTGGGGAGAGCGTTTATGGTTTCTCGATGAAGCCCAAGAATACCGGACCACGGTTCAAAAGTTGGGTCATCCAGTTCTACAAAGGCATGGCGAGGTGAGCCATTGTGGGTTGGACATTTGGTGCTCGGTGTTTGGCACCTATTTGTGTCAATAACGATGCAAACCATCCACACCTCTTCCCTTTGTAAAGCAGTGATGATGAAGAAATCAATGTTACTGATGTTGTCAATAGAAACAAAAGATTCAATTTGAGAGTAGCATGAAATCAGCCCCCTTCCCCTCCTTTATGTCCTTTGATATAAATTATAATTCTAGGTATTTATGTTTTGATTCAAACATTTAAGGGGAAACAAGTAGTTGGGAGCTCTCTCTTATGTTTGATGAGGTCTAAGTTAACATGGAAATTTTCAATGCGGAATATCTTTGTATCTGCCGAAGTGTGAAAAATGTCCAGTGAAAGGATGCATTCACCTATTTTGCAATGATTGTACAAGTACTTATTTTACCACTAGCGTTTAAGAGAATGATAAACCAATCAAATCCATCATGCTGGACCACAAATTTAGCTACCTACAACTGGATACATATCATAATATTATCATTGAAGTGATACTCAAGAAATAGGCATCTTGTTGGAAGACTCAAACATTTCACTTACCTAACCTGGACGAGTGCAACAGCCAGAATTTCCATGGAACATCCAAAGATAATGCAATCTTGATAATGAATCTTGCTCATTGTAATATATGAAAAAAGTTGCCCAAAATGCAATGTTTGTATTGAAAAGGTTGTTGGCTGGCGCATTTTGTAAAGTGCAAGATGGATCATTACCTCATCTGCTATATTGACATTGATGTGTCAATATTTTTATGATATTTTCTTTAAACTTACATTATTACTTTAATTCAAATGCATATAGTGGAGTTTTAACATTCTAATCTTATATAGAAAGGTCTTAATATTGTCACTTAATAAAGCAGATATATCCGCAACAGATTATGAGCCCATTTGAAAACTATAGCAATTGCATGATCCATTTGCTCGTCAAACAGATGGAAAAGCACATACATACAAGTGTGCACATTCCCACTTACACTCGTAGGCATGTGGGTCTAACACACTATGTGCTTTACACACATATGAAGGTGCGCACACGTGCTACACAAGTTTATGCTTGTGAAGTATATAGCCCCTCGTGGTTCATCCAATAGCTCATTAATAATAGGAAGCGGATTTATATTTTACAGTATCATCACTACGAGCATGATGATCTCTACACAAAAGTTCCTTGATCCATCTTGTTGTTTTACATGTAAACCTTGTTGAAGCATCACAAGAAATTTGTTTGGACCCTTCTTTTTTTGTAGTTGAGGATACCGATATGGCCATACTACAACTGGTGTGGCTGGATTTTAAATTGTAGTGAGACAAGCGTATTGGAGATTTGAATAAATCCTTGAATTCATGTAGTAATGAATCCATAAATCCACTACTGGTTGTTGCATCACTTGTTGCATCGCGTAAGAATGGTGTTGGTAACTGAGATCATGTCTAGGGAGCGCTCTATCTAGCGGAGAGGGGAGTCCCACACCACACCAGCGGCCACTTCGGCCCCGGCATCCACCTCAACAAACCATCGGCCAGCCACCTCCCCCTCTCCTCGATGGGACCCCTCTTCGGGGACCCGTCGGGCCCCGCGAGTCCACCTTGCTCACACCTTCTTACCCACCTCGCCGCCCGGTCCCCTCACCCAGATCTGGACCACCTACCTCCCCACCCCTAGATCTGGGTCGTTGAACGCTAATGCCCCACCCTTCACACCCTCGATCGCGTGGGCCCCTCACGGTGGGCGGAGGATAGCCGCGCCGGAGAGTCTCTGCTTCTCTAACTCGAAGGAGGAGGATGAGGAGGAGGAGCTCCTCTGGTTCACCCAACGGCCCATGCTGGGACTGGACAAAGGGAAGGGAAGAAGAAGGCCATTGTGGCGGTCCGCCTAAGGCTCCCTCAGCAGCCAGAGCATGGGGTGGGGGGTTCATAGCTGATGCTTGGTGTGCGCAGCCTGCCCCGCATCGTCCACACGCTCAGCCTCCTGTTTCTCACGGTCAGGACCATTCCCCCCCCAGTCATCACGGTGATGCCACTAGGTCGACAAGAAGGGGTTTGAGTTGGTGGTGAATCACCGTCGTCTTCATCGCGAGATGAGTCCACGCCGTTCTCCTCCGCCACGGTGCCCCATCCCAGCAGATCTGGTGGGTCGCTGTTTTAGTGGCCTTTCTTCGCACACGACACCGCTAGAAGCTCCTTCCCATCCCGTTTCTTGCGATGTCGGGAATTGGAACACACGGCCAAGAACTGCAAGCGCTGCCATCTGCCTGTGTCTGCCACGTTGCGCCGAGCGGGCGGGAACGACCGATTCATCGACGATTCACTCATGGAGACGCCCCTTTGACGCGGATGCCACGGTCTGCGGCCTCGGCTTCGACTACTTCAGCCCGGTCGTCCTCCACGGGTCGCGACTACTCCAGCCCACAGTCCCCAAGTACGGCCTCCCCACGTCGAACCTTGCCACTGATGCCGCCATCACCACCACCGCAGTTTCCGCGTGGTCACCCTTCACGACGGCCTAACGTGGAGCTAAGGGTCATCCGATGTTCTGCGGAACTTCAGGCCAAGGATGATTTGTTGTCATCTTTGGCGCTGGTCACTTTGGTCGTCGGCACTCGGCCGTCGGTCACCCTACCGCAGATTCGGCAATTCCTCATCGACAACTGCCAACTCCACTGGAGTGATTCCTCCCTCCACGGCTTCCAACCGGAGGACTTTCTCATTGTCTTTAACGATAGGTGTTGGTATTTCTTAGCATCACTACTTAGAGTAGTAATGGTACTAGAGATACTTCATCGTAAATCTAGACGTTACAGATATTCTGCAAGCGCACAGAAGTACGTTGTAGCATTTCACCCGGGAGTATTCCAGAGTATCGTTATTTGTTTATCCGCAGGGAAAGCATTTAGTTAAGAGAGAGATGTGCCATCCAATGCTCCTACGTACAACAATATTAATGTACCATAATCTAAACAGGGGTAAATGATATAGAAGTGAATGAGTGGGTTGACACACAGAAGTTCATTGCTCATCATTATGTTAGTCTTAGTTAGTATAGTACGCTAGTGAAGATTAAAAAGGGTTTATTGACATCATACTTATGGAACTTGGATATACTACAATACCCTATACAAGCTCATTCAATGATCGTATGCAAGAGGACATATCGAGGTATCCAGTGGTTCCCTCATCAAGGGACGACAGTAGGACGTCTTATCATAAAGGCCTAATACCCACTCCCGTACATGGAGGATTACAAAGGACGGACAGGGCTGTCACCACCTGCCGCCTACCTCTACTCATCCGTGGGGCAGCGGTACCCTCAATAGTATTCCATATCCCAAACACCATGTTTGCAACACGAGATACAACTCTATCTATCACGTTAATAAACAGAGCAACCAAAATGCACATTGAGCCAATATCATAGCATACATTCACTTGATTAAGGTGTAAGACATAAGTAGCATATACTAAGTGGATAAGGTATAACTGAGGCATACAACATAAGTATGAAGGTATTTTCATTAAGCTCAGAGTATTACAAGTAAGTAAGAGAATACAAGAACTGAACTCTAGAACTTACCAAGACTCCTCCGGAAGCCCTTCAGAAGATCTAACACTATGACTATCACTACTAAGACTAAGACTAAGCTTGTAGCAAAGAGACTCTTCTTCTGGTGTGTGTTGAGTACGGCGCCCCTTGCAGGTATTTATAGCATCACAAAGGCGGTTGCAGCCTGCCAGAGGCGGTTGAAGCAGTTAGGAAGTGGGCCTGGGTCGGCCGACCCTTGGATCCACCGTCTTTAGCACTTCACGGCTCAGATGAAATCTCCATGGCGGTTTACAGTTGTAGGTCAAAGGAGGCTTACATGTGGGTCCTAAGGTCGGTTACAGTTGGGTTCTGTCGGTTTGGGTATATTTGTCTCTGGTTGTGGGCCCTTCAATCCATGTGATGGACATGTGGCTCATCCTTCACCCTTAACTTTCACCGACCATGAATCAACGTTCACGATCCTTCCTTAGTGTGCTTCTTGACCTGTGTGGGAGATGGGCTTGATCGGGGTTCAGGCCAGGTCGCTCGACCAAGCCAGGTCGGCCGACCTGGGCCTGTGCCCAGTTTCGTCCATCTTTTGCACCGTAGTCCCTGTACTCAAATATATTCCAGATATGCATGGTATACTATTATTTGAATACTAATGTCTAAGTTATGCCTTGATCTTTATTGGTTTCTGAGCCTAGTGACGGTCGGATTTTATGTTATAAGGACCGTCAACAACTCCCCCAAGCTTAACCTTTGCTCGTCCCGAGCAAAGATTAGAACTTTTAGGCTCAGTGGATCAGGAGTTGCTTCCTCATTACTCCTCAAAAGTATCTGTGGTTCAGCAAGATATTCTACCAAGGATTGAATAAGCTGGTAAAATAAACTTCCCTTATTACCTTGGCTTCTCATGGGGCTTGTAGCTTCTCATTGTCTTGGGCGGTTGATGGCTAGAATGACTTAGACCAAGCACCTTTCCTTCTACCTTGCTTGACAATCAAACCGGAGGTTTTGGGATTTTCAAAAGGTGGAGTTCCTTAGGTGGTACTCTCAAGTCACTCATGGCGTATTTCCTTACCAATTTTCTCTCTCAACTCTCATGTCACTCATTGGAGTGGAGCTTGTGCTAGGAGAGCTATATTGCATACTTGCAATGCACATATTGTAAAGTCAAAATCAGGATTCAAGGAGAAATACATCATACCTTCAAACCAAGATGTGCATGTGTGTGAATGGCATAGCAAATGATAGCTCTTCTTTTTTTTCTTTTTTTTCTTCTTTTTTACAGGTCCCTCTTCCCCTTTTTATAAAGTTGCTTTTAGAGACATGGCTTTATTTTTGAACCAAGAGCCTTCATTTGCTCTCTCTTTTTTTTTCTTTTTCATCAGCTCCATGTCTCTTTTTGCAATAAAGTTAAGGAAGAGTACCAAACCTTATGTAGAGCTTTTATTTTGTGGATGGATGGGTGTTATGTTTACTTCCTGAATAGAAGTATAACATATGTATGGTGGTGTGTACATGATCTTGGTTTTAAAAGCATGAAGTAAATCTCTAAGAATCACAGTGACCTTGACAAAACTCATTGCAAAACAAGTTGCTTATGTAGGGGTTTAAAATATTATGAGCCTTGGTAGGAAATTTAATCACCATAAGGAACTCTCTGTTTTTATTTAAAAGAGAAAACTCCAGTTATCAAGTCCAGCTTAGTAAGATCTTAGGGCACTCAGGTCTTATCATATCTTAGCTAACAACAACCTAGACCGGAGCGTGCTTATGCTATCCACAGATAGACAAGATAACAGAAAAGATCATGCTCAACCAGCAAACTCAAAGCTTAAGAGAATAACAGGTTGAAACATAGGTACAAGAGAGAAATAAGAGCAACTTTTCATCATATCCAAAGAGAAAAAAAGATTTAAGCATGGACTTAAAACATTTAAGGGATTATCATGGATGGCTCTCATTTACTAACTTTATTTGAACGAAAAACTGTATTCAACAATACTTACCTGAACTTACCTGATTGAGGGTCCTCCCCCAAGCTAGTCTGTTGACACCGATATACCTGTCGGTGCAGGACTCGTGTTTTACATCGTTGAGTCAAGACGTCTCCTTTGTAGGATTCAACTTGACGAAGCAGCATCTGACCCTGGAGATGAGGATACAGATGATTTAACCCGCCATACCTATTTTACCTTTTTCTGGCGGTCGACAGCTTGTTCCGGTGTTTTCTTTGTCCGTGCTTTTGCACCTCATGTAGACTTCTGGCTGTGCTTTGCATAATACTGGATAGGGAAATCCTTCTCCCAGAACTTCTCCATGAACTTAATTAGGCTATCTTTCTTTGGAGGTGTCACTTCCACCTCTTTGACGTTCTGACTGTTTCTCCCGTACTTGATCTTGATCATGGAGCTTGCTCCACCTTTGGCCTGAACTCAAACTTCTCCTTCCTTCCATTAATGTTGAGCTGGATCTCTCCAGCACCCACATTAATGTGAGCGTCTGCTGTGCTCAAGAAAGGTCGCCCAAGGATGACCGACGAATCGTTGCTCACGTCCATGTCGAGTACCACGAAGTCGACAGGAACGAAGCAATCCCTGATGCACACCGGAATGTCCTCGGCTATCCCCTCCGGGTAGCGAACTGTGGAGTCGGCCAACTGCAGTCTCATGGGAGTAGGAGACAAGGTAGTATAGTTAAGGCGGTCAAAAACTACCTTTGGCATTACGCTGACACTTGCCCCTAGATCATAGAGTGCATGCTCAAAGTGTTGTGTCCCGATTGTACATGTGATGGTGGGACATCCTGGATCCTTCTTCTTCTCCGGGACCTTATTTAGGATCGCTGCGCTGCATTCCTCAGTCAGCTTTACGACCTCGGTACTTGGGAGTGGACGTTTGTTGTTGAGAATGTCCCTCAAGTACTTTGCATGGGTCGGTACCTGCATAGCATCCAGCAAAGGCACATGTATGTTCAATTTTTATATAACTTCTACGAACCTGGCGAATTGCTCGTCCGCGGATGGTTTCTTTTGCCACTGCGGGAATGGCAAGACGTTGGAGTCGTAGAACTCATGTGGCGCGGTCTGTCCAGCTGGTGCTAGTTTGGCTTCTGGCTCTTCTTCCACTGTGGGAGTCTCCTTTCTTGGTGCTGCTGTTTTCTCTGCATGGTTAGGGGGAACCGGGTCCCGAGTAGCCTTGCCGCTCCTCGTGGACACAGCCTTAACATTTTCAAAGGACGAATCCGGTTGTCCGGGAATTCGCCCCTTATCACCAGACGGAACAGCGGCAGCTAACTGAGCTAATTGAGTTTCTAACATCTTATTAAAACTCAGCTGGCTTTGGAAGGTGGAAGACAAACTTTCTATTTTAGAGTTTATGCCCTCTAGAGCCTTATCATTAACAGCAAGCCTCTTGGAAATAGACTCATTAATCTTGGCCTGACCAAGGACAAGATCTTTAAGGGAAGGTTGATTGGAGAAAGAGTTATTATTGTTACCTCCCTGGTAAAATGGGCGTTGCTGATTCCAGTTCCCTTGAGGCCGGTAACCGTTGTTGCCGTTCACGAACTGTACCTCCTCTTGTGTCTCGGGGCAGTTGTTCCCGAGTGGCCAGTTTCTCCACAGACTTCACACGTCATGTGTGAGTCCAGTGGCCCTTCGTTGTTGGCGCCTCCATCCTTGGTGCGGTCATCAAGGCGCTTCATAATCAGATCCATCTTGGCGGCCAGCATGTCCACCTCCTTTACGGTGTACATACCGCGTTTGCGTCCCTGAAGATGGTCGTCATTCCAGGATTGGTTTGACACCATCTTCTCGATGAGAAGCTTGGCGGCGTTCACGGTCAAGGAGAGGAATGCCCCTCCAGCAGCAGCATCCATGTGTTCACGGGCTGTTTGGGACAGCCCATGGTAGAAGTTCTGAAGCAGGAGCCACTCTTGCATGCCATGGTGGGAGCACGCCAGAATGTAATCCTGAAAGCGATCCCACGCTTCCGGGACCGTCTCCCCGGACTCTTGCTGAAAGCTGGAAATTCTTCCCCGAAGGGCATTGGTTTTCCCAATGGGGAAGAACTTCGCCAAAAAGGCGTTGGAACACTTGACCCATGTATTCACCGCCTCACGGTTGGAATAGAACCATTGTTTGGCTCTACCCAGCAGCGAGAACGGGAATAAACGGAGCCTGATGGCCTCTTGATCCACCCCTCGGATGGTGATGGTACTGCACACCTCCAGGAAGTGCTGCAGGTGAGCACTGGCGTCCTCATTGGCTTTCCCACAGAAGGGGCTAGCCTGCACCATGTTGATAAGCGGAGCCTTCAGCTCAAAAGCATGATCCCCCACTTTCACTGCTGGACCCGTAGGGATCTGGGCAGCGGACGGAGCGGAGTAGTCACGAATGGTCCTGTCGGCCATGGCTTCTTCCGGTTGGGGTGCTACGGGAACGGGTTGTTCTCCTCGGTTGGAGGATTCTCCAATGACTGGTTCGGTTTTCGACAAGAACACCTGAGAGATTACGACACGAGAGCGTACCCTCCTTCCTATGGTATTTGGGTTCTCGACGTGGTTGATGGTAGTTGGAAACCAGTCATGCACTACCCTGTTTCACATCACAGAGAAATAGAGCAAAAAGGGTAAACCTGCTAGATTACTGGCAATTAATTTTGTTGCACGAAATGTATGGATGATCAAATCTCTTTAACCACTGCTTTCCCTGGCAACGGCGCCAGAAATGCTTATGGTATTTCTTAGCATCACTACTTAGAGTAGTAATGGTACTAGAGATGCTTCATCGTAAATCTAGACGTTACAGATATTCTGCAAGCGCACAGAAGTACGTTGTAGCATTTCACCCGGGAGTATTCCAGAGTATCGTTATTTGTTTATCCACAGGGAAAGCATTTAGTTAAGAGAGAGATGTGCCATCCAATGCTCTTACGTACAACAATATTAATGTACCATAATCTAAACAGGGGTAAATGATATAGAAGTGAATGAGTGGGTTGACACACAGAAGTTCATTGCTCATCATTATGTTAGTCTTAGTTAGTATAGTACACTAGTGAAGATTAAAAAGGGTTTATTAACATCATACTTATGGAACTTGGATATACTACAATACCCTATACAAGCTCATTCAATAATCGTATGCAAGAGGACATATCGAGGTATCCAGTGGTTCCCTCATCAAGGGACGACACTAGGACGTCTTATCATAAAGGCCTAATACCCACTCCCGTACGTGGAGGATTACAAAGGACGGACAGGGCTGTCACCACCTACCGCCTACCTCTACTAATCCGTGGGGCAGCGGTACGCTCAATAGTATTCCATATCCCAAACACCATATTTACAATACGAGATACAACTCTATCTATCACGTTAATAAACAGAGCAACCAAAAGGCACATTGAGCCAATATCATAGCATACATTTACTTGATTAAGGTGTAAGACATAAGTAGTATATACTGAGTGGATAAGGTATAACTGAGGCATACAACATAAGTATGAAGGTATTTCCATTAAGCTCAGAGTATTATAAGTAAGAGAATACAAGAACTGAACTCTAGAACTTACCAAGACTCCTCCGGAAGCCCTTCAGAAGATCTAACACTATGACTATCACTACTAAGACTAAGACTAAGCTTGTAGCAAAGAGAGCTCTTCTTCTGGTGTGTGTTGAGTACGGCGCCCCTTGCAGGTATTTATAGCATCACAAAGGCGGTTGCAGCCTGCCAGAGGCGGTTGAAGCAGTTAGGAAGTGGGCCTGGGTCGGCCGACCCTTGGATCCACCGTCTTTAGCACTTCACGGCTCAGATGAAATCTCCATGGCGGTTTACAGTTGTAGGTCAAAGGAGAGCCGAGTCGGACGCACGCCGGGATCGGCCGACCTGGCTGGGTCGGCCGACCCCCCATAACCGCCATTAGGGCCCACCTTCCTCTGGGAGGCTTACATGTGGGTCCTAAGGTCGGTTACATTTAGGTTCTGTCGGTTTGGGTATATTTGTCTCTGGTTGTGGGCCCTTCAATCCATGTGATGGACATGTGGCTCATCCTTCACCCTTAACTTCCACCGACCATGAATCAACGTTTACGATCCTTCCTTAGTGTGCTTCTTGACCTGTGGGAGATGGGCTTGATCGGGGTTCAGGCCAGGTCGCCCGACCTGGGCCTGTGCCCAGTTTCGTTCATTTTTTGCACCGGAGTCCCTGTACTCAAATATATTCCAGATATGCATGGTATACTATTATTTGAATACTAATGTCTAAGTTACGCCTTGATCTTTATTGGTTTCTGAGCCTAGTGACGGTCGGATTTTTTGTTATAAGGACCGTCAACAATAGGCAGACGCTGGAGCACGTGCTCCATGCACCGCCCCTTCTGATGGCGGATGTGGTGCTTCGGTTCCGTCCTTGGAGCCGACAATCCAAGGCAAGTGCTGGCGATATGATGTTCCAAGCGCGTGTGGGGCTGCGCAGTGTGCCATCACATGCCACGTCGGTAAACACCGCCCAAGTGATCCTTGGTTCGGTCTGTGCGGAGCTCCACCCTACTCCTGGGACTGTGGCGGGGGGCGACCACCATGTCTATGAGGTCGTTACATGGTGCTCCGATCCAGATTTAATCCCCAACGAGGTGATTATTGCCATCCCGAAACTAGTGAACCTGGAATGGGCTACAAGGATGTACCTACGCCCGGAGGAAATCATGCTGCATCAGCTGCCGACGATGAGGTATCGCATGGAGGCCAAGATCATTGAGGTCATTGATTGGAATGAGCCATCGGATTCGTATGATGATCCTGGTCATAGACCGGATCGGTGGTGGAGCGACTCTGAAGATGATGATGATCATCCAGGATTTCATCGTGGGTATCGTTCAAAACTGTGGTCGTGCCGTGTCCAGTTCTTCGACGTCCCATGTACTAATAGAGACATGACGGTGGTCGCCCGGGATGGAGATGGTCCAGGCACTAACGGCGACACGGCTTAGGGTTCTAGTGGGGATGCACCTGGGACTGCCAGCCGTGTAGTCCGGCGGGTCTCGCCGGAGGATGAGGACTTGAGTCGCCGGGGCTCAGCGGCGCTAGGATGGACGCTGCCCGGGAAGCTGACCTTTGGGAGATGTGTGCATGGACCGGGGCCTGTGGTGCAGCAGGTACATGCTGTTGTTGATCGCTCATTGGTTGAAGCATGCGCCTTGAGTCGGCTATTGTGGTACCGTTGCAATCGCAGGTCAGGGGACGAGAGCATGAGGTGGGCTGTCTTGGTCTCCATGGGCCTCTCCTGCACCTTTGTGGGGTGGGCTGGGGGAGGTTTTTGATCCCATGCGGCCGGAGGCCTCCAACACCGTGCACCCACATTTTTTTTAGAAAAAGGATATGCAATGCTGGCTCGTCACGTTCGGTGACCCCCGGAGACCACGGTCCTGGATTCTGACCTCGAGTCGGTTAGTTCGATGTCCAGACGGCGATGATGGAGCCAACACTATCCCTTGGCGATCGGCATGTCAGTTCTCGAGGGGAACGGCGGAGGCAGTCCCCTTCCCATTAGCTGAGGGCGCCTCCTCACCTGCTCATGCGAAGGTATCTCGTTTCAAGCGCTCCGTGTCGCGAGCACGCTCACCGCCTGCCATAACCACCTCACCGTGGCTCCGGCGTCCTCGAGTGTGCACTTCACGTTCCTCTACTCCTCTCCGGCGTAGCGAGCGGCTAGCACACAAGTCCAGCTTTCGAGCTTCAAAACCGGTCGTGCAAGCATAGAATGTGATGATGCGCAAGCTGAAGCTAATTGGATCTTCCTCTACTAACGATTCACCGCCGGACACAGCGGCCTTTGAATAGTTCACTAATCTGTTTCATGGGCAGGCCCTGACTCTCTAGTGTGATGCACTTGACGCGCTGATTCCCATGGACGAGCTTGAGTTCTCGTTCAAGGAGACTGGATAGGAGCCCTGATGTGTGCATGTCTTGTGTCTATGGGCCGCACTCTGATGAGGAGACTGGATAGCTTGCTTTAGATCAAAACATCTTCTGGTGGATGTCTTGCGTCTATGGGCCGCACTCTGATGAGGCCAGGGTCGCTTTCCTCCAGGAGCTCCCGATGCGCTGGTCCGTGGATGCTCTGCGGAGACTTTAATCTCATTTACCAAGCGGCAGACAAAAGCAATGGTATGCTCGATCGTTGCATGATGGGTCGCTTTCATTGTTTCCTAGATGATTGTGAACTCCAGGAACTTGATCTCCTGGGCCGACGTATTACATGGAGTAATGAACATTCGTCGCACTCGAATGGCTCGACAGATTCTTTGTCTGTGGCTGTTGGATTTCCCAAACCACAGCCTGCACGCTTTGTCCTCTGATTGTTCTGATCACACGCTGCTTTTTGCGTACAAGCTCTGTAATTGCAACATTCAGGCGATTTCAGTTCGAGAACATCTGGCCCAAGTTCAGTGGATATCAGGAAACTGTTCAGGCGGCTTGGGCGTCGCCAACACCGCCTTTCAGTGATCCTTGGACCTTTGCTAGGGTACTCTAGCTTACCTCCTAAGAGATAAGAGTTTGAATGAATCTCCACCGTTGATTTTTAAAGTAAATGAAACATCTAAATAATTAAAATACTCAGAAAAAGGAAAAACCCGGTTATTTCGGCGTTCCTGATGGAGAAAAAACCGGGCCTCCTCCATCCGCTCATCACTGAAGGCATGCAAACGGCGGGAGTCGGAACCCGGCCACGTTACATTAGGAAGGAAAAAATCACGTACCACTAAGTGCGGTGCTTCTGGACCTTAGGTTACCTTAAATTACATGTGTTACATTAAAGAGAAAAATATTCACATACAACTATATCTAACAAGACCTAAGGTGAGATCTAATAAATGTCCTGCACTATTTTTCTTCTCACAGATTCATGTTAGGTAAAAAATGGATCGGATGTTAGGCAAAATTAAATAATGTTTTTAGTGTTTTCGTCACGTTAGGCAAAAAAAAAAGCAAGAACATTTATCTTGTGAACCCACCCATTTGTCACGTTCACAAGATGAAAAGAAGTAGCGGAACTGTTATCCGTCACGTATGCTAGATATGATTTAGTAGAAGATATTTTTTATTTCAGAATTTAAATATATGGATAAACATTAAATCTATTACATAAGAGGTAATAGACCATTTTAACTAGAGTAAAATGCACCATAAGTTCATCAACTTGTACAGAGGTGTCACTTGGGTCCATAAACCCCCAAAGTGCATTTTTTGATCCATAAACTTGTAATTTGTGTCATTTAGATCCATAAACTCTGAAACAAAGATCGAAAGTGCTTTTTGGATCCATAAACTTGTACTTTATGTCACTTAGGTCCACAAACTCAGAAAGTGCACCTTTAGGTCTATAAACTTGTAATTTGTGTCACATAGATCCATACTCTTCCACGTGTACATGTAGCACTTGTATGACGGGTGTGTTTGGTTTGTAGCCACACTTTGCCACACTAACCTTAGGCAAGTTTGACCAAGATGGCTAGTGTTTGGTTGGCAACTAAACTTAGACAAAAAAAAAAAAATTTGGGCTCCACTTGTCATAAAGTAAAAAGGTGTGGCAAGATTCTCTTAGGCATGGCAAGTTGTGGCTCCAAATTTCTTAGCCACACTTGTCTAAGGTTAAGTGTGGCAACTTGTGGCTAGCAACCAAACACCCCCGACATGTTTACTAAAGAGACCTCCCTTTCGTCTCATTCTCCCCCCTTGGTGGTGATCTCGAACGTCGTCTTCCCAACCATATTGCACCTCAAGTAGGCTCTTATTGTGGTTGAGAAACCCGATGAGTTCCTCCATTGCTTTATTCATGAGTAGTCGTGTGGCCACAGACGCGCCCACAAAGGTCGACACGATGTCTTTGTCCATGAACATCTGCTAACCTCTCACGGAGAACCACTTCGGGTTAACCTGATTCTAGCGTTGTCATGAGCTTCTTCGCCGCAATGCCTGGCACCACCGTGCTTGGCCACACGTGCCACACAATGGCGGTTGCTAGGCACAGTGTGAATGGTGGGGATGGTGTTGTAGAGGAAATAATATCCCACCTTGTTGAGCGTCACTATGACCTTCTCCACCTTTTCCATGCCATCACTTCTGCCCTCGATCTATCCATCTATATTTATCTGGACCTTATCTCCAAAATATTTCAACAACAGTCTGTGTCCCCCCTTTGAACCTAAACTATGTCTATAACCTCTAAAATAAGTCTTCCATCCCCTCCCTCCCTATGCTTTTTGGATTCAAAATCAGGGCCTCAGTTTCACCCTTCTAGCAAAACTCCGACGATGCGCGGACACCGTACGGATTCACGTGGGGTGCCACATCAATGAACGAAGGTTATGTGGAGGGGTATGGACCTAGGTGACACAAATTACAAGTTTATGGACCTAGAAATATATTTTCAGAGTTTGTGGATCTAAGTGACACAAACTACAAGTTTATGGACCCAGAAATGCACTTTCAGAGTTTATGGACCTAAGTGACACCCGCTTACAAGTTGATGGACCTCTAGTGCATTTTACTCTTTTAACTATGTAGATGTATTTAAATGGACGGTCCACATCGATTTCGAAGTACCGTAGCAGCTCTCGTGATCCTTTCCGTGTTCTCGATCACAAGCTACGGATGACTGCCGAAGCCTTGCGAAGTTGGAGTGCGAAACACATCGGGAGTGTCCGGCTACAACTGGCAATTGCGAAGGAACTGGTCTACAGGTTTGATCTTGCTATGGAGACCCGTAGTTTGTTGCCGATGGAGCAGCGGTTGCGCAAATGCACGAAGATGAAGTGTTTAGAGCATCTCCAGTAAGGGTTATTGGAAAAATAGTGCTCCAGCAGATCCCTTTATCTTTCCCTTTTTTCAATAATTATTGGGACAAACCAATAATCCACCCCAACTCTCCCCAAATAAAAGGGGAGTTGTGACTCTCCCAATACGGTAGTTAGATTGGGATAGGATTATTGGGGAACTGCAAAAGCAACTCCTGCAATAATCATGAAAAAGATATTGGGACATCTCTTCAATTACTCTAGATTTCAACTCCATCGCGCTGCCTCAAATTGATCAAAGCAACAGTTTCGAACCTGCCATCAGACAAGGCGCCCGGCCCAGATGTATTTACAGGGCTATTCTATAAAACCTCTTGGAACATCATCAAAGCGGAGGTGATGTCGGCCTTCCGTGCTCTCTAGTCGCTCGACAAACCGAGTCCATACCTGCTTAATCAAGCATATATGATCCTGCTGCGCAGGAGAAACCAGACGCAAACAAAATAACTGACTTCCGGCCTATCAGCGTAATCAATAGTTTCTCCAAACTGTTCACCAAGGTATTGGCCACAAGACTAGCCCCGCATTTGCATGATCTGGTTAGGCAGAACCAAAGTGTCTTTATTCGGGGACGACTCCTACATGGTAACTTCCGAAGTTCCGATCAGTGCAACTCACTGCCAAGCTGCTTCATCGTAATAGAAAGCCGTCAGCATTGATCAAAGTGGACATCGCTAAGGCTTTTGACGCTGTTTATTGGACATTCTTGCTATCCATGCTAACACACATGGGGTTGCCACGAAGGTGGATTAATTGGGTGTCCATGCTACTCACTTCGACAAGCACAAGAGCGGTGGTCAATTGTCGACCTGGAGATCAGATTTGCCATGCTAGGGGCTTGAGACAGGGGACCCTCTCTCACCGATGTTGTTTGTCCTAGTAATGGAAGGTCTGAACGCTCTCCTTCGCAAGGCCGATTCACTTGGTCTCCTAGCACCACTGGGATCGGCTCGCATCGAGGAATGGGTTTTCTTTTATGCTGACGGCATGGCACTCTTTACCACGCCTGAAGAGCAGGACTTGGTAGTCATCAAGAGTACCCTGGACATCTTTGAGGCAGCATCGGGGATGATGGCTAACCCAGCCAAATACTTGATCTCGCCAATTTAGTGCGATCTGGAGGCCGCGGCGACTTTACTGCGGTTCTTTCCGGGGAAGATAGAACCTTTCCCTTGCAATTATCTTTGCATAGCCTAGCTATGCCGTCGCGCCGGCGGCGACTAACACTGGCGCCGTCACTGCTGGAACAACTCCGACCTAAGGAGAATGAGGAGGTGCCGATGGGAAAGGAGTACTCGGAAGATGACTGCATCAAGGCTCGGAAAGCTTTGTTTGCAGCAGTGGAGATGGCTGCCGCGGCGTCGAGGAAACCACGCCATCCGCATGGAGTGGAACCTCTGGCGTCGAAGTTCTGGTCGACGGGGGACTCGAGCGATGAGTCGTCAGTCGATGATGAGAGTGAGACGGAGAGGGACCTATCAACGCCGGAGTTCATCGATGAGGCAGCGAAGGCAGGTTTTTCTGTGACAGAACTTCAGCGTGCGGAGGACGAGCTGACGTCCACGACGACTGGTGAAGGTACGTCAATTCTTCCTTCTGCTCCTACAGCAGTGCGTATCTTGGACGCCATGGTTAATCAAAGGAGAACGAGGCGTCCTTGGCAAGGGCCTCTTCCCCCTCCGAGGGTGTCGCCGCCTCGCACCCTTGGGGATGTGTTAGTCACGGCTACGAGGAGCACAAAACGAACTCCACGGCAAACCAGGACTGCATCGAGCCTATCTCCGGCGATCGTCGGAGATGATGTTCAGCAGGAGATGGGTTCGCCGGGGATCACGGCAACAGCATTTAAGTCTTCAAAATCTGAAACGATACCGGAGCTAATGGAAGCGAAGTCTGCGGAATTTCGTAATTTGGATTTGTTGCCGAGTCTGGAAGAGGCAGGTTCAGGAAGGATTGCTATTGGGCCAGGAAAATGGTTTAGGCCAACACCGGGCCTTGTAGCTCTATTTTCACGAACGGGCACGCGAGTCAAACCTAGGCACCGTCACACGCCGCAATCATCGTTTTCCTCGACGCGGTCATACACAGAAGTCGTTCGCTCAGGCGGCGGCTCTTCCGTAACCATGGCGAACAAGGAGATCGGTCCTCAGGGTGGTTCCTTTGCCAAAGGGGCTCCTCGAGGCGGTGGACAGGGGTACCAGGTGGGACGCGGTGGCCAAAGCGAACAAGGCGGCCAAGACTTCAACCCTGGGTTTCAACCTGCACTACTACACAAAACACCTTCGGTTCAGTCCTTTAGTCTCGGTACCAATTAGACCCGGGACTAAAAGGAGCATTAGTCCCGGGTCCAACGACCAGAGGAAAGAAAAGACCTTTATTCCCGGTTGGTGGTTCTACCCGAGACTAAAAGCACCCTTTTAGTCCCGGGTGGAGCCACCTGGCTCCACCCGGGACTAAAAGGGTGCTTTTAGTCCCGGGTGGAGCAACCCACCGGGACCAAAACCAGAGCGCCACTATATTTTAAGTGCTCGCCTACCGGTGCCCCTCTCTCTCTTCCATTATTTTCTCTCAATCCTCTCTCTTCCTTATCTCTTCCCTCTTCCCCGTTCTTATCTCCACTATGAGAGGCAGGAGGCAAGAGGAGGCAGGGAGCTTGGCCGCCGGCCGCCGGCTCGGGCGTGGCCAAGGCGCCCCGGCGTGGGCGAGCCTGCCCCCGGCGCTAGAGGCAGGGAGGCTGCCGGCCCC